>OX104125.1:5407434-6071530 GCA_944474755.1 Limnoperna fortunei
TTGTCGTATTTGCGCATCATGTAAACAAATGCAATAACACAAAAGTAATAACTATGATTGCAAGACAGATGTTACAAAAAACATCCCTCAGTTTTTTTGGCCTGGAACTTTGTTGTAATTTTGTGTTTTGTGATTTATTTCGATGTCTTTGTATCAATTTACAATATTTAAACAAGTGAAGCACATCCTAAATTATTATGCATAGTTCCATTCAGATCAGTACAAGAATTATTTTCGAGTTTCTTTTTTTCAACTTTAGAGGAGTCAGCCGATTTTGCAGCAAATTTAAATATTTAAATATGGAAACCACATCCATGACATCCTCATATAATTGCCAATTTTTAAACTTGAAACTTCGTCTTTGAGACAAGGGATGCACCTCAAGTACTCTAAGATAGTTCGCAAATCCGAAATCTTAACCAAGACCTAACAAAAATGAAGAGTATCCAGACATTTGCCCAAAGGAACAGAAACTATCAATCATTTGCGATGAAGTACAATGAATAAAGAACAAAACATACAATTATACAAAGAGAAAAATACATGGCAAAATATGTATCACATGCAGTACCAACCTGAATATACTATATCAACCTTAGGGCCGCAGGCCCGAGGGATGAAATAGGTTGAGGGTTAATACTGCATGTGATACATGTTTTGCCATTTAATGTTCTTTTTATAATTCTGCTCAGTAGTTTCAGAAAAGATTTTTAAAATAAAATAGAAATATGAAAAATTTGTAAAAAAGGGCAATAACACATGGGTAAACGGATTTTCACGAGAATTTGTACACAGGTAGATCTCAACATGCTTAACCTAAATTTCAGATTTAGCCTAAACCTAACGGTATTAGAGATTTTTGCTATACAACTTTCATTTGACCACTATGGTCTATTTTTAGATACGGCGACCATGTTTTTCAACCAATCAAAAATCTCAAACAATAGATTTGTTAAGGATGACCAAAAGGAACAATTAATCACGTCAAGTTTTGTTCCATATCGTCAACTAGTCTCAGAGGAGTTAACTGTGAAAACAAAATTCAGACGACAACGGACGCAAATGTTGGCAAACGCTCAAATTGCCAGGTGAGCTAAAAAAGCTGTTCATCAGAAAGATTATGAAAATCATCACAATCTAATTTTATATTATTAAACAAAGAGTGTTTTGATTTATGTGTGTTTAGCTACATAACAACAGCTCGACCTCCTAAACACTTTTCAGAAAATATAAGTTCACATAAAAGTCAGAATATTAATAACATTTCAGCAGCTGACTGCAACATCTAACTGGTATACATGACTCCTTCTTTATTCGGGGCCTCGGTGGCCGAATGGTTAAGGTAGTTCGTCTACTATTGATCACGTGGTCTGTCAACACTGAGGTTGCGGGTTCGAGTCTCACTGCGGGCAGGATGTACTCGACTCCAATCTTAATTGACAAGGATTGCCAGTTTTCCTACCGAAGGTCGGGGGTTTTCTCTGGGTACTCCGGCTTCCTCCCCAATAAAAACTGGACGCCATGATATAGCTGAAAAATTGCTGAAAGTGGCGTTAAACATCATTCAAACAAACAAAACAAACCTTCTTTATTCCTTTAGAAGTTTAAACTATGTCCATAATCCAAATGTTGCTGCTCAGTAGATAGTTTAATTCTAATTTAAACATCGGATAGTTTTCATATACCCTATGGTTCCAATGTTCGCCCAATGGTATGGGCCATAACCCTCCTTTCGATGCCTTTCAAATCTACAATGCGTACAGTTATCCTATAATAATTTCCCTCGGAGTTGTAAAGTAGCAGATCGCTTGCTGTAATGAAGCGAAGAAGGTTTCTTAACATCTTTTCATCACATTCCCGAATGTACCTTTTTAAATATCTGAAGCTTTCAACATCAGGTTCTTGGCAGTCCAGAATGGATAACAGTTTTTTGGCTGTAGGTACAATTTTTTGCAAATTCACACTTAACATCAATATTAAAACATATGCTATAAGAACTTCGAAAAAACATTCTCTGATGAATGCTGGTTCTTGACATAGCTCTGTTTGAGCGATTTGATCAACGACAGTTGCAATAGTTTCCTTGGATACCATAACCTTACATTCGTGGTTGGATAATATATCCATTAATTCCTCGTTATCAATCTGATCGAAGTTTTCAATAGCAGTAGTTAAAACTTGACGCTCACTATCGGTAATAAGAAAGAAATTCCTCCCTGAGACCGTCCGATGTGATTCCATGTAAACACGAGTTCAAAAAGCTCGGAACTAACCGAATAGGTAAAACTTTTTGAAGAACCCAACCCATTGCCAAAATTTTAGCTATGCTTTTCCAGTCTTGAAATTCAAAATCATGTCTTAAGTAAGGAACTTTCAACGAATTTCCAGTTGTACATTGCTCATAAAACGTATCCCAAAATTCAGTTAGCATATCCCTCATAACTCCACCATTATCCATAGCTTCTTCTATATTTCCGTTTGGAACAATGATATGGGCTGTTATTATGTCATGATCGAAAATAACATCTGGGTTACATTTGAATAGATTCACCAGCTCCTTAAAACTATGTCCCCTGTGCACAAGTATTTTAAACTCTAATGGTTCTCTTCTAACGGGTTGCAATGGCAGTGTTTTTGAAAAGGCAACCTCACCCAAACTATCCTCCCACATTGCCGGCTGATCCAAGGATGGATCCGGTAGCGGAGAGCTATCCCCATATAAATCTTCATTAAACCTGTTAGATTTAGATGTATGGTCTTCAAGTTCTTCCATTACAGACGTGGAAGGGACTTCAGTGGATTGGTCTTCAAGTTCTTCTTGTACAGATGTGGAAGGGGCCTGAGTGGATTGAACTAGTGGTGCAGTATTACGAAGTCCAGACTTTCTAGTAGTTGAAACTGCTTTGTTGATTTTAGGTATGACCAGGGGCACCAGATTTGTTTTGATTTCTATCGATGGATTCGTCATCGCTTGAACTAGTTTTGCATCTTGTATTTAGATATAATCTTAATTTCTGAAGTTTTGCCTTATCAACTATGTCTCCTATAGTAGTATCTCCATCTGGTAAAACCTTCAGTTGAAAGTCTGTTAGATCTACAATCATATCTTTCAATGGACCTTGCTTACTATCTCCTTCTGGGAAAAAAAACTCAGTGCACTTGTTTATCACATCATCTTTATTCATCTCTTTATCCAATAAAATAGTACCACCTCCTGATTTTTCTCGTACTTGGATATACATTTTCCATAATTCACTGTAATGATACCAACCAAGTTCAACTCTGTGTGTTTTCTTTACTGCATTTGATTTTTTCATCTTCGGCTTTGACTGATGTTCTTCGTCATTACCCCTGCTTCTAGCTTGCAATTTTTCTCGCAACTTATCCATTAAACTAGTTTTTTTTGTCTTGGTCTTATCTTTGTCATCCTTCGTAACATAATCCCTTAAAGCATATCGATCACCTGCAATTGGTAGAAACTCTGATAGTTCCTGATCATCCATTCCTTTAACAGCATCTTCATCAACCTAAAAGTATGAAGTAAAACCCTCTTTCATTAATTTGTTAGTATAACAGTATAATTGTAAAAGTATAAATCACTTTCAAAATTATAAAAGCTAACAAAGATAAATTCATTGAAATTAAACAAAAGTTATGTTCTTATTTAATGTTTATTTAAAGACTAATATTAAGCATAAAAAGACCAATCAAAAAGAGGGGCCAGGAAAAAATTCATTCTCCATTTTGCATCCACTATTTGGCAAGATTTACAATTAAAATTAAAATCGGACCAGAAATAGTAGTTGTATTTTTGCCCCTTTTTTGGCCCCTAATTTCTAAACAGAAAAAGGGGGGTCCTCAAAAATCAATCCCATACATCCTTTTATGGTAAGCAACATCATTGTAAAATTTCATAGCATTTGGTAAAGCAGAACAAAAGTTATTGCAGGAACAAATAAAAACGTGACATTTTCTTACACTTTTGGGGCCCTAATTTCTAAACGGGATTATGGAATGAGTCCAAAAAGGGAGGTGCACATCTTCAATATGTCTGTAATCACTGTGTAAAATTTCAGAAAGGTCAAGTGTATTGTTTTTGAGATTTAGATTACACAAGACAGGCACCCCTATAGCGCGACGGACGGACGGACGGACGGACGGAGTGACCCGACTCCTAGACCTGCTTTCGCCTTCGACGAAGCAGGTAAAAATGAAACAGACTCTAGAATTTCATGGTAAATAAACCTATTGTTCTCTTTGTTTATTTAACCTAATTGATTATAGGGGTAATTAAAAGTTAGGCAAACCAGGACTAAACCTGTCAATCCATGAAAATTACCACCAAACAAAATTACAACAAAGTTCAAGGCCAAAAACTTTTATACTGCGTCTGACGCGCGTTTCGTCTAAAGACTCATCATAGACGCTCAAACCAAAAGTTGTAAGGCGAAATAAACTATAACTAAATGCCAACCCCCCTTGGAAAAAATTGTTTGCTAGCATTTTTTCATTATTCTATATTTTACCTTGTTATTACGAAAATTCAGTAGAAAAAATGTAGATACGATAACCTGTCCATGTTTAATAGTATGCCTCTGTTGTTACAAATCGTCCTTGACTTTTGCTACGGAAATTTCACATAATAAGTCAGCCATTTTTGTTTCTAAAGGGACCTTACGATGTTTACAAATGTTCGTCTGCTTTCGTTACGTTCAATGGTATTCGGACAAACCGCGAGACTTTTCCCGCCTAAACTGCAGACGACATCACCCGAAGGATTTCGAGTAGACAACAATAGATAGTTCCTAAAGTACACTTCCGTTCTAATTAAGGTCAAATTTTAGTATGGAAAATCGCCCGTTCAAAATTAAAAAAACTGCTTTATTTCAAAATGCTGAATATCTCAGGGAAATAATTATTGATTTCAAAAAGTTCCCTTCTTGATCTACAAAAGGAGCATAAGCTGAACCATACGCGGTAAGCAGTTTTCATTTGTAGCGCAAAAAACACTATACACCCTACGTCAACACTTACTATAGAATATGAAGAGCACAATATAAAATCCACAGATATCGAACTGGGTGCTAAATTCAAAACTAAGACTAACCTATGCCTGGGAATGGAATACTCTAAGGATTTAAATAATGTAGAAATTTCAACTGAAAATTTCGACTTTGATGTATCTCCAACACAAAAGTGGTGCCGGAGCGGGCTAACCTCGGGAATTAAAACTCCACCAGCAGAGCCAAAAGTTTTCCATAGTAAAATAAATGATTAAGCTATTGGAAATGTTTTGTTGAGTAACGTCTACTGATCTTTTTCCCAGACTCGTAGTTTCAACAAGATATATATATATGTGACCTAAGAAGGGTCAAGTTGGTTACTTAAATTCCTTATTCCTTATTCGACATTCGAATATCGAATAAGTGACCAATTAACTTATTCGATATTTAAATTTTGAATAACAAACCAGTTACTCATTCAACATTCCATATTCCGATCCACGTGTTAAAATAAGCCTCTGGCGAATATCGAATGAGAAACTGATTACTTATTCGATATTCGAATTTAGAATAAGTAACCATTTACATTGTAAGTACTTATTCGACAATAGGATTTTGAACAACGAACTGATACATGTTAGCAAACTTATTTTAATTTGATCGATATGTGATTCTGGTCGTGGAAGCTAAAATTTGAGGAATTCGAAACTTCGTCCTGAAATAGGCCGTTAAATTTGGTACAGCTCATTAGCATAATGATGTTTACGGAGCCATAATAGGCAGAATAGAGAAAAAAGTCATGTAACAGGGGCCTGTGAGGTCAAACTGGTTTACGGTCAGTTCTGAGCTAATGAAGGAAGATTTTATGAAATGCATGTTCTGTTGACATTTCGACTTAAAAAACGGAAGTTCCGTAGATTTACACACGATCGCGGCGAGGATAGTGGGGAACGTAGCCCACTTATCTTCCTTTAATTAATCCTAGTCCTCACTAGATTGAAATATTGCCTATGTAAATAATGTGTTAAAATTTCAAGAAAACTGTGACGGAATTTGTTACAGTCATTTATATTGAAAAATATTCAAAGTCTTCACCAAACAGAAAGTTGATATCCGTGACACTTAAATGTATACAGGCAAACAATGTGTTAAAATATCAAGCAGATGTGATAAGTAGTTGATGAGAAAACTGTGACAGAAATTTGTTACGGACGGACGGATGGAAAATATTAAAAGTCATTACCAAACAAAAAGTTGATGTCCGATTAATAAGAAAATGAATACTACCATATAACATGCATAGGCAAACAAAGTGTTAAAATTTCCGTTTTTCGTGGTTCTTGCTATTTAATAATTAATAAAAGCCATATTTAAGAAGGGGGTACTTAATTTTCTTTGACAGTGGTCCGATGGACCGCGGACTAATAAATAATCCTCGGCCCTTTTAATATGGACTTCCATACACAATTTCATGGAATTGGACTATCCTAGGGACCATAGGCACCGTGGTGCTATGTCCGTTTTCGTGGTTTTATTTTAAGCCATATATTAAAGGAGGTCTTTAATTTTGTCTGACAATGGTCCGATGAACATCGGACCAATTAAGAATCCTAGGTCCCTGTTATATAGACAAGCATACACAATTGACCAAAAGTGAACTGTTCCATGGAACTGTTATGAGGTATGCGTACTTATTTATTTAGCCTTAAATGTGTATTTTATATTTGTTTGGCCTTATATGTGTGTTTGTATTTGTTTACAACAAATCTTTTATAAAATAATTACATTGTAATCTTTTACATCCATTGTTATTTGTTTACTTGAGAAAAAGAATATTCTAGAACTGGAACTTCGAAAGACAGTTAAGTTAACATTATATATTGTAATTTGTTAATTAAGTTGTAATTAACTGTAATTAATAAATAATTAAATTGTAACTTGTATTTGTCTTTTGTTGGCTAATTTAAAGGTTATTTCTACCTGTAACAGAAATCATAGGCCATGTGGTGCTATGTCCGTTTTTCGTGGTTCTTGCTATTAATATTTAAAGCCATAATTCAGAAGTTAGTCCTTAATTGTATTTGACAGTGGTCCAATGGACCAAATAAGAATCTTAGGCCTTCTAATATAAACTCGTATACACATTTCAACAGAATTGGGCTATCCCCGGGACCATAGGCCCCAGGTGCTACATGTCCGTTTTTCTTGGTTCTTGCTATTTAAAGCCATATTTAAGAAGGGGGTCTTAAATTTTCTTTTACAATTGTCCACTGGATCTCGGACAATTCAGAATTCTAGGCCCTTCTTATATGAACTAGCATTTACAATATCAACCGAATTGGACTATCCCGATCATAGGCCCCATGATGCTATGTCATTGTTCGTGGTTCTTGCTATTTATAGTCAATAGGGGATGGCCATTAGATTCTGAAGGGATCCTGGCAGTTTAGGTCAGGTCATTATATTTATATTCAAAATTTTTCGGGTCAGAAATTAATTTCATTTTCCGCCGCTTACCGGCAAGATTTATTATAGAATCTGGGGGACATAACAAATATTTTTTAGAAGGGTCAGGCCAGGGTATCTTTTTTAAGCCAGAATATTTATTAACAAAAACTACCAGACCTCCCCCTTTCGAATCAAATGGGCATCCCCTGAGTCGGGGAATGAAGGATACATATTCTAAATACCGTTATATGCAATTCTAGATGATAGATTATATATAATCTATCATCTAGAATTGCATATTACGGTATATATTTTAGATCTTTTTTTATCTTTGTATTAAGAAAATCTCTCACAATCAAGCAACAAAAATAATGCATGCCCCATTTTCATCTTCTTAACCTTTATATAGAGATTAGTGATAACCCACGGGAGGGGGGATTCGAGGGGTTCGTACGAACCCCCCCCACCTGAAAACGATTAAGCATTATTAAAGTCTGCGTTCAGATACAATGAGCAATATTAAACTCCACATTTGGACCTATGTTACCTATAAATTTATGTGAATTTATTTATTTTTATAAATTTATTTCCTTAGTAAACTTGTCACTGTTATTGTTTCTTCTCATATTAAATTTATCTACAGTTATTTAGAATTACCTTTTGCTCAGCCATTTTATGGAGTACATCCTCTCCCACCCCTCTTTTTCGAAGAAACTGCTCCATGTTGTCTAGGCGGGGTGAAAACAGAAAGGGGAGTGAAACGCTTTGTGTGAATATGGAAGTACGAAATCCCGATTAAAGTCGATAATTCAGAGATTAAAGTCGGAAATTCCAAGATTAAAGTCGATAACTCTGAGAATAAAGTCGATAATTCCGAGAATAAATTCGATAATTCCAAGATTAAAGTCGGAAATTCCGAGATTAAAGTCGATAATGCCAAGATTAAAGTCGGAAATTCCGAGATTACAGTCGAGAATTCCGAGATTAAAGTCGGAAATTCCGAGATTAAAGTCGATAATTCCGAGATTAAAGTCTATAATTCCGAGATAAAAGTCGATAATTCCGAGAATAAAGTCGATAATTCCGAGAAAAAGGTTGACAATTAGAAAAAAAATGGTGGCCCTAATACGCTTCCGTATTTTTGGTATAAACTACTTTAAACAATATTAATGGTAAAATGTACACTGTTATTATAAACATGTATAATGATGTAAAATCTTTTGTAACTTATAACTGTTGTAAATCAATTTTGGAATTAGGAGTTATACAGGGCGGAAACCTTTCACCTTTTCTATTTGCTATTTATATTGAAACGATCTGCAGGCATTCCTCGAAGAAATTAATGCTGAAGCATTAGATCTATCTCAGAGACTATTAATGATAAATTGAACATTTTTCTAAAATTATTCGTTCTTTTATATGCAGATGAAACAGCCCTTATGGCAGAATCAAAAGAAGGACTACAAAAAGTTTTAGATAAATTCCAAAATACTGCGACGTATGGAAACTAAAAGTTAACATCGAAAAATCAAACGTTATTGTGTTCTCGAAGGGTAAACAACCAGCGACTTTAAAGTTTACATTTAACTGGGCAGTTTTGGATATTGTTACTGAATTTAATTACTTAGGCATCCTGCAGGACAGGGAATTTTAAAAGAAGCAAGCAGAAAAGGCAACGAAGGCAATGGTTGAAGTCCTGAAACATGGTCGCTCACATAATTTTTCAATTGAGTGCTAGGTCGACCTTTTCAACAAAATGGTGAAACCTATTTTACTCTATGGCTCAGAAGTTTGTGGCTGTAATAAAAACATTAGTTGTCTTCAAAAGGTACAACTACGTTTCTGTAGATTATTGCTAAAATTGAAATCATCCACACCATATTACATGATATATGGGGAGCTTGGTATTTATTCAATTGAAATTGATATCAAACTAAGAATGATATCTTACGTAATAAGGCTAATAAATGATAAAGATACAAAGATGTCCTATATATCGTTCATGACTTTGTACAAACTCTACAATTTTAAACAGGTTTAATATTTCTTGTGTAGCTTTTGTCCAAAAAATATTTGATAATATTGGTCTTACATACATCTGGACAAACCTAGAGTTTCAAAACCCCGAGTGGATTCTATCCGAAATCAAAATGAGACTGCAAGACCAATTTATACAAAACTAGAGGACTCTCGTAGAAATCTCTCCAAAAGCAGTTATATATAGATTGTTTAAAAATAATTTTGAATTTGAAAATTATTTTAATATACTAGATGATAGTGACATCTACACTTTATGTAGATTTCGCACTACACACCCTAAACTACCTATTGAAATAGGACGGTGGAATAAAACTGACAGAGAAAATAGACTTTGTACAAAATGTCACTCTAGATCAATTGGCGATGAATACCATTATATAATGGAGTGTAATTTTTTTCAAGCAAATTAGGAATAATTTACTAGATAGTAAATTTACACATAGACCAAATATATTAAAATTTAAACAAATTATGTGTGCGACCAACAAAAAGCAATTAGCAAAAAACATGTAGACTTGTTAGAAAAATACTTAAAACAGACTTCTCTAGGCTCCTTATGAAAATATCAAAGAAAACCGACCGAACAACAAGAGCCAAAAGCCAAGGGAAGTTACAAATCCGGATATAGACAAACACGACACAAAAACCAAAAACATAAAACACAGAAAGAGAGTAACCCGAACCCAATAAACACCATGGGTGCACTCAGCGCTGCGGACGAGTAAGCAGTGCCCGCTTCTAATTAGACACCCGTCTAGTTTCTCATTGTCGTGTCTAGGGAAAAGTCAAATCCAGGAATAGGAAACACTACCTATGACTCAGCGAAAATGTCCGATCGTATTAGAGACACTGATTTACCATAACGATCAATTAAGTCGTGGTGAAAACCATAGAACTTCTGAAGAGATAACATCAACCCAGGTACAACAAAGCCTTGTTTGAGTAGTTTAGTAGTCAACATAGGTGAGCGGTCTAGAAAATCGGAATAACGATCGCAGGATCTAGAATAACGTATAAGTTGTGGAATGTACACACCATACGCTGGAGCTGCTGGAATGTTGCTGTCGATGAAAGGGAAGTTGACAATTGTACAGTTGAAGTCATTACATTTGTCGTAGAGTCTAGTTTGTAGTTTTCCTGAGTCCATTTCTAGAAGTAGGTCTAAGTAAGAGGCTGACCTTAGTGTATTGTGGTGTCTTTAATTTCAAGCTCGCAAGGATAAATTGAATGTAAATAGTCACCAAATTTAGCATTGTTGAGGGACAAAACATTATCAATATAGCGGAATGTTAAATTAAAGGTCTGGGCCAGTGTCTTTTCTTTCTTCTTCAGCAGGCCTTCTAGAATGAATTCAACATTCGAATTAATATGACGTCACAATTAGAATTCCGATGTCATATTACGCTCAAATGAAAATTCCAAACTGGAACAATGCAATTTCGTTAAGATTTTTCAATATTTTTGTTTAAAAGGTACGTATATTTAATAAAATGACGAGAATATATGTTTTTGTCAATTTTATTTGCTTTAACATACTGTTTTGGGATATATTTTATTAGTTTCATTTTTGTGTTTAAGGTGCCGTTTTACTATTTATTCCTTATTTTTTGCATATCAAAAAAAATATTGATATAAATTTTTTGTGATATCAGGAAATAATAACTGATACAAAAATGATATACAATTGGAATTAATTAGTAAAACAGCGCCTAGTATTTCTGACGAGGTTTTGCAATAAAATTTTCAACTAAGAAATCAGCTAGAAATGCCCAACATTGAATATTTGCACTCACTAAACTTCGCTCATGGTTTGAGAAAGTATTTTTTAAAAATTGGGATGATAGACAAATTGAGTGTCGAACTATTTGGGGTTTCGGACTATTGGGGTGTCGGACCAATTGGGCGTCGGACATATGGGGTGTCGGACCATTGGGGCGTCGAACTAGCGGTGCTGCCCCAAATAATTTGGATAAAGTTCTTATCAAACTGGAATGTTATCATGGGTCTAATACTCCTTTAAATGTAAACAAATATTAGGCACGAATGAGTGATAAGTGCAATATTGTTTGAAAAGTATTTATCATAATTTAGTTTTTGGATATTAAAACAACATAAACAAATTTATATCTCCTGTTTACTGGACGCCTCTCAAAAAGTAGCTTACTAGAGTAAGTTAACGAGTTTTAACATAATCGCAAAAAATATTTTGTCTTCTAACATATGGACATTTAGACATTGAAGACAGTGCAATCCACAAAGGGTGGATGTACTAAAAACCATCATGACGTTGATTAAAGAGAAAAAGTTCAATCACGTTCGTTCTGTATAATTACACATGGAAGCTTGTCCTGTTTTATTCGTAACAGTATCTTACGTCAACCACAATCACCTCTGCCACACATTAGTTGACGCCCTGAGGGATATATGTCAAGACGGATAAGCTTCGCCTACAAACGCATTAATGTTAATTTAAAACTGTATCAAAAGTGTCTTAAAAGACTATATAAAAATAAATAATAATTCTTTTTTTACAAACATCCAGGGCAGACGACTAATCGCAGAAAACCGGGAATGATGTGTGGCAGTGATTACATCTGGGAACCAGTTTTTTGCTCTGTGCCGGAGAGTCACTTTCCCGACACCTGCAGAAAAGGCCGAGAGATGTTCCGATTGGTGACAGTATACTAAGAAGGTTCGTCCATTATGTAGAGATGGAATCTGGTATCAAAATAGCTATTGAAACTTAGTTCATTTATATATTTTCATCCATGTTAGTTTGTCCATGATATTACGGTTTTGTTTCGTTTGTGTTTGTGAGCACTTTGTTTTGTCGGTTATTTTCTTTCAATAACATTATACCGGTTTACTGATAGAGATTTCGTATCTTTGGTAGGTTATGGAATTGAAACCGATACACTTGTTGATGGGGTAATGGGTTAGTAACTAAGGGTACTGTTAGGTACAGGTCTGTGGACGGAGATTTGAAAAAATATAGATGACCATCTAAACAACATGGCGCGGTTTCGCAGAGAGTCGAACACGTGTCTTATATCTTCTTATCTTATCTTATCTTATCTTTTTAAATGCGACCAGAACGACGCAGGTTACAAAGACTTGAACACTTTCTATCTGGTATTGATACAATCTAGTTACTGCTCTGTGTGTACTACAGTAAATCCAGTGGCAACAAGAGGACAACGTACACCCCGTAGTGTACGGATACATCTTGCTTGCTTAGTTAAACACAGATGAAGAAAAAGGTGGCAAGATACCACTTTTGGGAGACTTCAAACAGAAAGTGGAACATAGTGATTGGAGGGAATTTGAAACGGAACTGGAAGCCCATAGGAATCAATCCGAAATGGACACGGTCATAAAAACAAAGCACGTTAGATTCACATGCATTCAGTTCAACAGCTGATTAATCGCGTCCTAATTAATTATAACACCTTAAACACGGAACGTTTATAACAATATAACGCCATTTTTAATGTCAAAATAGCATTTGAAACTTGTGATTTGTTTGGTTGTCTTTAACGAACACTGATATATAGGTCTCAGTGAACCAATTGTTAAGGTTTTTAGTCATTTATTATTGATCACGTGCCTGTCAACACGGAGGCTAGGGCTCGAATCTCACTGCGGTCAAGGTGTGTTCGACTCCAATCGTACTGACAATGATTTCCAGTTTTGCTACGGATTGTCGCCGGGTACTCCGGTTGCCCCCCCCCCCCCCCCAAACACCAAATAAAACGTCATGATAAAGCTAACAACACATTTGCTGTAAGTGGCGTAAAATAACAAACACACGAAAACGGATACATGTACGCATACAATCTTCATCCCACTGACAAAATAAATGATTACACATGATGGGTTCTTTTATGCCATGAGACAATCCTGCCACTTTGTACATTACTTTAATATAACTATTATGTTGTAAACCTACAAATATGTACTTCTTGCCAATTATTGACAAATAAACACATTTTATTTATTTTGCAATATCTACTCTGAACACTACTGGGTCAGTTATTTTTAAAACAAATTTGCCAATTAACCTTGCTTTGTGCTATAGTTGGTATATTTATCTTCGGTTACCTTTTCCACAGTTTAAGACGGCCAACATTATGGTACAGCATGCTGTAGTTAGCCATTTACTATTGACCACGTGCCTGTCAACACCAAGTTTCAGTTCGAGTATCAAACTCCATTCATAATTAACAGTTATTGCCAGTTTTCCTACCGAAAGTCAAGAATTTCTCCAGGTACTCCGGCTTCCTCTACCAATAAAAGATTGACGTAATGATATAGCTAAAATTAGCTGAAAGATGGCCTTAACCTTCAAACAACACTTACAAACAACTTCTTTTAACCCGCATGGTTTATTTCATTGATAAGTCCGACAAGATCATAGTTCTACTTGTTGCACATTGTTGCAAACCAATTCTTATTAAATTACAAATTTTATCCAAATTCTTATCATTATTACACGTATAAACATAATGCTTTTATATATAATATTTGTTAGTTCATTCATGTCTTTGCGCTGCGTCTAATAGGAATAAATGTATACTGTTCTTTGTGAACACATGGAAACAAAGTTTATACATTGATTTTCAAACAACATTATAGGGTAATCAAATGATATACTAGTATTCGCAGGTATTGAATTCCATTTTTGCAGATAAATCCGTGTTTTAAACACCAGGGGCAGTGTCAACGAAAGAATCCTATGTCCTAAGATACGTCATATATATAATATAATTCCGGGGCCTCGCTGGCCCAGTGGTCAAGGTAGTTCGTCTACTATTCATCACGTGGTCTGTCAACACTGAGGTTGCGGGTTCGAGTCTCACTGTGGGCAGGGTGCACTCGTCTCCAATCTTAAGACAAGAATTGTCAGTTTTCCTACCGAAGTTTGGGGGTTTTCCCCGAGAACGCCGGCTTCTTCCCCCAGTAAAAACTGGACGCCATGATATAGCTGAAATATTGCTGAAAGTGGCGTTAAACACCATTCAAACAAACATCGATATAAATAAATAATCTAAATAAATAAATAAATAAATAAAAATAAATAAAAATAAATAAATAAATTAAACTGTTGTCTATATATAAATATTCTGTTTCGACCGAATATTATATACCGTCTTCTGATGTGTTCGTACATAGCAGCCATATTTGTGTTTGTTTGGCAAAGTTAGGACATCCTAATTGTTAGGAATGTCTTCACCTTTATAGCCATCCGAACTTTAGGATTAAAATTAGGAGTTCTCCTAACTTAGGTCGCGTTCATTGACACGACTTTGGACTTAAATGTATCCTACGACCATCCTAAGACATCTCCTAGTCCTAAGATAGCTTTGTTGACATAGGCCCTGGTTTTAAAGAATTCAGAAGCGATGAAACAAATTTAACTTTTGTGATGTAAGGGACGCAACTCCAATGTCTTTGACCGTAAGTAAATGTTTGTGTCAGTCGGACAAGAGTTGTCTGAATAAGGGCTACGTGTACATACTAATATAAATTGTCATGACAACAATGTAGTCACGCTTGCTTCTTAATCCTAAACCCTAAAAACAAGTGATTCATTTAAAGGAGTAGGGGTGATAAAGGCCATATTTGTCCCAAAATTTCAGAAAAAATAAAGTTGTGTGAAAAAATTATTTTAAGCCTATATCCACGTGCCTATATCATCTCTGAACATAATGCTTCAGATCGATGCACTCCAAATCAATCATAATCATGTTTGTAACGTCATCGCTTCACGTTAATCAACGTCTATTTTTAGATTTTGAGCCCTTTAAAACATGGTGAACAAGAAACTTATGTAAAATAATGTGCATAAGGACAACTTCATAAATATGTTATTTATTGTAGTCAAGCTCAATCTGTCAAAATATTTTGTTTTTTCTTGCTTGTGCTCGGTACGAAAAAAGATGAATTGTAGCAGTAATCCTTTATTCTCGAAAACCATAATACATAGTTACAGAGAAGATGTATAAATAGATAATACATTAGAAATTAGGTGAACGTATGTATTAACCAGGAGGGTAGACAATCACATTTATAATGAATCCAGACACAATTACATTTTAAAAATAAAATGTTAAATTGTATGATTAAATGTAATGTATTTAATTTTTTTTATGTTTAAAGTAATTATTTTTTAAAATATATAAAATATATATTAAAATATAATATAATATATTTTTAATTTTAAAAGGCATGTTTTTCATAGTGGATGACATTAAAAATATGTCTATATTATATATATTTATTAACATATTATATATAGAAACAAGAAAACTTTTGATGCAGAGCATCAATTCGCCGCCGAATTATTCCACATATCTCACGAAACTTTAGCATTTAACCTATTCAAAACTGAAAAATTAAACAACTACTAATCCCAATGAACATCTTCAGATTAATAAAGTATACATAGCCCTACCATATCCCTAAATATCTCTTTCAAATCTTGAACCATTTAAAAATTATAAATGTTGGTAATAGGAGCCTAAATCCATTATTTTCCCCTGTGAATTTCTCCGTAACATTTCTATGTCATATTATAAATAATGCTAGGAACCTGCAAATATAAGAAATGAATAAGAAATTAAGGTTGTACAAAAATAGTTATTGCCAAGGTACTCGGACAATATTTGTTCTCATATGATGTCCACAACGTTAATGACAGTTGTTGCCTAAATAGTATGTAAATCTTTGCCAGTTTGGGTTTTGTTGCATAATAGAAAATATGACAATATTTCAAATCGGACAACAAATATAAATTTACTATGGATGCTCAAACAACTGATATTTTGTAGATTTTGAGATACTTCGCAGTCATAAAGTCATTTTATAGAAACTCTTTCAAAATACCAAGAATATAAAGCATATCATTTGTTACGGTAAAATCCAGCGGAAATTCAATAATTTGGTGATCTTGAAAATAACTACTGTTATGAATATTTAATACACCTTAACGATAAAAGAAACAATTACAAACACATTTATCAGTACTGGAGTTCAATTTTTTCAATAAAAGTAACATCATTTTGTTACGGAGAAATCTCACTTCTTAAATATTTTCTCAATCTTGTCAATATTGTCTTTGTTTTAAAGCGAAAATGTTCTCCCATTTTTGTCATTTGGTGTAGGTTTACTAAATTTGTAAAGAATGTCCTCTCTGTAAACCTACATTACATCTGGTTTAGCCCTGTACTTTCTGTTTAAGATTTTTTGTGTCAAATTCCGTTCTTTCCTTGCGAAGGAAGAAATTTTATTAGAAGGTATGTAAGCTTTCTTCTTTCTTTTGAGTTTTTTTTCCATGAATGCCTCTTCTTTTCCTTTTTAAAATAAGATTAAGTATTATTTTCATTTGTTCAGGATAGGGTTTTATACGTATGATTAAAAAATAACTAAGTGTATACTTGTTGGTTTTTTAACAGTTTATTTTGCGTGTATTGTTAGCTTTTGTGTCATAATTGATTTTTATTGTAACAATACTACCAAACTTTTAACACTATTTTATGTGGTTCATTAGTTTTATGCTAATTAGATGATTGTTAAACTAGTGGAACCAATTGTTATGTCATTGTTTTCTTTCAAATACGATATTGAAAGTTACGGACAAATCCTAATTTTTCCGTAACGAAATGAAGCGCTTTTTTGGGACCCATTTATTGCATATTCACCGGTTATTTCCTCTACAGCTGTACCTCCTTTTTTATTATCTATTTATTGGACAAAATTGTAACTTTTTCAATGTTTTTGGATTGGAAATTATTGGAACTTTAATGCATAAAATCACACTTACTAGATTTTCGGTTCCAAAAATAGCAATATTGTTGGCCAATTGTTGAAATTGTCTCTTTGACTGGTATAATTCAAACCATACCGCTTCCAAAACTTTGTTTATTACCCCATGGGAGACGGTATACATAGTCAAATGACGATCAGTCTTCGGAGTAAATGACTCTCTGTTACTTGATTGGGTGGTTTACTAAATCTATAAATATTTTTGTCATTTCATTGGTTTACGTCAGGATCGCACTAGTATGTGTACTGAAAATCCGATATATTCTTAGGTTGAATCGGGGTTGTAATCAGTATTTTAGTGTAGTAATGCTACGTTCCACATATTGACTTCTATTTCATTCAATGCATTGGTCAGTGGACAATTATAAGGTAAACATTGTACCAAAATCTCCCTACTTTATAAAGCTATTTTGGAGAAAAATTATATGTTCTATATCTTTATTTTCTTTAAATCAGTATTTTAGTGTAGTAATGTTACGTTCCACATATTGACTTCTATTTCATTCAATGCATTGGTCAGTGGACAATTATAAGGTAAACACTGTACCAAAATCTCCCTACTTTTTAAAGCTGTTTGGGTTAGGAAAACAATATAGGTTCTGTATCTTTATTTTCGTTCTGATATTGATGCAAATTAAACAAAACATATTTTTACCGCTCATTTTGAACATTTGTTTAGGGAGTCAACTTTTGTTTAATTATTTTTTTAAAAGCACGTGTGAAGTGTCGACAGGCATTCAAATCTCTCAAGCACCATTGGATAATAGTTTAGCATAAACAAAGTCCTTACAAGGTACATGTACATTGTTTACATGTCCTACATATAAATTACAAAAAAAAGATACTTTAATAAATCCATAAAATTTGTAATGCATCTAAGAGACAGTTAGCTTTTAAGAAAAGCTAAACTTGTCACATGTTACTTCTATTAACGGTGTTCTTAAAAGTTTAACCCTTAACCTAAATTTAAACCGTAACGGAAAAATTCGTTACGGATATACCATGCTAACATCATTTTCGATTGTAACATCCGTATTTGTCTATATTTTTTTAATTTGCTGTGTGAAATTTTGTCAAATATAAGAAGCCAATTAGACAAGCGCTTTGAATACTTCTCTCATTTAAAATAAGTACTATACGACATCGTTACGGAAATTTTTTTTGATATCTGCATTTTTAAATTAAGTTCTAATATCTATGTAAGTGGAAATTATGCATGTTTATTCAATTTGCTTTAATAATTTAGATGTATATATATGAATAGAACCCGGAAGACACGCCAATGCATGCAAACAATGATTAACTCTTAAAATAGTGGCAGAAATACCACATTGTTACGGAAACACCTTACATTTGGCGACATTTTTAAATGACAATTATTTTCTTGTTACCACGCCTTACGTGAAGTGAAATATCTTTTAAGTTTTACATTTATAAGCTGAGTTTTGGAAAAAAATAGTTTTGTCCATTCTTGCAAAACAATAAGAGCTAGTGAGCATTTGTCTTTAAAAATTCAATTCTGACGACAAATAAAATTAAATAGGTTAACGTTATTTGCTGATATTTTTGGTAAAGTGTCCTTATAGTGTTTGTTTACAATGTTTGAAAAAAATCATACATAAATGGACGAATTTTGAAAAACCGCGTTTTTGTCTACTTATGGATGAACATATTTTTTTAGAGATCAGCTTGAACAATCAATGACATCATATGCAAAAGTTACGTGAGATTGGCCGAATTGCATGAAAATTTGATATCACCCTAGCATTTTTGCAGACCACCGTTACATTTGTCGTAATTTGTCACTCAGCTTAAATGATTAACATTCTACTCACAAAATTCTGTTCATTTAATGGTAACTAAGTACACTTCAAAATATTTTGTCCTTGATCCATCCTTAGCAACGAAAGTGAATACAAATATATCGCCCCTCTTCTGAGCGGCGATAATTATAGTCTTTATAATAATATAATATAATATATTAATTTAATTATATTATTATTATATTTATTATAATATATGTTATAGTCTTTTGTAGAAGTCGATATTATACAATTACTGCACTTGAACGAGATCAATATGAGGTTTTATGGAGCAGGGTTGAATAATATTGCACGAGGCGAAACCGAGTTTAATATTATTCTACCCTGCTCCATAAAACCTCATATTGATCAAGTTCAAGTGTAGTAATTGTTTTATTACATAATTTATTGAGCCACGAAATGGAATATACAGGATTTTTTTCCCGAAAGTGACTGTCTTTCATAATGTTTATTTCTCGAAAATCGGTAAAATATCGACATAATCCATGATGAAATGCTTGCAGTGGTTATTTCTTGTATAATGTCCCATCCTCAGTCCTTGCTGTGCATAAAATTTACAAAGAATAGAGTCCAATTCCCAAGGGTCTGCCGTTTCCAAACTAACTGACATATCCGTTTCACGTAAATATTTCGTAAAAAACCTAATCGCTTGCTCTGTCGATTTGCGAGTGTTGACAGCATCTCTTTTCTTAATGATTTCATTAATTTTCAAGTTAGTAATATCTGCAAATCTTCGCTTATTAGCACCAGAACTATCCGTATCACGTTTACTCGATGACGTTACCATGTTTACAAACAACAATATAATCGAACATCATTCAGAACGATAATTTTGATTGGTTCGGGGGATTAAACAAAGAAGATTTGATTGGCTATCGTATTTCCGTTGCAGGAAACAGCCCGTGCTGTATTTTCATTCATAAATTTCTCACGAGAGTGCAATATGGTTTTTTATTGAGTAGAATGAGTATTTTGCAAACCAATATGATAGGGAATGGAAAGTCATGTGTATTGGTTTAGGCCAATAGGAAAAAGGTAAAAATATGTATTATGTAATAAAAGTTTTAATAGACTCAAAAATTAATAATGACCGACGCCGAAGGTTAATTAATTAATTGAAAGGTTAACATTAATATTATAATTGTATAATATCACAGATTATATTATTATTATTTATATATAATATATATATATATATATATATATATACAAACGTCTAAGTATTGTGGCAACCATATAATATATCTATCCAGCGGATTTCTGAAACATCAGAAATACAGGGTTAATATCAAATTTTTATATATACTTCTACAAATTAAGCCCAACACTGTTTGAATTAGATTCTTAACACTGTCAAAGTTTTGTTTACCCTCAGCGGGATTCGAACTCACACCGTTGTGACACTGTGGCACCAAATCGCATGCACTATGTCCAGCGGTCTAGACCCCTCGGCCAAATCCGCTATATAAAAATATAGCTTCATTAACCGGGGTGAATCATAGACATAGACATAGTACATGTGTACTAGCGTGTGACGATGGAATTTTCGTAACCAATACATATTAATTTGACAGTAATCTAATTCAGCATTTTTGTATATATTATATAGGATGACAAAGTTGCTTGTCATACAGTCACAGTAAGTAAATTATATACAAACGTCTAAGTATTGTGACAACCATATAATATATCAATCCAGCGGATTTCTGAAACATCAGAAATACAGGGTTAATATCAAATTTTTATATATACTTCTACAAATTAAGCCCAACACTGTTTGAATTAGATTTTTAACACTGTCAAATTTTTGTTTACCCTCAGCGGGATTCAAACTCACACCGTTGTGACACTGTGGCACCAAATCGCCTGCACTATGTCCAGCGGTCTAGACCCCTCGGCCAAATCCGCTATATAAAAATATAGCTTCATTAACCGGGGTGAATCATAGACATAGACATAGTACATGTGTACTAGCGTGTGACGATGGAATTTTCGTAACCAATACATATTGATTTGACAGTAATCTAATTCAGCATTTTTGTATATATTATATTGGATGACAAAGTTGCTTGTCATACAGTCACAGTAAGTAAATTTTATACAAACGTCTAATTATTGTGACAACCATATAATATATCTATCCGGCGGATTTCTGAAACATCAGAAATACAGGGTTAATATCAAATTTTTATATATACTTCTACAAATTAAGTCCAACACTGTTTGAATTAGATTTTTAACACTGTCAAATTTTTGTTTACCCTCAGCGGGATTCGAACTCACACCGTTGTGACACTGTGGCACCAAATCGCCTGCACTATGTCCAGCGGTCTAGACCCCTCGGCCAAATCCGCTATATAAAAATATAGCTTCATTAACCGGGGTGAATCATAGACATAGACATAGTACATGTGTACTAGCGTGTGACGATGGAATTTTCGTAACCAATACATATTAATTTGACAGTAATCTAATTCAGCATTTTTGTATATATTATATAGGATGACAAAGTTGCTTGTCATACAGTCACAGTAAGTAAATTTTATACAAACGTCTAAGTATTGTGACAACCATATAATATATCTATCCAGCGGATTTCTGAAACATCAGAAATACAGGGTTAATATCAAATTTTTATATATACTTCTACAAATTAAGCCCAACACTGTTTGAATTAGATTTTTAACACTGTCAAATTTTTGTTTACCCTCAGCGGGATTCGAACTCACACCGTTGTGACACTGCCCAACAGTGTTGAGCTTAATTTGTAGAAGTATATATAAAAATTTGATATTAACCCTGTATTTCTGATGTTTCAGAAATCCGCTGGATAGATATATTATATGGTTGTCACAATACTTAGACGTTTGTATAAAATTTACTTACTGTGACTGTATGACAAGCAACTTTGTCATCCTATATAATATATACAAAAATGCTGAATTAGATTACTGTCAAATTAATATGTATTGGTTACGAAAATTCCATCGTCACACGCTAGTACACATGTACTATGCCTATGTCTATGATTCACCCCGGTTAATGAAGCTATATTTTTATATAGCGGATTTGGCCGAGGGGTCTAGACCGCTGGACATAGTGCAGGCGATTTGGTGCCACAGTGTCACAACGGTGTGAGTTCGAATCCCGCTGAGGGTAAACAAAAATTTGACAGTGTTAAAAATCTAATTCAAACAGTGTTGGGCTTAATTTGTAGAAGTATATAAAAATTTGATATTAACCCTGTATTTTACTGAAATCATCATCAACAACAACGTCATGGTCTGTTAGAAAACTGCCAATACTACAATAAAATGAAAACATAGAGACATACTGAAATCATCAGTAACAACAACGTCATGGTCTGCTTGAAATCTACCAATACCACAATAGAATGAAAACGTAGAGACATACTGAAATCATCATCAACAACAACGTCATGGTCTGCTGGAAAACTAACAAAGCTACAATAGAATGAAAACATAGAGACATACTGAAATCATCATCAGAAACAACGTCATGGTCTGCTGGAAAACTATCAATACTACAATAAAATGAAAACATAGAGACATACTGAAGTCATCATCAACAACAACGTCATGGTCTGCTGGAAAACTACCAATACTACAATAGAATGAAAACATAGAGGCATACTGAAATCCTCATCAACAACAACGTCATGGTCTGCTGGAAAACTACCAATACTACAATAGAATGAAAACATAGAGACATACTGAAATCATCATCAACAACAACGTCATGGTCTGCTGGAAAACTATCAATACTACAATAGAATGAAAACATAGAGGCATACTGAAATCATCATCAAAAACAACGTCATGGTCTGCTTGAAAATTAACAATGCTACAATAGAATGAAAACATAGAGACATACTGAAATCACTATCAACAACGTCATGGTCTGCCGGAAAACTACCAATACTACAATAGAATGAAAACATAAAGACATACTGAAATCATCATCAACAACAACGTCATGGTCAGCTGGAAAACTATCAACGTCATGGTCTGCTGGAAAACTACCAATACTACAATAGAATGAAAACATAAAGACATACTGAAATCATCATCAACAACAACGTCATGGTCTGCTTGAAAACTACCAATACTACAATAGAATGAAAACATAAAGACATATTAAAATCATCATCAACAACAACGTCATGGTCTGCTGGAAAACTACCAATGCTACAATAGAATGAAAACATGGATACATACTGAAATCATCATGAACAACAGCGCCATGGTCTGCTGTAAAACTACCAATACAACAATAGAATAAAAACATAGAGACATACTGAAATCATCATCAACAACAACGTCATGGTCTGCTTTCAAACTACCAATACTATAATAGAATGAAAACATAGAGACATACTGAAATCATCATCAACAACACTGTCATGGTCTGCTTGAAAACTACCAATACTATAATAGAATGAAAACATAGAGACATACTGAAATCATCATCAACAACACTGTCATGGTCTGCTTGAAAACTACCAATACTACAATAGAATGAAAACATAAAGACATACTGAAATCATCATCAACAACAACGTCATGGTCTGCTTGAAAACTACCAATACTACAATAGAATGAAAACATAGAGACATACTGAAATCATCATTAACAACAACATCATGGTCTGCTGGAAAGCTAGCAATACCACAGTAGAATGAAAACGCAGAGACATACTGAAATCATCATCAACAACAACGTCATGGTCTGCTGGAAAACTAACAAAGCTACAATAGAATGAAAACATAGAGACATACTGAAATCATCATCAACAACAACTTCATGGTCTGCTTAAAAACTACCAATTCTACAATAGAATGAAAACATAGAGACATACTGAATTCATCATCAACAACAACGTCATGCTCTGCTGGAAAACTAACAATGCTGCAATAGAATGAAAACATAGAGACATACTGAATTCATCATCAAAAACAACGTCATGGTTTGCTGGAAAACTACCAATATTACAATAGAATGAAAACATAAAGACATACTGAATTCATCATCAAAAACAACGTCATGGTCTGCGTGAAAACTACCAATACTACAATAGATTGAAAACATAAAGACATACTGAAATCATCATCATCAACAACGTCATGGTCTGATTTAAAACTACCAATACTACAATAGAATGAAAACATAGAGACATACTGAAATCATCATGAACAACAGCGCCATGGTCTGCTGTAAAACTACCAATACAACAATAAAACGTAGTGACATACTGAAATCATCATCAACAATAACGTCATGGTCTGCTTTCAAACTACCAATATTATAATAGAATGAAAACATAGAGGCATACTGAAGTCATCTTCAACAACAACGTCATGGTCTGCTGAAAAGCTGCCAACACAACAATGGAATGAAAACATAATGATATACTGAAATCATCATCAACAACAACGTCATGGTCTGATGGAAAACTACCAATACTACAATAGAATGAAAACATAGAGACATACTGAAATCATAATCAAAAACAACGCCATGGTCTGCTGGAAAACTATCAATACTACAATAGAATGAAAACATAAAGACATACTGAAACCATCATCAACAACAACGTCATGGTCTGCTGTAAAACTACCAATACAACATTACAATGAAAACATAAAGACATACTGAAATCATCATTGACAACAACGTCATGGTCTGTTATCAAACTACCAATACAACAATACAATGAAAACGTAGAGACATACTGAAATCATCATCAACAACAACGTCATGGTCTGTTTGAAAAGTACCAATTCTACAATACAATGAAAACATAGAGACATACTGAAATCATCATCAACAACAACGTCATGGTCTGCTGGAAAACTACCAATACTACAATACAATGAAAACATAAAGACGTACTGAAATCATCATCAACAACAACGTCATAGACTGCTGGAAAACTACCAATTCTACAATAGAATGAAAACATAGAGACATACTGAAATCATCATGAACAACAGCGCCATGGTCTGATGTAAAACTACCAATACAACAATAAAACATAGTGACATACTGAAATCATCATCAACAACAACGTCATGGTCTGCTTTCAAACTACCAATACTATAATAGAATGAAAACATAGAGGCATACTGAAGTCATCTTCAACAACAACGTCATGGTCTGCTGAAAAACTGCCACCACAACAATGGAATGAAAACATAATGATATACTGAAATCATCATCAACAACAACGTCATGGTCTGATGGAAAACTACCAATACTACAATAGAATGAAAACATAGAGACATACTGAAATCATCATCAACAACAACGTCATGGTCTGCTGGAAAACTAACAAAGCTACAATAGAATGAAAACATAGAGACATACTGAAATCATCATCAGAAACAACGTCATGGTCTGCTGGAAAACTATCAATACTACAATAAAATGAAAACATAGAGACATACTGAAATCATCATCAACAACAACGTCATGGTCTGCTGGAAAACTACCAATACTACAATAGAATGAAAACATAGAGGCATACTGAAATCATCATCAACAACAACGTCATGGTCTGCTGGAAAACTACCAATACTACAATAGAATGAAAAAATAGAGACATACTGAAATCATCATCAACAACAACGTCATGGTCTGCTGGAAAACTATCAATACTACAATAGAATGAAAACATAGAGGCATACTGAAATCATCATAAAAAACAACGTCATGGTCTGCTTGAAAACTAACAATGCTACAATAGAATGAAAACATGGAGACATACTGAAATCACTATCAACAACGTCATGGTCTGCCGGAAAACTACCAATACTACAATAGAATGAAAACATAAAGACATACTGAAATCATCATCAACAACAACGTCATGGTCAGCTGGAAAACTATCAACGTCATGGTCTGCTGGAAAACTACCAATAGTACAATACAATGAAAACATAAAGACATACTGAAATCATCATCAACAACAACGTCATGGTCTGCTTGAAAACTACCAATACTACAATAGAATGAAAACATAAAGACATATTAAAATCATCTTCAACAACAACGTCATGGTCTGCTGGAAAACTACCAATGCTACAATAGAATGAAAACATGGAGACATACTGAAATCATCATGAACAACAGCGCCATGGTCTGCTGTAAAACTACCAATACAACAATAGAATAAAAACATAGAGACATACTGAAATCATCATCAACAACAACGTCATGGTCTGCTTTCAAACTACCAATACTATAATAGAATGAAAACATAGAGACATACTGAAATCATCATCAACAACAACGTCATGGTCTGCTTTCAAACTACCAATACTACAATAGAATGAAAACATAAAGACATACTGAAATCATCATCAACAACAACGTCATGGTCTGCTTGAAAACTACCAATACTACAATAGAATGAAAACATAAAGACATACTGAAATCATCATCAACATCAACGTCATGGTCTGCTTGAAAACTACCAATACTACAATAGAATGAAAATATAAAGACATACTGAAATCATCATCAACAACAACGTCATGGTCTGCTATCAAACTACCAATACTATAATAGAATGAAAACATAGAGACATACTGAAATCATCATCAACAACACTGTCATGGTCTGCTTGAAAACTACCAATACTACAATAGAATGAAAACATAAAGACATACTGAAATCATCATCAACAACAACGTCATGGTCTGCTTGAAAACTACCAATACTACAATAGAATGAAAACATAGAGACATACTGAAATCATCATTAACAAAAACATCATGGTCTGCTGGAAAGCTAGCAATACCACAGTAGAATGAAAACATAGAGACATACTGAAATCATCATCAGAAACAACGTCATGGTCTGCTGGAAAACTATCAATACTACAATAAAATGAAAACATAGAGACATACTGAAATCATCATCAACAACAACGTCATGGTCTGCTGGAAAACTACCAATACTACAATAGAATGAAAACATAGAGGCATACTGAAATCATCATCAACAACAACGTCATGGTCTGCTGGAAAACTACCAATACTACAATAGAATGAAAAAATAGAGACATACTGAAATCATCATCAACAATAACGTCATGGTCTGCTGGAAAACTATCAATACTACAATAGAATGAAAACATAGAGGCATACTGAAATCATCATCAAAAACAACGTCATGGTCTGCTTGAAAACTAACAATGCTACAATAGAATGAAAACATGGAGACATACTGAAATCACTATCAACAATGTCATGGTCTGCCGGAAAACTACCAATACTACAATAGAATGAAAACATAAAGACATACTGAAATCATCATCAACAACAACGTCATGGTCAGCTGGAAAACTATCAACGTCATGGTCTGCTGGAAAACTACCAATACTACAATAGAATGAAAACATAAAGACATACTGAAATCATCATCAACAACAACGTCATGGTCTGCTTGAAAACTACCAATACTACAATAGAATGAAAACATAAAGACATATTAAAATCATCTTCAACAACAACGTCATGGTCTGCTGGAAAACTACCAATGCTACAATAGAATGAAAACATGGAGACATACTGAAATCATCATGAACAACAGCGCCATGGTCTGCTGTAAAACTACCAATACAACAATAGAATAAAAACATAGAGACATACTGAAATCATCATCAACAACAACGTCATGGTCTGCTTTAAAACTACCAATACTATAATAGAATGAAAACATAGAGACATACTGAAATCATCATCAACAACAACGTCATGGTCTGCTTTCAAACTGCCAATACTATAATAGAATGAAAACATAAAGACATACTGAAATCATCATCAACAACAACGTCATGGTCTGCTTGAAAACTACCAATACTACAATAGAATGAAAACATAAAGACATACTGAAATCATCATCAACATCAACGTCATGGTCTGCTTGAAAACTACCAATACTACAATAGAATGAAAATATAAAGACATACTGAAATCATCATCAACAACAACGTCATGGTCTGCTATCAAACTACCAATACTATAATAGAATGAAAACATAGAGACATACTGAAATCATCATCAACAACACTGTCATGGTCTGCTTGAAAACTACCAATACTACAATAGAATGAAAACATAAAGACATACTGAAATCATCATCAACAACAACGTCATGGTCTGCTTGAAAACTACCAATACTACAATAGAATGAAAACATAGAGACATACTGAAATCATCATTAACAACAACATCATGGTCTGCTGGAAAGCTAGCAATACCACAGTAGAATGAAAACGCAGAGACATACTGAAATCATCATCAACAACAACGTCATGGTCTGCTGGAAAACTAACAAAGCTACAATAGAATGAAAACATAGAGACATACTGAAATCATCATCAACAACAACTTCATGGTCTGCTTAAAAACTACCAATTCTACAATAGAATGAAAACATAGAGACATACTGAATTCATCATCAACAACAACGTCATGCTCTGCTGGAAAACTAACAATGCTGCAATAGAATGAAAACATAGAGACATACTGAATTCATCATCAAAAACAACGTCATGGTTTGCTGGAAAACTACCAATATTACAATAGAATGAAAACATAAAGACATACTGAATTCATCATCAAAAACAACGTCATGGTCTGCGTGAAAACTACCAATACTACAATAGATTGAAAACATAAAGACATACTGAAATCATCATCATCAACAACGTCATGGTCTGATTTAAAACTACCAATACTACAATAGAATGAAAACATAGAGACATACTGAAATCATCATGAACAACAGCGCCATGGTCTGCTGTAAAACTACGAATACAACAATAAAACATAGTGACATACTGAAATCATCATCAACAACAACGTCATGGTCTGCTTTCAAACTACCAATACTATAATAGAATGAAAACATAGAGGCATACTGAAGTCATCTTCAACAACAACGTCATGGTCTGCTGAAAAACTGCCAACACAACAATGGAATGAAAACATAATGATATACTGAAATCATCATCAACAACAACGTCATGGTCTGATGGAAAACTACCAATACTACAATACAATGAAAACATAGAGACATACTGAAATCATAATCAAAAACAACGCCATGGTCTGCTGGAAAAATATCAATACTACAATAGAATGAAAACATAAAGACATACTGAAACCATCATCAACAACAACGTCATGGTCTGCTGTAAAACTACCAATACAACAATACAATGAAAACATAAAGACATACTGAAATCATCATTGACAACAACGTCATGGTCTGTTATCAAACTACCAATACAACAATACAATGAAAACGTAGAGACATACTGAAATCATCATCAACAACAACGTCATGGTCTGCTTGAAAAGTACCAATTCTACAATACAATGAAAACATAGAGACATACTGAAATCATCATCAACAACAACGTCATGGTCTGCTGGAAAACTACCAATACTACAATACAATGAAAACATAAAGACATACTGAAATCATCATCAACAACAACGTCATAGTCTGCTGGAAAACTACCAATTCTACAATAGAATGAAAACATAGAGACATACTGAATTCATCATCAACAACAACGTCATGGTCTGCTAAAAAACAAACAATGCTACAATAGAATGAAAACATAGAGACATACTGAAGTCATCATCAACAACACTGTCATGGTCTGCTGTAAAACTACCAATACAACAATAGAATGAAAACATAGAGAAATATTGAAATCATCATCAAAAACAACGTCATGGTCTGCTTGGAAACTATCAATACAACAATAGAATGAAAAAATAAAGACATACTGAAATCATCATCAACAACAACGTCATGGTCTGCTATCAAACTACCAGTACTACAATAGAATGAAAACATAAAGACATACTGAAATCATCATCAAAAACAACGTCATGGTCTGCTTGAAAACTACCAATACAACAATAGAATGAAAACATAAAGACATACTGAAATCATCATCAAGAACAACGTCATTGTCTACTGGAAAACTACCAATTCTACAATAGAATGAAAACATAGAGACATACTGAATTCATCATCAACAACAACGTCATGGTCTGCTAAAAAACTAACAATATTACAATAGAATGAAAACATAAAGACATACTGAATTCATCATCAAAAACAACGTCATGGTCTGCGTGAAAACTACCAATACTACAATAGAATGAAAACATAAAGACATACTGAAATCATCATCATCAACAACGTCATGGTCTGATTTAAAACTACCAATACTACAATAGAATGAAAACATAGAGACATACTGAAATCATCATGAACAACAGCGCCATGGTCTGCTGTAAAACTACCAATACAACAATAAAACATAGTGACATACTGAAATCATCACCAACAACAACGTCATGGTCTGCTTTCAAACTACCAATACTATAATAGAATGAAAACATAGAGGCATACTGAAGTCATCTTCAACAACAACGTCATGGTCTGCTGAAAAACTGCCAACACAACAATGGAATGAAAACATAATGATATACTGAAATCATCATCAACAACAACGTCATGGTCTGATGGAAAACTACCAATACTACAATAGAATGAAAACATAGAGACATACTGAAATCATAATCAAAAACAACGCCATGGTCTGCTGGAAAACTATCAATACTACAATAGAATGAAAACATAAAGACATACTGAAACCATCATCAACAACAACGTCATGGTCTGCTGTAAAACTACCAATACAACAATACAATGAAAACATAAAGACATACTGAAATCATCATTGACAACAACGTCATGGTCTGTTATCAAACTACCAATACAACAATACAATGAAAACGTAGAGACATATTGAAATCATCATCAACAACAACGTCATGGTCTGCTTGAAAAGTACCAATTCTACAATACAATGAAAACATAGAGACATACTGAAATCATCATCAACAACAACGTCATGGTCTGCTGGAAAACTACCAATACTACAATACAATGAAAACATAAAGACATACTGAAATCATCATCAACAACAACGTCATAGTCTGCTGGAAAACTACCAATTCTACAATAGAATGAAAACATAGAGACATACTGAATTCATCATCAACAACAACGTCATGGTCTGCTAAAAAACTAACAATGCTACAATAGAATGAAAACATAGAGACATACTGAAGTCATCATCAACAACACTGTCATGGTCTGCTGTAAAACTACCAATACAACAATAGAATGAAAACATAGAGAAATATTGAAATAATCATCAAAAACAACGTCATGGTCTGCTTGGAAACTATCAATACAACAATAGAATAAAAAAATAAAGACATACTGAAATCATCATCAACAACAACGTCATGGTATGGTATCAAACTACCAGTACTACAATAGAATGAAAACATAAAGACATACTGAAATCATCATCAAAAACAACGTCATGGTCTGCTCGAAAACTACCAATACAACAATAGAATGAAAACATAAAGACATACTGAAATCATCATCAAGAACAACGTCATTGTCTACTGGAAAACTACCAATTCTACAATAGAATGAAAACATAGAGACATACTGAATTCATCATCAATAACAACGTCATGGTCTGCTAAAAAACTAAAATATTACAATAGAATGAAAACATAAAGACATACTGAATTCATCATCAAAAACAACGTCATGGTCTGCGTGAAAACTACCAATGCTACAATAGAATGAAAACATAAAGACATACTGAAATCATCATCATCAACAACGTCATGGTCTGATTTAAAACTACCAATACTACAATAGAATGAAAACATAGAGACATACTGAAATCATCATGAACAACAGCGCCATGGTCTGCTGTAAAACTACCAATACAACAATAAAACATAGTGACATACTGAAATCATCACCAACAACAACGTCATGGTCTGCTTTCAAACTACCAATACTATAATAGAATGAAAACATAGAGGCATACTGAAGTCATCTTCAACAACAACGTCATGGTCTGCTGAAAAACTGCCAACACAACAATGGAATGAAAACATAATGATATACTGAAATCATCATCAACAACAACGTCATGGTCTGATGGAAAACTACCAATACTACAATAGAATGAAAACATAGAGACATACTGAAATCATAATCAAAAACAACGCCATGGTCTGCTGGAAAACTATCAATACTACAATAGAATGAAAACATAAAGACATACTGAAACCATCATCAACAACAACGTCATGGTCTGCTGTAAAACTACCAATACAACAATACAATGAAAACATAAAGACATAATGAAATCATCATTGACAACAACGTCATGGTCTGTTATCAAACTACCAATACAACAATACAATGAAAACGTAGAGACATTCTGAAATCATCATCAACAACAACGTCAAGGTCTGCTTGAAAAGTACCAATACTACAATAGAATGAAAACATAGAGACATACTGAAATCGTCATCAAAAACAACGTCATGGTCTGCTGGAAAACTACCAATACTACAATAGAATGAAAACATAGAGACATACTGAAACCATCGTCAACAACAACGTTATGCTCTGCTGGAAAACTACCAATACAACAATAGAATGAAAACATAGAGACAGATTGAAATCATCATCAAAAACAACGTCATAGTCTGCTGGAAAACTACCAATTCTACAATAGAATGAAAACATAGAGACATACTGAATTCATCATCAACAACAACGTCATGGTCTGCTAAAAAACTAACAATGCTACAATAGAATGAAAACATAGAGACTAACTGAAGTCATCATCAACAACACTGTCATGGTCTGCTGTGAAACTACCAATACAACAATAGAATGAAAACATAGAGAAATATTGAAATCATCATCAAAAACAACGTCATGGTCTGCTTGGAAACTATCAATACAACAATAGAATGAAAAAATAAAGACACTACTGAAATCATCATCAACAACAACGTCATGGTGTGCTATCAAACAACCAGTACTACAATAGAATGAAAACATAAAGACATACTGAAATCATCATCAAAAACAACGTCATGGTCTGCTTGAAAACTACCAATACAACAATAGAATGAAAAAATAAAGACATACTGAAATCATCATCAACAACAACGTCATGGTCTGCTTGAAAACTACCAATACAACAATAGAATGAACACATAGAGACATACTGAAATCATCATCAAAAACAACGTCATGGTCTGCTGGAAAACTACCAATACTACAATAGAATGAAAACAAAGAGACATACTGAAATCATCATCAAAAACAACGTCATGGTCTGCTGGAAAACTACCAATACTACAATAGAATGAAAACATAGAGACAGACTGAAATCATCCCCAAAAATAACGTCATGGTTTGCTGGAAAACTACCAATACTACAATAGAATGAAAACATAAAGACATACTGAAATCATCATCAAAAAGAACGTCATGGTCTGCTTGATAACTACCAATACAACAATAGAATGAAAAAATAAAGACATACTGAAATCATCATCAACAACAACGTCATGGTCTGCTTGAAAACTACCAATACAACAATAGAATGAAAACATAGAGACATACTGAAATCATCATCAAAAACAACGTCATGGTCTGCTGGAAAACTACCAATACAACAATAGAATGAAAAAATAAAGACATACTGAAATCATCATCAACAACAACGTCATGGTCTGCTTGAAAACTACCAATACAACAATAGAATGAAAACATAGAGACATACTGAAATCATCATCAAAAACAACGTCATGGTCTGCTGGAAAACTACCAATGCTACAATAGAATGAAAACATAGAGACATACTGAAATCATCATCAACAACAACGTCATGATCTGCTTGAAAACTACCAATACTACAATAGAATGAAAACATAAAGACATACTGAAACCATCATCAACAACAACGTCATGGTCTGCTGTAAAACTACCAATACAACAATAGAATGACACATAAAGACATACTGAAATCATCATCAACAACAACGCCATGGTCTGCTGTAAAACTACAAATACAACAATAGAATGAAAACATAGAGACATACTGAAATCATCATCAACAATAACGTCATAGTCTGCTGGATAACTACCAATTCTACAATAGAATGAAAACATAGAGACATACTGAATTCATCATCAACAACAACGTCATGGTCTGCTAAAAAACTAACAATGCTACAATAGAATGAAAACATAGAGACTAACTGAAGTCATCATCAACAACACTGTCATGGTCTGCTGTAAAACTACCAATACAACAATAGAATGAAAACATAGAGAAATATTGAAATCATCATCAAAAACAACGTCATGGTCTGCTTGGAAACTATCAATACAACAATAGAATGAAAAAATAAAGACATACTGAAATCATCATCAACAACAACGTCATGGTGTGCTATCAAACTACCAGTACTACAATAGAATGAAAACATAAAGACATACTGAAATCATCATCAAAAACAACGTCATGGTCTGCTTGAAAACTACCAATACAACAATAGAATGAAAAAATAAAGACATACTGAAATCATCATCAACAACAACGTCATGGTCTGCTTGAAAACTACCAATACAACAATAGAATGAAAACATAGAGACATACTGAAATCATCATCAAAAACAACGTCATGATCTGCCGGAAAACTACCAATACTACAATAGAATGAAAACATAGAGACATACTGAAATCATCATCAAAAACAACGTCATGGTCTGCTGGAAAACTACCAATACTACAATAGAATGAAAAAATAGAGACAGACTGAAATCATCCCCAAAAATAACGTCATGGTTTGCTGTAAAACTACCAATACTACAATAGAATGAAAACATAAAGACATACTGAAATCATCATCAAAAAGAACGTCATGGTCTGCTTGATAACTACCAATACAACAATAGAATGAAAAAATAAAGATATACTGAAATCATCATCAACAACAACGTCATGGTCTGCTTGAAAACTACCAATACAACAATAGAATGAAAACATAGAGACATACTGAAATCATCATCAAAAACAACGTCATGGTCTGCTGGAAAACTACCAATAGAACAATAGAATGAAAAAATAAAGACATACTGAAATCATCATCAACAACAACGTCATGGTCTGCTTGAAAACTACCAATACAACAATAGAATGAAAACATAGAGACATACTGAAATCATCATCAAAAACAACGTCATGGTCTGCTGGAAAACTACCAATGCTACAATAGAATGAAAACATAGAGACATACTGAAATCATCATCAACAACAACGTCATGATCTGCTTGAAAACTACCAATACTACAATAGAATGAAAACATAAAGACATACTGAAACCATCATCAACAACAACGTCATGGTCTGCTGTAAAACTACCAATACAACAATAGAATGACACATAAAGACATACTGAAATCATCATCAACAACAACGCCATGGTCTGCTGTAAAACTACAAATACAACAATAGAATGAAAACATAGAGACATACTGAAATCATCATCAACAACAACGTCATGGTCTGCTGGAAAACTACCAAATACAATAAAATTAAAACATAAAGACATACTGAAATCATGATCAACAAAAACGTCATGGTTTGTTGGAAAACTACCAATACTACAATAGAATGAAAACATAAAGACATACTGAAATCATCATCAAAAACAACGTCATGGTCTGGTGTAAAACTACCAATACAACAATAGAATGAAAACATAGAGACATACTGAAATCATCATCAACAACAACGTCATGGTCTGCTTGGAAACTACCAATACTACAATAGAATGAAAACATAGAGACATACTGAAATCATCATCAACAACAACGCCATGGTCTGCTGTAAAACTACAAATACAACAGTAGAATGAAAACATAAAGACATACTGAAATCATCATCAAAAACAACGTCATGGTCTGCTTGAAAACTACCAATGCTACAATAGAATGAAAACATAGAGACATACTGAAATCATCATCAACAACAACGTCATGGTCTGCTTGAAAACTACCAATACTACAATAGAATGAAAACATAAAGACATACTGAAATCATCATCAAGAACAACGTCATTGTCTGCTGGAAAACTACCAATTCTACAATAGAATGAAAACATAGAGACATACTGAAATCATCATCAACAACAACGTCATGGTCTGCTGTAAAAGTACCAATTCAACAATAGAATGAAAACATAAAGACTTACTAAAATAATCATCAACAACAACTCCATGGTCTGCTGTAAAACTACCAATACAACAATAGAATGAAAACATAGAGACATACTGAAATCATCATCAACAACAACGTCATGGTCTGCTTGGAAACTACCAATACTACAATAGAATGAAAACATAGAGACATACTGAAATCATCATCAACAACAACGCCATGGTCTGCTGTAAAACTACAAATACAACAATAGAATGAAAACATAAAGACATACTGAAATCATCATCAAAAATAACGTCATGGTCTGCTTGAAAACTACCAATGCTACAATAGAATGAAAACATAGAGACATACTGAAATCATCATCAACAACAACGTCATGGTCTGCTTGAAAACTACCAATACTACAATAGAATGAAAACATAAAGACATACTGAAATCATCATCAAGAACAACGTCATTGTCTGCTGGAAAACTACCAATTCTACAATTGAATGAAAACATAGAGACATACTGAATTCATCATCAACAACAACGTCATGGTCTGCTAAAAAACTAACAATATTACAATAGAATGAAAACATAAAGACATACTGAATTCATCATCAAAAACAACGTCATGGTCTGCGTGAAAACTACCAATACTACAATAGAATGAAAACATAAAGACATACTGAAATCATCATCATCAACAACGTCATGGTCTGATTTAAAACTACCAATACTACAATAGAATGAAAACATAGAGACATACTGAAATCATCATGAACAACAGCGCCATGGTCTGCTGTAAAACTACCAATACAACAATAAAACATAGTGACATACTGAAATCATCATCAACAACAACGTCATTGTCTGCTTTCAAACTACCAATACTATAATAGAATGAAAACATAGAGGCATACTGAAGTAATCTTCAACAACAACGTCTTGGTCTGCTGAAAAACTGCCAACACAACAATGGAATGAAAACATAATGATATACTGAAATCATCATCAACAACAACGTCATGGTCTGATGGAAAACTACCAATACTACAACAGAATGAAAACATAGAGACATACTGAAATCATAATCAAAAACAACGCCATTGTCTGCTGGAAAACTATCAATACTACAATAGAATGAAAACATCAAGACATACTGAAACCATCATCAACAACAACGTCATGGTCTGCTGTAAAACTACCAATACAACAATACAATGAAAACATAAAGACATACTGAAATCATCATTGACAACAACGTCATGGTCTGTTATCAAACTACCAATACAACAATACAATGAAAACGTAGAGACATACTGAAATCATCATCAACAACAACGTCAAGGTCTGCTTGAAAAGTACCAATACTACAATAGAATGAAAACATAGAGACAGATTGAAATCATCATCAAAAACAACGTCATGTTCTGCTGGAAAACTACCAATGCTACAATAGAATGAAAACATAGAGACATACTGAAATCATCATCAACAACAACGTCATGTTCTGCTGGAAAACTACCAATTCTACAATAGAATGAAAACATAGAAACATACTGAAATCATCATCAACAACAACGTCATAGTCTGCATGAAAACTACCAATTCTACAATAGAATGAAAACATAGAGACATACTGAATTCATCATCAACAACAACGTCATGGTCTGCTAAAAAACTAACGATGCTACAATAGAATGAAAACATAGAGACATACTGAAGTCATCATCAACAACACTGTTATGGTCTGCTGTAAAACTACCAATACAACAATAGAATGAAAACATAGAGAAATATTGAAATCATCATCAAAAACAACGTCATGGTCTGCTTGGAAACTATCAATACAACAATAGAATGAAAAAATAAAGACATACTGAAATCATCATCAACAACAACGTCATGGTCTGCTATCAAACTACCAGTACTACAATAGAATGAAAACATAAAGACATACTGAAATCAGCATCAAAAACAACGTCATGGTCTGCTTGAAAACTACCAATACAACAATAGAATGAAAAAATAAAGACATACTGAAATCATCATCAACAACAACGTCATGGTCTGCTTGAAAACTACCAATACAACAATAGAATGAAAACATAGAGACATACTGAAATCATCATCAAAAACAACGTCATGATCTGCTGGAAAACTACCAATACTACAATAGAATGAAAACATAGAGACATACTGAAATCATCATCAAAAACAACGTCATGGTCTGCTGGAAAACTACCAATGCTACAATAGAATGAAAACATAGAGACAGACTGAAATCATCCCCAAAAATAACGTCATGGTTTGCTGGAAAACTACCAATACTACAATAGAATGAAAACATAAAGACATACTGAAATCATCATCAAAAAGAACGTCATGGTCTGCTTGATAACTACCAATACAACAATAGAAGGAAAAAATAAAGACATACTGAAATCATCATCAACAACAACGTCATGGTCTGCTTGAAAACTACCAATACAACAATAGAATGAAAACATAGAGACATACTGAAATCATCATCAAAAACAACGTCATGGTCTGCAGGAAAACTACCAATACAACAATAGAATAAAAAATAAAGACATACTGAAATCATCATCAACAACAACGTCATGGTCTGCTTGAAAACTACCAATACAACAATAGAATGAAAACATAGAGACATACTGAAATCATCATCAAAAACAACGTCATGGTCTGCTGGAAAACTACCAATGCTACAATAGAATGAAAACATAGAGACATACTGAAATCATCATCAACAACAACGTCATGATCTGCTTGAAAACTACCAATACTACAATAGAATGAAAACATAAAGACATACTGAAACCATCATCAACAACAACGTCATGGTCTGCTGTAAAACTACCAATACAACAATAGAATGACACATAAAGACATACTGAAATCATCATCAACAACAACGCCATGGTCTGCTGTAAAACTACAAATACAACAATAGAATGAAAACATAGAGACATACTGAAATCATCATCAACAACAACGTCATGGTCTGCTGGAAAACAACCAAATACAATAAAATTAAAACATAAAGTCACACTGAAATCATCATCAACAAAAACGTCATGGTTTGTTGGAAAACTACCAATACAACAATACAATGAAAACATAGAAACATACTGAAATCATCATCAACAACAACGTCATGGTCTGCTTGAAAATTACCAATACTACAATAGAATGAAAACATAAAGACATACTGAAATCATCATCAAAAACAACGTCATGGTCTGCTGTAAAACTACCAATACAACAATAGAATGAAAACATAGAGACATACTGAAATCATCATCAACAACAACGTCATGGTCTGCTGTAAAACTACCAAGTCAACAATAGAATGAAAACATAAAGACTTACTAAAATCATCATCAACAACAACTCCATGGTCTGCTGTAAAACTACACATACAACAATAGAATGAAAACATAGAGACATACTGAAATGATCATCAACAACAACGTCATGGTCTGCTTGGAAACTACCAATACTACAATAGAATGAAAACATAGAGACATACTGAAATCATCATCAACAACAACGCCATGGTCTGCTGTAAAACTACAAATACAACAATAGAATGAAAACATAAAGACACACTGAAATCATCATCAAAAACAACGTCATGGTCTGCTTGAAAACTACCAATGCTACAATAGAATGAAAACCTAGAGACATACTGAAATCATCATCAACAACAACGTCATGGTCTTCTTGAAAACTACCAATACTACAATAGAATGAAAACATAAAGACATACTGAAATCATCATCAAGAACAAGGTCATTGTCTGCTGGAAAACTACCAATTCTACAATAGAATGAAAACATAGAGACATACTGAAATCATCATCAACAACAACGTCAGGGTCTGCTGTAAAACTACCAATACAACAATAGAATGAAAACATAGAGACATACTGAAATCATCATCAACAACAACGTCATGGTCTGCTTGAAAATTACCAATACTACAATAGAATGAAAACATAAAGACATACTGAAATCATCATCAAAAACAACGTCATGGTCTGCTGTAAAACTACCAATACAACAATAGAATGAAAACATAGAGACATACTGAAATCATCATCAACAACAACGTCATGGTCTGCTGTAAAACTACCAAGTCAACAATAGAATGAAAACATAAAGACTTACTAAAATCATCATCAACAACAACTCCATGGTCTGCTGTAAAACTACACATACAACAATAGAATGAAAACATAGAGACATACTGAAATGATCATCAACAACAACGTCATGGTCTGCTTGGAAACTACCAATACTACAAAAGAATGAAAACATAGAGACATACTGAAATCATCATCAACAACAACGCCATGGTCTGCTGTAAAACTACAAATACAACAATAGAATGAAAACATAAAGACACACTGAAATCATCATCAAAAACAACGTCATGGTCTGCTTGAAAACTACCAATGCTACAATATAATGAAAACATAGAGACATACTGAAATCATCATCAACAACAACGTCATGGTCTTCTTGAAAACTACCAATACTACAATAGAATGAAAACATAAAGACATACTGAAATCATCATCAAGAACAAGGTCATTGTCTGCTGGAAAACTACCAATTCTACAATAGAATGAAAACATAGAGACATACTGAAATCATCATCAACAACAACGTCAGGGTCTGCTGTAAAACTACCAATACAACAATAGAATGAAAACATAGAGACATACTGAAATCATCATCAACAACAACGTCATGGTCTGCTTCTGAAACTACCAATACTACAATAGAATGAAAACATAGAGACATACTGAAATCATCATCAACAACAACGCCATGGTCTGCTGTAAAACTACAAATAGAACAATAGAATGAAAACATAAATACATACTGAAATCATCATCAAAAACAACGTCATGGTCTGCTTGAAAACTACCAATGCTACAATAGAATGAAAACATAGAGACATACTGAAATCAGCATCAAAAACAACGTCATGGTCTGCTGTAAAACTACCAATACAACAATAGAATGAAAACATAGAGACATACTGAAATCATCATCAACAACAACGTCATGGTCTGCTGTAAAACTACCAATTCAACAATAGAATGAAAACATAAAGACTTACTAAAATCATCATCAACAACAACTCCATGGTCTGCTGTAAAACTACCAATACAACAATAGAATGAAAACATAGAGACATACTGAAATCATCATCAACAACAACGTCATGGTCTGCTTGGAAACTACCAATACTACAATAGAATGAAAACATAGAGACATACTGAAATCATCATCAACAATAACGCCATGGTCTGCTGTAAAACTACCAATACAACAATAGAATGAAAACATAGAGACATACTGAAATCATCATCAAAAACAACGTCATGGTCTGCTTGAAAACTACCAATGCTTCAATAGAATGAAAACATAGAGACATACTGAAATCATCATCAACAACAACGTCATGGTCTGCTTGAAAACTACCAATACTACAATAGAATGAAAACATAAAGACATACTGAAATCATCATCAAGAACAACGTCATTGTCTGCTGGAAAACTACCAATTCTACAATAGAATGAAAACATAGAGACATACTGAATTCATCATCAACAACAACGTCATGGTCTGCTAAAAAACTAACAATATTACAATAGAATGAAAACATAAAGACATACTGAAATCATCATCATCAACAACGTCATGGTCTGATTTAAAACTACCATTACTACAATAGAATGAAAACATAGAGACATACTGAAATCATCATGAACAACAGCGCCATGGTCTGCTGTAAAATTACCAATACAACAATAAAACATAGTGACATACTGAAATCATCTTCAACAACAACGTCATGGTCTGCTGAAAAACTGCCAACACAACAATGGAATGATGGAAAACTACCAATACTACAATAGAATGAAAACATAGAGACATACTGAAATCATAATCAAAAACAACGCCATGGTCTGCTGGAAAACTATCAATACTACAATAGAATGAAAACATAAAGACATACTGAAGTCATCATCAACAACACTGTCATGGTCTGCTGTAAAACTACCAATACAACAATAGAATGAAAACATACAGAAATATTGAAATCATCATCAAAAACAACGTCATGGTCTGCTTGGAAACTATCAATACAACAATAGAATGAAAAAATAAAGACATACTGAAATCATCATCAACAACAACGTCATGGTCTGCTATCAAACTACCAGTACTACAATAGAATGAAAACATAAAGACATACTAAAATCATCATCAACAACAACTCCATGGTCTGCTTGGAAACTACCAATACTACAATAGAATGAAAACATAGAGACATATTGAAATCATCATTAAAAAACGTCATGGTCTGCTGGAAAACTACCAGTGCTAAAAATAGAATGAAAACAGAGGCATACTGAAATCATCATCAAGAACAGCGTCATTGTCTGCTGTAAAGCTACCAATACAACAATAGAATGAAAACATAGAGACATACTAAAATCATCATCAACAACAACGTCATGGTCTGCTGTAAAGCTACCAATACAACAATAGAATGAAAACATAGAGACATACTGAAATCATCGTCAACAACAACGTCATTGTCTGCTGGAAAACTATCAATGCTACAATAGAATGAAAACATAGAGACATACTGAAATCATCATCAACAAAAACGTTATGGTCTGCTGGAAAACTACCAATACAACAATAGAATGAAAACATAAAGTCATATTGAAATCATCATCAACAACAACGTCATGGTCTGCTGGAAAACTATCAATGCTACAATAGAATGAAAACATAGAGACATACTGAAATCATCATCAACAACAACGTCATGGTCTGCTTGAAAACTACCAATGCTACAATAGAATGAAAACATAGAGACATACTGAAATCATCATCAACAACAACGTCATGGTCTGCTTGAAAACTACCAATGCTACAATATAATGACACATAAAGACATACTGAAATCATCATCAACAACAACGTCATGGTTTGCTTGGAAACTACCAATACTACAATAGAATGAAAACATAAAGACATACTGAAATCATCATCAAAAACAACGTCATGGTCTGCTGTAAAACTACCAATACAACAATAGAATGAAAACATAGAGACATACTGAAATCATCATCAACAACGTCATGGTCTGCTGGAAAACTACCAAATACAATAAAATGAAAACATAAAGTCATACTGAAATCATCATCAACAAAAACGTCATGGTTTGTTGGAAAACTACCAATGCAACAATAGAATGAAAACATAAAGACATACTGAAATCATCATCAAAAACAACGTCATGGTCTGCTGTAAAACTACCAATACAACAATAGAATGAAAACATAGAGACATATTGAAATCATCATAAAAAAACGTCATGGTCTGCTGGAAAACTACCAGTGCTAAAAATAGAATGAAAACAGAGGCATACTGAAATCATCATCAAGAACAACGTCATTGTCTGCTGTAAAGCTACCAATACAACAATAGAATGAAAACATAGAGACATACTGAAATTATCGTCAACAACAACGTCATTGTCTGCTGGAAAACTATCAATGCTACAATAGAATGAAAACATAGAGACATACTGAAATCATCATCAACAAAAACGTTATGGTCTGCTGGAAAACTACCAATACAACAATAGAATGAAAACATAAAGTCATATTGAAATCATCATCAACAACAACGTCATGGTCTGCTGGAAAACTATCAATGCTACAATAGAATGAAAACATAGAGACATACTGAAATCATCATCAACAACAACGTCATGGTCTGCTGGAAAACTACCAATACTACAATAGAATCAAAACATAGAGGCATACTGAAATCATCATCGACAACCACGTCATGGTCTGCTGGAAAACTACCAATACTACAATAGAATGAAAACATAGAGACATACTGAAATCATCATCAACAACAACGTCATGGTCTGCTGGAAAACTATCAATGCTACAATAGAATGAAAACATAAAGACATACTGAAATCATCATCATCGACAACGTCATGGTCTGCTGTAAAACTACCAGTGCTACAATAGAATGAAAACATAGAGGCATACTGAAATCATCATCAACAACAACGTCTGGTCTGCTGGAAAACTATCAATACTACAATAGAATGAAAACATAAAGACATACTGAAACCATCATCAACAACAACGTCATGGTCTGCTGTAAAACTACCAATACAACAATAGAATGACACATAAAGACATACTGAAATCATCATCAACAACAACGTCATGGTCTGCTTGGAAACTACCAATACTACAATAGAATGAAAACATAAAGACATACTGAAACCATCATTAACAACAACGTCATGGTCTGCTGGAAAACTATCAATGCTACAATAGAATGAAAACATAGAGACATACTGAAATCATCATCAACAACAACGTTATGGTCTGCTGGAAAACTACCAATACAACAATAGAATGAAAACATAAAGTTATACTGAAATCATCATCAACAACAACGTCATGGTCTGCTGGAAAACTATCAATGCTACAATAGAATGAAAACATAGAGACATACTGAAATCATCATCAACAACAACGTCATAGTCTGCTGGAAAACTACCAATACTACAATAGAATCAAAACATAGAGGCATACTGAAATCATCAACAACAACGTCATGGTCTGCTGGAAAACTACCAATACTACAATAGAATGTTAACATAGAGACATACTGAAATCATCATCAACAACAACGTCATGGTCTGCTGGAAAACTATAAATGCTACAATAGAATGAAAACATAAAGACATACTGAAATCATCATCATCGACAACGTCATTGTCTGCTGTAAAACTACCAGTGCTACAATAGAATGAAAACATAGGGGCATACTGAAATCTTCATCAACAACAACGTCATGGTCTGCTGGAAAACTATCAATACTACAATAGAATGAAAACATAAAGACATACTGAAACCATCATCAACAACAACGTCATGGTCTGCTGTAAAACTACCAATACAACAATAGAATGACACATAAAGACATACTGAAATCATAATCAACAACAACGTCATGGTCTGCTTGGAAACTACCAATACTACAATACAATGAAAACATAAAGACATACTGAAACCATCATCAACAACAACGTCATGGACTGCTGTAAAACTACCAATACAACAACAGAATGACACATAAAGACATACTGAAATCATCATCAACAACAACGTCATGGTCTGCTGTAAAACTACCAGTGCTACAATAGAATGAAAACATAGAGATATATTAAAATCATCGTAAAAAACTGTCATGGTCTGCTTGAAAACTACCAGTGCTAAAAATAGAATGAAAAGCATAGAGGCATACTGAAATCATCATCAAGAACAATGTCATGGTCTGCTGGAAAACTACCAATACTACAATAGAATGTAAACATAGAGACATACTAAAATCGTCATCAACAACAACGTCATGGTCTGCTGTAAAGCTACCAATACAACAATCGAATGAAAACATAGAGATATACTGAAATCATCATCAACAACAACGTCATGGTATGCTGGAAAACTACCAATACAACAATAGAATGAAAACATAGAGACATACTGAAATCATCATCAACAACAACGTCATGGTCTGCTGGAAAACTATCAATGCTACAATAGAATGAAAACATAGAGACATACTGAAATCATCATCATCGACAACGTCATGGTCTGCTGTAGTACTACCAGTGCTACAATAGAATGAAAACATAGAGGCACACTGAAATCATCATCAACAACAACGTCATGGTCTGCTGGAAAACTATCAATACTACAATAGAATGAAAACATAAAGACATACTGAAACCATCATCAACAACAACCTCATGGTCTGCTGTAAAACTACCAATACAACAATAGAATGACACATAAAGAGATACTGAAATCATTATCAACAACAACGTCATGGTCTGCTTGGAAACTACCAATACTACAATAGAATGAAAACATAAAGACATACTGAAACCATCATCAACAACAACGTCATGGTCTACTGTAAAACTACCAATACAACAATAGAATGACACATAAAGACATACTGAAATCATCATCAACAACAACGTCATGGTCTGCTGTAAAACTACCAATACTACAATAGAATGAAAACATAGAGACATACTGAAATCATAATCAAAAACAACGTCATGGTCTGCTGGAAAACTACCAATACTACAATAGAATGAAAACATAGAGACATACTGAAATCATCATCAACAACAACGTCATGGTCTGCTGGAAAACTACCAATACTACAATAGAATGAAAACATCAAGACATACTGAAACCGTCATCAACAACTACCTCATGGTCTGCTGTAAAACTACCAATACAACAATAGAATGACACATAAAGACATACTGAAATAATCATCAACAACAACGTCATGGTCTGCTTGGAAACTACCAATACTACAATAGAATGAAAACATAAAGACATACTGAAACCATCATCAACAACAACGTCATGGTCTGCTGTAAAACTACCAATACAAGAATAGAATGACACATAAAGACATACTGAAATCATCATCAACAACAACATCATGGTCTGCTGTAAAACTACCAATACTACAATAGAATGAAAACATAGAGAAATACTGAAATCATAATCAAAGACAACGTCATGGTCTGCTGGAAAACTACCAATACTACAATAGAATGGAAACATAGAGACATACTGAAATCATCATCAACAACAACGTCATGGTCTGCTGGAAAACTACCAATACTAGAATAGAATGAAAACATAGAGACATGCTGAAATCATCATCAACAACAACGCCATGGTCTGCTGTAAAGCTACCAATACAACATTAGAATGAAAACATAGAGACATACTGGAATCATCATCAACAACAACGTCATGGTCTGCTGGAAAATTACCAATGCTACAATAGAATGAAAACATAGAGACATACTGAAATCATCATCAACAACAACGTCATGGTCTGCTTGAAAACTACCAATGCTACAATAGAATGAAAACATAGAGACATACTGAAATCATCATCAACAACAACGTCATGGTCTGCTTGAAAACTACCAGTGCTACATTAGAATGAAAACATAGAGACATACTGAAATCATCATCAACAACAACGTCATGGTCTGCTTGGAATCTACCAATACAATAGAATGAAAACCTAGAGGCATACTGAAATCATCATCGACAACAACGTCATGGTCTGCTGGAAAACTACCAATACTAAAATAGAATGAAAACATAGAGACATACTGAAATCATCATCAACAACAACGTCATGGTCTGCTTCAAAACTGCCAATGCTACAATAGAATGAAAGCATAGAGACATACTGAAATCATCATCAACAACAACGTCATGGTCTGCTGGAAAACTACCAATACTACAATAGAATGAAAACATAGAGACATACTGAAATCATCATCAACAACAACGTCATGGTCTGCTTGAAAACTACCAATACTACAATAAAATAAAAACATAAAGACATACTGAAATCATCATCAACAACAACGTCATGGTCTGCTGTAAAACAGCCAATACAACAATACAATGAAAACATAGAAACATACTGAAATCATGATCAAGAACAACGTCATGGTCTGCTGTAAAACTCTCAATGCTACAATAGAATGAAAACATAGAGACATACTGAAATCATCATCAGCAACAACGTTATGGTCTGCTGGAAAACTACCAATACAACAATAGAATGAAAACATAGAGACATACTGAAATCATCATCAACAACAACGTTATGGTCTGCTGGAAAACTACCAATACAACAATAGAATGAAAACATAAAGTCATACTGAAATCATCATCAACAACAACGTCATGGTCTGCTGGAAAACTATCAATGCTACAATAGAATGAAAACATAGAGACATACTGAAATCATCATCAACAACAACGTCATGGTCTGCTGGAAAACTACCAATACTACAATAGAAGGAAAACATAGAGGTATTCTGAAATCATCATCAACAACAACGTCATGGTCTGCTGGAAAACTACCAATACTACAATAGAATGAAAACATAGAGACATACTGAAATCATCATCAACAACAACGTCATGGTCTGCTGGAAAACTATCAATGCTACAATAGAATGAAAACATAAAGACATACTGAAATCATCATCATCGACAACGTCATGGTCTGCTGTAAAACTACCAGTGCTACAATAGAATGAAAACATAGAGACATACTGAAATCATCATCAACAACAACGTCATGGTCTGCTGGAAAACTATCAATACTACAACTACAATAGAATGAAAACATAAAGACATACTGAAACCATCATCAACAACAACGTCATGGTCTGCTGTAAAACAACCAATACAACAATAGAATGACACATAAAGACATACTGAAATCATCATCAACAACAACGTCATGGTCTGCTTGGAAACTACCAATACTACAATAGAATGAAAACATAAAGACATACTGAAACCATCATCAACAACAACGTCATGGCAGGGGTCGCGCTGGGCTTCGCCAATGTCGCCAATTGCGATTTTTTTTTTCATTTGGCGTCAAAATATTGCGTCTGGCGATTTTTTTTGGCGCCAAGGTTTTATAGTGTTAAACGCTGCATGCACGTTTTAAATTTATCTGTAATCGGCGATTGCATCATTTAAGATCCTTTGTCGGCTTCTATCGTCGTAAATACACGTGTATTGTGTAGCATCCAGTGATATGTGTGTTATTTGGAGTTATTAAACGGAAATCGGCAATAATTGAATCAACAAAGTTGTCTGATGAAAAGCAGCTTTACCTGCATCACAAAAAACGAGTAGACGTGTAATAAAACAATTGATTCTGTTAATTAATTTATAAAAATAACAAAACAAACATATTTTTGTAGTAATATTTTTTTATAATGTAATTAATAAAATACAGGTATGAAAACTGACGTCGTTGCCGAGTGATTTCCGGACCGGATGTCCGTCTTAATTTCGTAATTAGAAAACTCTTACACATGCGTAGTTTTATTTTTAGTATTTCCGGTTTTAAGTTCATTCACGGGAATAGATGTTTCTAATAAATTACTGTAAAATTTTGGTTTTCTGCCAACAAGAAATTACTCACACATCTTTTCATGATTAAAATACAATTAGTGTACGGGCTGCTCGAGACCAAACTTTTGAAAAATTGAATTAAGAGTCCGGCAAACTTGGATTTCGTCCGACGTTACAGAATATGTCACACATACTACATAGTGTTAAACAATTTCGCCATGTCATATAGTAATCTAGCGGTTTCTACTATGGCGACACTTTTACAAAACTGGCGACGAAAAATTGCAGTTGGCGATTTTTTTGGCGCCAGCTTTTTAGAAGCCAGAGCAGCCCCTGCATGGTCTGCTGTAAAACTACCAATACAACAATAGAATGACACATAAAGACATACTGAAATCAATATCAACAACAACGTCATGGTCTGCTGTAAAGCTACCAATACAACAATAGAATGACACATAAAGACATACTGAAATCATCATCAACAACAACGTCATGGTCTGCTGTAAAACTACCAATTCAACAATAGAATGAAAACATAAAGACTTACTAAAATCATCATCAACAACAACTCCATGGTCTGCTGTAAAACTACCAATACAACAATAGAATGAAAACATAGAGACATACTGAAATCATCATCAACAACAACGTCATGGTCTGCTGGAAAACTACCAATACAGCAATAGAATGAAAACATAGAGACATACTGAAATCATCATCAACAACAACGTCATGGTCTGCTGGAAAACTATCAATGCTACAATAGAATGAAAACAAAGACATACTGAAATCATCATCAACAACAACGTCATGGTCTGATTGAAAACTACCAATGCTACAATAGAATGAAAACATAGAGACATACTGAAATCATCATCAACAACAACGTCATGGTCTGCTTGAAAACTACCAATGCTAAAATAGAATGAAAACATAGAGACATACTGAAATCATCATCAAGAACAACGCCATGGTCTGCTGTAAAACTACAAATACAACAATAGAATGAAAACATAGAGACATACTGAAATCATCATCAAGAACAACGTCATGGTCTGCTGGAAAACTACCAAATACAATAAAATAAAAACATAAAGTCATACTGAAATCATCATCAACAAAAACGTCATGGTTTGTTGGAAAACTGCCAATACAACAATACAATGAAAACATAGAAACATACTGAAATCTTGATCAAGAACAACGTCATGGTCTGCTGCAAAACTCTCAATGCTACAATAGAATGAAAACATAGAGACATACTGAAATCATCATCAACAACAACGTTATGGTCTGCTGGAAAACTACCAATACAACAATAGAATGAAAACATAGAGACATACTGAAATATTCATCAAGAACAACGTTATGGTCTGCTGGAAAGCTACCAATACAACAATAGAATGAAAACATAGAGACATACTGAAATCATCATCAACAACAACGTCATGGTCTGCTGGAAAACTATCAATGCTACAATAGAATGAAAACATAGAGACATACTGAAATCATCATCAACAACAACGTTATGGTCTGCTGGAAAACTACCAATACAACAATAGAATGAAAACATAAAGTCATACTGAAATCATCATCAACAACAACGTCATGGTCTGCTGGAAAACTATCAATGCTACAATAGAATGAAAACACAGAGACATACTGAAATCATCATCAACAACAACGTCATGGTCTGCTGGAAAACTACCAATACTACAATAGAATCAAAACATAGAGGCATACTGAAATCATCATCAACAACAACGTCATGGTCTGCTGGAAAACTACCAATACTACAATAGAATGAAAACATAGAGACATACTGAAATCATCATCAACAACAACGTCATGGTCTGCTGGAAAACTATCAATGCTACAATAGAATGAAAACATAAAGACATACTGAAATCATCATCATCGACAACGTCATGGTCTGCTGTAAAACTACCAGTGCTACAATAGAATGAAAACATAGAGGCATACTGAAATCATCATCAACAACAACGTCATGGTCTGCTGGAAAACTATCAATACTACAATAGAATGAAAACATAAAGACATACTGAAACCATCATCAACAACAACGTCATGGTCTGCTGTAAAACTACCAATACAACAATAGAATGACACATAAAGACATACTGAAATCATCATCAACAACAACGTCATGGTCTGCTTGGAAACTACCAATACTACAATAGAATGAAAACATAAAGACATACTGAAACCATCATCAACAACAACGTCATGGTCTGCTGGAAACCTATCAATGCTACAATAGAATGAAAACATAGAGACATACATGTACTGAAATCATCATCAACAACAACGTTATGGTCTGCTGGAAAACTACCAATAGAACAATAGAATGAAAACATAAAGTCATACTGAAATCATCATCAACAACAACGTCATGGTCTGCTGGAAAACTATCAATGCTACAATAGAATGAAAACATAGAGACATACTGAAATCAACATCAACAACAACGTCATAGTCTGCTGGAAAACTACCAATACTACAATAGAATCAAAACATAGAGGCATACTGAAATCATCATCAACAACAACGTCATGGTCTGCTGGAAAACTACCAATACTACAATAGAATGAAAACATAGAGACATACTGAAATCATCATCAACAACAACGTCATGGTCTGCTGGAAAACTATCAATGCTACAATAGAATGAAAACATAAAGACATACTGAAATCATCATCATCGACAACGTCATGGTCTGCTGTAAAACTACCAGTGCTACAATAGAATGAAAACATAGTGGCATACTGAAATCATCATCAACAACAACGTCATGGTCTGCTGTAAAACTACAAATACAACAATAGAATGAAAACATAGAGACATACTAAAATCATCATCAACAACAACGTCATGGTTTGCTGGAAAACTATCAAATACAATAAAATAAAAACATAAAGTCATACTGAAATCATCATCAACAAAAACGTCATGGTTTGTTGGAAAACTGCCAATACAACAATACAATGAGAACATAGAAACATACTGAAATCATGATCAAGAACAACGTCATGGTCTGCTGGAAAACTATCAATACTACAATAGAATGAAAACATAAAGACATACTGAAACCATCATCAACAACAACGTCATTGTCTGCTGTAAAACAACCAATACAACAATGGAATGACACATAAAGACATACTGAAATCATCACCAACAACAACGTCATGGTCTGCTTGGAAACTACCAATACTACAATAGAATGAAAACATAAAGACATACTGAAATCATCATCAACAACAACGTCATGGTCTGCTGGAAAACTACCAATACTACAATAGAATCAAAACATAGAGGCATACTGAAATCATCATCAACAACAACGTCATGGTCTGCTGGAAAACTACCAATACTACAATAGAATGAAAACATAGAGACATACTGAAGTCATCATCAACAACAACGTCATGGTCTGCTGGAAAACTATCAATGCTACAATAGAATGAAAACATAAAGACATACTGAAATCATCATCATCGACAACGTCATGGTCTGCTGTAAAACTACCAGTGCTACAATAGAATGAAAACATAGAGGCATACTGAAATCATCATCAACAACAACGTCATGGTCTGCTGGAAAACTATCAATACTACAATAGAATGAAAACATAAAGACATACTGAAACCATCATCAACAACAACGTCATGGTCTGCTGTAAAACTACCAATACAACAATAGAATGACACATAAAGACATACTGAAATCATCATCAACAACAACGTCATGGTCTGCTGTAAAACTACCAATTCAACAATAGAATGAAAACATAAAGACTTACTAAAATCATCATCAACAACAACTCCATGGTCTGCTGTAAAACTACCAATACAACAATAGAATGAAAACATAGAGACATACTGAAATCATCATCAACAACAACGTCATGGTCTGCTGGAAAACTACCAATACAGCAATAGAATGAAAACATAGAGACATACTGAAATCATCATCAACAACAACGTCATGGTCTGCTGGAAAACTATCAATGCTACAATAGAATGAAAACAAAGCTATACTGAAATCATCATCAACAACAACGTCATGGTCTGCTTGAAAACTACCAATGTTACAATAGAATGAAAACATAGAGACATACTGAAATCATCATCAACAACAACGTCATGGTCTGCTTGAAAACTACCAATGCTAAAATAGAATGAAAACATAGAGACATACTGAAATCATCATCAACAACAACGCCATGGTCTGCTGTAAAACTACAAATACAACAATAGAATGAAAACATAGAGACATACTGAAATCATCATCAACAACAACGTCATGGTCTGCTGGAAAACTACCAAATACAATAAAATAAAAACATAAAGTCATACTGAAATCATCATCAACAAAAATGTCATGGTTTGTTGGAAAACTGCCAATACAACAATACAATGAAAACATAGAAACGTACTGAAATCTTGATCAAGGACAACGTCATGGTCTGCTGTAAAACTCTCAATGCTACAATAGAATGAAAACATAGAGACATACTGAAATCATCATCAACAACAACGTTATGGTCTGCTGGAAAACTACCAATACAACAATAGAATGAAAACATAGAGACATACTGAAATATTCATCAACAACAACGTTATGGTCTGCTGGAAAGCTACCAATACAACAATAGAATGAAAACATCCAGACATACTGAAATCATCATCAACAACAACGTCATGGTCTGCTGGAAAACTATCAATGCTACAATAGAATTAAAACATAGAGACATACTGAAATCATCATCAACAACAACGTTATGGTCTGCTGGAAAACTACCAATACAACAATAGAATGAAAACTTAAAGTCATACTGAAATCATCATCAACAACAACGTCATGGTCTGCTGGAAAACTATCAATGCTACAATAGAATGAAAACATAGAGACATACTGAAATCATCATCAACAACAACGTCATGGTCTGCTGGAAAACTACCAATACTACAATAGAATCAAAACATAGAGGCATACTGAAATCATCATCAACAACAACGTCATGGTCTGCTGGAAAACTACCAATACTACAATAGAATGAAAACATAGAGACATACTGAAGTCATCATCAACAACAACGTCATGGTCTGCTGGAAAACTATCAATGCTACAATAGAATGAAAACATAAAGACATACTGAAATCATCATCATCGACAACGTCATGGTCTGCTGTAAAACTACCAGTGCTACAATAGAATGAAAACATAGAGGCATACTGAAATCATCATCAACAACAACGTCATGGTCTGCTGGAAAACTATCAATACTACAATAGAATGAAAACATAAAGACATACTGAAACCATCATCAACAACAACGTCATGGTCTGCTGTAAAACTACCAATACAACAATAGAATGACACATAAAGACATACTGAAATCATCATCAACAACAACGTCATAGTCTGCTGGAAAACAACCAATACTACAATAGAATCAAAACATAGAGGCATACTGAAATCATCATCAACAACAACGTCATGGTCTGCTGGAAAACTACCAATACTACAATAGAATGAAAACATAGAGACATACTGAAATCATCATCAACAACAACGTCATGGTCTGCTGGAAAACTATCAATGCTACAATAGAATGAAAACATAAAGATATACTGAAATCATCATCATCATCGACAACGTCATGGTCTGCTGTAAAACTACCAGTGCTACAATAGAATGAAAACATAGAGGCATACTGAAATCATCATCAACAACAACGTCATGGTCTGCTGGAAAACTATCAATACTACAATAGAATGAAAACATAAAGACATACTGAAACCATCATCAACAACGACATGGTCTGCTGTAAAACTACCAATACAACAATAGAATGACACATAAAGACATACTGAAATCATCATCAACAACAACGTCATGGTCTGCTTGGAAACTACCAATACTACAATACAATGAAAACATAAAGACATACTGAAACCATCATCAACAACAACGTCATGGTCTGCTGGAAAACTACCAATACAACAATAGAATGAAAACATAGAGACATACTGAAATATTCATCAACAACAACGTTATGGTCTGCTGGAAAACTACCAAATACAATAAAATAAAAACATAAAGTCATACTGAAATCATCATCAACAAAAACGTCATGGTTTGTTGGAAAACTGCCAATACAACAATACAATGAAAACATAGAACATACTGAAATCTTGATCAAGAACAACGTCATGGTCTGCTGTAAAACTCTCAATGCTACAATAGAATGAAAACATAGAGACATACTGAAATCATCATCAACAACAACGTTATGGTCTGCTGGAAAACTACCAATACAACAATAGAATGAAAACATAGAGACATACTGAAATATTCATCAACAACAACGTTATGGTCTGCTGGAAAACTACCAATACTACAATAGAATGAAAACATAGAGATATATTAAAATCATCGTAAAAAAACGTCATGGTCTGCTGGAAAACTACCAGTGCTAAAAATAGAATGCAAAGCATAGAGGCATACTGAAATCATCATCAAGAACAATGTCATGGTCTGCTGGAAAACTACCAATACTACAATAGAATGAAAACATAGAGGCATGCTGAAATCATCATCAACAACGTCATGGTCTGCTATCAAACTACCAATACTACAATAGAATGTAAACATAGAGACATACTAAAATCGTCATCAACAACAACGTCATGGTCTGCTGTAAAGCTACCAATACAACAATAGAATGAAAACATAGAGATATACTGAAATCATCATCAACAACAACGTCATGGTATGCTGGAAAACTACCAATACAACAATAGAATGAAAACATAGAGACATACTGAAATCATCATCAACAACAAAGTCATGGTCTGCTGGAAAACTATCAATGCTACAATAGAATGAAAACATAGAGACATACTGAAATCATCATCAACAACAACGTCATGGTCTGCTGGAAAACTATCAATGCTACAATAGAATGAATACATAGAGACATACTGAAGTCATCATCAACAACAACGTCATGGTCTGCTGGAAAACTACCAATACTACAATAGAATGAAAACATAGAGACATACTGAAATCATCATCATCGACAACGTCATGGTCTGCTGTAATACTACCAGTGCTACAATAGAATGAAAACATAGAGGCATACTGAAATCATCATCAACAACAACGTCATTGTCTGCTGGAAAACTATCAATACTACAATAGAATGAAAACATAAAGACATACTGAAACCATCATCAACAACAACCTCATGGTCTGCTGTAAAACTACCAATACAACAATAGAATGACACATAAAGAGATACTGAAATCATTACCAACAACAACGTCATGGTCTGCTTGGAAACTACCAATACTACAATAGAATGAAAACATAAAGACATACTGAAACCATCATCAACAACAACGTCATGGTCTGCTGTAAAACTACCAATACAACAATAGAATGACACATAAAGACATACTGAAATCATCATCAACAACAACGTCATGGTCTGCTGTAAAACTACCAATACTACAATAGAATGAAAACATAGAGACATAATGAAATCATAATCAAAAACAACGTCATGGTCTGCTGGAAAACTACCAATACTACAATAGAATGAAAAAATAGAGACATACTGAAATCATCATCAACAACAACGTCATGGTCTGCTGGAAAACTACCAATACTACAATAGAATGAAAACATCAAGACATACTGAAACCGTCATCAACAACAACCTCATGGTCTGCTGTAAAACTACCAATACAACAATAGAATGACACGTAAAGACATACTGAAATCATCATCAACAACAACGTCATGGTCTGCTTGGAAACTACCAATACTACAATAGAATGAAAACATAAAGACATACTGAAACCATCATCAACAACAACGTCATGGTCTGCTGTAAAACTACCAATACAACAATAGAATGACACATAAAGACATACTGAAATCATCATCAACAACAACGTCATGGTCTGCTGTAAAACTACCAATACTACAATAGAATGAAAACATAGAGACATACTGAAATCATAATCAAAAACAACGTCATGGTCTGCTGGAAAACTACCAATACTACAATAGAATGAAAACATAGAGACATACTGAAATCATCATCAACAACAACGTCATGGTCTGCTGGAAAACTACCAATACCACAATAGAATGAAAACATAGAGACATACTGAAATCATCATCAACAACAACGCCATGGTCTGCTGTAAAGCTACCAATACAACATTAGAATGAAAACATAGAGACATACTGAAATCATCATCAACAACAACGTCATGGTCTGGTGGAAAATTACCAATGCTACAATAGAATGAAAACATAGAGACATACTGAAATCATCATCAACAACAACGTCATGGTCTGTTTGAAAACTACCAATGCTACAATAGAATGAAAGCATAGAGACATACTGAAATCATCATCAACAACAACGTCATGATCTGCTGGAAAACTACCAATGCTACAATAGAATGAAAGCATAGAGACATACTGAAATCATCATCAACAACAACGTCCTGATCTGCTGGAAAACTACCAATACTACAATAGAATGAAAACATAGAGACATACTGAAATCATCATCAACAACAACGTCATGGTCTGCTTGAAAACTACCAATACTACAATAGAATGAAAACATAAAGACATACTGAAATCATCATCAACAACAACGTCATGGTCTGCTGTAAAACTACCAATACAACAATAGAATGAAAACATAAGACATACTGAAACCATCATCAACAACAACGTCATGGTCTGCTGTAAAACTACCAATACAACAATAGAATGACACATAAAGACATACTGAAATCATCATCAACAACAACGCCATGGTCTGCTGTAAAACTACAAATACAACAATAGAATGAAAACATAGAGACATACTGAAATCATCATCAACAACAACGTCATGGTCTGCTGGAAAACTACCAATACAGCAATAGAATGAAAACATAGAGACATACTGAAATCATCATCAACAACAACGTCATGGTCTGCTGGAAAACTATCAATGCTACAATAGAATGAAAACAAAGACATACTGAAACCATCATCAACAACAACGTCATGGTCTGCTGTAAAACTACCAATACAACAATAGAATGACACATAAAGACATACTGAAATCATCATCAACAACAACGTCATGGTCTGCTGTAAAACTACCAATACTACAATAGAATGAAAACATAGAGACATACTGAAATCATAATCAAAAACAACGTCATGGTCTGCTGGAAAACTACCAATACTACAATAGAATGAAAACATAGAGACATACTGAAATCATCATCAACAACAACGTCATGGTCTGCTGGAAAACTACCAATACCACAATAGAATGAAAACATAGAGACATACTGAAATCATCATCAACAACAACGCCATGGTCTGCTGTAAAGCTACCAATACAACATTAGAATGAAAACATAGAGACATACTGAAATCATCATCAACAACAACGTCATGGTCTGGTGGAAAATTACCAATGCTACAATAGAATGAAAACATAGAGACATACTGAAATCATCATCAACAACAACGTCATGGTCTGTTTGAAAACTACCAATGCTACAATAGAATGAAAGCATAGAGACATACTGAAATCATCATCAACAACAACGTCATGATCTGCTGGAAAACTACCAATGCTACAATAGAATGAAAGCATAGAGACATACTGAAATCATCATCAACAACAACGTCCTGATCTGCTGGAAAACTACCAATACTACAATAGAATGAAAACATAGAGACATACTGAAATCATCATCAACAACAACGTCATGGTCTGCTTGAAAACTACCAATACTACAATAGAATGAAAACATAAAGACATACTGAAATCATCATCAACAACAACGTCATGGTCTGCTGTAAAACTACCAATACAACAATAGAATGAAAACATAAAGACATACTGAAACCATCATCAACAACAACGTCATGGTCTGCTGTAAAACTACCAATACAACAATAGAATGACACATAAAGACATACTGAAATCATCATCAACAACAACGCCATGGTCTGCTGTAAAACTACAAATACAACAATAGAATGAAAACATAGAGACATACTGAAATCATCATCAACAACAACGTCATGGTCTGCTGGAAAACTACCAATACAGCAATAGAATGAAAACATAGAGACATACTGAAATCATCATCAACAACAACGTCATGGTCTGCTGGAAAACTATCAATGCTACAATAGAATGAAAACAAAGACATACTGAAATCATCATCAACAACAACGTCATGGTCTGCTTGAAAACTACCAATGCTACAATAGAATGAAAACATAGAGACATACTGAAATCATCATCAACAACAACGTCATGGTCTGCTTGAAAACTACCAATGCTAAAATAGAATGAAAACATAGAGACATACTGAAATCATCATCAACAACAACGCCATGGTCTGCTGTAAAACTACAAATACAACAATAGAATGAAAACATAGAGACATACTGAAATCATCATCAACAACAACGTCATGGTCTGCTGGAAAACTACCAAATACAATAAAATAAAAACATAAAGTCATACTGAAATCATCATCAACAAAAACGTCATGGTTTGTTGGAAAACTGCCAATACAACAATACAATGAAAACATAGAAACATACTGAAATCTTGATCAAGAACAACGTCATGGTCTGCTGTAAAACTCTCAATGCTACAATAGAATGAAAACATAGAGACATACTGAAATCATCATCAACAACAACGTTATGGTCTGCTGGAAAACTACCAATACAACAATAGAATGAAAACATAGAGACATACTGAAATATTCATCAACAACAACGTTATGGTCTGCTGGAAAGCTACCAATACAACAATAGAATGAAAACATAGAGACATACTGAAATCATCATCAACAACAACGTCATGGTCTGCTGGAAAACTATCAATGCTACAATAGAATGAAAACATAGAGACATACTGAAATCATCAACAACAACAACGTTATGGTCTGCTGGAAAACTACCAATACAACAATAGAATGAAATCATAAAGTCATACTGAAATCATCATCAACAACAACGTCATGGTCTGCTGAAAACTATCAATGCTACAATAGAATGAAAACATAGAGACATACTGAAATCATCATCAACAACAACGTCATGGTCTGCTGGAAAACTACCAATACTACAATAGAATCAAAACATAGAGGCATACTGAAATCATCATCAACAACAAGTCATGGTCTGCTGGAAAACTACCAATACTACAATAGAATGAAAACATAGAGACATACTGAAATCAACATCAACAACAACGTCATGGTCTGCTGGAAAACTATCAATGCTACAATAGAATGAAAACATAAAGACATACTGAAATCATCATCATCGACAACGTCATGGTCTGCTGTAAAACTACCAGTGCTACAATAGAATGAAAACATAGAGGCATACTGAAATCATCATCAACAACAACGTCATGGTCTGCTGGAAAACTATCAATACTACAATAGAATGAAAACATAAAGACATACTGAAACCATCATCAACAACAACGTCATGGTCTGCTGTAAAACTACCAATACAACAATAGAATGACACATAAAGACATACTGAAATCATCATCAACAACAACGTCATGGTCTGCTTGGAAACTACCAATACTACAATAGAATGAAAACATAAGGACATACTGAAACCATCATCAACAACAACGTCATGGTCTGCTGGAAAACTATCAATGCTACAATAGAATGAAAACATAGAGACATACTGAAATCATCATCAACAACAACGTTATGGTCTGCTGGAAAACTACCAATACAACAATAGAATGAAAACATAAAGTCATACTGAAATCATCATCAACAACAACGTCATGGTCTGCTGGAAAACTATCAATGCTACAATAGAATGAAAACATAGAGACATACTGAAATCATCATCAACAACAACGTCATGGTCTGCTTGAAAACTATCAATGCTACAATAGAATGAAAACATAAAGACATACTGAAATCATCATCATCGACAACGTCATGGTCTGCTGTAAAACTACCAGTGCTACAATAGAATGAAAACATAGAGGCATACTGAAATCATCATCAACAACAACGTCATGGTCTGCTGGAAAACTATCAATACTACAATAGAATGAAAACATAAAGACATACTGAAACCATCATCAACAACAACGTCATGGTCTGCTGTAAAACTACCAATACAACAATAGAATGACACATAAAGACATACTGAAATCATCATCAACAACAACGTCATGGTCTGCTTGGAAACTACCAATACTACAATACAATGAAAACATAAAGACATACTGAAACCATCATCAACAACAACGTCATGGTCTGCTGTAAAACTACCAATACAACAATAGAATGACACATAAAGACATACTGAAATCATCATCAACAACAACGTCATGGTCTGCTGTAAAACTACCAATTCAACAATAGAATGAAAACATAAAGACTTACTAAAATCATCATCAACAACAACTCCATGGTCTGCTGTAAAACTACCAATACAACAATAGAATGAAAACATAGAGACATACTGAAATCATCATCAACAACAACGTCATGGTCTGCTGGAAAACTACCAATACTACAATAGAATGAAAACATAGAGATATATTAAAATCATCTTAAAAAAATGTCATGGTCTGCTGGAAAACTACCAGTGCTAAAAATAGAATGAAAAGCATAGAGGCATACTGAAATCATCATCAAGAACAATGTCATGGTCTGCTGGAAAACTACCAATACTACAATAGAATGAAAACATAGAGGCATGCTGAAATCATCATCAACAACGTCATGGTCTGCTATCAAACTGCCAATACTACAATAGAATGTAAACATAGAGACATACTAAAATCGTCATCAACAACAACGTCATGGTCTGCTGTAAAGCTACCAATACAACAATAGAATGAAAACATAGAGATATACTGAAATCATCATCAACAACAACGTCATGGTATGCTGGAAAACTACCAATACAACAATAGAATGAAAACATAGAGACATACTGAAATCATCATCAACAACAACGTCATGGTCTGCTGGAAAACTATCAATGCTAAAATAGAATGAAAACATAGAGACATACTGAAATCATCATCAACAACAACGTCATGGTCTGCTGGAAAACTATCAATGCTACAATAGAATGAATACATAGAGACATACTGAAGTCATCATCAACAACAACGTCATGGTCTGCTGGAAAACTACCAATACTACAATAGAATGAAAACATAGAGACATACTGAAATCATCATCATCGACAACGTCATGGTCTGCTGTAATACTACCAGTGCTACAATAGAATGAAAACATAGAGGCATACTGAAATCATCATCAACAACAACGTCATGGTCTGCTGGAAAACTATCAATACTACAATAGAATGAAAACATAAAGACATACTGAAACCATCATCAACAACAACCTCATGGTCTGCTGTAAAACTACCAATACAACAATAGAATGACACAAAGAGATACTGAAATCATTATCAACAACAACGTCATGGTCTGCTTGGAAACTACCAATACTACAATAGAATGAAAACATAAAGACATACTGAAACCATCATCAACAACAACGTCATGGTCTGCTGTAAAACTACCAATACAACAATAGAATAACACATAAAGACATACTGAAATCATCATCAACAACAACGTCATGGTCTGCTGTAAAACTACCAATACTACAATAGGATGAAAACATAGAGACATACTGAAATCATAATCAAAAACAACGTCATGGTCTGCTGGAAAACTACCAGTACTACAATAGAATAAAAACATAGAGACATACTGAAATCATCATCAACAACAATGTCATGGTCTGCTGGAAAACTACCAATACTACAATAGAATGAAAACATCAAGACATACTGAAATCGTCATCAACAACAACCTCATGGTCTGCTGTAAAACTACCAATACAACAATAGAATGACACATAAAGACATACTGAAATCATCATCAACAACAACGTCATGGTCTGCTTGGAAACTACCAATACTACAATAGAATGAAAACATAAAGACATACTGAAACCATCATCAACAACAACGTCATGGTCTGCTGTAAAACTACCAATACAACAATAGAATGACACATAAAGACATACTGAAATCATCATCAACAACAACGTCATGGTCTGCTGTAAAACTACCAATACTACAATAGAATGAAAACATAGAGACATACTGAAATCATAATAAAAAACAACGTCATGTTCTGCTGGAAAACCACCAATACTACAATAGAATGAAAACATAGAGACATACTGAAATCATCATCAACAACAACGTCATGGTCTGCTGGAAAACTACCAATACTACAATAGAATGAAAACATAGAGACATACTGAAATCATCATCAACAACAACGCCATGGTCTGCTGTAAAGCTACCAATACAACATTAGAATGAAAACATAGAGACATACTGAAATCATCATCAACAACAACGTCATGGTCTGCTGGAAAATTACCAATGCTACAATAGAATGAAAACACAGAGACAAACTGAAATCATCATCAACAACAACCTCATGGTCTGCTGTAAAACTACCAATACAACAATAGAATGACACAAAGAGATACTGAAATCATTATCAACAACAACGTCATGGTCTGCTTGGAAACTACCAATACTACAATAGAATGAAAACATAAAGACATACTGAAACCATCATCAACAACAACGTCATGGTCTGCTGTAAAACTACCAATACAACAATAGAATGACACATAAAGACATACTGAAATCATCATCAACAACAACGTCATGGTCTGCTGTAAAACTACCAATACTACAATAGGATGAAAACATAGAGACATACTGAAATCATAATCAAAAACAACGTCATGGTCTGCTGGAAAACTACCAGTACTACAATAGAATGAAAACATAGAGACATACTGAAATCATCATCAACAACAATGTCATGGTCTGCTGGAAAACTACCAATACTACAATAGAATGAAAACATCAAGACATACTGAAACCGTCATCAACAACAACCTCATGGTCTGCTGTAAAACTACCAATACAACAATAGAATGACACATAAAGACATACTGAAATCATCATCAACAACAACGTCATGGTCTGCTTGGAAACTACCAATACTACAATAGAATGAAAACATAAAGACATACTGAAACCATCATCAACAACAACGTCATGGTCTGCTGTAAAACTACCAATACAACAATAGAATGACACATAAAGACATACTGAAATCATCATCAACAACAACGTCATGGTCTGCTGTAAAACTACCAATACAACAATAGAATGAAAACATAGAGACATACTGAAATCATAATCAAAAACAACGTCATGTTCTGCTGGAAAACCACCAATGCTACAATAGAATGAAAACATAGACGCATACTGAAATCATCATCAACAACAACGTCATGGTCTGCTGTAAAACTACCAATACTACAATAGAATGAAAACATAGAGACATACTGAAATCATAATCAAAAACAACGTCATGTTCTGCTGGAAAACCACCAATACTACAATAGAATGAAAACATAGAGACATACTGAAATCATCATCAACAACAACGTCATGGTCTGCTGGAAAACTACCAATACTACAATAGAATGAAAACATAGAGACATACTGAAATCATCATCAACAACAACGCCATGGTCTGCTGTAAAGCTACCAATACAACATTAGAATGAAAACATAGAGACATACTGAAATCATCATCAACAACAACGTCATGGTCTGCTGGAAAATTACCAATGCTACAATAGAATGAAAACACAGAGACAAACTGAAATCATCATCAACAACAACGTCATGGTCTGCTTGAAAACTACCAATGCTACAATAGAATGAAAACATAGAGACATACTGAAATCATCATCAACAACAACGTCATGGTCTGCTTGAAAACTACCAGTGCTACAATAGAATGAAAACATAGAGACATACTGAAATCATCATCAACAACAACGTCATGGTCTGCTTGGAAACTACCAATACTACAATAGAATGAAAACCTAGAGGCATACTGAAATCATCATCAACAACAACGTCATGGTCTGCTGGAAAACTACCAATACTAAAATAGAATGAAAACATAGAGACATACTGAAATCATCATCAACAACAACGTCATGGTCTGCTTGAAAACTACCAATGCTACAATAGAATGAAAGCATAGAGACATACTGAAATCATCATCAACAACAACGTCATGGTCTGCTGGAAAACTACCAATACTACAATAGAATGAAAACATAGAGACATACTGAAATCATCATCAACAACAACGTCATGGTCTGCTTGAAAACTACCAATACTACAATAGAATGAAAACATAAAGGCATACTGAAATCATCATCAACAACAACGTCATGGTCTGCTGTAAAACTACCAATACAACAATAGAATGAAAACATAAAGACATACTGAAACCATCATCAACAACAACGTCATGGTCTGCTGTAAAACTACCAATACAACAATAGAATGACACATAAAGACATACTGAAATCATCATGAACAACAACGCCATGGTCTGCTGTAAAACTACAAATACAACAATAGAATGAAAACATAGAGACATACTGAAATCATCATCAACAACAACGTCATGGTTTGCTGGAAAACTATCAAATACAACAATAGAATGACACATAAAGACATACTGAAATCATCATCAGCAACAACGTTATGGTCTGCCGGAAAACTACAAATACAACAATAGAATGAAAACATAGAGACATACTGAAATCATCATCAACAAAAACGTCATGGTTTGTTGGAAAACTGCTAATACAACAATACAATGAAAACATAGAAACATACCGAAATCATGATCAAGAACAACGTCATGGTCTGCTGTAAAACTCTCAATGCTACAATAGAATGAAAACATAGAGACATACTGAAATCATCATCAGCAACAACGTTATGGTCTGCCGGAAAACTACCAATACAACAATAGAATGAAAACATAGAGACATACTGAAATCATCATCAACAACAACGTTATGGTCTGCTGTAAAACTACAAATACAACAATAGAATGAAAACATAGAGACATACTGAAATCATCATCAACAACAACGTCATGGTTTGCTGGAAAACTATCAAATACAACAATAGAATGACACATAAAGACATACTGAAACCATCATCAACAACAACGCCATGGTCTGCTGTAAAACTAGAAATACAACAATAGAATGAAAACATAGAGACATACTGAAATCATCATCAACAAAAACGTCATGGTTTGTTGGAAAACTGCTAATACAACAATACAATGAAAACATAGAAACATACTGAAATCATGATCAAGAACAACGTCATGGTCTGCTGTAAAACTCTCAATGCTACAATAGAATGAAAACATAGAGACATACTGAAATCATCATCAGCAACAACGTTATGGTCTGCTGGAAAACTACCAATACAACAATAGAATGAAAACATAGAGACATACTGAAATCATCATCAACAACAACGTTATGGTCTGCTGGAAAACTACCAATACAACAATAGAATGAAAACATAGAGACATACTGAAATCATCATCAACAACAACGTCATGGTCTGCTGGAAAACTACCAATACTACAATAGAATGAAAACATATAGACATACTGAAATCATCATCAACAACAACGTCATGGTCTGCTTGAAAACTACAAATACTACAATAGAATGAAAACATAAAGACATACTGAAATCATCATCAACAACAACGTCATGGTCTGCTGGAAAACTACCAATACTACAATAGAATGAAAACATAGAGACACACTGAAATCATCATCAACAACAACGTCATGGTCTGCTTGAAAACTACCAATACTACAATAGAATGAAAACATAAAGACATACTGAAATCATCATCAACAACAACGTCATGGTCTGCTGTAAAACTACCAATACAACAATAGAATGAAAACATAAAGACATACTGAAACCATCATCAACAACAACGTCATGGTCTGCTGTAAAACTACCAATACAACAATAGAATGACACATAAAGACATACTGAAATCATCATCAACAACAACGCCATGGTCTGCTGTAAAACTACAAATACAACAATAGAATGAAAACATAGAGACATACTGAAATCATCATGAACAACAACGTCATGGTTTGCTGGAAAACTATCAAATACAACAATAGAATGACACATAAAGACATACTGAAATCATCATCAACAACAACGCAATGGTCTGCTGTAAAACTACAAATACAACAATAGAATGAAAACATAGAGACATACTGAAATCATCATCAAAAAAAACGTCATGGTTTGTTGGAAAACTGCTAATACAACAATACAATGAAAACATAGAAACATACTGAAATCATGATCAAGAACAACGTCATGGTCTGCTGTAAAACTCTCAATGCTACAATAGAATGAAAACATAGAGACATACTGAAATCATCATCAGCAACAACGTTATGGTCTGCTGGAAAACTACCAATACAACAATGGAATGAAAACATAGAGACATACTGAAATCATCATCAACAACAACGTTATGGTCTGCTGTGAAACTTCAAATACAACAATAGAATGAAAACATAGAGACATACTGAAATCATCATCAACAACAACGTCATGGTTTGCTGGAAAACTATCAAATACAACAATAGAATGACACATAAAGACATACTGAAATCATCATCAACAACAACGCCATGGTCTGCTGTAAAACTACAAATACAACAATAGAATGAAAACATAGAGACATACTGAAATCATCATCAACAAAAACGTCATGGTTTGTTGGAAAACTGCTAATACAACAATACAATGAAAACATAGAAACATACTGAAATCATGATCAAGAACAACGTCATGGTCTGCTGTAAAACTCTCAATGCTACAATAGAATGAAAACATAGAGACATACTGAAATCATCATCAGCAACAACGTTATGGTCTGCTGGAAAACTACCAATACAACAATAGAATGAAAACATAGAGACATACTGAAATCATCATCAACAACAACGGTATGGTCTGCTGGAAAACTACCAATACAACAATAGAATGAAAACATAAAGTCATACTGAAATCATCATCAACAACAACGTCATGGTCTGCTGGAAAACTATCAATGCTACAATAGAATGAAAACATAGAGACATACTGAAATCATCATCAACAACAACGTCATGGTCTGCTGGAAAACTACCAATACTACAATAGAATGAAAACATAGAGGTATACTGAAGTCATCATCAACAACAACGTCATGGTCTGCTGGAAAACTACCAATACTACAATAGAATGAAAACATAGAGACATACTGAAATCATCATCAACAACAACGTCATGGTCTGCTGGAAAACTATCAATGCTACAATAGAATGAAAACATAAAGACATACTGAAATCATCATCATCGACAACGTCATGGCTTGCTGTAAAACTACCAGTGCTACAATAGAATGAAAACATAGAGGCATACTGAAATCATCATCAAGAACAACGTCATGGTCTGCTGGAAAACTAACAATACTACAACTACAATAGAATGAAAACATAAAGACATACTGAAACCATCATCAACAACAACGTCATGGTCTGCTGTAAAACAACCAATACAACAATAGAATGACACATAAAGACATACTGAAATCATCATCAACAACAACGTCATGGTCTGCTTGGAAACTACCAATACTACAATAGAATGAAAACATAAAGACATACTGAAACCATCATCAACAACAACGTCATGGTCTTCTGTAAAACTACCAATACAACAATAGAATGACACATAAAGACATACTGAAATCATCATCAATAACAACGTTATGGTCTGCTGTAAAGCTACCAATACAACAATAGAATGACACATAAAGACATACTGAAATCATCATCAACAACAACGTCATGGTCTGCTGTAAAACTACCAATTCAACAATAGAATGAAAACATAAAGACTTACTAAAATCATCATCAACAACAACTCCATGGTCTGCTGTAAAACTACCAATACAACAATAGAATGAAAACATAGAGACATACTGAAATCATCATCAACAACAACGTCATGGTCTGCTGGAAAACTACCAATACAGCAATAGAATGAAAACATAGAGACATACTGAAATCATCATCAACAACAACGTCATGGTCTGCTGGAAAACTATCAATGCTACAATAGAATGAAAACAAAGACATATTGAAATCATCATCAACAACAACGTCATGGTCTGCTTGAAAACTACCAATGCTACAATAGAATGAAAACATAGAGACATACTGAAATCATCGTCAACAACAACGTCATGGTCTGCTTGAAAACTACCAATGCTAAAATAGAATGAAAACATAGAGACATACTGAAATCATCATCAACAACAACGCCATGGTCTGCTGTAAAACTACAAATACAACAATAGAATGAAAACATAGAGACATACTGAAATATTCATCAACAACAACGTTATGGTCTGCTGGAAAACTACCAATACAACAATAGAATGAAAACATAGAGACATACTGAAATATTCATCAACAACAACGTTATGGTCTGCTGGAAAACTACCAATACAACAATAGAATGAAAACATAGTCATACTGAAATCATCATCAACAACAACGTCATGGTCTGCTGGAAAACTATCAATGCTACAATAGAATGAAAACATAGAGACATACTGAAATCATCATCAACAACAACGTCATGGTCTGCTGGAAAACTACCAATACTACAATAGAATGAAAACATAGAGGCATACTGAAATCATCATCAACAACAACGTCATGGTCTGCTGGAAAACTACCAATACTACAATAGAATGAAAACATAAAGACATACTGAAATCATCATCATCGACAACGTCATGGTCTGCTGTAAAACTACCAATACAACAATAGAATGACACATAAAGACATACTGAAATCATCATCAACAACAACGTCATGGTCTGCTTGGAAACTACCAATACTACAATAGAATGAAAACATAAAGACATACTGAAACCATCATCAACAACAACGTCATGGTCTGCTGTAAAACTACCAATACAACAATAGAATGACACATAAAGACATACTGAAATCATCATCAACAACAACGTCATGGTCTGCTGTAAAGCTACCAATACAACAATAGAATGACACATAATGACATACTGAAATCATCATCAACAACAACGTCATGGTCTGCTGTAAAACTACCAATTCAACAATAGAATGAAAACATAAAGACTTACTAAAATCATCATCAACAACAACTGCATGGTCTGCTGTAAAACTACCAATACAACAATAGAATGAAAACATAGAGACATACTGAAATCATCATCAACAACAACGTCATGGTCTGCTGGAAAACTACCAATACAACAATAGAATGAAAACATAGAGACATACTGAAATCATCATCAACAACAACGTCATGGTCTGCTGGAAAACTATCAATGCTACAATAGAATGAAAACAGAGTCATACTTAAATCATCATCAACAACAACGTCATGGTCTGCTTGAAAACTACCAATGCTACAATAGAATGAAAACATAGAAACATACTGAAATCTTGATCAAGAACAACGTCATGGTCTGCTGTAAAACTCTCAATGCTACAATAGAATGAAAACATAGAGACATACTGAAATCATCATCAACAACAACGTTATGGTCTGCTGGAAAACTACCAATACAACAATAGAATGAAAACATAGAGACATACTGAAATATTCATCAACAACAACGTTATGGTCTGCTGGAAAACTACCAATACAGCAATAGAATGAAAACATAGTCATACTGAAATCATCATCAACAACAACGTCATGGTCTGCTGGAAAACTACCAATACTACAATAGAATGAAAACATAGAGGCATACTGAAATCATCATCAACAACAACGTCATGGTCTGCTGGAAAACTACCAATACTACAATAGAATGAAAACATAAAGACATACTGAAATCATCATCATCGACAACGTCATGGTCTGCTGTAAAACTACCTATACAACAATAGAATGACACATAAAGACATACTGAAATCATCATCAACAACAACGTCATGGTCTGCTTGGAAACTACCAATACTACAATAGAATGAAAACATAAAGACATACTGAAACCATCATCAACAACAACGTCATGGTCTGCTGTAAAACTACCAATACAACAATAGAATGACACATAAAGACATACTGAAATCATCATCAACAACAACGTCATGGTCTGCTGTAAAGCTACCAATACAACAATAGAATGACACATAATGACATACTGAAATCATCATCAACAACAACGTCATGGTCTGCTGGAAAACTACCAATACAACAATAGAATGAAAACATAGAGACATACTGAAATCATCATCAACAACAACGTCATGGTCTGCTGGAAAACTATCAATGCTACAATAGAATGAAAACAGAGTCACACTTAAATCATCATCAACAACAACGTCATGGTCTGCTTGAAAACTACCAATGCTACAATAGAATGAAAACATAGAGACATACTGAAATCATCATCAACAACAACGTCATGGTCTGCTTGAAAACTACCAATGCTACAATAGAATGACACATAAAGAAATACTGAAATCATCATCAACAACAACGTCATGGTCTGCTTGGAAACTACCAATACTACAATAGAATGAAAACATAAAGACATACTGAAACCATCATCAACAAGAACGTCATGGTCTGCTGTAAAACTACCAATACAACAATAGAATGACACATAAAGACATACTGAAATCATCATCAACAACAACGTCATGGTCTGCTGTAAAGCTACCAATACAACAATAGAATGACACATAAAGACATACTGAAATCATCATCAACAACAACGTCATGGTCTGCTGTAAAACTACCAATTCAACAATAGAATGAAAACATAAAGACATACTGAAATCATCATCAACAACAACGTCATGGTCTGCTGGAAAACTATCAATGCTACAATAGAATGAAAACAGAGTCATACTTAAATTATCATCAACAACAACGTCATGGTCTGCTTGAAAACTACCAATGCTACAATAGAATGAAAACATAGAGACATACTGAAATCATCATCAACAACAACGTCATGGTCTGCTTGGAAACTACCAATGCTACAATAGAATGACACATAAAGAAATACTGAAATCATCATCAACAACAACGTCATGGTCTGCTTGGAAACTACCAATACTACAATAGAATGAAAACATAAAGACATACTGAAACCATCATCAACAACAACGTCATGATCTGCTGTAAAACTACCAATACAACAATAGAATGACATATAAAGACATACTGAAATCATCATCAACAACAACGTCATGGTCTGCTGTAAAGCTACCAATACAACAATAGAATGACACATAAAGACATACTGAAATCATCATCAACAACAACGTCATGGTCTGCTGTAAAACTACCAATTCAACAATAGAATGAAAACATAAAGACTTACTAAAATCATCATCAACAACAACTCCATGGTCTGCTGTAAAACTACCAATACAACAATAGAATGAAAACATAGAGACATACTGAAATCATCATCAACAACAACGTCATGGTCTGCTGGAAAACTACCAATACAACAATAGAATGAAAACATAGAGACATACTGAAATCATCATCAACAACAACGTCATGGTCTGCTGGAAAACTATCAATGCTACAATAGAATGAAAACAGAGTCATACTGAAATCATCATCAACAGCAACGTCATGGTCTGCTTGAAAACTACCAATGCTACAATAGAATGAAAACATAGAGACATACTGAAATCATCATCAACAACAACGTCATGGTCTGCTTGAAAACTACCAATGCTACAATAGAATGACACATAAAGACATACTGAAATCATCATCAACAACAACGTCATGGTCTGCTTGGAAACTACCAATACTACAATAGAATGAAAACATAAAGACATACTGAAACCATCATCAACAACAACGTCATGGTCTGCTGTAAAACTACCAATACAACAATAGAATGACACATAAAGACATACTGAAATCATCATCAACAACAACGTCATGGTCTGCTGTAAAGCTACCAATACAACAATAGAATGACACATAAAGACATACTGAAATCATCATCAACAACAACGTCATGGTCTGCTGTAAAACTACCAATTCAACAATAGAATGAAAACATAAAGACATACTGAAATCATCATCAACAACAACTCCATGGTCTGCTGTAAAACTACCAATACAACAATAGAATGAAAACATAGAGACATACTGAAATCATCATCAACAACAACGTCATGGTCTGCTGGAAAACTACCAATACAACAATAGAATGAAAACATAGAGACATACTGAAATCATCATCAACAACAACGTCATGGTCTGCTGGAAAACTATCAATGCTACAATAGAATGAAAACAGAGACATACTGAAATCATCATCAACAACAACGTCATGGTCTGCTTGAAAACTACCAATGCTACAATAGAATGAAAACATAGAGACATACTGAAATCATCATCAACAACAACGTCATGGTCTGCTTGAAAACTACCAATGCTACAATAGAATGACACATAAAGACATACTGAAATCATCATCAACAACAACGTCATGGTCTGCTTGGAAACTACCAATACTACAATAGAATGAAAACATAAAGACATACTGAAACCATCATCAACAACAACGTCATGGTCTGCTGTAAAACTACCAATACAACAATAGAATGACACATAAAGACATACTGAAATCATCAGCAACAACAACGTCATGGTCTGCTGTAAAGCTACCAATACAACAATAGAATGACACATAAAGACATACTGAAATCATCATCAACAACAACGTCATGGTCTGCTGTAAAACTACCAATTCAACAATAGAATGAAAACATAAAGACTTACTAAAATCATCATCAACAACAACTCCAGGGTCTGCTGTAAAACTACCAATACAACAATAGAATGAAAACATAGAGACATACTGAAATCATCATCAACAACAACGTCATGGTCTGCTGGAAAACTACCAATACAGCAATAGAATGAAAACATAGAGACATACTGAAATCATCATCAACAACAACGTCATGGTCTGCTTGAAAACTACCAATGCTACAATAGAATGAAAACATAGAGACATACTGAAATCATCATCAACAACAACGTCATGGTCTGCTTGAAAACTACCAATGCTACAATAGAATGAAAACAGAGTCATACTGAAATCATCATCAACAACAACGTCATGGTCTGCTTGAAAACTACCAATGCTACAATAGAATGAAAACATAGAGACATACTGAAATCATCATCAACAACAACATCATGGTCTGCTTGAAAACTACCAATGCTACAATAGAATGACACATAAAGAAATACTGAAATCATCATCACCAACAACGTCATGGTCTGCTTGGAAACTACCAATGCTACAATAGAATGAAAACATAAAGACATACTGAAACCATCATCAACAACAACGTCATGGTCTGCTGTAAAAGTACCAATACAACAATAGAATGACACATAAAGGCATACTGAAATCATCATCAACAACAACGTCATGGTCTGCTGTAAAGCTACCAATACAACAATAGAATGACACATAAAGACATACTGAAATCATCATCAACAACAACGTCATGGTCTGCTGTAAAACTACCAATTCAACAATAGAATGAAAACATAAAGACTTACTAAAATCATCATCAACAACAACTCCATGGTCTGCGGTAAAACTACCAATACAACAATAGAATGAAAACATAGAGACATACTGAAATCATCATCAACAACAACGTCATGGTCTGCTGGAAAACTACCAATACAACAATAGAATGAAAACATAGAGACATACTGAAATCATCATCAACAACAACGTCATGGTCTGCTGGAAAACTATCAATGCTACAATAGAATGAAAACAGAGACATACTGAAATCATCATCAACAACAACGTCATGGTCTGCTTGAAAACTACCAATGCTACAATAGAATGAAAACATAGAGACATACTGAAATCATCATCAACAACAACGTCATGGTCTGCTTGAAAACTACCAATGCTACAATATAATGACACATAAAGACATACTGAAATCATCATCAACAACAACGTCATGGTCTGCTTGGAAACTACCAATACAACAATAGAATGAAAACATAAAGACATACTGAAACCATCATCAACAACAACGTCATGATCTGCTGTAAAACTACCAATACAACAATAGAATGACATATAAAGACATACTGAAATCATCATCAACAACAACGTCATGGTCTGCTGTAAAGCTACCAATACAACAATAGAATGACACATAAAGACATACTGAAATCATCATCAACAACAACGTCATGGTCTGCTTGGAAACTACCAATACAACAATAGAATGAAAACATAAAGACATACTGAAACCATCATCAACAACAACGTCATGATCTGCTGTAAAACTACCAATACAACAATAGAATGACATATAAAGACATACTGAAATCATCATCAACAACAACGTCATGGTCTGCTTTAAAGCTACCAATACAACAATAGAATGACACATAAAGACATACTGAAATCATCATCAACAACAACGTCATGGTCTGCTGTAAAACTACCAATTCAACAATAGAATGAAAACATAAAGACTTACTAAAATCATCATCAACAACAACTCCATGGTCTGCTGTAAAACTACCAATACAACAATAGAATGAAAACATAGAGACATACTGAAATCATCATCAACAACAACGTCATGGTCTGCTGGAAAACTACCAATACAACAATAGAATGAAAACATAGAGACATACTGAAATCATCATCAACAACAACGTCATGGTCTGCTGGAAAACTATCAATGCTACAATAGAATGAAAACAGAGTCATACTGAAATCATCATCAACAACAACGTCATGGTCTGCTTGAAAACTACCAATGCTACAATAGAATGAAAACATAGAGACATACTGAAATCATCATCAACAACAACGTCATGGTCTGCTTGAAAACTACCAATGCTACAATAGAATGACACATAAAGACATACTGAAATCATCATCAACAACAACGTCATGGTCTGCTTGGAAACTACCAATACTACAATAGAATGAAAACATAAAGACATACTGAAACCATCATCAACAACAACGTCATGGTCTGCTGTAAAACTACCAATACAACAATAGAATGACACATAAAGACATACTGAAATCATCATCAACAACAACGTCATGGTCTGCTGTAAAGCTACCAATACAACAATAGAATGACACATAAAGACATACTGAAATCATCATCAACAACAACGTCATGGTCTGCTGTAAAACTACCAATTCAACAATAGAATGAAAACATAAAGACTTACTAAAATCATCATCAACAACAACTCCATGGTCTGCTGTAAAACTACCAATACAACAATAGAATGAAAACATAGAGACATACTGAAATCATCATCAACAACAACGTCATGGTCTGCTGGAAAACTACCAATACAACAATAGAATGAAAACATAGAGACATACTGAAATCATCATCAACAACAACGTCATGGTCTGCTGGAAAACTATCAATGCTACAATAGAATGAAAACAGAGACATACTGAAATCATCATCAAGAACAACGTCATGGTCTGCTTGAAAACTACCAATGCTACAATAGAATGAAAACATAGAGACATACTGAAATCATCATCAACAACAACGTCATGGTCTGCTTGAAAACTACCAATGCTACAATAGAATGACACATAAAGACATACTGAAATCATCATCAACAACAACGTCATGGTCTGCTTGGAAACTACCAATACTACAATAGAATGAAAACATAAAGACATACTGAAACCATCATCAACAACAACGTCATGGTCTGCTGTAAAACTACCAATACAACAATAGAATGACACATAAAGACATACTGAAATCATCATCAACAACAACGTCATGGTCTGCTGTAAAGCAACCAATACAACAAAAGAATGACACATAAAGACATACTGAAATCATCATCAACAACAACGTCATGGTCTGCTGTAAAACTACCAATTCAACAATAGAATGAAAACATAAAGACTTACTAAAATCATCATCAACAACAACTCCAGGGTCTGCTGTAAAACTACCAATACAACAATAGAATGAAAACATAGAGACATACTGAAATCATCATCAACAACAACGTCATGGTCTGCTGGAAAACTACCAATACAGCAATAGAATGAAAACATAGAGACATACTGAAATCATCATCAACAACAACGTCATGGTCTGCTGGAAAACTATCAATGCTACAATAGAATGAAAACAAAGACATACTGAAATCATCATCAACAACAACGTCATGGTCTGCTTGAAAACTACCAATGCTACAATAGAATGAAAACATAGAGACATACTGAAATCATCATCAACAACAACGTCATGGTCTGCTTGAAAACTACCAATGCTACAATAGAATGAAAACATAGAGACATACTGAAACCATCATCAACAACAACGCCATGGTCTGCTGTAAAACTACAAATACAACAATAGAATGAAAACATAGAGACATACTGAAATCATCATCAACAACAACTTCATGGTCTGCTGGAAAACTACCAAATACAATAAAATAAAAACATAAAGTCATACTGAAATCATCATCAACAAAAACGTCATGGTTTGTGGGAAAACTGCCAATACAACAATACAATGAAAATATAGAAACATACTGAAATCACGATCAAGAACAACGTCATGGTCTGCTGTAAAACTCTCAATGCTACAATAGAATGAAAACATAGAGACATACTGAAATCATCATCAACAACAACTCCATGGTCTGCTGGAAAACTACCAATACAACAATAGAATGAAAACATAGAGACATACTAAAATCATCATCAACAACAACGTTATGGTCTGTTGGAAAACTACCAATACAACAATAGAATGAAAACATAAAGTCATACTGAAATCATCATCAACAACAACGTCATGGTCTGCTGGAAAACTATCAATGCTACAATAGAATGAAAACATAGAGACATACTGAAATCATCATTAACAACAACGTCATGGTCTGCTGGAAAACTACCAATACTACAATAGAATGAAAACATAGAGGCATACTGAAATCATCATCAACAACAACGTCATGGTCTGCTGGAAAACTATCAATGCTACAATAGAATGAAAACATAAAGACATACTGAAATCATCATCATCGACAACGTCATGGTCTGCTGTAAAACTACCAGTGCTACAATAGAATGAAAACATAGAGGCATACTGAAATCATCATCAAGAACAACGTCATGGTCTGCTGGAAAACTATCAATACTACAACTACAATAGAATGAAAACATAAAGACATACTGAAACCATCATCAACAACAACGTCATGGTCTGCTGTAAAACTACCAATACAACAATAGAATGACACATAAAGACATACTGAAATCATCATCAGCAACAACGTCATGGTCTGCTTGGAAACTACCAATACTACAATAGAATGAAAACATAAAGACATACTGAAACCATCATCAACAACAACGTCATGGTCTGCTGTAAAACTACCAATACAACAATAGAATGACACATAAAGACATACTGAAATCATCATCAACAACAACGTCATGGTCTGCTGTAAAACTACCAATACAACAATAGAATGACACATAAAGACATACTGAAATCATCATCAACAACAACGTCATGGTCTGCTGTAAAGCTACCAATACAACAATAGAATGACACATAAAGACAGACTGAAATCATCATCAACAACAACGTCATGGTCTGCTTTAAAACTACCAATTCAACAACAGAATGAAAACATAAAGACTTACTAAAATCATGATCAACAACAACTCCATGGTCTGCTGTAGAACTACCAATACAACAATAGAATGAAAACATAGAGACATACTGAAATCATCATCAACAACAACGTCATGGTCTGCTGGAAAACTACCAATACAACAATAGAATGAAAACATAGAGACATACTGAAATCATCATCAACAACAACGTCATGGTCTGCTGGAAAACTATCAATGCTACAATAGAATGAAAACATAGAGACATACTGAAATCATCATCAACAACAACGTCATGGTCTGCTTGAAAACTACCAATGCTACAATAGAATGAAAACATAGAGACATACTGAAATCATCATCAACAACAACGTCATGGTCTGCTTGAAAACTACCAAAGCTACAATAGAATGAAAACATAGAGACATACTGAAATCATCATCAACAACAACGTCATGGTCTGCTGGAAAACTACCAATACTACAATAGAATGAAAACATAGAGACATACTGAAATCATCATCAACAACAACGTCATGGTCTGCTTGGAAACTTCCAATTCTACAATAGAATGAAAACATAGAGACATACTGAAATCATCATTAACAACAACGTCATGGTCTGCTTGAAAACTACCAATTCTACAATAGAATGAAAACACAGAGGCATACTGAAATAATCATCAAAAACAACATCATGATCTGCTGGAAAACTACCAGTGCTACAATAGAATGAAAACATAAAGACATACTGAAATCATCATCAACAACAACGTCATGGTCTTCTTGGAAACTACCAATGCTACAATAGAATGACACATAAAGACATACTGAAATCATCATCAACAACAACGTCATGGTCTGCTTGGAAACTACCAATACTACAATAGAATGAAAACATAAAGACATACTGAAACCATCATCAACAACAACGTCATGGTCTGCTGTAAAACTACCAATACAACAATAGAATGACACATAAAGACATACTGAAATCATCATCAACAACAACGTCATGGTCTGCTGTAAAGCAACCAATACAACAATAGAATGACACATAAAGACATACTGAAATCATCATCAACAACAACGTCATGGTCTGCTGTAAAACTACCAATTCAACAATAGAATGAAAACATAAAGACTTACTAAAATCATCATCAACAACAACTCCAGGGTCTGCTGTAAAACTACCAATACAACAATAGAATGAAAACATAGAGACATACTGAAATCATCATCAACAACAACGTCATGGTCTGCTGGAAAACTACCAATACAACAATAGAATGAAAACATAGAGACATACTGAAATCATCATCAACAACAACGTCATGGTCTGCTGGAAAACTATCAATGCTACAATAGAATGAAAACAAAGACATACTGAAATCATCATCAACAACAACGTCATGGTCTGCTTGAAAACTACCAATGCTACAATAGAATGAAAACATAGAGACATACTGAAATCATCATCAACAACAACGTCATGGTCTGCTTGAAAACTACCAATGCTACAATAGAATGAAAACATAGAGACATACTGAAACCATCATCAACAACAACGCCATGGTCTGCTGTAAAACTACAAATACAACAATAGAATGAAAACATAGAGACATACTGAAATCATCATCAACAACAACTTCATGGTCTGCTGGAAAACTACCAAATACAATAAAATAAAAACATAAAGTCATACTGAAATCATCATCAACAAAAACGTCATGGTTTGTGGGAAAACTGCCAATACAACAATACAATGAAAATATAGAAACATACTGAAATCACGATCAAGAACAACGTCATGGTCTGCTGTAAAACTCTCAATGCTACAATAGAATGAAAACATAGAGACATACTGAAATCATCATCAACAACAACTCCATGGTCTGCTGGAAAACTACCAATACAACAATAGAATGAAAACATAGAGACATACTAAAATCATCATCAACAACAACGTTATGGTCTGTTGGAAAACTACCAATACAACAATAGAATGAAAACATAAAGTCATACTGAAATCATCATCAACAACAACGTCATGGTCTGCTGGAAAACTATCAATGCTACAATAGAATGAAAACATAGAGACATACTGAAATCATCATCAACAACAACGTCATGGTCTGCTGGAAAACTACCAATACTACAATAGAATGAAAACATAGAGGCATACTGAAATCATCATCAACAACAACGTCATGGTCTGCTGGAAAACTATCAATGCTACAATAGAATGAAAACATAAAGACATACTGAAATCATCATCATCGACAACGTCATGGTCTGCTGTAAAACTACCAGTGCTACAATAGAATGAAAACATAGAGGCATACTGAAATCATCATCAAGAACAACGTCATGGTCTGCTGGAAAACTATCAATACTACAACTACAATAGAATGAAAACATAAAGACATACTGAAACCATCGTCAACAACAACGTCATGGTCTGCTGTAAAACTACCAATACAACAATAGAATGACACATAAAGACATACTGAAATCATCATCAGCAACAACGTCATGGTCTGCTTGGAAACTACCAATACTACAATAGAATGAAAACATAAAGACATACTGAAACCATCATCAACAACAACGTCATGGTCTGCTGTAAAACTACCAATACAACAATAGAATGACACATAAAGACATACTGAAATCATCATCAACAACATCGTCATGGTCTGCTGTAAAACTACCAATACAACAATAGAATGACACATAAAGACATACTGAAATCATCATCAACAACAACGTCATGGTCTGCTGTAAAGCTACCAATACAACAATAGAATGACACATAAAGACAGACTGAAATCATCATCAACAACAACGTCATGGTCTGCTTTAAAACTACCAATTCAACAACAGAATGAAAACATAAAGACTTACTAAAATCATGATCAACAACAACTCCATGGTCTGCTGTAGAACTACCAATACAACAATAGAATGAAAACATAGAGACATACTGAAATCATCATCAACAACAACGTCATGGTCTGCTGGAAAACTACCAATACAACAATAGAATGAAAACATAGAGACATACTGAAATCATCATCAACAACAACGTCATGGTCTGCTGGAAAACTATCAATGCTACAATAGAATGAAAACAGAGACATACTGAAATCATCATCAACAACAACGTCATGGTCTGCTTGAAAACTACCAATGCTACAATAGAATGAAAACATAGAGACATACTGAAATCATCATCAACAACAACGTCATGGTCTGCTTGAAAACTACCAAAGCTACAATAGAATGAAAACATAGAGACATACTGAAATCATCATCAACAACAACGTCATGGTCTGCTGGAAAACTACCAATACTACAATAGAATGAAAACATAGAGACATACTGAAATCATCATCAACAACAACGTCATGGTCTGCTTGGAAACTTCCAATTCTACAATAGAATGAAAACATAGAGACATACTGAAATCATCATTAACAACAACGTCATGGTCTGCTTGAAAACTACCAATTCTACAATAGAATGAAAACACAGAGGCATACTGAAATAATCATCAAAAACAACATCATGATCTGCTGGAAAACTACCAGTGCTACAATAGAATGAAAACATAAAGACATACTGAAATCATCATCAACAACAACGTCATGGTCTTCTTGGAAACTACCAATACTACAATAGAATGAAAACATAGAGACATACTGAAATCATCATCAACAACAACGTCATAGTCTGCTAGAAAACTACCAATACTACAATAGAATGAAAACATAGAGACATACTGAAATCATCATCAACAACAACGTCATGGTCTGCTGTAAAGCTACCAATACAACATTAGAATGAAAACATAGAGATGTTACAGCTAGGTGCTAAGTGTGTAGGATTGTATTGTGTAAATGTATTTCTATCTAGTCACTATCGCACATTTTACTTTCGTTTTCAATGCTATTTTTATCGCGCCATCGTGGGCCGGTGCTAAGTGACAATCTACGTGCAGTTGCTGAGCTGATGAACATTATATGTTATTGTTTCTATTTCAGGTATCGCGTTCGTGATACTTTATATTGTTTGTAAATATTGTTGTTATACTTTATGGGAAATTGTTAGGATGAAGTTCGTCTCTCATTGTTTGACCAAAGGGGGGTCCCCATCCCTTCCCAGCTTTAGTTCTCCTAATATCCCGCTTGTCCCACAATCTTACCTTTTGATTGCATTATTGTAGGATTGAGATATTGTAACTGGGTCCATTTTATGTAAAGGATAGATTCTGTTAAGCCCAAATCTCCCTTTTTCCCTCGTCATGTATTTCCATTTTATGTATACCGCCATGACCCGATGTTTACGTCAACAGCGCATGTGTTCCGGATATTGATTATTGTGACCTCTGAACTTGTGGGCGGAACCAATCAAGTATTTTAATTTGACCCACATTTTCCATAGAAACAGTGGGCCTTGGGCAAATACTATAAAAGCTCTTACCATCGTCTGCTCAATAAGATTGTGGCTCACCGCAGGGAATTTGGATATTTTTGGACCCTGATTAGCAAACCAGAGCGTTACACCCGCAATCGTTTCTAAAACCGCTACCAGGTTTACCTGAGTACGTTGCCCTATATATTGTTTACCCATTGTTGACCTGACCTGATATTTTTACTACGTTTTACTATAACATTAGCATATTTCCCACGCCACATTTGTCCGTAGGGAGGGTCCCTGTTACGTTTTTACGCTCTGGGGGAATTTATTATGATTGTTATTATACTGAAAATAAATAATATGTTATATTTGAGATATTAGTCTCTGTTATCTATGGTACAAATACTTTCGTGAGAGTCCAACAAGATTATAGATTATAGTATAGTTACAAACCAGTAGCCCTTAGCATACCGGCATTACCGCTCGTACCACACATGCTACCAGTGTGTTTTACCAGTTAATATTTAACTAACCCATTACCAGGGTATAGAGTTTCACCACATACACCCACACCCGGGGTAACATTAGGTGTCCGGCAGTGGGATTCAAAAACCCTAGCTTTCAAGAGACTGATGTATAAATTTAATTGACTGAGTTAGGGAAATCAAAAATAGGCTAAATTTTCTGTATTATATTTTGAAAGAAAAAAAATATATATATCATGAGCAGCCAAAATAGGGGTGAATCAGAAAATTCCAGTAGGGTGTCCTCACCTTCACATGAAAGTGATATATCACAAGAAATTATGTCCCTTCAGCAGTACACAGACAAGGTGATGGAACATATAATGTAACAGAATACAAAAACCTTAAATTGAGGGTTGATATGTTGACACGACAAGTAGACATTAATTCGAGAGACATACAGGGATTGAGATCAGATATTTATACCCTTAACCAGAAACTGAATGAAAAGATAGAAAATTACCAGAGTGAAACCATTGATAGTTTTACCAGAATTGAAGGGCTACTATTAAATTTTTGTAACAGGCCACAATCTGAGTGTACAAGAGAAACTAGACCAATGTCTACCCCTCGTCAGTCATTAAATCATACCTTTCACCCCACACCTACCTACCAACCTGTAGATACCAATACCAGCAATGAGGCTTCAACGACATTACTGAAGTCTGTAAATGAAGGCAGAAGTGTAACAAACTTAACAAACAACACTTTTGTACCAATATCAGTACCAATAGACCAAATAAGGACACATTCAAGTCCAAACCATCAAAACCAGATCCTTGAAAATGTAGGTTATACCAAACCAAACTACTATGATGGCAGTGCTGACTGGTCAGACTATATTGTGCATTTTGAAACGGTTTCAAAACTTAACCAGTGGTCAGAAAATATTAAGAAACTTAAACTTATTTCCTGTATGCAAGGTCCTGCTCTAGCTGTTGTGGCAGATATCAATAATGAGAACCTGCTTTCATATGACCAATTAAAAACTGTTCTTACCAAAAGATTTGCACCAGAAAACCAAACAGAAATGTACAGATCTCAACTTGATGCTCGTATTCGACGAAAAAGTGAATCTTTGCCAGAACTAGCACAAGATATCAAGCGCCTTGTAAGACTGGCTTACCCTTCTGCTCCACAGGATGTCAGGGATAATATAGGTTACAAAGCCTTCAGGGATGCTCTAAATGATCATGACCTTGAATGGGCAATATGCCAAGCTAACATGGATACCATGGATGAGGCGTTGAATCTTGCATTGAGATATGAAGCCTTTCACTCAAACAGGAAAAGACCATCACTTAGATATCAAGCCCAAGACAAGGGCACCAATAAAGAACCAAACCAAGATAAAAGAAAACCTGTAAGGTGATTTTATTGCGAAAAATTGGGCCACACCGCAAAAGTGTGCAGAAAGAGATTAACTGACCAAAAAGTACCTTAAATGAGATTAAGGTTAAAACAACTGACTTTGAAGTCATGAAGGCCTATTCATTACAGTTGATATGCATAATCAAGATATACATTGTCTGATTGATACTGGTTCCACTATGAGTGTTGTACATAGTTCTATTTTTTACAAGTTTCCTAATTATATCAAAAGACATCTGGTGCCCTATAATTGCAGTCTGCGTATGGCCAATGGGAGCCCAGTCAAACCACTGGGAAGCCTCATTGTCCCTTTGAAATTCAATGACCAAGTTATATACCAAGATATGATAGTAGCAGACATAGAAATACCAGCAGTACTTGGATATGGCTTTATGTCAAAGAATAATTGTACAATTAATATAAAGACACAAACCATTGTAGTCAACAACCAAACAGTAATCTGCAAATTAGAGAGCCAATTACCAAATTTGTTTAGAATAACAGTAGAAAAAGATGTTGTAATACCTGCTAGGTCAGAAATGATAATCCATGGTAAACCAGTACAGAATCCAACAAATGATACCCTGATAGTTATAGATTCAACCACAGAGTCTCTCCATTCTAAAGGGGTACTGATTGCAAAGTCAATTTGCACAGCTGGACAACATGGAATACCACTTCGAGTTATAAATATAAGTGACCAACCCCAAACCATTTTCAAAAATACATTTGCTGCTACAGCTGAGTCAATAAGTGAGCAGAATATACTGAATAATAATGATGAAAACCCCATGCACAAATCTAGTACCTCCTTATTTGAGGATTTATTGCACAGATGCAAAGATAACCTGACTACAGAACAATACCAAATTGTACAAGACCTGCTTAATAAGAACAAACCTGTATTTTCTATGTCAAAGTATGACATAGGTTTGACCAATGTTGTCAGACACAAAATTAATACCAATGACGCACAACCCATTAAACAACCACTAAGACGTCTTCCTGTGTCTCAAAGAAAGGAAGTTGAAAATGAGTTACAGAAAATGCTGGACCATGGCATAATTAAACCAAGCCAGTCACCCTGGAGTAGTCCTCTGGTTGTGGTACGTAAAGAAGACTCTTCATTACGACTATGTGTAGACTTCAGGAAAATCAATGCTGTAACTGTCAAAGACTCTTATCCATTACCCAGAATTGATGATTCTCTGGATGCTCTAAGAGGAAATACTTGGTTTAGTACCATTGACCTGACCAGTGGCTATTATCAATGTGCCATGGACTTGAATGATGGACCTAAGACTGCTTTTGCCACTGCTAAAGGATTATTTGAATTTAACCGTATGCCATTTGGACTCTCAAATGCTGGTGCTACATTTGAAAGATTAATGGAAAGTGTTTTAGCTGGCCTCCAGTGGGAGATTTGCCTTGTTTACCTAGATGATATTATTGTATTTTCTCAAACCTTTGATGAACATGTTGATAGACTTCAAAGTGTTTTTAACAGGCTTAATAGGGCAGGTCTAAAAATAGCACCAAAGAAATGTCATTTCTTTCAAAAAGAGGTAAAATTTTTAGGACATATTGTGAGTAGCTCTGGAATTTTACCAGACCATTCGAAAGTGGAGGCAATAGCAAATTGGCCTGTCCCTTATAATGTTAAACATGAAAGAGCATTTTTGGGTACCTGTTCATACTATAGGAAATTTATAAAAGATTTTTCTAAAATTGCCAAACCTTTACACCAGTTAACAGAAAAGAATGTTCTTTTTAAATGGACAAATGAATGTGAAGATGCTTTTCGTACTTTAAAGCAAGCTCTGACCATGAGCCCAGTATTGATTTATCCATCAATGGATAAAGAATTTATTTTAGACACCGATGCCAGTGGCACGGGTATAGGAGCAGTTTTGTCCCAAATAGGAGATGATGGTAGGGAACATGTAATAGCTTATTATAGCCAAACCCTTAGTAAAACTGAACGTCAATACTGTGTTACCAGACGAGAGCTCTTAGCTATAATTAGAGCTGTAAAACACTTTCACCAGTATTTATATGGTGTACATTTTGTAATTAGAACTGACCATGGTGCTTTAACATGGCTGACCAATTTTAAAAACCCAGAGGGACAGTTAGCCAGGTGGCTAGAAATCCTAGGGACCTATAATTATGTTATAAAATATAGGGCGGGTTTAAAACACAACAATGCTGATGGACTATCCCGTCGACATTGTAACAATTGTAAGCACTTTGACCCAAAAGATGGTGCAAACCACAGCCAAGACCATACCTGTCCTAAAACCAGGGCAATTTCATGTAAATATAACAAACCAGATGATGTTGAACCAACCGAAATTTCTACCAACTGGGTAAATAGTAAACCCAAATCAGCTTTAAAAGAAGCTCAGGAAAATGATCCTGTTTTAAACATTGTAATTTCATGGCTGAAAAATAATAGAAGGCCTAAATGGCAAGAAATATCACATTTAAGTAAGACACACAAAGCTTATTGGGCCCAGTGGCAGCGTCTTGTAGTAGAAGATGGAATTTTATATAGGAAATAGTTGAATACTTCTACAAATGAAACTGTTTTGCAATATGTATTACCCATTTGCTTTCGTAAAGGAGTTTTAAAAATGCTCCATAGTGACCCTTTAGCAGGTCATATGGGAATAGCTAGAATCACAGCAAGATTGAGACACTTATTTTATTGGGTTGGTTATTATGATTTTATAGAAAGGTATTGTAAACAATGTTTAGAATGTCAAAAACGAAAAGGACATTCTCGATCTACCAGAGGGGCCATGAAAACCTATGTAGTGGGTGAGACATTGGACAGGGTAGCATTGGACATCTTAGGTCCAGTTCCTCAAACATATAATGGAAATAAATACTTATTAGTTGTGACAGATTATTTCACCCGTTTTGCAGAGGCTTATGCTTTAACAGATATTACTGCTCAAACCATTGCAGAAAAACTAGTTTGTGAATTTATATGGCGCTATGGTGTACCTACCCAGATACATACGGACCAAGGAGTTCAGTTTACTTCGCAAATATTTATGGAATTGTGCAAAACCCTGCACATTGACAAAACAAGAAACAGTCCTTTCCACCCTCAACAGTTCAGGTCTGGTGGAAAAATTGAACAATACCATAGAAGATATGTTCAGTAAATTTGTGGCCAAAAACCAGCGAGACTGGGACCAGTATTTACCTTTTGTTATGGCTGCGTATAGATCTTCGCCCCAAGAAACACTGGGGGAATCACCAAATTTTATGATGTTTGGCCGTGAGGTTCAAATGCCCATTGATCTTATCTATGGTAAAACAGTTCACGAGTCTCAGACTGTACCTGAATATGTAAATAAATTAACAAACCGTATGAACCGAGTCCATGACATAGTAAGAGACAGGCTGATAAAAGCCAGTGAAAAACAAAAGAAGCGTTATGACCTTACCTGTCATACCAGACAATACAAACCTGGGGAGGGAGTTTTACTGAATGACAGCAAGAGATATAAGGGTAGGAGTCCAAAATTACAGTTTAGATGGGAAGGTCCCTATACCATTGTCTGTGCATTGTCTGATGTATTATACAGAATACAGAAAGGCCCCAAGACCCAATCAAAAGTAGTACATATAAATAGATTAAAACCATATGTAGGGAATCTAAAGAGGTGGTACCAACCTCTAGGTGAACCAGCCAGTCATACTAGGGGGAAAGCAAACCAGAATAAACAGACGGACCAGACAGATTAATTGTTAATTTATATGTTTATATATATATATATATTTCATACCATTGTGTGATTATTAATGAATATTGATACATGTATGAGTATATTGACTGTGTTACCAGCAGTCATTTGACTTATTGATATTTGTGCATACCTACCAAGTATGTGAACATTTATACGAAATGTTCATCAAAAGTTTCAGAATGTTAGCACTATGACCAAGTGTTTTGTTATTGTTTTTACCATTATATATATTTTGCAAATTTGTGTGAACTTACCTTTAATACAATGCCAGGGACCAATGAAAACTTGATGATGTCATGATCCATAAACCAAGTTAATACCGTTAAATGGTACAAACCTACTTGGAATTACTTACCTTTAACTCACACCCAACATTTAACTAGTATAATAGTATATACCTACCTTTTATATGTGTACTTTGTACATTTAACTTATGAGTCCCTTATTTATATTTCACAGAATGTATCAACCAACATGGGTGGATCAGTGCCAGGAGTGTGGGAAGAGGTTCCCAAATAAAGCTAAACTTCAAAAACACCAGCGGCATATGCATGGGAATCGTATGTACTGTAGATATGAGGGATGTGGTTGGTTTTGCTCCACTTATGATAGCTATAGGCTCAGAAACCATGAACTGAAAAAGCATTGCAGGTTGACATTCACACCGGCAGAGACCCCAAGAGTCACCAATTCTATGCCATCAACTATTACAAAACCATTGCTGCCACTCGATGACAATACCAAGCAACAACTTGAGGAATGGGACAAAAATATGCCGGATTTTGCGGAAATGTTCAGAAGGTCGCCAACCACTCCATCTCCGATGAGGCGATTATTAGAAGAGGGAGATAAGGAGAATGAATTACTAGATGAACTCGTTATTATACCCTCAGATGACCTCTTTTCTAAATACCTTACACCAGCAATGTCACCAATCAAGACCACAGGACCTACATGTATTGAACAGTATTCTCCAACAGATCTTCCCTTCCTTACAGAGCACAGAAAAGAAATCCAGAAGCAACCAACAGCTCTTGACCTGTATATCTCCTCACCATCCAGTATAACAGACCCAGTTACAGCAGAACCACAGCCTATAGACCTGTCCACCACGAAGCCATTAGTCAACCAAATTCCAGAATTAACTCACACTGTATCCCGACTAGAACCCCAAATCTTGCCAGATGATGTACCATTAGACCTATCCATTAAGAAGCCCTCCAGTGACCCAGAATTAATGACCACAGAATGTATTCCCAGTAGTGAACCAACCGAGAAGTGGAAATTGTACCCTATTGATACCAAGCCCCAGACCAAGTATTATGAAGACATGTGCATGGACCCTCGTTTATTTTTTGCAGGTGCACCCTCATCTTATATGTCACATCCCCTGGCCAAGATCCTACAAGAGAAAATAAACCTTTGCAGACGAAACCAGCAGTGTCGTTACCAGAGGCGACTGGTACCTGTTGGTGTTAAAATGATTGTTAAAGAAGAAAGATGTTACCTGCCTGATGGGACAATCATGGAATTAAGAGACATCTGGACAAGCGTCGAAGGCTCCCAGGAAGATTGATTATGTAGTTTTTTTTTAGGTATAGGTAATAGGTAGGCTTTATCCTTAGGTAGCTAGGTGTCCCTTTTTTTAGTTCGAGGGCGAACTTTCCCTGGGTGGGGGGTAGTGTTACAGCTAGGTGCTAAGTGTGTAGGATTGTATTGTGTAAATGTATTTCTATCTAGTCACTATCGCACATTTTACTTTCGTTTTCAATGCTATTTTTATCGCGCCATCGTGGGCCGGTGCTAAGTGACAATCTACGTGCAGTTGCTGAGCTGATGAACATTATATGTTATTGTTTCTATTTCAGGTATCGCGTTCGTGATACTTTATATTGTTTGTAAATATTGTTGTTATACTTTATGGGAAATTGTTAGGATGAAGTTCGTCTCTCATTGTTTGACCAAAGGGGGGTCCCCATCCCTTCCCAGCTTTAGTTCTCCTAATATCCCGCTTGTCCCACAATCTTACCTTTTGATTGCATTATTGTAGGATTGAGATATTGTAACTGGGTCCATTTTATGTAAAGGATAGATTCTGTTAAGCCCAAATCTCCCTTTTTCCCTCGTCATGTATTTCCATTTTATGTATACCGCCATGACCCGATGTTTACGTCAACAGCGCATGTGTTCCGGATATTGATTATTGTGACCTCTGAACTTGTGGGCGGAACCAATCAAGTATTCTAATTTGACCCACATTTTCCATAGAAACAGTGGGCCGTGGGCAAATACTATAAAAGCTCTTACCATCGTCTGCTCAATAAGATTGTGGCTCACCGCAGGGAATTTGGATATTTTTGGACCCTGATTAGCAAACCAGAGCGTTACACCCGCAATCGTTTCTAAAACCGCTACCAGGTTTACCTGAGTACGTTCCCCTATATATTGTTTACCCATTGTTGACCTGACCTGATATTTTTACTACGTTTTACTATAACATTAGCATATTTCCCACGCCACATTTGTCCGTAGGGAGGGTCCCTGTTACGTTTTTACGCTCTGGGGGAATTTATTATGATTGTTATTATACTGAAAATAAATAATATGTTATATTTGAGATATTAGTCTCTGTTATCTATGGTACAAATACTTTCGTGAGAGTCCAACAAGATTATAGATTATAGTATAGTTACAAACCAGTAGCCCTTAGCATACCGGCATTACCGCTCGTACCACACATGCTACCAGTGTGTTTTACCAGTTAATATTTAACTAACCCATTACCAGGGTATAGAGTTTCACCACATACACCCACACCCGGGGTAACAGAGACATACTGAAATCATAATCAACAAGAACGTCATGGTCTGCTGGAAAACTACCAATACTACAATAGAATGAAAACATAAAGACATACTGAAATCATCATCAACAACAACGTCATGGTCTGCTTGGAAACTTCCAATTCTACAATAGAATGAAAACATAGAGACATACTGAAATCATCATTAACAACAACGTCATGGTCTGCTTGAAAACTACCAATACTGCAATAGAATGAAAACACAGAGACATACTGAAATAATCATCAAAAACAACGTCATGATCTGCTGGAAAACTACCAGTGCTACAATAGAATCAAAACATAAAGACATACTGAAATCATCATCAACAACAACGTCATGGTCTGCTTGGAAACTACCAATACTACAATAGAATGAAAACATAAAGACATACTGAAATCATCATCAACAACAACGTCATGGTCTGCTGGAAAACTACCAATACTACAATAGAATGAAAACATAGAGACATACTGAAATCATCATCAACAACAACGTCATGGTCTGCTTGGAAACAACCAATTCTACAATAGAATGAAAACATAGAGACATACTGAAATCATCATCAACAACAACGTCATGGTCTGCTTGGAAACTACAAATTCTACAACAGAATGAAAACACAGAGACATACTGAAATCATCATCAACAACAACGTCATGGTCTGCTTGAAAACTACCAATTCTACAATAGAATGAAAACATAGAGACATACTGAAATCATCATCAACAACAACGTCATGGTCTGCTTGGAAAGTACCAATTCTACAATAGAATGAAAACATAGAGACATACTGAAATCATCATTAACAACAACGTCATGGTCTGCTTGAAAACTACCAATTCTACAATTGAATGAAAACAGAGAGACATACTGAAATAATCATCAAAAACAACGTCATGGTCTGCTGTAAAACTACCAGTGCTACAATAGAATGAAAACATAGAGGCATACTGAAATAATCATCAACAACAACGTCATGGTCTGCTTGGAAACTACCAATACTACAATAGAATGAAAACATAGAGACATACTGAAATCATCATCAAAAACAACGTCATGGTCTGCTGTAAAACTACCAGTGCTACAATAGAATGAAAACATAGAGGCATACTGAAACCATCATCAAAAACAACGTCATGGTCTGCTTGGAATCTACCAATACTACAATAGAATGAAAACATAGAGACATACTGAAATCATCATCAACATCAACGTCATGGTCTGCTTGGAAACTACCAATACTACAATAGAATGAAAACACAGAGACATACTGAAATAATCATCAAAAACAACGTCATGATCTGCTGGAAAACTACCAGTGCTACAATAGAATGAAAACATAGAGGCATACTGAAATCATCATCAATAACAACGTCATGGTCTGCTGTAAACTACCAATACAACAATAGAATGAAAACATAGAGACATACTGAAATCATCATCAACAACAACGTCATGATCTGCTGGAAAACTACCAGTGCTACAATAGAATGAAAACATAGAGGCATACTGAAATCATCATCAACAACAACGTCATGGTCTGCTGGAAAACTACCAATACTACAATAGAATGAAAACATAAAGACATACTGAAAACATCATCAACAACAACGTCATGGTCTGCTGGAAAACTACCAATACTACAATAGAATGAAAACATAGAGACATACTGAAATCATCATCAACAACAACGTCATTGTCTGCTTGGAAACTTCCAATTCTACAATAGAATGAAAACATAGAGACATACTGAAATCATCATTAACAATAACGTCATGGTCTGCTTGAAAACTACCAATTCTACAATAGAATGAAAACACAGAGACATACTGAAATAATCATCAAAAACAACGTCATGATCTGCTGGAAAACTACCAGTGCTACAATAGAATGAAAACAAAAAGACATACTGAAATCATCATCAACCACAACGTCATGGTCTGCTTGGAAACTACCAATACTACAATAGAATGAAAACATAAAGACATACTGAAATCATCATCAACAACAACGTCATGGTCTGCTGGAAAACTACCAATACTACAATAGAATGAAAACATAGAGACATACTGAAATCATCATCAACAACAACGTCATGGTCTGCTTGGAAACTACCAATTCTACAATAGAATGAAAACATAGAGACATACTGAAATCATCATCAACAACAACGTCATGGTCTGCTTGGAAACTACCAATTCTACAATAGAATGAAAACACAGAGACATACTGAAATCATCATTAACAACAACGTCATGGTCTGCTTGAAAACTACCAATTCTACAATAGAATGAAAACATAGAGACATACTGAAATCATCATCAACAACAACGTCATGGTCTGCTTGGAAAGTACCAATTCTACAATAGAAGGAAAGCATAGAGACATACTGAAATCATCATTAACAACAACGTCATGGTCTGCTTGAAAACTACCAATTCTACAATTGAATGAAAACACAGAGACATACTGAAATAATCATCAAAAACAACGTCATGGTCTGCTGTAAAATTACCAGTGCTACAATAGAATGAAAACATAGGGGCATACTGAAATCATCATCAACAACAACGTCATGGTCTGCTTGGAAACTACCAATACTACAATAGAATGAAAACATAGAGACATACTGAAATCATCATCAAAAACAACGTCATGGTCTGCTGTAAAACTACCAGTGCTGCAATAGAATGAAAACATAGAGACATACTGAAATCATCATCAACAACAACGTCATGGTCTGCTTGGAAACTACCAATTCTACAATAGAATGAAAACACAGAGACATAATGAAATCATCATTAACAACAACGTCATGGTCTGCTTGAAAACTACCAATTCTACAATAGAATGAAAACATAGAGACATACTGAAATCATCATCAACAACAACGTCATGGTCTGCTTGGAAAGTACCAATTCTACAATAGAATGAAAACATAGAGACATACTGAAATCATCATTAACAACAACGTCATGGTCTGCTTGAAAACTACCAATTCTACAATTGAATGAAAACACAGAGACATACTGAAATAATCATCAAAAACAACGTCATGGTCTGCTGTAAAATTACCAGTGCTACAATAGAATGAAAACATAGAGGCATACTGAAATCATCATCAACAACAACGTCATGGTCTGCTTGGAAACTACCAATACTACAATAGAATGAAAACATAGAGACATACTGAAATCATCATCAAAAACAACGTCATGGTCTGCTGTAAAACTACCAGTGCTGCAATAGAATGAAAACATAGAGGCATACTGAAACCATCATCAAAAACAACGTCATGGTCTGCTTGGAAACTAACAATACTACAATAGAATGAAAACATAAAGACATACTGAAATCATCATCAACAACAACGTCATGGTCTGCTGGAAAACTACCAATACTACAATAGAATGAAAACATAGAGACATACTGAAATCATCATCAACAACAACGTCATGGTCTGCTTGGAAACTACCAATTCTACAATAGAATGAAAGCATAGAGACATACTGAAATCATCATTAACAACAACGTCATGGTCTGCTTGAAAACTACCAATTCTACAATTGAATGAAAACACAGAGACATACTGAAATAATCATCAAAAACAACGTCATGGTCTGCTGTAAAATTACCAGTGCTACAATAGAATGAAAACATAGAGGCATACTGAAATCATCATCAACAACAACGTCATGGTCTGCTTGGAAACTACCAATACTACAATAGAATGAAAACATAGAGACATACTGAAATCATCATCAAAAACAACGTCATGGTCTGCTGTAAAACTACCAGTGCTGCAATAGAATGAAAACATAGAGACATACTGAAATCATCATCAACAACAACGTCATGGTCTGCTTGGAAACTACCAATACTACAATAGAATGAAAACATAGAGACATACTGAAATCATCATCAAAAACAACGTCATGATCTGCTGTAAAACTACCAGTGCTGCAATAGAATGAAAACATAGAGGCATACTGAAACCATCATCAAAAACAACGTCATGGTCTGCTTGGAAACTACCAATACTACAATAGAATGAAAACATAGAGACATACTGAAATCATCATCAACAACAACGTCATGGTCTGCTTGGAAACTACCAGTGCTACAATAGAATGAAAACATAGACGCATACTGAAATCATCATCAACAACAACGTCATGGTCTGCTTGGAAACTAACAATACTACAATAGAATGAAAACATAAAGACGTACTGAAATCATCATCAACAACAACGTCATGGTCTGCTGGGAAACTACCAATACTACAATAGAATGAAAACATAGAGACATACTGAAATCATCATCAACAACAACGTCATGGTCTGCTTGGAAAGTACCAATTCTACAATAGAATGAAAACATAGAGACATACTGAAATCATCATTAACAACAACGTCATGGTCTGCTTGAAAACTACCAATTCTACAATTGAATGAAAACACAGAGACATACTGAAATAATCATCAAAAACAACGTCATGGTCTGCTGTAAAATTACCAGTGCTACAATTGAATGAAAACATAGAGGCATACTGAAATCATCATCAACAACAACGTCATGGTCTGCTTGGAAACTACCAATACTACAATAGAATGAAAGCATAGAGACATACTGAAATCATCATCAACAACAACGTCATGGTCTGCTTGGAAACTACCAATACTACAATAGAATGAAAACACAGAGACATACTGAAATCATCATCAAAAACAACGTCATGGTCTGCTGTAAAACTACCAGTGCTGCAATAGAATGAAAACATAGAGGCATACTGAAACCATCATCAAAAACAACGTCATGGTCTGCTTGGAAACTACCAATACTACAATAGAATGAAAACATAGAGACATACTGAAATCATCATCAACAACAACGTCATGGTCTGCTTGGAAACTACCAATACTACAATAGAATGAAAACACAGAGACATACTGAAATAATCATCAAAAACAACGTCATGATCTGCTGGAAAACTACCAGTGCTACAATAGAATGAAAACATAGACGCATACTGAAATCATCATCAACAACAACGTCATGGTCTGCTTGGAAACTAACAATACTACAATAGAATGAAAACATAAAGACATACTGAAATCATCATCAACAACAACGTCATGGTCTGCTGGAAAACTACCAATACTACAATAGAATGAAAACATAGAGACATACTGAAATCATCATCAACAACAACGTCATGGTCTGCTTCGAAACTACCAATTCTACAATAGAATGAAAGCATAGGGACATACTGAAATCATCATTAACAACAACGTCATGGTCTGCTTGAAAACTACCAATTCTACAATTGAATGAAAACACAGAGACATACTGAAATAATCATCAAAAACAACGTCATGGTCTGCTGTAAAATTACCAGTGCTACAATAGAATGAAAACATAGAGGCATACTGAAATCATCATCAACAACAACGTCATGGTCTGCTTGGAAACTACCAATACTACAATAGAATGAAAACATAGAGACATACTGAAATCATCATCAAAAACAACGTCATGGTCTGCTGTAAAACTACCAGTGCTGCAATAGAATGAAAACATAGAGACATACTGAAATCATCATCAACAACAACGTCATGGTCTGCTTGGAAACTACCAATTCTACAATAGAATGAAAACACAGAGACATAATGAAATCATCATTAACAACAACGTAATGGTCTGCTTGACAACTACCAATTCTACAATAGAATGAAAACATAGAGACATACTGAAATCATCATCAACAACAACGTCATGGTCTGCTTGGAAAGTACCAATTCTACAATAGAATGAAAACATAGAGACATACTGAAATCATCATTAACAACAACGTCATGGTCTGCGTGAAAACTACCAATTCTACAATTGAATGAAAACACAGAGACATACTGAAATAATCATCAAAAACAACGTCATGGTCTGCTGTAAAATTACCAGTGCTACAATTGAATGAAAACATAGAGGCATACTGAAATCATCATCAACAACAACGTCATGGTCTGCTTGGAAACTACCAATACTACAGTAGAATGAAAGCATAGAGACATACTGAAATCATCATCAACAACAACGTCATGGTCTGCTTGGAAACTACCAATACTACAATAGAATGAAAACACAGAGACATACTGAAATCATCAGTAACAACAACGTCTTGGTCTGCTTGAAAACTACCAATTCTACAATAGAATGAAAACATAGAGACATACTGAAATCATCATCAACAACAACGTCATGGTCTGGTTTGAAAGTACCAATTCTACAATAGAATGAAAACATAGAGACATACTGAAATCATCATTAACAACAACGTCATGGTCTGCGTGAAAACTACCAATTCTACAATTGAATGAAAACACAGAGACATACTGAAATAATCATCAAAAACAACGTCATGGTCTGCTGTAAAATTACCAGTGCTACAATTGAATGAAAACATAGAGGCATACTGAAATCATCATCAACAACAACGTCTTGGTCTGCTTGGAAACTACCAATACTACAGTAGAATGAAAGCATAGAGACATACTGAAATCATCATCAACAACAACGTCATGGTCTGCTTGGAAACTACCAATACTACAATAGAATGAAAACACAGAGACATACTGAAATCATCAGTAACAACAACGTCATGGTCTGCTTGAAAACTACCAATTCTACAATAGAATGAAAACATAGAGACATACTGAAATCATCATCAACAACAACGTCATGGTCTGGTTTGAAAGTACCAATTCTACAATAGAATGAAAACATAGAGACATACTGAAATCATCATTAACAAAAACGTCATGGTCTGCTTGAAAACTACCAATTCTACAATTGAATGAAAACACAGAGACATACTGAAATAATCATCAAAAACAACGTCATGGTCTGCTGTAAAACTACCAGTTCTACAATAGAATGAAAACATAGAAGCATATTGAAATCATCATCAACAACAACGTCATGGTCTGCTTGGAAACTATCACTACTACAATAGAATGAAAACATAGAGACATACTGAAATCATCATCAACAACAACGTGATGGTCTGCTGTAAAACTACCAGTGCTGCAATAGAATGAAAACATAGAGGCATCCTGAAACCATCATCAAAAACAACGTCATGGTCTGCTTGGAAACTACCAATACTACAATAGAATGAAAACATAGAGACATACTGAAATCATCATCAACAACAACGTCATGGTCTGCTTGGAAACTACCAATACTACAATAGAATGAAAACATAGAGACATACCGAAATCATCATCAACAACAACGTCATGGTCTGCTTGGAAACTACCAATACTACAATAGAATGAAAACACAGAGACATACTGAAATAATCATCAAAAACAACGTCATGATCTGCTGGAAAACTACCAGTGCTACAATAGAATGAAAACATAGAGGCATACTGAAATCATCATCAAAAGCAACGTCATGGTCTGCTGGAAAACTACCAATACTACAATAGAATGAAAACATAAAGACATACTGAAATCATCATCAACAACAACGTCATGGTCTGCTTGAAAACTGCGAATTCTACAATAGAATGAAAACATAGAGACATACTGAAATCATCATCAACAACAACGTCATGCTCTGCTTGGAAACTACCAATTCTACAATAGAATGAAAACACAGAGACATAGTGAAATCATAGTTAACAACAACGTCATGGTCTGCTTGAAAACTACCAATTCTACAATAGAATGAAAACATAGAGACATACTGAAATCATCATCAACAACGACGACATGGTCTGCTTGTTAAAACTACCAATTCTACAATAGAATGAAAATATAGAGACATACTGAAATCATCATTAACAACAACGTCACGGTCTGCTTGAAAACTACCAATACTACAATAGAATGAAAACATAAAGACATACTGAAATCATCATCAACAACAACGTCATGGTCTGCTTGAAAACTGCGAATTCTACAATAGAATGAAAACATAGAGACATACTGAAATCATCATCAACAACAACGTCATGCTTTGCTTGGAAACTACCAATTCTACAATAGAATGAAAACACAGAGACATACTGAAATCATAGTTAACAACAACGTCATGGTCTGCTTGAAAACTACCAATTCTACAATAGAATGAAAACATAGAGACATACTGAAATCATCATCAACAACGACGACATGGTCTGCTTGTTAAAACTACCAATTCTACAATAGAATGAAAATATAGAGACATACTGAAATCATCATTAACAACAACGTCACGGTCTGCTTGAAAACTACCAATTCTACAATTGAATGAAAACACAGAGACATACTGAAATAATCATCAAAAACAACGTCATGGTCTGCTGTAAAACTACCAGTGCTACAATAGAATGAAAACATAGAGGCATACTGAAACCATCATCAAAAACAACGTCAGGGTCTGCTTGGAAACTACCAATACTACAATAGACTGAAAACACAGAGACATACTGAAATAATCATCAAAAACAACGTCATGATCTGCTGGAAAACTACCAGTGCTACAATAGAATGAAAACATAGAGGCATACTGAAATCATCATCAAAAACAACGTCATGGTCTGCTGGAAAACTACCAATACAAGAATAGAATGAAAACATAGAGACATACTGAAATCATCATCAACAACAACGTCATGATCTGCTGGAAAACTACCAGTGCTACAATAGAATGAAAACATAGAGGCATACTGAAATCATCATCAACAACAACGTCATGGTCTGCTGGAAAACTACCAATACTACAATAGAATGAAAACATAAAGACATACTGAAATCATCATCAACAACAACGTCATGGTCTGCTGGAAAACTACCAATACAACAATAGAATGAAAACATAGAGGCATACTGAAATCATCATCAACAACAGCGTCATGGTCTGATGTAAAACTACCAATACTACAATAGAATGAAAACATAGAGACATACTGAAATCATCATCAACAACAACGCCATGGTCTGCTTGAAAACTATCAATACTACAATAGAATGAAAACATAGAGACATACTGAAATCATCATCAACAACAACGTCATTGTCTGCTGGAAAACTACCAATACTACAATAGAATGAAAACCAAGAGACATACTGAAATCATCATCAACAACAACGTCATGGTCTGCTTGAATACCACAAATACAACAATGGAATGAAAACATAGAGACATACTGAAATCATCATCAACAACAACGTCATGGTCTGCTGGAAAACTATCAATGCTACAATAGAATGAAAACATAAAGATATACTGAAAACATCTGCTGGAAAACTACCAATGCTAAAATAGAATTAAAACATAAAAAACAAGCTGGAATCATAATCAACAACAACCTCATCAGTGAAAACACAGGCAATATTCAGTTTTAAATGGCGTTTAATTGGAATAAATATCCAAACAACACCAGAAAGAAATTAATGGGGTGGGGGATCACCCTTGGTAAGTATATTTCACTTTCAATTCAATATAAAACTTTTTCTTGATTATCAAAAACATTTATTTTATATTAAATTGGTGAAATATTTTTACCAATAATACTTAATTAATTAGAATACTCACTGATTCCAAAGCAGTGTCTTAAGGTCGTGGACAATTTTTTTTTCTACTTCCACTCAACATCATGATATGTACATAATAACATCATTATACACGTATCAGGAATGTTTTGAAAATACTGCCACTATGAAAACCAAAACATAACAACTATTTACAAGACATATAATCTTCAATCTGAAAAGCAAGACTATCATCCCATAAATAAATTACTTATATCCATCTATAATAAAACATGAATAACAAATTTACTGCAATACCTGTGTAATATTCAACTACGGCTAGTAAAATTTTACAAACGTAAATTCTGATGACCAGTCAGCAGCATCCAGAATAGATTTAATTGAAGCCCCTTTATATAGAGCCGAACTTCGTGCTAGTAGAATGAGCTTTTAAGGTCATTTTATCATCTGAATATACTTGTTTAACTATCTCCACAGTCCATTTAGATATTGTGACAGATTAAACTTGTCTGTGTGGTTCATTCAGTGCCAGAAACATTTTTACTGTGTCTGAAATATCTAATTTCTGTCTAAACTTCTCTGTCCTACCTAAATAAATATTTACACATCTTTTTGGATCTACCAATTTATTGTCTGTAAAATGGGGAACATGTATTTTTATGCCAACATGAGACTGTCTGTCTTGTTTTGAAAGACCATGTCTAACAAATGTAATACCCTTTTTCTGAATTGTCATTGACTCTTGATCTATTTTATAAGAAAACTTTGTATATCACTACGCCTTCTGCATGTAGCTGTTGGAATAAGAAAACTGTTTCCAGTGTAACAAAGTTTAGGGATAATTTATTTAGAGGTTTAGTCTCTAATGCTCATAGCACCAAATTTAGATCCCATTCTGGAAGGAATTTTGTCTTTGGTGGTCGTGAATGAAAAATACCTTTCAAAAGTCTTGAAATATGTGGATGTTGTCCCACTGTTCCGATAGATGGCAATACCGCTGATAACATTGATACCCAGAAATTGTTCTATGTTGTAAACCAGATTTCAATAAAAGATCAGCAATTTGATTTGAAGTTGTTTCATAGGGATCAATTTGTTGTCCAGTACACCAGCTATTAAACTTTTCGAATTTCTTAGAAAAATCTCGCCGTGTATCCTTGCGCCAAGATGTAATGAGCAAGTCTCTAACTGGTCTGAAAACCCCTCTGCTTTGAAATTTCTGTGGAGAGGAGCCACGTTGTCAGATTCACAATCTGAGCATTGGGGTGATATATTCTGAAGTTGGATTAACTCAACAGATTTTCTATATTGTGTAATCTGTTTGTAGGAGCAATTAACATTTGCAAAATCTCCACATACCAATGTCTCAGTTGCCACGGTGTAGCTATAAGAATAATCTGGCAATGGAATTGGCTTATATATTCTAATATAAGCAAACATACCCTCCCAAGATATTGTCAGAGCATTCAGCGCCAAGGCATCTGGATGATGTATCCAGAACAAAAAAATGTGTTTGTTTGTTCTCTGCTGAGGCAAAGAGATTTATCAGGTGATATCCCCATTGGTTGAAAATTTGTAGGACTACTGATCTGTTCAATGTCTATTCTGTCTATTCTAATTTTCAATCGACTCAACTGCTCTGCTTAAATATTCTTTTTGCCTACAATATGTGCTGCTATAATAATAATTATGTTTTGAATAGCCATTAGCTATAATTCTCATGTCAAGAAACAAAGCCTAGATATCTTGGTCCCCCATTGACGATTTATGTATTGGGATACACTGGTATTGTCGTTACCTTCATTTCCAGACAATTTATATGTAATAGTTTTTGATCAATTGTTTATTCTCCCTGAAAAATCTCTTTCACAATATAACCCCTAAAACCTTTTTTTTAAACATCTGTTGTGACTGTACTGTAAACCAATAAAATTTCGCGTGATATAAACTTTCGCGGATTTCGCTAAGAGGTAACAAACGGGAAAGTTTATATCTGCTAAAAGGTCGGGAAAGTGAATGATGAGGAATGGTGACACTATTAACGTCGTGTAAAATACCAAATTTGTATGAAAAACCTTATTTGGAATTACTACGTAAACTATGATTTTACAATGACAACTTTCGGTGGATAAAACAGTTATCTTTCTTAGGTTTTAATTAAAAAACTAATTATATAATTATGTCAGGTGTCAAAAGATCAAACGACTTATTTGCCGTAATCACAAGTTTTTGTCCTGATTCACTATCGGCCAGTCTGATCTAATCTGATATTTTGTGCCCTCAGAAAGGCTGCCGATACTGTCACAAGTTTCGTAAGAATTTTGGGTGCACCTGTTGGTCCAAAACACATTGTTTTCCACTGAAAAGCACTGGTTTTGTACACAAAACCTCATGTACTGTCTATGACGTTGGAATATTGGAACATGTAAGTATGCATCCGACAGATCAAGAGAAACTGTCCAAACGTTTGGTCTCACTAAGTTTATGACTTTTATCATTGTATCCATCTTGAAATGAATTTTCTTGGGTAACCATTCAATGGATTCAGATTTGTTAGCATTCTTAATTTGCAATTTTTCTTCTGAATAATGAATAAGGTACTGTAAAAACCCTTTGACACTCTGGGAACTTTTTCATATAACATCTTTTTCCCTTAAATATCAATTTCTTTCATTAAAAATTGATAAATTGGAATGTTAAAAAATTGTTTTCTTTATCCCTGTAAACCTTGGTTTTTTAAAGAAATTCCAGTTTGTAACCCATTTCCACAATTGATATGAAGAAAAGTGAAGAAATGAACATTTAAATCAAATATTCACATTGGATCGACGAGAACTGTATTTGTTTACCTTAAGTGAGTAAAATTCAGGACTATATCAACTACAATAACTCCTGTAAGTCTCTACATTGATTTTTATTGCATTTAAATTAAACCTAGAAAATGTCTTCAGCAGATTTGCAAACTCAAGATTTATTAGACAATAACGTTCGTAAAGATATCTCAGAAAGTCTCGAACTAGTAGGGAAAGTCGATGAGGCAAAAATTAGTAAAAGGAAATTAGAAGACAGAGACTCTACGTCAGATTATGACAAACGTTTTGAAAAAGAAAAGCCTGTATCCAAAAACACACAAATAAGCCCAAATCAAAATCCTCAGAAAAAAGGGTCACAAGGATCAACTCAGGGTATCAGGCTGCAACAGCAGAAACTTACTGAGTTGAAGGGCGTAGATGCAACAAACATTAAAATTTTAGAAAAACTTAACAAAATGGAGCAAAGCATGAAACAAATGAACACTAATATAAGTAAAATGGCAACAATCGATGATTTAACGTCTAAACTTAAGTCCATGGTTACCACAGACTTTCTTAAAATGACAATTGAAAGGGTGAAGGAAGAAATTAGAGATATTATGAACTAGAAAATCGAGAAATTAGAAAGTAGGATGTTCGACCTTGAGCTATGTAATGACAAATTAAAAGAGGAAAACACTTTGTTAAAAGAAAAAAAATCTAACAGCAGGAAGACCGCTTAGATAGTTTGGCAGATGGGCTAAATCTTTGTTTTCAAGATCAAAATGATCTAGAGCAATATACCAGGAAAAGTAGTATCAGAAACACTGGTCTTCTTGATCTTAATAAAGATTAAGACATTGAACAAACAATACACATTTTTAGCGAATTCTTGAAAAACACTGTCAAAATGAATATAGAAGGTCAAAGTAGGCCAGTAATTGTGAGATTTATGTCTAGAAAACATAAAATAGAAGCGTGTAGGGCGAGAAAAATACTCAAAGGAACGAAATACGTTATAAAAGAATGGGTGGGGGGGGGGTAGGAGGGGGTCTCATCCCGTACTCCCTTAAAAATAAATACAAAATTCCGTTTTCCCGGTGAAATAATAGATCAATCCCGTTTTCCCGTTCAAAAATCAGACGAGTAAAATTGATATATGTCGGAAGAAGACATGTGTGATTTCCGCATGCATTTTGTATGTTTGTCATGATCTGCAATTGATTTTAGACTTACCCGAAGGCTTACAAAGTGAAAATTTGTAGATACATGCGTTTCCCGATTTCCCGGTAAAATAAAACGAATTTCCCGTATCCTGCTAAGTAGAAATCCCGTATTACCGTTGAAATAAAACGATCATTCCCGGATCCCAAATTCCCGCAGTTTTATTTGTTAAATCCTGAATTCCCTGCGAATAAATCAGCCTTTTCCGCTGTCCCGTAAAAGGTCCTGCCGACCCACAAAGAAGATCTCACACAAGTCAATCAGAAGTTTCTTAATGATCTTTATAACACTTCCAATGTTGAAACAGCATGGTCCCATGAAGGCAAGATATATAATGTTAAACTAAAGGAAAGTGGCAGAATCCAGCGCGTATACCATTACACGGACATTTCACCGCTCTATTAAATAAATATATTATTATATTTTTGTAGTTTTTTTCCCAATAACTTATATTTTTGTGTCTTGTTCATCTATTTAATATTACAGTATATTTCGATTTCCTGAGAATTCCGGAACTTATTCATAGTGTAGCAGGATGTGTTCTTTTTATGATGTGGGTAGAACTCTCTTGTTTCCAACGATTTTTATATTCGGTAAGAAATTTAATTCAATCAGTTTCAAATACTTTAATATATAAATTTAAATGCAAATAACAAAATATTTCGTAACATCAAGAATGGAACACCCATTGAGACTTAATTATATAATATATATTTATTTCATTAACCTTTACTTTGAGTATTGTAAATACTCTCCTCTGGGTGAGATGTCCACCCTCAGGTACAAATAACAATTCAAACAGACCGATTCTATTATATTTCAATTCATCTCATTTTGGTGTATCAATCATCACTTTAACAACAGTGAAAAGTTTCGCCTTCAAATTATCAGAACATAATAATCATGTCAAATTTTTCTTGGTATAAAACCTTTCTTAACCAACAAGATTAATTTTGATGCAAAATAACAAATGAAAATTCTGAAATTTAATTGTTTGTCACAACATAGAACAGTAACTCATTACTCAACTGCCACAATAGTAACGACATACGTATGTATTATTTATAACCCAATAGACATTTCCGGTTATGAAAAAATGCGTAAACAATTGAGAAGTTCAAATGAAATATTTACACTATAATGACCTAGAGGGTTAGAAGCTGGCCTCGATTAAAGCACGAGTATTCCCAAAGCAAAATAATCACTAATTCTGTCTTAAATGTTCTGCCCATACAAAATTACAAAAAAATGTGAATACTAGTTGAACTGATATGACACACCGAAGAGTTTGTTTTAAGACACACATTCCTGATATGAATACCTAAATAACAAGAAAAAATAACATTGAAATTGAAATTTTTTTTTAAAAAAACCTGCGAAATAGCTTAAAATCAATGGATTTGTCATTAAAAAAAAGATGACAGTTTTTGAAGTAGCTGTTGGGCAAGAAACACACACAGACTGAAGTATTAAATTTATTAGCCAATAAGACTAAGTACATTTGACACTCTTTAATCACTTCGGTAAAGATAACTGTATCAATACATGTGTATATATGGATATTTAGTTACTCCATTTAAGAACATATAATATTATCTATTTTTATAGACTTTAATATACAAAATAAATATAGTAAAAATACTTTATACACCACACAGTATTCATATAAACCATATGACAAATTTTTGCTCAGCTACCCTTACGGTTTGTTTATTTAAATATTTTTTCTTGATAACTTTTGATTGGTTTATCCAATGTGATGCATACATTGTTCTCGAGAAATAATGTTACTTTATGTGTTTTATATGTGTTGTATGTTTTATGTCTATTTGTGCATGTTTTGTGGCTTCATGTCTTAACTTTATAAATGATTAACCTGAAAATAGCTTCATTCAATGTAAAGGGACTGTCTGATGAAAAGAAAAGAAGAGAAGTTTTTGTTTGACTTAAGGAAAAGAATTTGAATATTTATATGCTACAAGAAACACACTTTACCACTGAAAAGGAGTCAGATAGAAAGAGAATGGGAATATAAATGCATTTTTCTCATTGCTCATCACAAAGTGCAAGGGTAGCCTCACTTTTTAATAATAACTTCCTATTTTTGATACACAATGTCACTATTGATGTCTATGGTAGATATATTATTTGTGATAAAGATATAAATCAAGAAAGATTTGTTATTACAAACTTCTATGGATTGAATACTGACAGTCCAATTTTATAAGATTCATTTTTTGAAAATATTGATAACTTGAATGACAAACCTCTTATTTGTGGAGGAGATTGGAATTTAGTGTTAGAAGAAATAGATAAACAGGGGGGAAGAAAAAGTTTGTCTCAACCAAAAAAATAGTTAGACAAAAGCTCAAATTCGTCATGGAAAGAAACAATTTAGTAGATGTTTGGAGAACTTTGAATCCAACCTCAGCGAGGTATACTTGGAGACAAAAAAATCCAAATATACAATGTCGACTTGACTATTTTCTGATATCTACTGGTTTATCAAATGTTATCGTTAACAAGGACATAAAATATGGCTTCAAAAGCGATCATTCATTAATTGTTTTAGAAATAGAAAAGGATAAGATTGTCCGAGGGAAAGGATTTTTTTAAACTGAACACTGCTTTATTGTTAAATAAAGAATATGTTGAACTTATAAAAAAGGTTATACAAGAAAAGAAGATTTTATATAATGAGCAAAATCGTAACCCCAATTTAAAATGGGAATTAATTATAAGTGACATTAGAGGTGAAACAATTAAATTTTCTTCTTTAGTAGCAAATCTAAACAAAACAAGAATTAAAGAAATAGAAAACAAATTGTATGAATTTCAAAATGACTCCAATTATGAAAATAATAAAGAAAAGGAGAACCAAATAAAGTTATTAGAAAATGAACTAAAGATGTTTCATGAAAAAAGACAGAAGGTGCAATCATCAGGGCAAAAGCAAGATGGTTAAAAGATGCAGAGAAAAATACTAAATACTCTTTTAACCTTGAAAAGAGAAATTATCTAAATAGAACTATTCAACAATTGAAAGGCGAAGATGATGAGTTAATTTCAGACTTTAATGATATATTATTAGAAGAGATAAGATTTTATAAATCCCTTTATTCTATCAATGATCCAGAAACTAACAGTTTAACTGATGACATAAATACATTCTTTTTCCCTGATGTTGCAACTATCCCAAAATTATGTGAAGATGAGAAACTAAATTGTGAAGGTATTATTACTAAAGATGAGTGTGTTTTGGCAATTAAAACATTTAAAAATGGAAAATCCCCAGGTACGGACGGACTACCAGCAGAATTTTATAAGATTTTCTGGAATGATGTTATTGATCTTGTTATTGACTCTTTCCAATATAACTATGACTCTGGCGAAATGTCCATTTCACAGAGACTGAGTATCATAACTTTACTACCAAAAGCTGACAAAGATACAAAGCAGCTACAAAACTGGAGACCTATATCTCTCTTGAATATTGATTATAAGTTAATGACTAAATGTTTAGCTCTCAGATTGAAAAAAGTCCTTCCAAACATTATTCATACAGAGCAGATTGGCTTTATAAAAGATAGGTATATAGGTGATAACATAAGAAATATTTTTGAAATTATAGAAACAGTTGAAGAAGAAGATTTATCATGCATAATACTATCAGTTGATTTTGAAAAAGCTTTTGATACACTCAGTTGGAAGTTTTTACATAAATGTCTGAATTATTTTAATTTTGGTCAGTCTTTCGAGAAATGGGTTAACATATTATTTAAAAATGTATCAAGTTGTGTCCTAAATACAGGATGGTCAATTGAATTCTTTCGAGTAGAAAGAGGAGTTCGACAAGGTTGTCCTATATCTCCTTATCTTTTCATTTTGTGTGCAGAGATCCTGGGTATTGCCATAAGACGTTCAAAAAACATAATAGGTTTTAAATATAAAAATGTAGAATCTAAACTTTCTTAATATGCAGGTAATACTCAGATAATTTTAGATGGATCTGAAGAATCTATCACGAATTCAATTGATCTTCTAAACAATTTTTCAAAAATAAGTGGGCTAAAAGTTAATTTAAATAAATCCGAGGTGATACCACTTGGTCATTCAAAAGTAGAAATTTACACACATAACTTTTCACCAGGTATAAAAATAACTACAGATAAATTTAGGTTACTTGGCATCATTATTCCCACAAATGCTGTTTATAAAGATTTGATTCAGGAACATTTTTTTCATAGAAACGAGAAAATAGAAGAAATTATACAAAATTGGCAAAAGAGAGATTTAACATTTTATGGTAAACTGACAATTATTAAAAGTTTGATTATTACAAAATTGACATATGTACTGAGCATTTTACCTAATCCAGATGATGCTTAAAAATTATGAAATTTTTGTGGGATGAAAAACCTGCTAAAATAAGCAAAAATGTATTATATCTTAAGAAATCAGATGGTGGTCTGGATTTAACAGACATAAAAATTTATGCAAAATCTGTAAACTTTCAATGGTTAGGCAAACTATATGATAAGAATTATGATGCATTTTGGAAACATATGATATGTGCTAGAATTAAGTATTTTCAAGAAAACATTTTATGGGAGAGCAATTTGAGTGAACATGATGCTCACAGACTTAATATCAAATCAAAACTCTGGCAGGACATACTTGTTTGGAATTTTGATAGTTTAAAAAACAGTCTCAAAATCAGATCTAGTTTCGTATAACTCTATTGTTACCATTGATAACAATATACTTTACATTAAAAAATTGTCAGAAAAGGGTATTAAAAAAGTAGGTGATTTTCTTGATGAAAATGATAGTTTCCTAACATATCAAATGTTTCTTAACAAATATAATGTCCATATTAATGCTTTAACATATAATGGCATCACCACATGTGTTAATAAAGCTTTGATCAAAGAAGATATTGTACCAAAACCACCTCTGATATCAAATCTAAAAAGTAGACAAAATATTTCAAAATTTATATACTCATATTTTATAGATAAGAATTTACCAAATAATGTCAATGTCGAAGGTATTGAGAAATGGCAACAAAAACTAGATATATAGTTGGATTGTTCCATATTGTTAAATGACATATAGAACCACCAATGATACCAAAAGAAACTTTCAGTTTAAATTACTTCATCATATTCTTCCAAATAACATATCATTACATAAGATAGGGAAAAAAGACACTACTTTATGTAATTTCTGTAACAAAGAGGAAGACTCAATATATCATTATCTATGGGACTGTCCAGTTATTCAAAAATGTTTGGTCTATATTTAATTTTTGGATTTCATCAGCACTGGATGTAGAAAATTTTGATCTTTCTCCAAAGCTAGCAATTCTAGGTATCTTCCCAGACTCGTGTACATTCCCTGAACTTGTTCTATTTTTGTTCCTTTTAGCAAGAAATTGTATCCATTGCTGTAAGTGGACTGAAGCCAAGCCAGACCTTAGTATTTTTAAACAAAAAGTGAAACAAAGAGAAAATTAAAAAAAAATTAATGCATTAGTTGAAAATAAAATTGATAAACATGAAAGGAAATGGTCCCTTTTAAAAGAACATCATGTACATGTATTGTACTAGTAGGTATTATGTAATCTTTTTGCATGGTTTGATGGCATTGGACAACAAATATCATATATTTTGTAACATATTTATTATAAATATTATGGATTCAATTCATACATGTGTATTGGTATATATGTGTATGTATGTGTGTATATGTATATGTATATGTGTATGTATTGATTAAGTAACCAGCTCAAGTATATATTTTTGAGATTCACAAAAATTAAATGAAAAGCTGTAATGATGCAAGACAGGTTTAACATGTTACAATTAATTAAGAGTTGCAATCTTATAATACGCAGAAAAATGAATCAACACTATATTTATATTCAACATGATATGTAAAAATAATGTCTTTGTATGTTATGTCTTGTATTGTTTGTGTATGTCTGTAATAATATATTGAAATCTCTTCAAAAAAAAAAAGATTCATGCTGCGTAATATACGATGAATTTGTCTTTCACGTATAGGAGTGTTATGACGATTAGTCATAAATCCGACGATCTCTCGAATTCCATACTGGGGGCCTCGGTGGCCGAGTGGTCAAGGTAGTTCGTCTACTATTGATCACGTGGTCTGTCAACACTGAGATTGCGGGTTCGATTCTCACTGCAGGCAGGGTGTACTCGACTCCAATCTTAATTGACAAGGATTGCCAACTTTCCTACCTCAGGTCGGGGGTTCTCTCCGGGTACTCCGGCTTCCTCCCCCAATAAAAACTGGACGCCATGAAATAGCTGAAAAATTGCTGAAAGTGGCGTTAAAACACTATTCAAACAAAACAAAAAAAATCGAATTCCATAACCATTTAGATAGTACACACCAATTAAGTCATTTCTGGTTAATCTTTCTGCGGCAAGTTGATCACCAGGAAGGACAGCGGGGGTATAATGATCCATCCTGCAAAAAATAGAAAAAAAATATTTACTTCAAGTAATGTTTAGTAAGTATATGACTATATGAAAGCATAAAAGAGAAGACGTATTGGTGAAGGGCGTACTATATAAAGGTACTAAATTTGAGTTGATAGGTTTATTGATAAAACAAACGTTTTTTTAATATTTTCATATATCCACCAATAAATATAGATTATTACACAGGGTTTTTCCATATCATTCCGAGACTCCCATATTAGGTCGACAATTGATAGTTCGGCGGAAGTGGCGTATTGAAGCTCACGCAAGGGCAACAATCAAATATGTCGGGGCTGATATCGACTATTTCTTTTCCCGTAGTAACATATGGGCAACTTCGTTGTTATGTAACAATTGTCGTCTATGACTATTTTTCATCTGACGAAAGAAGCAAAGGTGTACCAAAGGCCCTTTAGGGGCCATCAAAAATCCAAAACGACAAAGACAAAACCGGTAGACACAAAATCATCACAACGAAACAAACTAAACCCACAATTAACAACCAAACCGCAATCAGCAAGTTGACGTGAACTCAAGTTGAAACGAGAGTGAACTCTGGTGCTCCGGAAGAGTAAGCAGTTCCTGCTTGCTATAGCACACCCGTCACGAAAAGCAGATTCTAACTCCACGGATAGAGAGACCCATCTTTAAAACAAACAATTAAAACCTGTAACTGACGATAGAAGTAATTGAAATTAACCAATTGAATCTGAACCTATCAATATACAGAATATAGGTTGCAGACTTTATCGAAATGGTAAGTTACTGAGATGTTCAGATTTAAAATATGTGATAAATCAAAGACCGTATATACACATTCTCTGGATAAATAGATCAATCCATGCCTTATCCATATCAGGTCTGTTATCAGTCCTCGACCGATATCAACCTTCTGTCTGAAGCCCTCGGGTTTGATACAAGGGCCTTAGCCTGATATGGAAAAAGGTGCATGCATTAATCTATAAATAATGCCCGGTAATTATTACAAGGTAATGCCTAGTAGTGACCTCATCTAAATATTACCTTACTTGGATTGTTTAATCCTTATATTAACCGAAATAAAAGTCTACGATTGTTTTATTATATGACAACCTTATATTTCATCAGTTATCAAAGCTTTATCAGTTTGACATGAAATACCGTGTATCAAATTTTACAGGGTTTAATTATAACTATTAAATATCATTTATTAAAGATAATAACATTTATGAAAAACTAACTTAAAATGTGCTTAACGTACAAGTTCATCGAGATATTTCTTTACACATTGGCTGTTCAAAATACAATCGTAAATGAAATTTTCCATATATGTTTGGAATGTTATATTAACCTCTCAGTGACGCGTGAAATTTTGCGCGGTTTTTTAGTTCTGTCAAATGTCATTCCAATCCTAGCTTACAGCCAATAAAATAATAATCAAAGAAAAAATCACTGTCATATAATAATATTATTGGACATAGTATTAGTTACAGTTTGGTAGTTATGCCATGCACATGTTCAATATGACTATAATCGTACTGCAAATTTAACAGTGAAAAAGGCAAACTTGAAATTTTAATGGGGGGAAATGATAGAAATCAAGACAAATCTTCATACAATTCAACCACAAACTCTGATACATGGAGTGTCATCTTGTCTAGCTATGAATGTTTTGTTTGGGACGGATGCAGGCTCAGATTCAAGTAAAGGCGTACCGGGCGTACGCTCCCACAAAACTTCCTGAAACAGTGTATTTGTTTAGAAAATTTTAATTTTTAAGCATACAGAAATCCGAAGGACGGACCGGTAGTCAACAATAAAATGCCCCGCTGAATGTGTGTGTAATCGCACATACGCACATAATTACCTACATAAACAAACAACAATTAAAAAAAATCCACAATTGAAGACAGCCAGCAGTCTTCAACGTGACCAGCGGTCGCTGCTCACCGTCTTGCATTGGCCCAAGACTAAAAATACAATACATAAGATTCAATACCAATCCCGAAATTATCAGCGAAAGACCAATCTCTAGACATAGAACAATTAACACAAAAAGCACAGGGACACACAAAAGCTTTGACAAGTATTCCTGGCTCAGGACAGGCACATATAAAATGTGGCGGGGTTAAACTAGTTTTTTTAGCCCAATCTTCCCCTTAAGTTGATAGTCCTTAACCAAGCACAAAATAATATATTTTGTGCTTTGTGTATCTCGTGCGCACCTGATTATTTTAGTTCAATCTTCCACCAGTACTAACAAACCATTCGAAGTAGAAAGCTTTTCTCCAACAAGATTGATATCTATTTATAACTTATGTCGACTCTTTGTTTGACAATTCGCCAACACGACGTCAGGTAAAAGCATCATCTCGACCTAACGACCAGGTTGCGAGATAATATATGTCGACATGTCGACATATAAATGTCGACTTGTCGAAATAATTTTGTTGTTAAGTCTAAATAAAAGGTGATTAAGACGACTTTTCGAACAATGCAAGTCAACTTGCCATAATAAATATGTCGACTTGTCCACATAATTATCTCGACATCTCAACATTTCGATGGCAGAAATAAACCTTCATAATCCCACTGACAAAATAAATGATTACACTTGGATGATTTCTTTTCTGCTTTCAGAGAATCCTGCCACTTTGTACATGACTTTATTACAACTATTATGTTGTAAACCTACAAAGATGTACTTCTGGCCAGTTAACGACAAATAAACAAATTTTATTTATTTTGCAATTTCTACCCTAACACTACTGGGTCAGTTATTTTTAAAACAAATTTGCCAATTAACCCTGCTTTGTGATATAGTTGGTATTTTTATCTTCGTTAGCCTTTTCCACAGTTTAAGATGGCCAACATTATGGTACAGTTAGCATATAGACTCAATGGAGTGCTCACATGCATTAGTAGTTACCCATCTACTATAGATCACGTGCCTGTCAACACACGTTTCAGTTCGAGTATCAAACTCGATTCCTAATTAACAATTATTGCCAGTTTTCCTACCGAAAGTCAGGAATTTCTCCAGGTACTCCGGCTTTCTCTTCCAATAACAGATGGACGCCATGATATACATGTAGCTAAAAATAGCTGAAAGATGGCCTTAACCTTCAAACAACACATTGAAACAACACACACACACACACACACATACAAAAAACTTCTTTTAACCCGCATGGTTTGTTTTATTGATAAGTCCGACAAGATCATAGTTATACTTAATTGTTGCACATTGCTGCAAACCCATTCTTATTAAATTATAATTTTTTCCCAAATTGTTATCATTATGAACACGTATAAACATAATGCTTTTTTATTTTTAAAATTTGTTAGTTTAATTATGTATTTGTGCTGCGTCTAGTACGTGTAAATGTATATTGTTCTTTGTGAACACATGGAAACAACATTTATACTGCTTTCATAAAATATTATTGATCAAATGATATATTCGTGGGTATTAAATTCCATTTTTGCATATACATCAGTGTTTTCAACACCAGGGGCAGTGCCAACGAAAGAATCCAATGTCCAAAAATACGTCTTAGGATAATACCTAGGATGTTCTTTAAATGTGTTTAAAATATTTTTGAGAATTATATAATTCATTTAATTCATTTCCATATATTGACCTAAGTAAAACTACGATATTGTCTTTGTATTTCAAATGAATTAAAACTTCTCTATCATAGAAAAAAAACCGGCCACCATACCAGTTTAATTTCAATAAATATATTATTCCAAGCTTAAGAATCAAAATTGTTTTGAAATGTTGCCGTTCTATGTTTTTTTTAAAGTGGCATTTTAATACGACGGTAAATTTCACAAATAAGTTAATTTCATCACTACCCTTAAATAAAAAACCATACGTTATACGTAGTTGGACCAACTTAAGAGCAACAGAAGATGATCCTATTTTATTGCATATCAGTAATAAATTAGTACATTTGATTGGTTAACACTGATCAGCTGACATAAAATAATACAAGATATAAAAGCAAGCGTTCCGATTTTCTGATATGGACTGATAGCTGACAGTCCATATCATAAAATCGGACTGCTAGCTATTTAATAAATTTAAGAGTTATTTCCCTTCCTTTTTTCCATAGAATGGCTAGTAAAAAATCATCACACTACACAGAAAATCCTAAATTAAAAAAACAGACCTTTAATTAAAAAAAAGCACTGAAAAACAGAACAAAATTACTTGCACAAATTTATCAACTTACAATTCTTTAATCCAATAAACAGAATATTTGATGTTGCTGATGGCAATATCACAAAATTTGGACAGCCCTCGGGTCGTGATATGACTCGGGCCATATCATTCTTTGGTCCATATCACTACCCTTAGGCAGTCCAGATTTTGTGCTATTGACATCAGCAACATGAACTATTCTGTAAATATTTGTTCTCAAACTAATAGGAATATTTAAGGGTTAATAAATGTAATAATAATAATGATATGTTTAAGCGTTTGAGATAATTTCGTGAAGCAATCCATATAATCTGTATTAAAAAATGATAACAAACAGTTAATTTCAAAATTTATCCCTTAGAGATTATGGAATACTATATACCTATGACCTATATATAGAACCGTTGTGCTATGAGGTCGACTCGATCTCTACACTAGGGGCCTCGGTGACCCAGTGTTCAGGGTAGTTCGTCTACTATTGATCACATGGTCTGTCAACACTGAGATTGCGGGTTCGATTCTCACTGCAAGCAGAGTGTACTCGACTCCAATCTTAATTGAAAAGGATTTCCAGTTTTCCTACCGCAGGTCGGGAGTTTTCTACGGGTACTCCGGCTTCCTCCCCCAATAAAAAATGGACGCCATGATATAGTTGAAAAATTGCTGAAATTGGCGTTAAACACCATCAAACAAACAAACAAACAAACAAACAAACGATATCTACGCTTGTACAAATTATCATTAGTTAAAGCAGCAGTAAGAAAAGTGCCAACTTTTCTGGGATTGAACTTGAAGTTTTGGTTGCCCAAGTGAATGCCAACAAAAATATTCTTTTAAGCAAAACTTTCTAACGTTACAACAAATAGTTCTGAAATGAAGACATGGGAGAAAATATATACCAAGGTCAACTCCACACATAAAGACTATCAGAGTGACAGTGGAGGAAATACGGAAAAAAATGGTAGACCGATTCAATATAAATCCGGGGCCTCGTTGGCCCAGTGGTCAAGGTAGTTCGTCTGCTATTCATCACGTGGTCTGTCAACACTGAGGTTGCGGGATCGAGTCTCACTGCGGGCAGGGTGTACTCTGGCTTCTTCCCACAATAAAAACTGGACGCCATGATATACATGTAGCTGATATATTGCTGAAAGTGGCGTTAAACACCATTAAAACAAACATCGATATAAATTAATAAATAATCTACCAAAATAAATAAATAAATAAATAAATAAATTAATTAATTAAACTGTTGTCTATATCTATAAACATTCTGTTTCGACAGAATATTATAAGCCCGTCTTCTGATGTGTTCGTATATTGCAGCCATATTTGTGTTTGTTTGGCAAAGTTAGGACATCCTAATTGTTAGGAATGTCTTCAGTCCATCCTAGGACACCTTTCTAGCCATCCGAACTTTAGGATTAAAATTATGAGTTCTCCTAACTTAGGTCGCGTTCGTTGACACGACTTAGGACTAAAATGTATCCTACGACCAAGAAATATAGTCCCAAGATATCTTTGTTGACATAGCCCCTGGTTTTAAAGAATTCAGAAGCGATGAAACAAATTTAACTTTTGTGATGTAAGGGACGCAACTCCAATGTCTTTGACCGTAAATAAGGTGTAGGACCACCAAATACCGGGAACCAGTCCAGAGTAAAAGTAGTACTATTCAACAGACAGGTTCACTCTTGTCTCATATAGAATTCGAACCGCACATGATACAGAATAAATTTGGTATTTTTGGAAAGCTGAATATTCTATGAAACTTGAGGATAACGTTTTATTGACTTTAAATGGACATAAAAATGTTGAGAGTCAGTTAGGGACATGCACTATTTTTGGACTGAAATAGAAAGTGAAAGTAGATTTTTAGACCACGTGGACTTCAGGTTGAGCGTTCGTTCTTATATGCAATGAAACATATTGTTAAATTTTGACAGAATGTTCACCCAGTGCATTTTTTTATGGGACAGAAGTGTCAGTTAATTTGAAATAAAGGTAAATTTTCTAGGATAAGTCAAAATTATCAAATTTTAATATAGCCGAAGAGTAAAAAAGCAATGGTGGTCCTACACCATAAATGTTTGTGTCAGTCGGGCAAGAGTTGTCTGAAAAAGGACTACGTGTACATACTAATATAAATTGTCATGACAACAATGCATTCACGTTTGCTTCTTTATCCTAAACAAGTGATGTATTTAAAGGAGTAAGGGTGATAAAAGCCATATTTGGCCCAAAATTTCTGAAAAAATAAAGTTGTGTGAAAATAAAATTATTTTAAGCCTATATCATCTCTTAACATAATGCTTCAAATCGATGCACACCAAATCAATCATAATCATGTTTGTGACGCCATCGGCATCACGTGAATCAACGTCTAAAAAAGGGTGAACAATCTGTCAAAATATTTTGTTGTTTGTTGCATGTGCACGGTACGAAATAAGATGAATTGTAGCGGTAATCATATTTTTGAGATTGGGCCAATAATGGCCCTTATCATCCCTACTCCTTTGAGTTTATATGGATAATTCTTTCACACAAGTTTTTAGGATGGGAATATATTTAATTTAGTCAATCAACACTTTAAATTGTCTTAAATGCCATGATGATTGAAAAAATTCTTTGAAGAATAATAATGAATTTTATTCTCGAAAACCATAATACATAGTTACAGAGAAGATATATAAACAGTTTAAGTTTAAAGTAATTATTTTTTTAAATATATATTAAAATAAAATATAATATATTTTTAATTTTAAAAAAGCCTGTTTCCATAGTAAAATGTATATATATAAGCCTAGAGGATTATGCAACGATACAAATAAGCATGTTTCTAATATAAAATTATTATATTAATAAATACGACAAAATATAGTTTATCTATAATAATATAATATTAATACTGACCGACGCCGAATGTTAATTTATTAATTGAAGGTTAATATTAATATTTTAATTGTATAATATCACAGATTCTTTTTGTAGATTCTATATTTATTAATGTCTCACCTCTTATACAATATAAACAATTACAATATACATATATTCACATATTTAAAAAAAGAGCGACTCTTAAAAGAGCTATGAGAGACTATAAAATACGTTATATGATACATATTGCAATTTTGCTATACACACATATTATAAGATCATGCTTAATTAAAACAAAAAGAGATAGTAGTTGCTAAAATATAAAACTTATAATTTCTACTATACCAAAGGTTAAAAAGATAAAATACTAAATAAAAATAACATAGAAAAGAATAAATAAAACTCAGGAGTATAAAGAACACTTTCGAGTTCGTAAAATATCATAGCAGATTTTGGCAGTATAGAAACACATTTCGTCATTACTAAAAAGAAATACAAATTTTTTATTATCATTGAAGCTATCAAAATTGACATTACTATCAGTGGCATGTTTAAATAATTCAACACGTACGTTTGCATACAGTTGACACTTTAATATAGCATGCCTCTCATCTTCAGTAACATTCTTACAACCGGTATATTCTCGTACCTCCCTGTTTCAATTTTCAATGGTGCATCACCCCACCGAAACTTTGCAAAAGCATTTCTATATCTAGTGGGCATGGTACTTTCAATATAACGTTCAACCTTAAACTCACTCTTAAAAGACTTATAAGTACCATTTCATCATAGTTAAAAAATTCAGAATATAATAAACCACTATATGTATACATAGGTACGATTTCCACATTTTCTTTGTTAAACGAAAAATTAAAACTAGATCTGACAACAGACTGGGTCCTAAAATGCACCACTCTATATTTGTTAAGGTTAACAGTGAGTTCATAACCAGAACAATACACAGAAAGTACATCAAGTAATTTTAGTAAATCTGAGTCATTTTTTGCTAGAAGTAAAATATCACCTGCATATAACAAAATAGCATCCTTTTCGTAATTTACAGAGATCCCAACATTTAAATTATTAATAACTTTGACCAAATCATTAAAATAAATGTTAAAAAGTACAGATGAAAAAACACAACCTTGTTTTAAACCGCAGTTGACAACAAACCATTCATTTAAAAAACCATTTATTTTGACACATGACTGCACATTACGATATAACGATATAATAGCATTAATCATTTTACTACTTAAACCTAAAACACTGAGTTTACATAATAATAAATCCTTATTGATAGTGTCATAAGCCTTCTTAAAATCAATGAAAGCTGCAAAAGGTGATAATTTTTGCAGTTTTCTAAATTCAATAATATTAATTAAAGTATATAAATGGTCTTTAGTACTTCTATTTGCCCTGATACCATTTTGGTCATCATGCAGTACGTCTCTTGATAAGTCTTGTGTTTAACATATTACAATAGAGTTTGTAAGAAGTTAAAGCCAGCGTAATTCCGCGATATGATAACGGATCTCTCTGGTCAGCTGTCGAACTCTTGGGAATCGGTGTGATAATTCGAATTATAAAATTATAGACATAGTTTGACCAACGAATGGCCTTAGTCCGTGTCAATATAAATAAATGACGTAAACAAATCATAAAATATTGATATTGAATTTTCTCAAAACTCTCACTGAACTTAAAATTTGTCTGTATTGCCTTTACCATCAGCTACCCGATGGTGAGCTTTCACTTGGCTTTGTTCAAATATTCCAATAAAATGTTATCAAAATTACCAAGGTGACACATTCATTACGCCAGACGCGCGTTTCGTCTATTCAAGACTCATCAATGGCGTTCAACTATAATACTTAAGGTATTCTTCATGTGACATGATTGGGAGATGGAATAATATAAGTCCACTGGGATTGTGCAAATACACAATACGTGTAGTTTAAATATATAAACATACTGGAACCATCATCAGCAACAACGTCATGGCCTGCTATCAACCTACCAATGCTAAAATATAATGAAAACATAAAAAATACTGAAACCCTCATCAGCAACAACGTCATAGTCTGCTATCAAACTACATGTACCAATGATACAATTAAATGAAAACAGAAGCATACTCGAATCATCATCAAAAACAACGTCATGGTCTGCTATCAAACTACCAATACTACAAAAGAATGAAAACATAAAGAGATACTGAAACCATCATCAGCAGTAACGTCATGGTCTGCTATCAAACTACCAATACTAAAATAGAATGAAAACATAAAGACATACTGAAACCATCAACAGCAACAACGTCTGGAGTGCTATCAAAATGCCAATGCCACAACAGAATGAAGACATAAAAACATAATGAGACCATCATCAACTATAACGCCATGGGTTGCTGTCAAATTACCACTACTACAATAGAATGAAAACATAGAGGCATACTGAAAACATCATCAACAACAACGTCATAGTCTACTATCAAACTACAATAGAATGAAATCATAAAGACAAAGTGGAACCATAATCAACAACGACGTCACCTGTGTAAACCCAGGTAAGATTTAGTTTTAAATGGCGTTTAATTGGAATAAATATCCAAACAAAACCAGAAAAAAATAATGGGGTGGTGGATCGCCCTTGGTAAGTATATTTCACTTTCAAATCAATATAAATCTTATTTTGATTATCATAAAGATCTATTTTATATTGAATTGGTGAAATATAATAACCAATAATACTTAATTAATTAGAAAACAAACTGATTAGAAAGCAGTGTCTTAAGGTGGTAGAATTTGTTTTTCTACTTCCATCAACATCATGACATGTACATAACATACATCAATATGCACATATCAGAAATGTTTTAAAAATACTGCCACCATAAAAGCCAAGACATAAAAACTATTTACAAGACATATTTTTAATCTGAAAAGCAAGTTTATTATCCCATAAATAAATTACTTAATATATACATCTACATGTATAATAAAACATGAATAACAAATTTACAGCACTGCTTGTGTAACATTCAACTCTGGCAAGTAAAATTTTACAAAAATCTTTTCTGATTACCAGTCAGCAGCATCTAGAATAGGTTTTATTGAAGCCCCTTTATATAGGGCCCACCTTTGTGCTAGTAGAATGAGCTTTTAAGGTCATGTGACAGATGAAACTGACCTGTGTGGTTCATTCAGTGCCAGAAAAATTTTTACTCTGTCTGAAATATCTTATTTCTGTCTAAACTTCTCTGTCCTACCTCAATACATATTTACACATCTTTTTGGATCTACCAATTCCTTGTCTTGAAAATTGGGAACATGTATTTTTATACCAAAATTAGAATGTCTGTCTTGTTTTGAAAGACCATGTCTAACAAATGTAATACACTTTTTCTGAATTGTAATTGACTCTTGATCTATTTTTAAACTTTGTATATCACTACGCCTTCTGAATGTAGCTGTTTTCACTGTAACACACTTTAGGGATACTTTATTTAGAGGATCATAAGGTTTATTCTCTAATGCTCGTAGCACCAAATTTAGATCCCACTCTGGAAGTAATTTTGTCTTTGGTGGTCGAAAATGAAAAATAGCGTTTAAAAGTCTTGAAACATGTGGATGTTGTCCCACTGTTCCGATAGATTGTAAAATTGCTGATAACATTGATCGACACCGCGAAATTGTTCTATATTGTAAACAAGATTCAAATTAAAAAAATCAGCAATTTGATTTAAAGTTGTATTTTATAGGGATTAATCTGTTGTTCAGTACACCAGCTATTACACTTTTTGATTTTCCTAGAATAATATCGTTGTGTACCCTTGCGCCAAGATGTATTGAGCAAGTATCTTACTGGTTTTGAAAAACCCTCTGCTTTGAAATTTCTGTGGAGAGGAGCCACTTTGTCAGATTCAAAATCTGAGCATTGGGGTGATATATTCTGGAGTTGGGTTGACTCAACAGATTTTCTACATGGTTAATCTAATTGGAGCAGCAATTAACATTTACAAAATCTTCGCATACCAATGTCTCCCTGGCCACTGTTGAGCTATTATAATAATCTGACAATGGAATTGCATCATATATTATAATATAAGCAAGCATCCCCTCCAAAGATATTGTCAGAGCATCCAGCGCCAAGGCATCTGAATGAGGTATCAGTAACAAAAAATGCTGCTAATACTGTCACAATTTCGTTAAAATTTTGGATGCACCTGTTGGTCCAAAACATATTGCTTTCCACTGAAAAGCACAAAACCTCATGTACTGTCTGTGACCTTGGAGTATCGGAACATGTAGGTATGCATCCGACAGATCAAGAGAAATTGCCCAATCGTTTGGTCTCACAAAGATTATGACTTTTATCATTGTATCTATCTTGTTTTGAATTTTCTTGAGATAACCATTCAATGGTTTCAATGGTTTAAGATTTGTCACCATTCTTAATTTTTCCATTTTTCTTCTGAATAATGAATAAGGTACTGTTAAGACTTTTAGACACTCTGGATAGGAAACGTTTTCTATAACATCTTTTTCCCTTTTAATATCTATTTCTTTCATTAAAAATTGATAACTTTGCTTGTTAAACAATTGTTTTCTTTATGCCTGTAAATATTTAAAAAAAAAGAAATTCCAGTTTGTAACCTATTTCAACAATTGATATGACCCACCGGTCTGAGGTTATCTGTTTCCAATTGTGTAGAAAATGTGTCAGCAGACCCCCACAGGAATGTCCGGATACTATATGTTATTTGGAATATAGAACACTGACAAGGAATATGAACCCGTATCTCATATAAAGCCAGACAGACAGGGAATATGAACCCGTATCTTCTGTAAAGCCCGAATAACAATTATATTATGTTAAAGTCTTCCTGGACTTATATTCATCAGTATATCATTTATCGATTTTACATTGCTCATGATTGAAGAAACAAAACCAGTTTCGACCACCAATATTGTAGAACTGACCATCCAACACATTCAATCTAACGAATACTACACCTTACCTGTTTCAGGCATGATTTTTTTTACAAATACTTTCATGTGTATTGTATTGCAAAACGTTTTACATTTTAATTTTATAACCTTGTTATTGTGGTCAACTTTTCATTTCCAACAAAACTTTTTATGATAAATTTCATTTTACAGTTTTTTTTTGTTTTGTTAATTTTTTATTTTTTTTAATAGTTTTTATTACATTAATATAAACGCAGTGACAGTCCCTGAGTCTCGAATGGACAAATTGCCGATTAGCGTCGTACGAAAGCCATATGTACGGTCATATCCGTGTCAACACTTGTTCGCTAATTAGAGTAGAGGCACGGCAAATATTCTAGTCTCGTTGATTTATAGGTTCCTGGATAAATGTAGAATTTATGTTTTTAATGATTACTGCATTTCAAGAATTGTATTAATACTGTGATATTGAAGACTTGCTTGATTAATATATATTTGTATAAGAGAAATGAGATGTGTCTCGCTTTATTGAACTATACAGTAATATTTTATTAAAGGAAACAACAGTAAAACGGGACAAAAGGTAATATGTTTCTGAGACCAAATATTTTAAAATATTTTTCTAAACAATGATATCCAGTATAACAAACATAGCAAACATATGTTCGATATCAAATTTATTCATTACTTATTTTAATTAGCTCGATTGTTTTTGGTAGCACTACTGGTATATTATGATTTGAATAAACCACACACGATTTGATTTTCATCTTTCGTATACGTATCATTCCGACAACGCGTAGACAGTAAGTTAATCGATGTACGGTACAAACGTTTTTTTTTAAACAAATTGTCGAACAAGCATTGAAAAGTTAACGTTATAGTTATTAGTGGTGTAACGTGTCATTCAAAAGGGTAATAGTTTACAAAGTGGACATAAATTTCCAAAATAAAAAAATGTCCAGCAGAAAAACTTGTCACCTGACACAATAATGTCCAGTGGACAAAGTTGTCACGCGACAAAATTGTCAAAAGATACAAAAAGACCAGTGGACAGAAATTGTTAACAGAAGAACATTTATGCAGACAGAAATTGTAAAAAGAAAAAAAACTGTCCAGTGGACAGAAATTATCAAAAAATAAATGTCAAATGGACAGAAATATATTGTAAAAGAAATTGTAAAAAGAACACCCAAGTGAACGTAGGTTGTCAAAATCTGTGCTAAAACCAGCCAAATTCTCTACGTCAACTTAAAGCAGTCATAATCTCTGTCATGCAAGTTAACTAGCATGTTATGTTATGACTGCTCCCAACTGTAAATGTACACGCTGCTGTGTTATTGCGTTCATTTACAAGCTGCCCCATTGAAATGTACACGTATAAGTTATCGTACTTTTAAGGTATATTTCAATTTGCCTTATTTATCATGTCACGAATGAACATTAGTTTATCGGCAACATCTTTACTTAGAATTTTAAAATAGAGGATAAAACAGGATCTAACGTGATTACAATGTCAGTGTTTAGCATATTAATTAACATTAAAGAGATAAAACTGTCATTAGATTACGTAACAGCAACTACAGACGAAAGCAATTGTAACGTTACTAAAACACGGGGTAACAACACCTAGCGATACAAAATATTATTTTTTTCTTTCCAAAATCGAAATTATCCATCGAGCAGTCTGTGGCAAGAAAAATAATTAGTTAAAGATGAAACAAACATCTATCTTATCGCTGTTTTGTAACATTGTTGTGTTACATTGTTCTTACAAACTCAATAAATAGATATTATTGAAAACGAAGAAACTTTCTAAGACGACAATCCACAAGTTAAAGTCCAAGACTCCGGAAAACTCGACCCAAATTGTCGATAATGTCGATAAACGAAAACGCAACTTTGCCAATGTTATCTGGAGATTCGTGGAGAGAAGATCGTCATTGGGTGATATGTTAATAAGACTAATATGTTTTGTAGGCCGTATCGTGCTTTTCACATTTGCAATTTACCAGTTTTTAACATTATATTTGATATAAGACACAAATGATTAAATTTTGTCAAAAATTGTCATTAAAAAGGAATAACTCCTATAAGATTCATAAGACACGTTCTGGCCAATTAAATACATGAGTATGGTTGTACTTTTTATTATTTTTGCTGTTGACAGTTTCACTTCAACTGTTATTTTGTTTAAAATGTTCGTCATTAAAGAACAATAACACACTGAATGTGTCCATTGACATTTTTGAACCAACTGAGTGATGTGTAGGTATAGTTTAGTGTGCTATTTTTGCCACGTATTGTCAATCCAGCTGTTATAGCATTTAAGTAAAGGGCAATGCCACCCAAAAGAGTGGTCAAGAACAATGTCAATCTGGCTCTTATGGTTTATAAGATTTATTGCAAAAACTAAAACCTTGGCAAAAATTGTAATAAAGCGGCATTAAGATATCGTCAAACAACTTTCAACTCATAAAACATGAGTAGAACGTTGTTTGATTGTTAATTTTAGGAAACGGTTTATATATTACTTCTTATAATTGTTGAGAGGAGTTGACCACTATATTCTATTTTAGTAACAACGATGATGTTTGTCCACGAATCGACACACGGATATAAATTTGATATGATGACAGATGCCAAATGACAACAAAAAGCTCACACGTTTTTTGGTCATATGAGCTTAAAAGGAATGCAATACATGTTTAAATCGTTGCATAAGGAGAAATAATTCAAATTAAACAATTCAGTACTGTAATGTATTACACAATCGTGTGACTTCATACGTTATATATTGCACCAAAATATGTTACTATTTGCACAGATAAAACATGCTTACAATACTAACAACATCATGGATATTAAATATACTAATAGAGAAGTGTTTCAGTGCTGGTAAATATTGGATAATTTTAATTTTTATCCTGACTGAAAACAATTCTGTTTAAAGCCTAATTATTACAAAAACTAAATTAATGATGTATACAAGTGTACAATGAATATATTAACATTAATATTCTATTATTTTCTTTATTATTAAAGCACTCAATATGATAAAAAAATTATGCACCTTGCCTTTGTTAAGTAAAAAAAAATCATTGCCATATAATCATACTGCCATTAAACGAGGGTGTAAATTTAGATTATCACATGAAAAAATATCACCTGATCTACTCTAACACACAAGCACATGGGAAGTACGAATTTGATTACGCTAAATGATTAGTATCTAAGGACGATAAACACTTATGTTCCCATTTTGAAAAAAGCTAGTTGTTTTTCCAAATAATAATTGACAATTTTTATGTATATGTTACGCCTTCACAACTTTTCTAAAAAAAAATGTAAACTGTTGGAAGGTCGTAGCGGGTGATAATTTTTTGTAAGATCAGCACGAGGAATTAACAGCCGTTGCTTGTCAAAAGAATTCAACTTCCTTAATATTTTTTTTGTTTCAGTTGAAAATAATCCGGATATGAATGCAATTGATTTTAAAAGAAATACATATTATCCTTGATAGCAGATAAATGTCGGCATTTGGTCAGCTGCATGTTCAAATAGGTTGCGTGGTTTTCCTATTTTGCGAATTAATGAAATATAAAATGAAAAACAAAAGTCTCCTTTACATGTTCTAGTAAAAATATCTCTGCAGCCCTTTGCAAAGTTTTAATACCTAAATTATTACATGCATGTTATTTTCAAATTGCCCTCCAATAAGCCTGATTAGTTTGTTCTCAATTTTCAATATTCCAATTGACATAAGAGATGTACATGTAATGTCAGAATTATTGGATAATTTCAGAGACGATTTATCACAGGCTTATACTGTGATACGCAATTACAGATAGCAATGAAAGTAAATAACCAAAAAGTTTTAATTCACATCCACGAATGCTAAATGTTACATGTGTGTATTTGTTTCTCCTCTTCCATTTCCCTTTATTATTTCAGGTTTCCAGAAATTGATTTAATAATTTATTAATTTTTTTCTAGGACCGTCGTATCTTCATGCAGTGTTGACAGGGCAGAGATTTGATGTAGGACACGTCTGTAAGTGTTTATTTAAGTTACACACATATGATGTTCTTGTTATTTTTTTCGACATAACTAGTATATAAATAATAAGATAAAAATCAAGGTGAGATAAAATGTATAAAACATGTTTTATATGTCTGCTCCCATAAATTGCACAGAGCAACCTTCGAGTACCTGTTGAGGTCTTCATTTTAAATAGTTCGTAAAGAATTGAGTCAGTATCTAGTTACTTAAACTGGCCAAAATGGCAACTATCACAAATAATTAATCGCAGCGGAGTGATTGTCTCATGGTCACTTACGTCACGGTTAACCAGTATATGTACATCATAGGTATTCCCTTCATTGCTAATAGTAAGAATCATATTGTTTCATTTTAGTTTTTCTACGTTTGCCCCTGTTGCTTATTTTTTTGAAGAATTAATTTGTATATCCCCCTCTTGAAAAGTTGGGGAGGGGTTATAAAGTGATGTACATCCGATACAATTTAAAGTGTCATATCCTTAACTCTTTTTATACGGGGTGTCGAACTGGTGTTGCTAATTTAAACTCGACGTCGAGCAGGAAGTGCTGGACTACAGTGGATTGCTAGTTTTCGTGCAAGAAATTTTCACAGGTTACTGTGGCTTCCTGCTCCTACCACAGCTCCTCTATCTTAGATCTAATCTTCATTGTTATCCTGTTTTCCTGCCGAATGTTGCAGTTTTATTTATGTTTTTCCGGCTGCCTCCTCTTAAACAACTAGACACTAAAAATGGCGTGAAACCACAAAAACAAACAAACAAACAAAGCAGATTGCGAAGAAGTTAATAGCGATAATATTGCAATTGGAAGCTCATTGCCAAATATTATTTTTACAAGTAAGTTAATTGTAGACTTTATTTAAATCTTTCAATTTAGTTGTTCCGTATATTACAACAAGTGGCATGTATTGTTTGTGTTCAACAGTACTAAATATAAGACAGAAAATTACCCATGGAAATAAATCCTGAATATTACGGACCAATTATAGTTTTAATAGCTTGTAAAAGGAAGTTTACATAAATAAAATGGTACGCAACTCAAATTAAATCATGTAAATGTAGTTGTGTCAGTCACCGTTTCAAAGTGGGGACAGAAAGGTGGCATAATCTACCTTATATGTTGACATCGGCGATGACTTTTTTATATAGTGTCTTATCCTTCTTTCAAAAAAGAATGGGATACAAATTAATCATACTATTATCAAAAGCTTATATTTAGAAATAAAAAAATGTATTTGCTACAGAAAACAATGTTTTTCTAGAAAATTTATGTCGATTAATAAGGTATATATCAGTGAAAGTCTATCCACCTGGTTCAAGTAAAAATTGTAATTCTTCATACATGCAAAATGTGTTATATTATTTCATTAGCATCCTTGTAATTTACTGCCAAAGGTCGGGTTTGTAAATGAGAATGAGTCGGGTTCCATACCCCAATAAAAACTGGAAGTAAGTGTTTAGCTGAAAAAATTGCTTAAAGTGGCGTTAAAACCCATTCAAACAATCACAATCAATCACAAAAAGCTATACAAACAGCGTTTCACAGCAGGATTGTCTAAGTGGACCATCAAACCGCTCTCGAAACTCCAAACTCCTGACCACTATTTTAACAGAAATAAAGTCTTTACAGTGACAGTTGGTACTCAATGAGTGTCACAAATAAAATGTGGATACAAAAAATAATAGACTGGATAGACATCTTAAAATGTGGATCTATTCACCGATATAACAGAATTAAGACATGTGATTATTCACACGGTCATGCCTCATATGCAGGTTAACATTAGTCTTAAAGATCTTAGTAAGCGTCCATTGTTTTAAGAAAAACGGACTGAAAAAATATAGATAACTTGTAAAGAACCACGACAAAACTTTTTTCATCATCAATTTCTCTAAATCACATAATATTTAGTTAATATTTTATGATTGACAACAAATGTATCATGTTTTTAATCAGGATGTTCGTATTACAATGCGTACAAAGTGTGCTCCTCTCCCTGCCGACCTGCTTTTGCACTATAATGAGGCTGAGTTTCTACAAGGCCTGCCGAAGAAGAAAGAAAAGACAATTTTGTCCTCTATTTTGTTTAACCGATGTTATGTCTGTCCGTTACTGATTGTTTCGATATACTTCTTGTTATCTTCGATTCTTTTGTCTTATATAAACGAGTGTGTTACGCTTGTGTTTTCTGTAAACCATCGGTATGATGTTTTTTCTTTCTTAGTTGTTGTCTTATTACTACGCTTGATACCCGTTGATTTAAGTGACCCAACTATCCCTGAACAATACATTTTTATCGAAGAAGGCAATTTTTGCAAAGGATCTAATAGCACACGAGTTCGTCACGATGGTTTTATTTGTCCATTACTTGATCTATTCGATTCTTTTTTCTGCAGCGCTTCACAATGACCTCAAAATTTAAGGTAAAACACAATCCTGGAAGGCACCTTGGTAATGTAAATAGATACTGTAAAATAATTTAATCACTAGAACATTGGTTTTTTCTCGACAGTTTGACCTTGACATTAATAATGCAAACCTCTAAGATATAAGAGCGATGTTTTTACAATTAGATTCACATAAAACTACTCATGTACCCTACTCTTGATTACGAAGTGTGCGCTGTGTGAATGTTGTTCAATTTGTTAATCTTACTACCATATAACTAATAACCAGATTTAGACCTGACTAATACGACGGGTGCCAAGCCTGGAGCAGGAGTTACAAGCCTCAATACCGCTTTTAGCGTTCGTGTCACTCAGTTATTTTGCTTTGTGTTGTGTGTGTGTGTTTGTTTTGTTGTAGCCAGCCAGTTATTTTGCTTTGTGTTGTGTGGCTGTTTGTTTTGTTGTAGCCACCTCTTGCCTTTATCCATGATTTTGTCTCTCCTTTACTTATTATTGAAATATTCGTTGTATTGTAGATTCTCCACGCTTACATGTATTTAATTCGTGGGGAAAATTGGTTGCGGTTTTTGATTCTGGAAATTTACAATAATGAATAACATCATAAATAGAAGTTGACAATTATATCTGTACATCATTCTAAACAAAAACTATTGTTTCAGCTGATGTGTTGGGGTTGGGCCACTTTCAAGGTGGTGTTCGTAAGTATAATCAAATATATTGTTTTCTTTATACAAATAAACTAAATCTTGACGTTTTGAAGAAATACCACTGTTTTTAAATCAGTTATGTCTGCTCCAGCAGACCCTTACAAATCAAAGATTAATGTACAGCAATAAGAATTATAGATTATTTGCGTTTTTTGAAACGAGATGCGTTTTCTCGTCCATATCTCATCGAAGGGCGACAGCCCTGAGATGAGATGACGATAAAATGCATCGAGTTTCAAAATACGTAAATAATTTGTTTATCGCTGTTTTGTAACATTGTGACGTCACAGTGTTTACTTAGCGACGTCTTGACAGCGAGCTGAGATGGGCCTAACTCACATTAGTATAGTGAGATGGAATAATATCGCACACAACGATCAAAGGAAAATACTGCAAAATAGCGATAATAATATATATTACTCCCTTAAAATATTTTATACCTCATATAATAAAGGTTATTGTAATGTCATAGTTTTTGTTTTCTCTATCGGTTATATACCAGATATTTACTTAATGTTTAGATTTAGCGTTAAAATATATATTAAAGCTTGTGACTTTATGACTTGAATAGTTGATTAACAAAATTCGTTTTGTACTATGCGTGCTCTGAAAGAAATATGGCTATTTTTAAAGGGTTCCTTCGCAGAATTCAGTCATAAACGCACCAAACCTGTATTAAAAATATGAATAAACCAGATTTCAGTAACAATGATGATTACATCTTCTATTGAACTTAACTTAAAAAACTTAACAGGACACTATGGTGACAGCTACGTCTGCCTAGTACATTGACCTACATCTATACATTAACATTAATGGTTGGTTGAGAACCAAATTTACCACAAAAGGAGTGTTTTTTTTTAATTTTCATGTTTTCCCTTTCCGTGTGGAAACATTTCAGCATCTCATGTTTGGATGTCTCTAGGGATCAGGTACTCAACACATTGTATTTACTGTCCAAATGTCCTTAAAAGAGGCTGTCTGGTGACAGTAAAGCTACTTAACCAAGGCTTAAAATGACAATTATAGTCACAACTTATAATTTTTACTGTAACTTAGTTTACCGTTAGGGATAGGTTAAAATGCAATTTATGCCGACTTATTTATTTGGCAGAATCTAAAGGGCGACGATACAAACGTACACGTGGACTCCGTTCAGGAACTAAAACCATCACATTTCTAGACATTCTATTCTGTTCATGACGGTCTGATTCCTTGAAAAAATATATCATCATTCTAAAAATCCTCAGTTATGTACATCACTACGTAAATATAAATACTACCAAATCATTTACTTCCGCACTGCAACCTCGTTTCTGCCGTTCTTGGTTTTAAGCTAACAAAGGAAAAGATAGTCAATCTCGGTAATATTTTGCATTATATGTCTGTTACTTCCAAAATCGCACCATACTTCAAAATCAAATCCGTTCCAACTTTGTCTCAGGTACTTAGACGTGCTTCTAGAAATAAACTGGGAAAAATCAACTAGACTCTACGACAAACGTTATGACGTCGACTTTCCATTGTCAATTTCCTTTCATCGATAGCAACATTCAAGCAGCTCCAGATTACGTGTGTGCATTTCACAACTTTTACCTTATCATAGATCCTGCGATCGATATTCCGATTTTCTATACCACTCACTGCTGGTGACTACTAACCTACTCAAGCAAGGGTTTATTGTACCTAGATGGATGATTTTCATTCAGAATGTCGATGGTCATCACCATGATTTGATAGTTGATGGAAATCAAGCTCTCAAATACGATCGAAAATTTCCGCTAAGTCACATGTATTTTTCGGTTATTCATAGGTTTGACTTTTTATAGACATGACAATGAGTAACACGACGGTGTCTAATTAGAGGCAGCCACTGCTTATTCGTCCACAGGACCTAGGTGCACCCACCTTTTATAGGATTCTAGTTACTCATTTTTTGTGTTTGGTTTTTTGTTTTGCGTTGTAAGGGTCTATATCCGGATGTGTAATTATCCCTTGACTTCCGGCTTTTGTTGTTGGGTAGGTGTCCTTGTTTTTTTTCTTTTTTGACCGTTACAGAATAACTGTGTCACACTTGACCAATGATTTGTCACATTGTCGTCACCAATTTCTTACAGGAGTATGACTACCCTTGATATCACCTAATTCTTGCCTGACCAATTTGACGGTGGCACCCCCGAAGCAGAAGTTGCTTACCCTCATAGATTACCTGGACTCACTCCGGTGTTTAGCTTTGTTCATGCTACACATTTTTTGTTTTTTTTATTTTATTGTGTCTGTTTTGCTACTGTCCTCTCTTTTGCTTAGTATCATTTTTATTATGTCCTTGACTTATCATTTCCGAAAACTACTTGTTATCTTCGATTCTTTTTTCTTATATAAACGAGTGTATTATTTTTGTGCTTACGAGTTTTCATCGATTTATTATTTCTTACTTGGGTGTTTTCGTATACATACGCATTGCTACTCGTTAATTTATTTGACCCACCTACCCATTATCAACACATTTTTAACCAAAGAAGACCATTTCTGCATCGGGTCTAATAGAACTATCGTTTGTCACGATGGTTGTGTTTGACCATGACTCGGTATCTTCGATTCTATTTCTGCAACGCTTCAAACTTGACTTAAGATGTTTGGCAAACTCCATGGTGGAAAACACCTTCGTAAAAAAGTAGATATTATAGAATAATTAAATCACTAGAACATTGGTTTCTTCTTGGCAGTTTGACCTTGATAATAATATTGCAAACAATTGCTGCAATAGATATTCGAGCGACGTTTTTTTAAATACAGATACTGCAGATACTGTCCAATAAGTTTCAAACATTTATTTTCACATAAAAAATAACCATGTTCCCTACGTATGGTTTTTTGATAGACACATATGAGTGATATGGTTTTGAAAGTGTATATGTTGGTAAAATTCTTAAGCTTACTAATACGACGGGTGCCACGTCTGAAGCAGAAGTTACTCACACTGGCTTTTAGTGAGTTTTGTGTCACTCAGTTTTTGAATTTTGTGTTGTGTTTGTTTGTTTCGGTGTTTCCCATCCTTTGTTAAACTAATTGTGTCTGTCCAGGACTTATTGTCTGTTGAAATAATCCTTGTAAATTACATTCGTTTTCCTGAATTTGCTTTATTCCTGGTAAAAATTTTTTGTGGTTTATATTTCATGGAATTTAGAATAATCAACTATAAAAGAATTATACATCATAAATATTAGTTGTCATATATATTAACAATGTCCTAAATCCCTTTATTGTTTCAGCTGATGAATGGGGTTATTATCAAGGTGGTGCTCGTAAGTATTATCAAACGAAAATATCAGTGTTTGTAAAATAGTTATACCGGCGCAAGCAGACCCGGACACATCAGAGATTAATGTTGAACACTAAGGATAATTTATATTATTCCCTTTACATATTGTATACCTCTTATATAAAAAGGTATACAAGATATAACTCGTGTAAAAATACAACGTTAAATTATGTTAGATTTATGATAAGTCAGTTTTTCGCTATAGGTTATGTTCCAGATACTAGCTTCATACTAACTCTTAAAATAAACTTGTTCGTTTTAATTTTTAACCTCAACAATTTTTACGGAGATAAATTAGGCATAATACATGATTTACCTGTTGAAATTATCGGCAAATTTTAAACAAAGACAAGATTTAATTATAAATAGAGATTTTATGCAACACAGATATAAATAGAACCAAAGTAAACATGTCTTATTTCAGCACCGAGTTCATGGCACACTCTTCCCGGCTCTTCGGATTGCGGTGGATCTAACCAATCACCAGTAAATATACAAATTGAAAACGTCATAAAAAAATCCAGTTTTCCAGGTTTTGATTTTAAAGAATTGAAGCAACCAATAGCGATGAAGATGACTAATGATGGTAGAAGAGGTAACATTTATGTGATCTAAAATAGGTGGAGCTGTTTTAAATATGAAGCGACATTGATTAATAGTTTAAATATTGATCCATACGATTTTGCGTATTAAAGTGGGCTATTACAAATATTCTGTGGTAATATTTATGTTATTAGAAATGATTAAAAATAAGTTCTTAGTGACTTTACGGCAAAATTCCCACTATTTCCCAGCGTCCAGGTTTTTGGCAAAGAGGTACGAATGGAACGCATATCTTTAACATATACTAATACGTTATAAATCTTTTCATTACAAGTTGACATAAGTGTTGCAAAAAAAAATCTGCTTCACGATTCAATGTTGTAGAGTATATCGCGACATTTTATTGATAATCAAATAATGGGTTTAACCGTGGACAATGCACAAATACTCAATAATGTGGGTTTTGTTTAGGTAGAACATTGCAATGTTTACATTTTCATTAAATTGTTATTTAATATTAGTAATATATATGAAAAGAATAAGCGCATCCTCTCATCTACATCTCGTTTCTGTGAAACATGAACTAGTTTGTATCAATATGTTAATAATGTATGATGTTAATAGAATGTCCACAAAGTTCAGTCTTATGAAGCAACCATCTTAAAAGTACTACAGTTAACGAGTTAACGAAACTTCCTCAGATTATATAAAAGTTTTCCCGAAATGACACATATTTGTATTAGAAATCTACTATTTATGGAAAAAAACACTGTAAGTCATTCACAATATCATGTCAAAACGTGGTAAATTTAAAACATAAGCCATAATAAGTTATATTATACTGCTAATACATCATTTCCTAAAAACATATGTCTGATAATAATGAACAAGACTTAAGATTTAATTCCTTTGTTTTGGTAAACCGCGATACCAGTGATACCGTGTCATATGTGATTAAAACAACACCAAGAAATTTAGATAAATCACTACATTTTAATATGACATGTGATTCACATGATCTAATTTTTACCTAAAATAAATGAAAATAAAAATATTGTAGGCTACGTTTTTTTGTGGTTTTAGAGAATTAAATTAAAAATTAACGTCATTTTGACACCATTCACACTAGGCTCCACGCGGAATAAGAAAACGTGGGGACAATTTAGCGTTTTTGTCAAAAAACCGTCCGAGTTTATTTTGGCGCAATGTAATATTCGCGGTCCGTAATTAGAATGAACAACTCTATCATTTGTCGTAATATTTCGCGCGTTTTTATTTTCGCGTTCCAACTTTTACCGCGAATATAGTGAAATTAAATCATCGCGGAAAAAACCCCTTATATGGTATTTGCTGAAAATATAACGGCAAATCTTGGGTTCTGTTAGCTATTAACTTATATTTTGAGAGCTATTGTAATACATGGGTTAATTCGGTTAACAATATTTTGGCAGGCAGTTTTAATAGCGATGACGCTATAATTTTTGACTTCAAACAAGGGTAAGTTTGTGGTAAACTGTTTACTCGTCGGCAGCACATTGGCGCACTTTTGGGTCTTTCTTCCCATGAAATCTTACGGAGATAATGTATAACAATCCTTTCTATAACTATAGTACCAACTAAAGTTAACCTTACACCGTAAGCTATAGTACCAACCTGTCTTAAGTTAACCTCACATCGTAAGCTATAGTACCAACCTGTCTTAAGTTAACCTCACACCATAAGCTATAGTACCAACCTGGCTAAAGTTAACCTCACACCGTAAGCTATAGTACCAATCTGCATAAAGTTAAGGTCACATCTTAAGCTATATTAACAACTTGTCTGAAGTTAACCTCACACCATAAGCTATCGTACCAACCTGTCTAAAGTTGACCTCATACCGTAAGCTATAGTACCAACCTGTCTAAAGTTGACCTCATACCGTAAGCTATAGTACCAACCTGTTTAAAGTTAACCTTACACATAAAGCTATAGTTCCATCCTGAATAGGTTACTTCACATCGTAATCTAAAGTAGCAACCTGTCTAATGTTAACCTCACACCGTAAGCTATAGTAGCAACCTGTCTTCAGTAAACCTCACACCGTAGTGTATAGTACCAACCTGCCTAAGTTAACCTCACACCGTAAGCTATAGTACCAACCTGTCTTCAGTAAACCTCACACCGTAGTATATAGTACCAACCTGCCCAAGTTAACCTCACACCGTAAGCTATAGTACCAACCTGTTTGCAGTAAACCTCACACCGTAGTCTATAGTACCAACCTGCCTAAGTTAACCTCACACTGTAAGCTATAGTACCAACCTGTCTAAAGTAAACCTCACACCGTAAGCTATAGTACCAACCTGTCTTCAGTAAACCTCACACCATAGTCTATAGTACCAACCTGCCTAAGTTAATCTCCCACTGTAAGCTATAGTACCAACCTGCCTAAGTTAACCTCACACCGTAAGCTATAGTACCACCCTGTCTTCAGTTAACCTCACACCGTAGTCTATAGTACCAACCTGCCTAAGTAAACCTCACACCGTAGTCTATAGTACCAACCTGCCTTAGTTAACCTCACACCGTAAGCTATAGTACCAACCTGTCTAAAGTAAACCTCACACCGTAGTCTATAGTACCAACCTGCCTAAGTAAACCTCACACCGTAGTCTATGGTACCAACCTGCCTAAGTTAACCTCACACCGTAAGCTATAGTACCAACCTGTCTAAAGTAAACTTCACACCGTAAGCTATAGTACCAACCTGTCTTCAGTAAACCTCACACCGTAGTCTATGGTACCAACCTGCCTAAGTTAACCTCACACCGTAAGCTATAGTACCAACCTGTCTAAAGTAAACCTCACACCGTAAGCTATAGTACCAACCTGTATTCAGTAAACCTCATCCCGTAAGCTATAGTACCAACCTGCCTAAGTTAACCTCACACCGTAAGCTATATTAATACCTGTCTAAAGTAAACCTCACACCGTAAGCTATGGTACCAACTTGTCTAAAGTTAAGGTCACATCATAAGCTATAATACCAACCTATCTTAAGTTAACCACACACCGTAAGCTATAGTATCAACCTGCCTAAGTTAACCTCACACCGTAAGCTATAGTACCAACCTGTCTTAAGTTAACCTCACACCGTAAGCTATAGTACCAACCTGTCTTAAGTTAACCTTACACCGTAAGCTATAGTACCAACCAGTCTTAAGATAACCTCACACCGTAAGCTATAGTACCAACCTGTCTTAAGTTAACCTCACACCGTAAGGTATAGTACCACGTCTAAGTTAACCTCACACCGTAAGCTATAGTACGAACCTGTCTTAAGTTAACCTCACACCGTAAGCTATAGTACCAACCTGTCTTAAGTAAACCTCACACCGTAAGCTAAAGTACCAACCTGTCTTAAGTTAACCTCACACCGTAAGCTATAGTACCAACCTGTCTAAAGTTAACCTCACACCGTAAGCTATAGTACCAACCTGTCTTAAGTAAACCTCACACCGTAAGCTAAAGTACCAACCTGTCTTAAGTTAACCTCACACCGTAAGCTATAGTACCAACCTGTCTAAAGTTAACCTCACACCGTAAACTATAGTACCAACCTGGCTAAAGTTAACCTTACACTGGCAAATAGATGGTTACAATAGCTATCTAGTGTTCAATCTGACAGAGACTTCGATAGGCTTTAAAAACGATTTTGAGTCCTTTCGTTTTAGTGGATGTTATACCATCATATGGTAAACCTTTGATATCAGGAGGAGGAATACCTGGAATATATCAACTTCAGGGTTTTCATTTCCAGTGGGGAAACCAGAACGGCAAGGGATCGGAGCACAGAGTCAATGGTAAACAACGTGCCATAGAGGTAAACATTTTCATATTCTCTTCATTTTGTAGCTACGATTCATTTTGTTCTCCAAAAGTGTATTTCAGAGTAGGAGCTTGAGACCGATCAATCAAAAACATATATACATGTATTTACAAATAGTGTATAGTGGCTAGAAATTTTTATCATTTGCGCTTAACACGTATATTTGATTGTCAATTGGGACTGATTACTTAGCATAATACATACATATGTAGTATAAATTCAATTAGATTGTCGTTTTGCAGAAAAAGAAAAAAAAAGATAAAAAATGGTTGCTATTTCAGTTTTAATACTTTTATTTAATGATCAACCTTTGCCGAGTTCCAGTAGTTTGCTGTAATATACGGTGTCTGTGCGTTTTATGATATCTTTGTTTTATACCAACTTAAACCATGCATCGATCTATTTGCCGAATAGTTAAGTACATAGTATTTTAAATTATAAATGGTTTGTGAAGACAAGGTTTACTGTTTTTTTATATTAAGTTTTTTATTCCAGGGTATGTTCTGTACATTTCACAACTTATAAGTTATTTTAGATCATGTGATCGGGTATTCCGATTTTCGAGTTCTATGGTCGTGGACATGACTGAATTGAGCGCTATGGAACATAAATCTCTCAAGTACTGATCGGACATTTTCTCTAGTCATAGGTAGTCTTTACTATTCATGGAATCCCGATTTGACTTTTGCTATACATGACAATGAATAACTCGACCGTTTTCTGATTAGTGGCAGGCCTGAGCACCATAGTGCACCCAAGTTTTTATATTAGGTTTGGTTTACTCACCTTCTGTTTTGTGTGTTTTGGTTTTTTTTGTTTTGCGTTGCATATGTTTGTACATATCCGATTTCTAATTGTCCATTGACTTTCAGGTCTTGTTGTTCGGTCGGTTTCCTTGCTTTCTCTTTGTACTGTTCCGTTTGTGTTTATTTTATTCCCGATTTATTATTGTGCTTGATTCGAATTTTTTATCCTACATATTTCATTTCCAGCTGCACTTTCAATTCGACAAAGTTGACGAAATTGAAAAATCTATAAACCAACGGGCTGTCGTTATAGCAGTTCTTATTGATGTAAGTATTCCTATTAAATTAGAAATATAATAGCCTATAAAAACAAATTAATAATTTGGAATAACAACTAAAATAATTTTATATATAAATCATTGCGGCCTGTCATGTATTAATTACTATTTTCTTCCCTTCTGATTGGATCTTTAACAGTAACATACAAAACGGAATTTTTTTACAATATCAAAAAAGAAAAATCCAATATAACAGCTTGATGATTAAGATTAGGAAAAATATGTTACAAATTGCATGTATTATATGTTTTGATTTACTATTGCTGTAAATGGTAATGCCGATCGTTTAAGGTAGTAAATCTACTATTGTCAAAACGTAGGTTGCGCGCTCGATTTTTACAGAGGGCAATAAGGCTCGGATTAACCTTACTTTACAACTATTGCCAGTTTCCTATCAAAGATTGGAGTTTTCCCAAGTAATCCGGCTTACGCTCCAATAAAAACTAGACGACATGATATAATAAACAAACTGACAAGCAAAATATTGCAGCAGTTTTTTTAAACTCAAAAGATTTTAAAAGAAGTTTATTCGTTACTTGTAAGAATCAAATATATCAATTATATATGTAACAGTCGGTTAAAAAGAGGAGCCAGACAAAACGTGCAATGAAGTGAATGGGAAGACAACAAGAAATGGAAAATGAACTTAGATGTTCTAGTTGTGTGACATTAGAATTGAGAAAAAAAACTTGACTACAATAAATGCTTAAAATACGAATTTATATTGGGCTAATAAAGTATCTACTAGGTGACAGTGTTGGGATCAACTTTAATGTAAATATGTTTACCTAAATTGCAGGTAGGGGAATATAATCCAAAATATTCAACACTGGTTAATGGACTGCAAAAAATACTTGATGTCGGTAAGTATTTGAATACAAATAAGTGACTAACTTAATGACAATTTTAACTTTATGACACTACATTTTATAAATTTATACATTCATTTCATAGTCGTCAATCGAATCTTATCGGTGACGCCTTGACAAACCATATATCGGATATTTGCAACAATGAAAATTTTGCTTGTCCAATTTTTAATGTAACTAAACTAAAACTATATGTTCTAATAAAATGGTCCATTGTTTATCTGTCTTGTGTCAATCTTTATTTTTATTTTTATTTTATAAACTTCGGTTTGCACAAACTATCTCAGACGCATTAGTAGTATCCATAAAGCATAATGTGGGATTTTCTCCGCTCTTTTGTATCAAATGTTGTTGAAATCAGAAGATCTTTTTCAGGGAATTCTACTGTATTACCAAATTTCCCAATAATAGATTTTTTTCCGGATCGCGTCGATTGCTATTACCGTTACTTTGGAAGTTTGACAACGCCACCTTGCACGGAGTCTATAATATGGACGGTACTTGCTGACACTGTGTACATTTCTAAATCCCAGGTAACACTAAAATGTCAAATGACATAGCCTTGCAGAGTTAGAATAGTTACACGAATGTAGTGCAGTTGAACATTCAAATATAAAGGGGCCTCTGTGGCCACGTGGTTAAGTTAGTTCGTCTACTATTGACCACGTGGTCTGTCAACAATGAGGTTGCTGGTTAGTCTCACCGCAGGCAGCGTGAGCTCTACTAAAATCTTATTTGCCTGTTTTCCTACCGACCTTCGGGCGTTTTCTCCTAGTACTAACTAAAGGCTTCCACCAGAATAAAAACTTTACGCCATGATATAGCTCAAAATTGCTGAAAAGTAGCGTTAATCACAGTTGAAAAAAAAACAATAATTCAAATATAAAAAATGAGATCATTAACCATACTATTTAAACATTACCTAGAGAAGTTTATTAAGGTAATATTGACATGATCTTGATTTAGTGTCAAATACGCACTAGAATATTTCGTTTTAGTTAATTAATTAAATACACCAATTCAACATTGCAAAATTATGTTTAAATATTAAAAATAAATAACATCAAACACATGGTTGTATAACATAAATCTCGAATTCTGACTAATACAACCAGGAAACACTTTATAATAAATTAGGTATTTTTTTTGTTTAAAATTTTATTAAAGAAATTTACTAGAATTCTAAGTCTTTTACAAAGGTTCAATAAAGTTGTTATAAAAATGCACTAAAATGCTGTCAGATATGGGATATTTATCCACCATAGAATTTATATTTTTAAGCAATCATTGCACAATGAATGACCATTATAATCAGAAGTCTGCTTGATTTCAAAATATACGTCTACTCAATATTAATTTGGTAAAAGATTGTTTATAAACTACTTGCCAAGACCTTAGCAGGACGTGCGATACCGATATTTAAATTAGTTGGGGTACCATTTGCCGTCCGGTACCATTTTTTTATAGAACGGAAAACAGATTTATTTCAGTGTCCGATGAATGTTGGTTGATTTTTTTTAACATCAGCAGATCATTCTACAGAACTGTTGGATCCCACAAGCTTATTTGTATAACCTTAGGTACCTACAAGATATTCTGTATGGGTCAGCAAGACAAAGTTGATTCAGCTTAAACTGACGTTTTGTTTTCATAGATGAAGAAGTTTCACAAGCTGATGGGAAAAGGTCATATTTTTACCAATAGCAAACGTCTCATTGAAGATGCATTCAGACCTATTCAGAATCTGAATGGACGACAAGTAAAAATGTTTTGCTCATAAAATAAATTTAGTACATTGTACATGCATAAATATACAAACATCGTTGTTTTGAGTCAGAATATATGGTAGAAAAAAAACTATTTATATAAATTATATTTAATATGATTGAAAACAAGATACTATTTTAATATACCAAGAGGTTTCAATATTCTCATTTTAAGATGTGTTGCCCGAAGTGCAATCTCAGGATATAGTATGGTGAAATCGTGTGCTAGGGAATAGGTATTTAATTTGTATTTAATTTAAATAATTTAATTTAATTTGTGGATCCTGTATGGAATTGTTTCAGAAATTCTTTCCGGTTTTCAAGAAAATTTTTGAAAAAGAAAGTACATATTTGGTAATTAACTTTATTACAGTTTTCATCTCCGAATCGTCGCAGAAAGATTGCAAACTAATGGAGCCGACCAAACAGCAAGAGCCGAAAGTCGAAAGTCAAGGAACGATACAAATCTAGATATAAAGAGACATATAAAACAAGGAGCAAAAAAAAAAAAAAAACAAACAAAAAAAAAAAAAAAAGAAAGTGCGGAACACAGTAAAAACATGGGTGCAATCATGTGCTCAGGACTGGTAAGCACTGCGACCTCTAATTAGACGCTTGTCGACTTACTTATTGTCATATCTTGAAAAAGTCAAAAGACTACAAATGTAACAAAAAGACTACATTTTAGTTAACAAAGATTTCCGATCGTATTTTAGAGATGGATTTCCCTAACAGTCAATTAAGTCAAGGCAGCCTTAAAATTTCTAGGTACAAACCCTTGTAGCGAAGTAATCAACAGCATTGACCCATCTAGAAAATACTAATACCGACTATCGATTAATAGACAGTTGAAGATTAAAAATTGAATCACCCCCGATTGCAGGGTCTAGCATAATGTAAGGTGTTGCACCTGCTATTATGAAAATTTCCAATTTTTCAACACTCAGGAACTTGGTAGTGTTATGTCATGTAAATATTTCTAATCAACTTCTTCTACAGTCTTCTAAGCAGGAACTAATTTTTTTTTATAAAATTTTAAAACAATCCCATTTTTAGTTAACTTGTTTTGCAATTCAGCCAATTCAGACTTTTGCGAATTTAACGATGTGATTTTACATCATGAAAATCTTTTTTGCAATAGTTAATAATATAATAATATAATATTTTGTATCGTTTATAAGACTGATATTTTGGTGTTGCATTTGCAAGTTTTTGAAATAAAATTAGGTTTCAAGAGCTTAAGTAGTTTTCTAACACTGACTAAACTTTACTGTGCAAATACTCAAACTATAAGACTAGAACTCCACTTTAGTGTGCTATCACTAGATCTGTATTCTAGAGTGATAGCACTTGGAACTATATCTTAGTGTGCTAGTAAAAAAAACTACTCTTAGGTGCTATTAGCATTAGAGTTATACGTGAGTATGATAGCATTAGAACTATGCTTGGTGTGCTAGGACTAAAACTATCCTTGATTGTGATAGCACTAAACATATACTAGAGTGTGCTAGTGCTAAAACTATACTGTAGTGTGTTATTGTTATAACGATACCTCAGAATAATAGTACTAGAAATATACTTTTATATTCTAGAAGATGAGCTATACTTCAGTGTAGTAGCACTATAACTATTTTTCAGTGTGATAGCATTTAAACTATATTTTTGCGTGATAATACTAGAACTATACTTAAGGTATCCGACCCATAATTGAAGTTACCGTTTAATTTTTTTTGTCGACCAAGAAATACAACTTTATTAAATCAATGTATTACTAATTAATGATAAAAGTAAAATATATTATATAACTTGAGTCAATGTTCACAATTTTGAGGAAAAAAAATTAGTTACTCAAATAGTATTTCCGATGTTTGCCGAACATTACCGAGGTCTGCTCCATTGAAAAACAATGGACATCCGGGACACCAAATATGATCACGTGGTCAATTATGGTCCGGATACCTTAAGTGTGCTAACACTAGAGCCATTCTTTATTGTGGTAGCACTAGAAGTATAATTAAGTGTGATATCACTAGAACTATACTAAGAGCACTAACGGAACTATACCTTTTTGTGGTAGCACAAGTTGTTTACTTAAATATGCTACCACTGAACTAGCACTAGAACAATACTTTTGGTGCTAGAACTAGAAATATACTAGAATATACCTTATTGGGGTAGCACTAGACCTTAACTTTACTGTACCAGCATTTGAACTATACGTCAGTATGTTAGCTCTAGACCTATACGTTAGTGAGCTAGAACTAGACTTTTACTATAGCGTGCCAGTGCTAGAACTTTTCTTTAGTGTGCATAGTGTGCATAGGGTGGCTTAATTCGCAAGTTGCAACCGTTTTTCAGCTATTAAAATCATGGCTTTAAATTTTAATTAGGTTTGTGTCAGACTTGAATGTGTTAGCACCAGAAAAATACTTTATTGTGTTTACACAGGGACTATACTTCAGGGTGTAAACCTATAAGGTCAGGTGTGTAATCTATAACAATTCCATTGAGCGACTTGCTTAAAATGCAACTTCAGTCTTCTGGCTGTGATGCCACTGACAATGTATACGCACCCTAGATTGACTAACAGGAACTGCTCATTCGTTCAAAGCAGTTGAGTTTACTCTAATTTTTTTTTAAATTTTGTGTCATTCCGGTATTTGCAAACTTCAAAACCAACAAAACAAAATAGAAACAAAAACAATGGTTCTGACTTTTTATAGGGATTTAAAAAGAAATGGTGGGTTAAATCAGGTTTGATGGCATGCCAAACACATACTTATTGTAATTTATGAATTAACTATATCATTAACGGCAGGTACAGAGATACATGTGTCAAACAAATGGTAAACAATAACAAAATGATTGATAGATATAATATCTTTAAATATTGTTTTTTTATTTAATTTAAGTTTCAACTAAAACTATACACAGCAGCGTCACATTTCAAACCTAGATGCACATTAATTACCATAACATTTTTGCATTTAGTTCTTTTCAAATAAGATGATGAAAATAAAATCAGTTGAGTCAGTTTGTATCTATCATTGAAAAACGTTGTAACGTAAAAGTGAAGGCAATATTTGTGTCTACTTCGACGGCTTTCAATAATGCTTTTCTTGCTAAATCAGAATTTCCTATAGGCTCAAAAGCCAAATGTAGATAGCAATACTAAATACAGTTCTCTTTTAATTCCTTGTTATCAATAAATTAATCAAAGAACACTGATATTTTCTAACATAACTAAGATGGTAGTGACAAAGGAAACACAGAAAATGAGCGAAAACTACAAGAGGGATCGAACTCGGTGACTGCTTAAATCTCATACACATTTCGAGGTCGTTGGGAATTAAGTTGAAAAGACAAAATTAATATTACCGGTTCTAATCATAGTGTCGCTGATGTTCGACGTATTCCTATATATTTCCAAGCTTGTGTAATAAAACTGGCTAAGCAATATTATTCCCACAAACCCATTCATTATTTGCACAATCAAGGAATATATTTTTTGTCTGGAGAACCTGATGAGAACGAATATGAAAGGATATTCAGCGTAAGTCTGTATTGTTTCATCTTGTAAAAAAAATTAAGCTAACATCAGCAAACCCCTGACAGCGCCGTGATATGTGTATATTAAAAGATACGCATGACATGTTCTGTAACGTTTTTACGTATCATTGTTTAGAATATGTATCATTAATTATATTCTTTGAGCTTTTGAAGTGAATGTAGTAATATTCCTTAAAGACAATATGATTTTATAGTAGAGGATCGATATTGTAGGAAGTGTGTTGTTCCATACATTCCTATATTAAAGTTTTCATGGGCCTCAGTGGCCGAATGGTTTAGGTAGTTCGTCTGCCATTGATCCCATGGTCTGTTAACGATGAGGTTGCGGGTTCGAGTTTCACTGTGTGCAGGGTGCACTCGACTGCAATAGTAATGGACAAGGATTGCCAGTTTTCCTACCGCAGGTCGGGGGTTTTGTACGGGAACTCCGGCTTCCTCCCTCAATAAAAACTGGACGCCTTGATATAGCTGAAAAATTGCTGAAAGTAGTGTTAAACAATATCAAACACACACATTAAGTTTTCACGTCCGTGTGTACATGGTATACGAAAGACTATTTTACGGTGTCTATACATATCATTTGAAGGAATAATATGTCTAAAATAGTTTTGGAATGATTTAAACTCAATTTCAAATGGAGTAAACGTTTAAAATTTGTCAGCTGTTTGTAAGTGAGAAGACATCGCAAACCATCACTATATAATATAATGAGATTCTTTGTCAAAAAAATTCTTCGATTCTGTTTTCAAACATGTTGTTTTCTGGAATGAAATAGTGAGGACAAATTTGAATACTTGACACAGTAGATAAACCTTTGAAAGTATGTATACTCCTGTGCCATATACCAACTTCTGATTTGTTGTGAAATTCTATATGCCAATAAATTTTGTCACTTTATCACTTTACTTCAGCAGAGAAAACTAAAGTTTGTTTCAGAATTGTCATACAATGCACTTAGGTTACATTTGGATTACATGCAGTTTAAAAAGATAATCAAATCTGTCATTCTGAAAATCTTTGCTATGTGTTAAACGAGTATATGTTTATAAACTGCCATTCTTTTTATTTTAATTATTACTTTTTTGTATGTGTAAAAGAAACTGCTATTATTTACCTTATATTTCAAAAGTTTAAGTAAATAATTATAAAAATCAACAAATAATTCAAATCATGTACTTGGACGAAACATTTGTTATTATTGTTTTAAAGACATATGTAACAACTCTGATTATATATAGCCTAGGCATTGAAAATTCCAATATTATAAATGAATGGTATAATACTGTACCCCTACCAATTCAAGCATACCAAACCTAAACCAAAAAGCAAACATATGTACATCCACAAAAATGCTTATTTTTCTAAATATAGTAATCTTAGGTCATATTATATTCAATTTTGATTTTTATTATTTAATTTCAGGTATGATTGATAGCTTCTAACTTATATATATATGTTCTCTTCAATTATATTTAGGAGTCCGAAACCCTAATCCAGTCTCACTCTTTACCATTCAGCTTTTACAGTCGTAATTGCCCCCTTTTCCATTGGTCGACTGAAATTACATCTGATGTTTAATTTAGGCCACCAATTGCCTTATACCTATGGTAGGTCTATATATATATATATATATATATATATATATATATATATATATATATATATATATATATATATACAAACGTGCAAGTATTGTGACAACCATATAATATATCTATCCAGCGGATTTCTGAAACATCACAAATACAGGGTTAATATCAAATTTTTATATATACTTCTACAAATTAAGCCCAACACTGTTAGAATTAGATTTTAACACTGTCAAATTTTAGTTTTGCCTCAGCGGGTTTCGAACTCACACCGTTGTGACACTGTGGCACCAATTCGCCTGCACTATGTCCAGCGGTCTAGACCCCTCGGCCAAATCTGCTATATAAAAATATAGTTTCATTAACCGGGGTGAATCGTAGACATAGACATAGTACATGTGTATATATATACTTAATTTATATCTAGTAGTCAGAACTCTAGCCTCGACTCACTCTATGCCATTTTGGTTTTACAAAACCTACCCTCGACCCACTTCTTTTCCTATAATGTCAACATTAGTAATTTAAAATTCCATCAAGAGTTTAGTTTATCATAGGCCGCCTATGGGCTCAAACCTGGAGTAGGCCTACATGTCCTATTCCTTTATTCCCAGGAGCCTAGCCCCATTCCACACTATGTCAAAGTGGTAACGAAAGAAGAAACTAAGTGCAAAGGTGTATGCCGTCGATGAAATGACGTCACACATATCGCATTGTATTTTTATTTGCAAACAAATGCTGAAAAAGCAGATGACCGAAGACAAGACTACATCCCTCTTTTGCAAACTAGACAAAGTTGATCTAGCGATCACTGATACCCCCGCTTTTGTGAAAATTTCTAAAGTTTTTCGTGGACTGTGACCTTGAAATTTGATGGATTTCCACCAAAATCAATAGGCTTCTTACCAACAAAATATATAACAATATTTTACAGTTTCATTAAAATCGGATGCAAACTTTTTGAGTTATTGTCCGGAAACAACTTTTTTGTAAAAATTTCGAACATTTTTCGTGGACTGCGACCTTGAAATTTGACGGATTACCCCAAAATCAAAAGGCTTTTTACCAACCTGATATATAACAATATCCCAAAGTTTCATTCAAATCGGATGCAAACTTTTTGAGTTATTGTCCGGAAACAGTTTTTTTTTTTTAATTTCTAACGTTTTTCGTGGACTGTGACCTTGAAATTTGACGGATTTCCCCCAAAATCGATAGGAATCTTACCAACCTGATATATGACAATTACCCAAAGTTTCATTCAAATCGGATGTAAACGTTTTGAGTTATTGTCCGGAAACAACTTTTTTGTTAAAATTTCTAACGTTTTTCGTGGACTGTGACCTTGAAATTTGACGGATTTCCCCCAAAATCGATAGGCTTCTTACCAACCTGATATCTAACAATATCCCAAAGTTTCATTCAAATCGGATGTAAACTTTTTGAATTATCATCCGGAAACCAAATGTGGACGGACGGACATGAGGACCACTATATACCCCCGACTCTGTCGAGCGGGGGTATAAAAAATGACTTCTAAACATCTTAAGTCGGCAAAATTCTGATATAATACAAGACATAAACACATTAACTATTACACAATTATCACAATATCACCAGTTTTTAGTGTTACCTGTCATACAGGTGTAAGTCAAAGAACAGGCGCAATAGGAGACTTAAACAAAAGTCTGATGATGAAGTTTGCTATTTGAATACATTACTTAAAGCATATACGTTATCATACATCCAAGCTGTGGCAATAGAAATTAAACTTTCACAATCTTGCATTATTGATGGACAACTTGGTGCATCTGTCAAACAAAACTGACCCTCTACCAGGAAATAGCAGAACAACACAGGTCTGCACATTACTAATAACCATAAAATTAGTCCTTAAAGACTCGCAGTTTGCATTAAACTGGCATCTTGAAACTTGGGACAAGTCAGAGGACTGTGAATGCTTGAAACCAATCAGTCTTTGTAAGGATGACATAGAAACTTTACTCTCAATTTAACACCAGATGAACAATTATTTGCACAAAGGTTTACAGTTCACTCAAACTGGGGTAAACTGCTCTTGTTAGAGCTTTCAACCTTGCAGTTGGACCATTAACCAGAAAAGGCGGATATTTTCGTTAATATTTTAGAAATCTATCGAATACATGAAAATACTGGATCAAAATGAACCTGATGACAACGAACAAGTAAATGTATAAGGCACAAATGATGATGCACTTGAAACATCACAGAAGATGAAGCTTCTTACACCGCAAACACTTCTAACCTCAGAGATTTGCTGGATAGAATAGAGGGTTTTAAAGTTACAGACATCCGAATATCTTTGAATGTAACCACAGTATTTTCAAAATTTTAACCCCTCCTTTGTTAACAAGACAACACCACCCCTGCACCTGGCAGAGATGACTACATATTAGTTTTAAGGAAACTTTGTATCAAGTCATTGTCTAGACAGAACTTGTGCCAGGTCATAACATTTTATTTGGACCCGAGTGCTCAGAATATTTTTAAATTACCAGTAATGGAACAGAATTTAAAATACCAATGTATTCTTCCAGAATTTCCGGGTTTCCTGTTTTACACTTAAAGAAGTAAACAATAAAATCTTATTTCAGCAAATAAGTCATGTGGTCTGATTAACAGCAAAATTTTGTCCATGATAACATTAATAAAACAGAAGTATATGGAGACTGACAATAGCAAAATTTATTGCCTGGAACTTTGTTGTATTTTTGATTACAACTGGCAGTATACAAATATTCAAACATTTTAATCACGATACTTAAAAAATGAGAGATTAAACGTTTCTCTTGTTTTCATCTAGTTTAATCTGTTCAATACAACTCCTAAGACAATGTAAGAGTCAAGTAATTCTGACATATTCTAAATATCAAATTACAAATAAATTTCTTTTCTAAAAACCTGTCGTTAAAATGGTGTCATACATTATAAAATCATGCAATTAAATTGACAGTTTTACTAAAATCATATATTTTCACTAAATCTGTAAGTTTTAATCCAAAAAGTTTTATACCGTTTTCCTGTGTTGTAATATTTGAAAGTAATTGATAACATTCTGTTTCCCCAGCTGTTATCATAAAATGTCAAATTGGCAAGTGTAGCATGTGAAACAGGCTATAGAAAATTTTAATGCAATTGAATGACCCTGATGTCAGATAAGAACAAAACTATTATGGGATGGAAGATCATTTTGATCCACAGGTTTGTCTATGGCATAGGAGTATGTATGGAAACATGTTACTAAATTTCAGGAACGCACACAGATACTGGCTGTTCTTCAGATACCCGGAATAAAACCGTCTTGATATAATACGTGCACAGTTTACTTGTACACCTGTTATCCCTCTATATTATATCCTTTAAAAGAATTTTCATTAACGCATAACAAATCAGTTGAGTATAATTAACGAATAAATCGGTAGTTTTTCTTCGGTTGAAAAGGAAGTACTCCATTCATACTCTTTGTTATCAGATCCTTTAACTCCAACTGGTACAATTGGAACTCCACATTCCACTACTTTCACTTTAACTTCATGCAATGGCCATTGATTTTGTGCTATTTGAAGCCCACAACATGTTGACTCAGGTAACGGGACACTAATGTTTGTTGCCAGTTTTTGTTCGAAAGTTTGCATGGTTATATAAGATGTTGGTCATCAAGTTGATGTATGTGTGGTTGATAATATCAGAATGTCATGCCAAATGTTTAGATGGATTTAAAAAAAAATTTCTTTAACTTCTCTATCATTTCATTGGATGGTGGAATTGTATTTTCTCTTATAGTCGTTAAACGAGATTTGCCTCATTCGTCAGAAAGGTTGTCATAGTGCATGTCCTCATAAAGAAGAACTCCAGCTTGATGCAATCAGGATAATTCAGATAAAAGTATTCTTTGTAGGCTGATTTTTCTTCCATGCACTTCGGTCCGTTTTTCAATTAAGATGTCGTCCGTAACTACAATGTGGATAATTACTGTTTTTAGTGCAATGTTTGCGCCTCGATATGTTCCCCCAACCGTCTGATATTTTGTTGTACTAATTCTTTTATTTTCTTCGAAGATCTGGGATTTGGGATTGTAATTCTTTTTATTTGCCTTTTTAGAACGTCGGATGCGGTAAAAATATCTCTGCCCGCTCTAATTGTGAAGTTGGTAAATATAAGATAAGTGGTAAGCTGATAATAAATAAGTTCAATACCCGACAAGTATCATACCGTATGCCGACTTTCGCTGCATGCAATGCGAGTTATTTATAATTTAGTTTGAAGATCGTAATGACATTTGGGCATGGAGATTTAACATTTACACAATATTTCTGAATTGTGATAGAGAAGAGTTAAAAAAAAATAACTATATACCAGGAAACATTCCAAACAAGGCATCGTTTCATTTCCTAGAATTGATCTTGGTTTTTTTAACAGATGATACCTCCCGTTTGTTTTGCCTTAGTGTCTGATTAAAAATACATGATAGCTTTAAACAATGAAATTTCTGTTACATTTTTGTACTGTTAAATGTGAATGTTCATTTCCGTAAGTCTTGTTATATATTTATTCTACCCACGCTGCACTTTTGACCACATCGTAGATAGCTGAGATATATTTCATCATATATCGATATGATAATTCTTCCGAACAAAAATGCACGAAGTTCTTACAAAAACACAATTAAGTTAATTTCAATTTTGCATGTAACGAAATAACATCATATAGTTGTCCGCACTTTCATTAGACCATATTACTCCAAAGGTGTTGACTGTAAAAGGTAGTAACCCTCATTCAGTAACAACGACTATTGTAGTTGAAGTAAGTGCCCTGGGTGTAACAATTCCTCCGTTTATAATTTATAAGGAGAAAGGTTGTCAAAGGAGTTAAACTCAGGTGGTCTGAAAGGAACAGACTACAAAACATCTTTAACATGTTGGTCAAACTCCATCCTCTATTTTGACTACTTAAAGAACCATTTCCCTCGTCACGTTGCTACAAGGCCGTGCTTAGTTCTTTCTGATAGAAATGCAACATATGTAACACGTGATATTATTGTTCTTTCTGAACGTTTTTGAAAGGAATGAAGACAGAAATATCGAGGTTGTAGGCATTGGTTGAAATGAGAAGGTAGAATAAGCACATGTACACCTTCAGCTTAGGCTGTGGCAATATTATCACTTGTTGTTACATATGTTGCATGTCCATCAGAAAGAAATAAGCACGGCCTTATAGCAACGTGACGTGAATAAGGTATTCCAGATGAGTACATAGGGATACTGCACTGATTTTATACCAGCAACTAATGAGGAGAAATACATTTGTCCAAAATGTTCTTCTAAGGATAAGGTGTTTTCATTTCCTGCATTAATGTATGAAGGTTCCTGTTGGTTTGATGTTTAAACATTTCATTATTTACTGTTGCCGCTTCATTATGTTGGAGAACAATAGAAAATCATGTTACTACCAATGATATTAAATGCCACCTACTAAGTTCACAGGAATCAAGTTAAATATATCTTTTAAAGATGTATGGAACAATATCAAAGAAAATATTTTGATATTAGCGCGAAGCGCTACATTGTATGCTTTTTTGTTGTGTTTATTTACATTTGAACACTTTTTACTAAGAAGTGCGAACACCTTCTAGCTTCTCTTTACTCTTTGTACAATTTCAAATCCACGTCGAGTAACTTGTCATAGTTTATGTCAACAAGCATCCTGTGAGGTTTTAGGACAATTATATTTTATATATACCATTCTCATGACAACTATAGTTATTCCTCCTTCTCGTTGGATACAGTAAAATTTAAAGGAAAGAAAACAACAAAATGTTATTACTGAATAGAATTTTGCGCGAAAAATGCAGTACCCAGATCTAAGCAACGAAAGCAAATGCATTCAAAAAACATCTGTCCAGTTTTTCTAAGTCTATACAGCTACTTTCCATACAGATTTTTTTCTGGAAAAGTAATGTAAATCGGTTGAAACAAAGCATTTTTCTCCTACATAACTGGATCCAACTGCCCCCTCCCTAGTCGCATACGTTGTTGTTGGTTTTTGGCTTCGTGGAATTTGGATCCCTCCACGGATGTTGGATCTGGATACCTGGTGTGGCATGTAAGCTTCTATTGCATTTAGTATCTATATTTCTCAATTGATAAGATATGCAAGAGCTTGTAGAGTGTTTAATGATTTTTGTTAAGGTAACCAATGTCTTCAAGATAGACTTGTAAACCAAGCTCACAACCAAGAAAACAACGACTCCTCCTCGCCTTGAATAAGTTATAATGTACATTTATATATCATTTCATTGTTATTAAATATTTTATCTTCTTTAAAAGTATGATAGTAGTTAGTTTTCCCACATTTGTTAATTATAGTACATAGTTACTGTGATGCAATGATCATTAGATACACAAATTTCTGAATAGTGGTGTATAATACCCAACCATTTTCATCAATACACCAACTCACAGTACAGTAATAATAGAGGGAAGTTAACCATTCCATGAAACCTGGTTAACTCACAATTTCTTTTAAAATGCCTGTAGCAAGTCAAGAACATTGCTATAGTTGTTATATCATTAGTTGATGGTTATCAAGTTACAGGTTTCTTGGACATTGATTCGTGGATAAACTTTTTATATAGTTCCTTGACGTGTGAAACAGTGAGCCCATTAATGAAGACAACCAACATCATGATGTCTTGTTTCTTAAAATGTGTATTTACTAATGAAATATACATGGTTCACTATTTGTCCTGGTTAAAGGCTATACTTTTAATCAAGGTTAATATAATATTAACCCAGACACAGGTTTCGTCTAGTCATGACTAATCAGGGGCGCTCATACCCAAACAAAATTAAAAATCCAAATGATTAAGATTTTGAACTTTTATCACTAAAATTCCAAAACGGTATACCAAATACAGCTAAAGCTATCTACACCTTAAAAAAGTTAACCTAGATTAAATAATTTTCGAAATTTCAAGGCAGTAAATTTAGACAATTTAGACAATTACTATATCACTAAAAAATCAATGATATTCCTGTCAGCATCGAATTATGACTACCGTGTTGGTGATGATCTCTGTGACTAACAGTCCCCTCCGAATTATGACTACTGGGTTAGTGATAATCTCGGTGACTAACAGTCCCCACCGAATTACGACTACTGAGTTGGTGATAATATCGGTGACTAACAGTCCCCACCGAATTATGACTACTAAGTTGGTGATAATCTCGGTGACTAACAATCCCCACCGAATTATGACTACTGAGTTGGTGATAATCTCGGTGACTAACAGTCCCCACCGAATTATGACTACTGTGTTGGTGATAATCTCGGTGACTAACAGTACCCACAGAATTATGACTACTGGGTTGGTGATAATCTCGGTGACTAACAGTACCCACCGAATTATGACTACTGGGTTGGTGATAATCTCGGTGACTAACAGTCCCCACCGAATTATGACTACTGAGTTGGTGATGATCTCGGTGACTAACAGTCCACAAGCATAGTCATAGTAGTAGTTGCAAATAACATGTCATCAAAGATACATTTACCAAATTTAATAGAATATTTTACGCCAGAAGCTCGTTTCGTCTTCTCATAAATACAGTCTATCTTCAAATTTTTACTATTAACACATACGTAAACTGCAGTTGTCGGCCATATTGTGGCAGCCATAGTTAATACTGTGTTCTAGTAAATAAACTTTTATGATACCTACCTTACTGAGACTGTCATATTTGTATCGCAATTTTGTTAAAGGTGTTGAGGAAAGCTTTAGCTTACACATTTGATTCAAACTTCCGTTTTGGTTGTGGTAAACTACTGTTGTCGGCCATATACTGAGACCTCTACAAATGTATTAAAATAAATATAGTGTTGGTGTAAAGAGGAGCATTTGCGCATAACTCATACTTAGAGGAAAAGTTGTTTTGTATCAGGTAATTGTAGTTGTCGGTGTTAGCAGCATCCATATTAAATGTGGCATTGTGGTATAAGTTTATTAAATTCTTGTCAATTACATAATGCAGTTTATATTTTTACGGATTTTAATATTTTGTTGATCAAATAATAGTTTTCTAAAAATGTATTTTAAAATATGTCATTTATCACACTTTTTATACAATATATGTGGTGTCACTGTGGAGAAAAAGTTCTTGTTAAGATAAGTACAGATTTTAGTCAAGAAGTTTAAGGTCATTACAAAGTAGATGTTTTTTGCTATACCTAATACAATGTCAATAAATATTTACAGGAAACTTGATTATTTTCAAACATACAATTCCTAAATACCCTTTATGTTGATTTTCAGTCCGTTTGAATACTAGTTACATGTATACAATCCAAAAGCATTGCAAAAATTGTCATCTTTAAACCTGCATAACTTTTTTTATTTGTAGACCGATTAATAGTCTGTTTTCGGTCTTGTTTTCTGAAAATTGTAGTTTAAATGCTGTGATTCTTTGCTAAGATAGTATGTAATGATATTTTCTCTAGGAACCCTTAACATTGGCTATTATAGCCCATTTGCGGGCAATAATGGCCCAAATATTGGCGAACGTAGTATATATGTTTCTCTATATCCGAATTTGTTATTGTCCCCGGACTTTCGTCTCTCGTTTTTCGGTCGGTTTCAACTGCTATTTTTCTTACCAATAATAGGAATATAAGGTGTTCAGGGCTCACCTGACAATTAACTTTATAATGTTTGTATCAAAAGCACAATATCTAATATTCAATATTTTTAAGCTTTCTAACAAAGAATTGTAAACAAACCTTTTTTCACTCATCAAATTTATACAAGAAAACGTTTTCTGCTCCCAGCACTAAAGATCACGGTAGTTGGCTCTCAAAGCACGTATAAGAAGGTTAGGAGACAGTGATATTTGGTACAACATCGATATATCTGTTTGGGGTTTAAATATTTGTCTCGTTCGAGTCCCACTGACCAGCCTTGATTAGACAAAAATATGTCGTACTAATTACAACATTTAAAAAGTATGTAGTCTTTAATTTGCATTTTCACAAATATGCAACGTGTTATCAATCGAGACTGTTAACAACAAAACCACTTGCCTTTATAAATAAACAATTTCTATTTTACTATTGTGAGAAACTCGGTATAATTTTCAAAACAGCTGCAGTTAAGCCATTTGGAAACTGATTGACGTAGTATATGCTATTAAACTAAATGATATCAAACCACAAAAGATATCGTGAAAAATATCACGAGTTGCCGACAAATCATCAGTTTATATAAGAATACAAACAAGTGGCTAGTCATGAGGAATTATTTTAAAATAATTATGAAATTATGAATGAAATGTGTTACTATTATGTTTTCATTGTCATTGTAGTATAATTGCATTTAAACTTTAAACTGAGATACACTACTTTAAATACTTCTTATATAGTGACTAAATACAATTGCTACAAATGTACTATTTAATATCTGACATTACTTTACTATTGTTATATATTAAGAACTATATCTTGTGATGAGTTGTGGAGAAAATGATTTAATCTGGTTTATGCTTGTATTCATATCTTTTCTTAGAGGAACAGAGGGGATTACAGACATTTTGTATTTCTGTGAGTCAGAAAATTATATTCAGCTGAAATACATTTTCAAAGGTGAATAGAATCAGCATCATTACATAAATTTAGAGTATGTTTGTTTGTTTGCTTTTGTCTTAAGGATACAAAATGATGCTTATTCACAAGGTACTAAACATACACATTATGAAATTATTGATATGTTTCGTGACTGGACTATTGCTATTTATTTATTTTAAATATGTATTAATGTAGTGGTCAGTTTGTTTTTCACGAACATTGTTATTCCTGAGTTGGCATGTCCTCAGCTCATATCTTGTGAACGGTAAGTTCAGTTGTTAAGCAAAAGATTGTATCTGTGTGCACTAGGTACTCATATATTTGATAAGAGGGATAGAGAGAAAGTTGAAATACATTCAGTTGAAATACATTTTTATTCAAAGGCAGATATAATCCTTACATCAAGCTAGTTTGTTTTTGTTTGTTTTTTTTTAATTAATGATACAAAAAGATGGTTATTTACGAAGTACTAAGATACTATACATACAAATTCTGAAATTATGACTGAGATGTGTCACTATAATTTTATCATTGTCATTATATTTGTATTATCAGACATTTCACTTAAAATACTAATTGATCATTAATTAATATTTTACATTCCGTTAAATGGGTGCAATAAATAATATCAGTGCTTTCTTAAGAGGAGTTGCTGCTTATTTGGCTGTTAATTCAGGCACGATCTGTTCCCATGACATCTAAAATACGCATCTTTTGCATCATTTGTGCCATTTAAAACGTTATCTTTGTGTCAAATATTTTTAAAATTTACATTGTTAAAGTTAAATTATCACAGAAAAATCTGTCTCTATTATGTATTCTTTATTAGGCCTTTTTGAAATTATTGTAATGCAGTTTGTTTAAATTTCAATTTCTCAATTTTTGCGTGTATTTAAATGATTAGAAAGATTCTCTAAATTTTTATTTACTTTATATTTGTCTAAAATATAAAATAATGTGTTTGCGACCAATAAGCAGTGCGCCCATCTATTTCAACTTCCTTGACATTACAAAATTTTTCATCTCTGACGAGTAAAAATATAAATCCAAAATCGTAGACTACTTGGACTCTGTTAAAGCCTATTAGAGAGATGGATTTTCTATAACAATCAATTATGTCATGGTGAAGGGTAACATTAACCCAGTTTAAAAACCAGTGTTTACCTCTCGAACATTAGCCATGAACTCTTACTAGGCAATACAATCGCAAATAAGATGTCTCAAGGATACATATTTAGTTAAAAGTGATGTATGAATGGTAACTAGATAGACGTCATCAACGTTTAATCCAGTTTTTAAGACATTAATATAGATCAAGCAAAATATATCACTTCCATAAACAAGACCTTCTAATAATGGCCTAAAGAAGATATTCTGATAAAATGATAATGCAGACAAAAATCACTACAGAAGACAAACTTCATTAAAATAGAACCTCAAGAGATAACAGAAGGTTGTGTTGCCTTTAAAACCAGAAACAGTTAAAAAACACATTTATTTCAAGATCTACTAGGGAAATAGTTGAGCCTAAAATATCTATATCGGTGAGTTAGTTTTTTAAATCAGGAATTACATCTGTAACAGCAAAATTATGAATAGCTGACTAGATTGACTGCGTCTATAATGGCAGTAAGACAAAATACATTGTGCAGATAGCCGTCATAAGATTGGATTTTGTAACAATACATAATTTGTATATCTTTCGTAATAATTTAAAATTAGTTTTAACACTATGTTGAATTATTTGCTGACATACAAGGAATTATTGCCTTTTTCAACTACATGTCTTTCATCACTTGCATTATTTTTGTTACAATATATTTTGTTTTCTTTTTTTACGTAATTGTTTGGGTATACTACGATATTTTATTGTTTCATTGCTTGGTTAGTTGGATACATATTTTGAAGACCACCTTTCTAGGTAAACAAGCAATACGGGTAGTTTCAATCTTTTTTGAATATCTAAATGTTTAATACATTCTTATTCTTAGGTATCATTGTGTAATATAATCAAGATCAGATCTGTAATATAGGGTTATTGCATTCAGATTGTGAAATATTGTCCCGAGAACGATGCTATATTTCACGAGCTTGCGAGTGCAATGTAGCATCTTGCGAGTTCCATTTCAAGCGGTTCTGTTAATTCTCCTCTCGAGAGCAGATCATGTATGTCCTTTTCGGCGATGTTTGTTTATAATAAAGCGACATTAAAAATATAAAGCCGATGTTTGGAACACATCTGTACTTTTCCCGGAAATTAAATAAAAGACAGAGAAAAGTGTAAAATATGAAAATATAATGCACGTTATTCCTATATGAAATAAAATGGCGAAACATTATTATTAATATATTAGATTTTTTAGTTATCAACATATTTGCGATGCTATATTCTTCGAACCACATAGAATCGAAAAAGAAAAATAGGTGGAAACTTCTTTACATTTCTGACAAGTGACATAACTTCGATTTCCGAATCATAAATTTCTAATCTCTGTGTGTAATATTTTTGCTGCGCTTGGACATAGAGTATGTATTCAGAGCTTTAGATGATGTTCCGTGGATTGCAATTTCTTGTTATTTCCTTTAAACGAGATTGTTGTTTTCTGTGAAATATGAAATATTACTGACATCTAAGTTAAAGTTGTTCCACAAAAATAATTAATCACCACCATGCGTTTTGTGATTGGTTTTTGTTTGTTTGAATGGTGTTTTAACGCCACTTGATTGGTTCTGGGTATCTCTCACTGCAATGTTGAATAACATAATTAGCAAGGACACTACACGAACATCTGTTCGTGTTGTTTATTAGAGCGCCGTTTGATGTTAGCCATAGCTTTGCAATTTAGTACTTTTATTCGCTTCTTTTGATAAGTGACTGATACGTTCTAATTTAGTGTTTAAATGTTGACATTTATATGAGAGTGTCAAATGGAAAAAAGAGCTGATCTTAGCAACATTATAATCATATTTAAAAAGTAAAACTTGCTGCTATTGTTGTTGATGTTGATGATGTTGTATAAATGGCTGTTATGACACATTAAATTTAATATGATTTCGTCTATTTGACTACTGATATATAATATGTTGAATCTTATTTTAATTCCTATAGAAGGAAGATAACAGGCAAATGTATCACTGTACTAAGACAAAGTAATGTTGACGAATTCGTGTTGTTCTGCTTAACATGTGATTTAAATTAATATATTGTTCGTTAAATATTTGTTAAGGCGTCAGGACGAGTTTTAATATTGGTTTATTCTTAAACTATAAATCTGAGTGTTTCCAAGAAACCCATTGCATACTATCGATACCGACACCACTCATACAATATTCCAGTTATTTACAGGTGTACGTTGTTTTTGGAACATTCAAAGAATATTTTTAAGTAAAATTATCACTGTGGCACTATTATTGTCATTATTAGGACAACATTGTTATTGTTGGTCGATATTTGGATTGTGAAAATGTTTGCATGTCATAATTAAAACTAATTACCAAAAATACAGATTCCTGATATTTGGCTCAAAAATAAAATGCCATGAAGACATATTTAACAATTCACTGTTTGATGTATTTATTTTTTAACAGAAAAAATGAAAAAAACCCAAAGGCAATAATAACTCCAGCTTAAAATAAACAGTGGCACAAACGAAACCAAAAGCAAAAAGACGATTAATTCGAATTTTACATGAACCATGCGTGCATACGTGTTCTCCCAGCCATTAACTAGCGCATGCATTTATTTGAAATACGGTCGAATAACTTTGTTATATGCAAAATTTACAGACAAAGACTGGAAGAAGTAAGGCTCTATACAGCCAAAATGTATGATCTTATGTAGGAGAGGCATTACGCAATCATGTTCAATCAATTTATTCATGTTAACTGCAGATATATCATGTGAATAGATAACATCCACAGAGATACAAGAACAGAGTCCAGTCTAACTAATCAAGAATACTGACACAACAATGAGTTTTTTCTTGACAATTTTTATTTAATGGTAATTTTGAAAATATAAGTGAGGTTTCTTATTTCAAAATCTGTATTAAAGATTATATTCACATGGTCGATAAATTTAAAAATGACAATACATCATATACATAACGTTTTGGAATTTGAGTGACAATAGCGCTACAACATGTTATCATTTTGGTTTTAAATATTGTTTGGCTTCAGCGCAACCGATGAGTCTTGATCAAACGAAAAGCGCTTCCGACGTATTAAATTCTATTAATCTTGGTATCTTTGATGACATTTTATATGCTGTGGCTAGACGTCTCGGTCAGTGACTTTAATTCAAGGACATCACTTCAAATAGAAACAAAAATAAAAAAAAACAGGTTAACAAGAAGAGGATCACAACGAATAATTATAATTTGTTTTATTTATTTATTTACAGTATTTTAAATATTTTATTCCTACTTGTTGGTTGGTCAATTCAATGTTATAATAATTTCAACCTATAAAACACAGATAAATCGTCTGATTCCAGCACAGCAGAGGAAAAATCATCGGACGAATTCGATGAATTATATAAACTGTTTTTGATTTGTGTCAAGACTATCAATTTTTCTTTACAACAAAAATATTGCCAATACTTAGAAAATAAATTCACCGATAGACACATACAAAGTTATATAGGCATTTTTTTGTTTTGTTTTATGGCTTTTTGTGTTTAGTTAAATACATTTTTTAAACCATAGATTTTAAAACTTTTAGTTGTGTAATATATTTTACTGTATACATTTATTGTTTAATTGGTATGCTTAAGAATTTATAGTGTAGTTACTTGTTTTACCACATGCAATCCTTTATATATTTAGCCTCTAAGGGAAATAGCAAGAAAATCGACCAAACAACAAGAGCCAAAAGTGAAGCGACAGTTACAAATCCGGACAGCATGCCTGCCTCTAATTAAGCAGCCGTCGAGTTACTCATTGTCATATCTAGGGAAACGTCAAATCCAGAAATAGGAAACACTATCTATAACTCAGCAAAAATATCACATCGAGTTTGAGACACTGATTTCCTATAATGATCAATTAGGTCATGGCTCAGATGTTCTAACAAGATGTTATCAAAATTATCAAGGTGACCAATTCAATGAATTCAATGAGCAATGCCAAGTGACAGCTCATTCCCAGACAGCGGGTGGTTGGAGCAATATATACAAGTTTAAGTTCTGTTAAAGTGAGAAGGTTCAAGATCAATATTTTATTACTTGTTTACGTTTTTTTTATTTCTACTGAAATTCAATGATTAAGGTCATTCGTTGGTCAGTCTGTATCCATAGTCTTGTATCGTTGCATAATCTTCTGTATATTTATTTATTTATTTATTTATTTATTTATTTATTTATTTATTTATTTATTTATTTATTTATTTATTTATTTATTTATTTATTTATTTATTTATTTATTTATTTATTTATTTATTATTTTTTTTATTTAGTATTCTGAAAACAATAACAATTCAGATCAAATGATAAACTTCAGGCTTATTTTTGAGTAGACGTCGTTTTTCCCTCGAAAGTAATAAAGTTTACTATAGTTATACAAAAGCGAATAAAACAGTCACTTCTATTTTAAGGAATCAGGTACATCATATTGCATTGTAATCGGTTTCACATACACGATACAAATGCACCAATATATTCAAAAATGCAATAAAAAGAACAATCATTGACACATTTGTTAACTTTTAGTTTGTATATCAATTATTCTAACAAAGTACAATGTAAACAGTCTATGATTTAGTTACAGTTAATTTTAGCGTTAAATGTCGACGTTGATCACATTTTGCTGTTTACATGCCATGACCAACTTTTGTAATACCAATTAACTATGTATTCAGATATCGTATTACTGTATGCCAATTATATTGTAACACTTAGCAATTTTCTTCCACTTCAAAACAAAACTATACAAAATAAAACTTTAAACAATAGAAGCTGCTTTATATCACTTGTTATTTACTATGGAAAGCATATCATAATACATTCTAATAGAGAAACCACATTTGAAAGTACTCTTATAACAGAGAATTACTACTGTTAACTAGAACACAAATCTCATACAACATCGCTAAGGTAACGGAATGACACACATATTTAGCCAAGCACTATACAATCAAGCAAGAAATCAGCTGCATAAAACTGCAGTCGTCCCGATGATGCTCCTCGGAAACAACTTTTAGACTTTGGAGATTCAACCTCGGTCCTCATATATATCTTTAAAATCACAAGACATAAGTACACATGGCATTAAGTTAAACATGGACTCTTTAATGATTTACACAATGTTAATAATTTTTCAAATAACATGTGATCAAGTTATAAATGATGTTGGGAACAGTGCTAACTTTGGTGACGACTAGTATTTAATCTACTCTATCGAACCTAAAAGTAGACAACAGAAAAACACATAGGTTTGCCTATTAGACGCACTTCTGGAGATTTTTAGCTGTTAAATATTGTCAAAAGTAAAGAAGAAGTAAACAAATATTCTTTTGGTTTTATTATATGTGTGTTTATGTTATATATCGAATTACACCATAAGACACATATACTATTTAACTGTCCAATAAGAAAACTGAAATATAACTATATTACTAATATGTGTAGGTACATGAACGTTATCCGGTTTGCGGCAATCTTATGCAGATGTGTGGCTGCGGTAAAGGAACCCTTACAATCTTTGATTTCTTTTACCAAACCATTTACTTAAGGCAATATTTAATTGTCTCTTTTTATCACGTCTACTTACTTTTGTGGGTATTCAACCAAACAAACTGATGTCATCAGCAAATATCTTTTTGGTAAAAAAAATTGATCTAACATTTTTTTACGAAAATAGAACAAAATAGAGCGACTTTTATTCAAGTCGCTTTTATACAAAAATTTTCAAAAACTTCTTAATATTATCCATAAATGCATTAAACCTCTTATCCAAATATAATCAACCCCTGCTAAAGTTTGAAAAAAACTATAAATACTTCTTACTGGTAGGCTGCAGCATTTCCTAATTAGTGTGTACATAAAACAAATATCCAATCAATCAATCAACCTTAGTATTGTGTATGACTCAGAAACTAGTTCCTAATACCTTACATACATAAGCGTTTTTATGATATCCGTAAAGTTGTATTTAGTTATGGATATAAATTTATTAAATTAGGAATATAAATTAATCACTAAAAAGCTGTATGATGGTAAGTACTGTTTGTAAAAATGGTTGCGTTTAATGACTACACGAACAGGGGACGCTTCATTATTAAGTTGCTCGCGAAATCATTTCATGGATTTTCTATTTTCAAAGTGTAGATAACCTTATCCGTATTTGGAACAACATTAGTATTTTTGACGACATTTTATATGAAGACTGAAATATGTTTTTTTTATTACACCTATTTCATTTGGGACATAACAAAGGGTGACCCGAAATAATTCAGCTGACATGTCCCAGAGTAACGAACGCACCGGGAACTATAAGTATCGTTGTCAAAGACAACATTCATATATTGCCGACAGCATCCTTGTACTTGGTGGAAACATATTTTCTTCCACTTGAACTATCAAAGCCCCAAACAACATTAAACAAAATGCGTAAGCTTAACACTTTTAACCATAGAAGAAACATTATTTCACTATCTTTTTTGTTTACCTATGGGATGATACATGTTAACAGAGAAACCATATTTGAAAGAACTCTTATAATAGATAGTTAGTACTCGTAACTAGAGCCCATAAATCTCATACATAGGTTTAGCCTGGAACTATATAATCAAGCCATAAAGACAGCTGCATAAATCTGCAGTCGTCATGAAGGTGCAGATTTAGAAAGGAACTATAAAATCAAGCCAGAAAGACAGCTTCATAAAACTGTAGTCGTCACGAAGATGCTGCTCAGGAACACTTAAGGAGCAGAGTGAACCATATATTGATTCTAAAACATCTCCTAAATTTGTCTCACAAGCCTAGAAATACGTAGATATCTCAAGAGAACCTTTGAAAAGACTCAGTAATTCAAGCAAGAAATGAGTGGATTCGGTATGGGTCACTTGCGCAATTATCCTCACCTCCATTAAGATATCCTTATCCCATTACTACATGTACTGCGTATGTTAGCCGCATTTTGTATAAATACATCAATTTGAGTACGGCATAGAAATCCTGAAAAACATTTTAAATCAATCCAAACTAGTGTATTGAACGTAAAGAGCATTTAGAGCTTAATACCAAACATTCAAATAAAAAGCTTTAATTCAAAGTAGACAATTCGTAACTACTTTTTTCTTCTAATCGTATTAAAGTATTTGCACCTATTAACGCAACCCCACTTTGACTGATTGATAATTGACTGCATACGGATGAATGACCGCCGACTAATTACTGACTGATCGATGCCGACAACATCCGTCCATGAAGATTAATCCTTAGTTATGTGAAAATTTTCAGCGATCAGTACGATCAGTAAAATCCAAAATTCGGCCTATAATTCAATGAATATATCGATCATTTACATATAGAATAGAATTTAGAAAATGAAATGCATTAAGCAATATTAATTTTTTTATTGAAACACAAATAACAGTTATAAACATAAAAAACGAGGTTTTCATTAACATTCTTAATACAAATATACGTTTTAAGTCGTACTCATAAACTGTTTCAAATTTGTTATATAACAAAGCATTTTTAATGATTGAGGTTTCTCAATCTAATTAAAACTAAATCTTTTACTTTCTCCCCGCCACTACTTTTTTGTTACTGTTGCTGCGAAGATTTAACTACATCCTATTACATGTCATCTCAGGATAAACGTTTGTATTGACCAATCAAAAATTGTTTTGGTGTTTACCCTATGTTATTATTCGGACTATCACTGGTAATATTGTACCATTTGTATACGTAAAGTCGAAGTTAAGATAAATGTTACATTTGATTTGTTATTGTTCGGTGAATGTCCAAATTTGTCATGGTTAATATTTATATGTAAAGTTCAATTTCAGATGCCCTGTAATGGGATGTTGTTAGATCATCACATCGACCATGCAACAAGTATAAATCGGACCAGATAAACTGTTTTGTTACAACGAAGATCAGTTTAAATTCGAAATTATAACGTGGAGTTTCCTAATGTGTGTTATTTAATAATTTCTACGCATTCCACGATCTGCGTTATGTTTTGCTGCATGCTGCATTCTATAGATATAGTACATGAATGAACAGAAATAGCATGTCAATATATATTATTTAGCACTTTTTTATTAATGAAATTAAAGCCGTTCAAAAGTTTTAATTAAGGTTAAATCTACCAGAGTGAGGGAATGATTGGATGCTTCCTATCCGTCCAGAGAGCAATATTTCAGGCCGCGAGCAAACGGACAAAAGAGGTATACCAATGGGAACACATTTTAACAGCCAATTTGGACAGTATGGATTATAGGGTAAGAACGAAGAATGTATAATGGTGTTGCGGTTACTATAAGTAAACTTTCCGCTTAATCTACGTACAGTGGTCTTTATTGTGAAACGCTGTACCCAATGATGTATGTTTTTTGGGCTTGAAGTACTGTATTGCCACACCAAAATTACTTTTATTCGCCACATGGGCACACTCTGGCTGCACAGCACTGGGAACTCCTCCTCCCCAGTTTGGTCCCACTCCAACAGTAGCAAGATGAATGTTGAAATATTGTCAACTTTTCGAAGAACTACCTGCAGTTTCAGCAATCTGCCGTTGTGGTTAATGTATATACATAATTTTATGTTTGGGCTATCAGTCCTTAGATAAATAAGAGAACGGAAAACTAAAATGCTCACACTACCAGATGGGTGGTAGAGCCTTTTAAAAGGTTTTGTTTGATAAAAGAACAAGTTGACTAATATGTTGAAAGATGACGTGTAGATGGTACTTTTCTGACTAACCACTGACACAACAGTATATTGTTTACAGAGAGCAAAAATATTGCAAGAGGGGAACCAAAAACTTCTTTGCAGGCAATTCTACTGATATATTTTTCAAATATATTTAGCTTTGCCATCAAAACTATACGAAAACTATAATCACTTACTATGCAATAAATTAGAGGTCTCAATAAGAATACCGACTAGTGATGTATGGTTGGTAACTAGATTTTAAAAAGTCATCAACATCTACAACTACCGACAGATTTTTGACAAAATGCTCTTTTACTTCGCATCTATCTATATTCATTGTAAACATAGCAGTCATCGAATTGTGCAATAATAGCTTATATTTGAATGTTTCATTATAATTTGAAATTACTTTCAGACTTTCCGTTCGAGGAACTATCACGTCTTTTGATATATTACTTTAAATTTTTTATCCGGAAAAGAATAATCATTATTTGAGAGTTTGTGGTAGATTTCCTTAAAAGTAATTAATATTTTTACATTTCCAAATTATTTGCTCAAATGAAACAAATATTGACTGAGTCATAGCTAAACAACCTAATGTAGCATTTTTGCAGAAATTTGGAGATGTTAGGTTTTTCTCATAGCACACCTAACAAGATATTTTCTAATGCCCTTTATGTATAATTGTGTATATTTGTATCATTTTTAATGTTAATAGAACAGAACCATTTTTTGCACGTATATTTACTTTCCTATAATTTTATTAAATGGAACGAAAACAAATGACCGCATCGTCATTATTACATGATAGCTGAGGGTAGACTCAGTTTGTACTTCTTAAATTAGCCATCCTGATTAAAATATACCATATCACAGGTCATCATTTCATCTAAAATGTTTCTTAGAATCAATATCTTATTTAGCCATCCTGATATTGTTGCATTGCTTGGTTTGTTAGTCACATACACTGTAGACCACATTGGCAAGTATATAAGTGTTAGGTAACTTTTTATCTTTGTTAAAAAACGTGTTTACAATATGACTTATAAATACCATTTCTTAGATGTAACATAATGAACAGGCAATATGTCAAATTTAAGACCTTTTTGATTTCAAAGTATTTGTCATGTTTTCTAGAAAAGTTTCTCGCGTTCTTATTGGCCTTACCATTGTGCTCCTGTTTTTGTACTTTTATAAAACATAACTTCTTGAAAGCTTAATGAAGAAAAAACATTGGCAGAGATTTATATTTTCACATTTCGTAAATGAGATGATGTCTATCTACCAAAAAATGCTAGGTTCGGAGACTATTGGTACTTGATATACCTAAGAGACGAGGTTACAGTTAAAGACATTACAAATACACGACCCATTCAAAACTTGTATGGACAAAGGCTTGGAAACTATATAACGAGTTCAACATTCCAATATATATGTACTTCTTCCTTTTTATCTAATGCTACATTCCCGCACAAACCGATGTATAGTGTCTAAAATTTAAATGATATGCTAGATCTGTGGACTTTTAATTTGCTCAGAGGTTGCTTCTACATAATTTGTTGTGATGTTTTCAATGGTTATTTATCCTTCATTAGCACTTCACTAATCGTTATAGGAAATCCCACTCTCAATAAGAGAAAGCATTTTAGCAAGTGATTTATAGTCTTTTTTCCTAGATTTGACCATTCTTTGCAAATAAGATTGGGTGTCTTATTAAAGGAAGACACTGCTTATTCTTTCGCTGCAACTGAGTAAACAGAATAAAAGAATACTGTGTTTCAAATCGGCTGTTTAATATTAAATTCACTAAGATGTCTTAATTATGATTTAATCATTTTTGTTAGTTGGTCATACTTAAGTGAAGTAAAACTGCTGTCACCATGTCACACATTTCTAATTTCTATTGTATTGTATATTATTATTGTTCCAAAAATGTAGGCTTATTCCTATGAATCAACAGAACAATTAACACTTATCAGGACTTGTTTGCGGCATACTTGTTGAGAATTCTAAGAAAGTTTTTAGTTTTTATCATAACAAAATCTGTAGTTTGAAAAAGAAAAGAAAATCCACGTAGACTTATTACATGACCGGCAAGACTATTTAAACTTTCAAGTCATGAATTCCGATTTGCAATACTTTTTCGTCACAATGCGATGGACTATGTATATCACAGCTGAAAAGATATTCTGGTAATAATTTCCTTGCAAGGGAATTATTGTTTATTAAATGGATACAAATGAAGGATTACTGACCACCAAATGCAAAGCGTTGCCCCGAAAATTGCATGGTCGCCATTACAAGTGGGTTTACCGTTATATTATATATTTCACTTTGAGCTTCATAGTTAAGTTACTTGTGTCAGCTTGCATTTGCTAGTTTACCCCCATTTCTAGCATTTAAAGAAACTGGTTTGACTATTTAAGAAAAGTATGATCAGTTTTCATTTACACCTATAAACATATACGCTATTAGTCGACAAGATTTCGTGTTGCTTATATCTGTGTCATTCGTTTTGCCTTTTTTGTTGGTTGTTGTTAGCCATAGGATTGGAATTGAGTACTTAGATTTTTTTTTACTTTTGATTGAGGATCAGTATGTTTTGTTTACATATAATTATGAAATTATGAATGACATGTGCCACTATTATGTCGTCATTGTCATTATATTTGTATTAACAGACAATTCACTTGTATAACTAATTGATCATTAATTAATATTTTACATTCTTTTAAAAGGTTGCAATAGACTGCGAAAATGGTTGGTTTAAACTTGCAAAAAATTAATTAAAATATCACAAATTAATTCATGAGTAAATAAATATAGATTGGTGTCTAAATAGGTATCAAATATAAACTGGTCCCGAACAAGTAAGTTACTGCTTGATACTTCATTGTACAGGTTAATAGTCACAATGCAATGTACATCTGTAACTTAAGGCAGTAATGTGTTGGTGGACATGCTCTACATGTGACATTTTGTGTTTACCTGCTTTTCTAATTTTACTGTTAATTTTAGTTTTTATTGTTCATTATATTTTTGAACTAATAATTTGTTCTTTTGTTTTTTTTAAATATTGTTAGTTCAATGTTAAAATAGACAAGTAAAAATAAGAAGTGGAATAATATTAACATCTGTTTAATGAAATCGAATAAAAGGATTTTTTCCTATAACTAGATAAATAAAATAACTACATAGTTATATTGTGATGGTAATAGTTTTAGAGTTTTTTTGCAATCCACCCTAGCTGTATTTTGTTATTATCTTTTCGCAAAATGTCACATAATATCTGACTTGAAATAAAGAGAACCGAACGTGATGTATTGTATTATTCAACTGGTTATCTTATTGTTATGTTATTAGACCAATAATGTAATCTATTTTGTCTACATTTAAATGTCTAAATTTTTGCATGGATCTAAATTAAAATTTACAACTAAAACTTCATATTTCCTGATATTTTGGCATAAAATAAAGTACAATAAAGAAGTTAAGATGGTTTCTTTGAAACGCAAACTTTCAAGTCTTAACTTTCTTAAAGAAAAAGAGAAGAGAAGCAAACCAAAAATTACGTTTTTGTGATACCCCAACCAAAAAATACCAAAAAACACCAGAAAATACTACAAAGGCAGAAAATACAGCAACCCAAATTCAATAGGAACCATTCGTGGGGTCGTTTTTTTGCTCAGCACATGCCTTTAAATAAAAAAAAGCACAATAAACCTGTGAATGGAAAAGACAAAACCCCAAAAACATGTATAAACCAATATTATATATGAAATTGTTAATTTATCCATGCCCTTTCAATGTTGGGAATGTGGTGAAACTTGAACTGTATTTATATCAACAAATCAATATCAACAGGCAGTATTAACAAAAAATATTATGGGTAAGAAGCTTTACAACAATTACAAAATGTAAGAATCCTCTGTTTTTCTGATGAAGGAAGATGGTGAATGTATTCATGTAATACAGCAATTACTGACTTTGATATTTCTGAGCCCACAAAACTGAATGCTAACATTGCATAGCGTCTCGGTGAATATTACAATGTTTTGGCTGATAAGTCATAATACCGACCTATATGAAAGTCATTATTAGTATAATAGTAGCAGCACGTTGCATGGGATATCGCTTATAAGAATATAGCGATATGGGAATAAAGGTTAAGGCAATGTCTTCCTGATATCTATTGTGAACGAGGCACTCAAATATATTATACAATTAATGACTGCGATAATATTCGCTATTGGGATTTCTCAAATAAAGAAAATGTAACATTCACTGAACCAGTAAGCGATGTGAATAGACCTTTTGAGGGTTGAGAAATACCCAAAGCAAATCTATTTATATCATTGTTGCTGAGATTTTTCTGTTACAAACTCGTCCATGAATCCGAATTCTTTGATTGGGTTATTGAGATTAGGACATCTATTACGATTTGCTACTAAACAATTATACTTTTCGACCTATTTTTAAACAAGTGAATATTGTATTCCGCTTGACCGCATGTGCAGCGAAACTGTATAACGATATTTCGATGCCACTTTAGTACTCTTACGATTCAAAAATGTCCTCAAAGTAGTTTAACCCAATGAATACATGCAAAATTCTATTCATGTAATCTTGGTAGTAGTGATTCACTTTGTATATATTTTTTCTCGGTGACATTTCTGGGTGTTGTTGTTTTACCTCTTATGCGGAATAAGGCAAACATTATTTTTGACTGTATTGTAGTTCGCCACACTAAATTCAGTGATGGTGTTACCTATTCCTGCAAATTTGTTTGTTTGAATAAAATAGTTATATTACAGTTATCGTTATACTTATAGTATACACGAAAGATACGTTAAACCAAATATTGAAAAATGCGGTGTAATGTGTGCAGTGTAGGAGCAAATAGAACGTTAAATTTTAAAGTATTTTAGAAGATATCGAAGGGTCTCCCAAAATTCAATGTCTTAATTACGAAATTGCGATGTTCAAAATAACAGAAAACGAAATCAGATTCTTGTAAAAACGGAATAAATATAACTAAGTTTTATCAACAAGAAGTTGTCATTGTAACACAATAGTTTAGTATCCCAAATAAGGATTTTAAATCAATTTGATATTTTGCACGACGTTGCCATCGTCATTCATTCTCCCGTTGAAGCACCTTCTATCACAATACTAGTGTTTGTCGATTTAGTGAGCTTCAAAGTCGACACAAGTCTGCTAAATATTTCAACGATTCCTAATAAACACACTAAGACTTAACATCGTGCTTAATATTTAAAAGAACATTTTTCCTAAAGCACGTTTATATCATATATTAAAAGAACATTTTTCCTAAAGCACGTTTGTATCATTTATTATTGATGCAAAGTAGGTCAAATAGTAGGTTAAATATCATATCACTGTAAGACAACATCTGTGATCTATTCAATTGTCCCTAACACAGGTTTGTTATGTTAGACAACTGGTCACACGTTATATCAATGAATAGTCATATCTGTATGTGTATAAAAACAATACAGTTCATGAGACCGTATTAACTATTATTAGCATACTGTTTAAAGTTACTCAGTACCATATTATGTTGCATTTCAAAACTACAGACACACCCCAATTTGAAAAAAAATTAAAACAATGACCAAATATATCTTGTCTCCCTACAAAAGAACTACCTCATTTTACAGAAAACATTTCCGACGTTGACGATAGTAACGTTATTAAATTTGCATAGTATGAGTTTATGACCAATAACTCCGATATATTAAAATGAGGAATCATATTAATGTCAAATTATTATATTTGAATGTTTTGAATGTTGTTTTTGACGCCATTTTCAGCTCTATCATGGCGTCCAGTTTTAATTGTGGGAGGAAACGGGAATACCCGGAGAAAACTCCCGACTTTCGGTAGTAAAACTGGCAATCTTTGCCAATTGAGATTGGAGACATGCAGCTCTGCCCACAGTGAGGCTTGGACCTGCAATCTCAGTGTTGACATCAATAGTACTAATATAACCACTCGGCCACCTAGGCCCCCAAATTAATATGTATGGGTTATGAAATTTCCAGCGTCACACTCTAGACCCATATAGCATACAGGTAAACTATATGAAGTCTTTGTTTATTCTGGTCAAATTTTATAATATAATCGGTATATGAATGTCTAAAGATACTTGAATATATTCTATTTAAAAAACAATACAAAAAGGACTATCAGCCTACTATCAGACCTCAGTTCTTAACAGTTATCATATGATGGGAATATGCACATTAATTTTCTCCGGAAATCTTAAGTAAACTTATATCTGATTTCAAATATTTTGTTACTCATGCAGATAAATGTACATTATTAACTGGTTGGATTTACATGCCTTCAAAAACTGAATTAAAAAAAGTAACGGAAGCTAGGTTTATAAATAAACAAGATAAGGGGTATGTGTACAGTCTTTCAGTTAAAGGATGCATGTGTAGGATATGTATTTGGTTTAGTTTATTGCAGTTTTTATTGGGAGGGGGAAGCCGGAGTACGCGAAGAAAACCCATGACCTTCGGTAGGAAAACGGGCAATTTTTGTCAATTACGATTGGAGTTGAACACAGTGTTGACAGACGTGGCAATACCACTAAAATACACATTCAACATATAAAATCAATCCTGACGCCTTCGAGATGGAATTAAAAACTATATTTCACATATAAAATCAATCCCGAAACTTTTGCAATACAATTAAAATCTATTTTTAACATCTTGAGTGAGTCCAAAGCAATGTCATCAAAAACCATATTTAACACATAAAATCACTGTGGAGTCCTAAGTGATGCAATTAAAAACCATACTTAACATACAAAATCACCAATGAGACTGTTGCAATGAAATTAAAAAAAAACTATATTTCACATTTTAAATCATTCTGGAGACATTAGCACTGCAATTGATATTTTACATTTAAAATCAGTCATGAGACCTGAGCTAAAGAATTAAAAACCATATTTAATTATAAAATCACTCTATGGATGTATTAGTAATGGCATTAAAACCCTATTTTACATATAAAATCATTCCTGATACCCAAAACATGCAATCAGAAAACCATAGTACAAGAACAAAATTGCTTTGGAGAATTAAATAAGAAATTAAAACCATAGAACACATATAAAATCACTCTGAAGGCCTTAGGGATGCAATTGAAACCATATTTCACATATAAAATTAAGGTACTGATCTTAGCGATTTTCCTACCGGAGGTCAGGGGTTTTCTCCGGGTACTCCGGCTTCCTCCCTCAATAAAAAACTGGACGCCATGATATAGCTGACAAATTGATGAAAGTGGCGTTAAACACCATCAAACAAACAAAAACAGACTGATCTTAGCGATGCAATAAAAACCAGATTCCACATATAAAATAACTTTGGAGACCTAAGTGATGCACTTAAAAACCATACTTAACAAACAAAATCACTAATGAGACTGTTGCAGTGAAATTAAAAACTATATTTCACATATAAAGTCACTCTGGAGACCTTAGACATGCAATTACGGACCATATTTTAGATACAAAATAAATCCTGAGACCCTATTGATGGAATAGAAGCTATATTTTGCATATAAAATCAATACTGAAACCTTGGCAATACAATTAAAAATATATTTAACATATAAAATCACTAATAAGACTATAGCAATGTTTTCAAAAACCATATGTTAGATATAAAATCACTCTAGAGACCTAAGCGAAGCAAGTAAAATCCACATTTTACATATAAAACCAATCTCGAGACTTTAGCAATGCAACTAGAAACCATATTTCACATATAAAATCATTAAATTCCTGAAAATTCCTGAAACCTTGGTAATGCCGTTGAAAACAATAAATCAAATATAAAATAATTCTGGAGACCATAGGCGTGCAATTAAAAAACCTATTTAACATAAAAATCAATCTTGAGAATTTAGCAATGCAATTTAAAAACCATATTTCACATATAAAATCGATCATGAGACCTGAGCTGTATAATTAAAAACCATATTTTATATATAAAATCAGTCTGGGGATATTAGTAATGGAATTAAAACCATATTTTACATATAAAATCATTCCTGATACCCAACCATGCAATCAAAAACCATAGTACAAGTATAAAATTGCTTTGGAGAAATAAATGAAGCAATTAAAAACCACATTGCACGTATAAAATTAAGCCAATGATCTTGGGAATGCAATAAAAAACCATATTCTACATACGATATCAATTTTCAGACCTTGAAAATGCAATTAAAAACAAAATTTAACATATAAAACATGCTTGAGATGTTATCGTTGCAATTAAAAACCATTTTACACATATAGAATAAATACTGTGAATTTTACGATGCATTTAAAAACCACTTTACATGTGTAAAATCAATTCTGAGACCATAGCAAAGCAATTGAAACCATATTTTACATAAAATGTAATTGTGAGACCTAAGAGATGCAGTTAAACAAATATTAAACATATAAACTCACTCACAGGACAACAGAGATGAAATTAAAAACCATGTTACACACACTGGTATAGACAAAATATGAGTGTTACCATTGTAAATATAAGATATTTTACATTATTGTTAAGCAGCTGAGTACTATAATGAGATTAGTGGTAAAAATACAGAACTCCCATAGATTTTTCATTGTTATCACACACTTTGGTTATTGCAATAGGATACATGTAGACTTAATTATATTTTAAATGATTGCAAAGTTAAAGACTTGTATTAATTAATATTATGATATCGAAGTGTTTGATAGACATTTAGATAACAAAGATGTGTCTCACTATATTGAACTGTACATTAATATTCAATTAAACGAAACAACGACGCAATAAGTAATATGTTTCCGAGACGAAAGATTTAAAACGTTTTGTTCTTCGGCAGATCCTGAAACACGTATATAGCAAACAAATATAAAAATCTTTCATTACTAATTTGTATTATATAGATTGTTTTTTGTAACAGGATTTAATAAATGACAAACGATTTGATTTTCATCTTTCGTATACGTTTTATTCCGTAAACGCGCAGATAAAATAAATCGACGCATAATAATAACCAGAAGGTCTTTCCCAACTAAATTGCACAAAACGTAAGTAAAAAAGTAAAAGTTAACAGTAGTTAAAGTGTCAGTCGAAAGGTAAGCATGTTGACAAAGTGGAAATAAATTTCTAAAAATAAAAAATGTCCAGTTGAATTGTCACGTGACACCATTGTCAGAACAAAAAATGTCCTGTTGACAAACTCTTCACGTGACAAAAGTGTCAAAAGAAAAAAAAGTTGTAAAGAGGACAGAAATTGTCAAAGAAACAAAAATGTCCAGTGGACAGAAATTGTCAAAAGAGCAAAAATGTGCAGCGAACAGAAATTGTCAAAAATTTTCAAGTGGACCGAAATATATTGTATAAAAAATTGTCAAAAGAGGAGCCCAAGTTAACTTGGGTTATCACATTCTCTGCTTGAAGTTAACATAAAGCAGTCAGAATCTCTCCTTTACAAGATAACTAGCAGGTTATGTTAGGACTACACCCAACTGTAATTTTCTTTTTAGGAAGAAATAGATAGTGGTTGTTTACAGAAAACAATAATGCATAACTAGCTATGTTCCTCTCTTTCTCAGACAAAAACGTTACGATAACTACTGATTGAACATGAAAGCGACCTTGCAGACGACCTGCACAGATTGACGTACTAGTCAAGTTGGGACACAACAGACATAGTACACGGGAATGTCTTGTGCTATAGAAATTATTTGCTAAAATATTTGTTTTTAAATATTTACATAATTATGCACCTGCACCTGCAAATGACACTGTGCCTCGTGGTGGTTTGTTTATTTATATAATCATAAGGCATTTCGTTTTCTTTGTACAACTGTCAGAAGTGTCACTAAAAATCAACCAAGCAAACAAACAAACCCACAAACACATTTACCCTGCTTTATTAAGACTGAATTTTCAGAGTTTGTTTTTTTCTCACGCATCACTAAGATCTACCGTTAAATTATATGTATACGAAATAAATGTGATGTTTACATTGCTGCCTGGTATTATTAGTGTGTACATGTACACGTATATCGTGGAAGCAAAATTAAAATGGAATATGTCAGCTCCGAAGACAGATATCGTGAATGTTATGTTAATTTGACTCAGTTTTAGGTTACTGTTGTTATGTACAGTATATGTTCATATCTTTAGCACATCACGAATGAACATGCGTAATATTTGAAACAGAGAAAAAGAGGTCTACAAAATGAGGTCAAACTGAGAATAAATTGCTAAAGCAGGTTTGAAATACATTTAATAATTGCATGACGTTTTTAATTTAAATAACTAGACTGAATGCTACTCTGTAAATGTTGTATATCTACGTAAAGGCTTTTGGGAAGAAACGACCAGCAACACATGTAACCTGCCTGGTATTATATTACAGGGTAATCTGTCCGAGCCTCCGAATGCGTGTCATCCTAGTAGTGGGATAATAAAATTGTATCATACAGTAATGAATATTTCTTTTTGTTGTGAAATGAACAATTTCCAAGTTGTAATGAAACATAAGTCCTCTTTACTGAACAGATTTATTAAAAAGTAAAAACACACGAATATTGTAAAACAAGTAAAGCAAATACAAAAAGTAAATGCATGTTTATATACAAGAAAGATAACAATTTTGGAATTATAGTCATCAGATATATGATTACACGTGCTAAGGACTCTACTTTAAACTATGTTTCTTAATAGATCTATTAAAAAGTTATACTGAAGGAGTAAAATGGTTAAATTCAAGGCAGCACATAACTGCTGAAGCGAATAAAAACTGTTGATCTATGGAAAGTGATAATGTTATTTAAAAAATGTGTAGTTACTGATAACAATAATATATTAACAAAATTTACAAAAATACAGGTTAATACACATTCGTCCTATCTACACTCATTGTATATACAATTGACACACTATTCAAATTATCAATAGAATAGAACAAATGCAATTCCAGTTCTAAAATTGTTATTAAAAAAGGGGAACTTTGTCTTCAAAACGAAAACATACTTTTCAATGCAGTGAAGATTTTATTATTTTTTTATATAATTCTTCTTTAAAAACTATGATGGTTATATTATCCTGAAATACTAGTGCAATATTTACATATTTTATGTGAAAAAAAAGTCAATGAAATATTTACATCTGTCACTCCAGGCGTTTTAATTCAAAACAATACTTGATTGAAAATCACAGACATCTAATAAGTAAAACCTTAACTTTTTTCTCATTTACGAGGTGCTACAAAGTCTTGTAATGTCATATGTTATCTGTGAATTTATTGCAATGAAAACAGCAGATGCGCATCATGCCGATGCACCAAACTTACTACTTTATTAATTGGTTTAATATGTTCTGCTTTGTTTTTGCAGTCTTGCTATTTTGATTACCGACTGTTGCTTTAAAATATCCTCCGATTATTATATTCTGTTGCAATATTTAAAATGCGACAAATATTATTTGTAATGAATGTTATGCATATTTTCAATATGTTTTTTAATCGTACATTCAAAAATGAGCAAACGATTATTAATTTACGAATGGGAACAGTGCAATGGTAATTACTATAATTTTGATGGTCCGTTTCTAGAGAAAATGTTTCGTCAACATATATGAAATCGTTGGAAATACATGTAAAAAAATTTAAAAAGTCAGGGCATTGCTGTCAGTAAAATCTTTTTTGTGTCAGATATAGATTAAAACCTGTTCGTAGAATTTGATATGGCGTTCTTGTCTAGTGGGAGGTTTTTGTTTTCATTCTAGGTTCATCAACTAAGACGCGGGTTTTAGTTAGGAAAACAAACATGTTTCTGGTCATTATGTGCCTCACGGTGCACACACAAATATGACAAAAGTTTATTTATACCTGACAACGTGACATTATTTTTAATTAAAAATTGCTACACTTGAAAAGAGAGCTTACTTGCATCAACAAACATATGAAGACAAACACACATATGTAGATATAGCTTTTACTTCTGTTTCCTTTTATTTAGTTACTACTTGCAAGTTCGAGAGTGAACAGTTTTACACGAGCTCTAAATATACAGGAATATCTCCTGCAGTCGATGCTTGAGCTGTTTGACTTGGTGCAGACACTGCATCGTCATATGCGTCACCTAGATGTGAAACAGGTTTTAAATAACCTGCCTCGTCGTACGAGTCAACTACTTTGTCGGAATCATCCCGATGCAGGTCAACTTCCTCATATCCGGAGGCATCTGTGTTGTCATGGTATGCGTTGGGCTGAATATAGGCCGGTTCGTCTGCAGCTGCAATATCTTGCATTGAAATGTGTTCATATACGTGAGGTTCGTCGTTACTTGGCCTAACAAATACAGGTTAGATGTTTTGTTTATATACGTATTTTTGCACATTTCAATCGATCCAAATACTATTAACTATTACATTGCTTCATTAGGATTTTTTTTATCTGTGGCTGCTACATAATTACGTGATTTCCCTGTTTATTTTCATTGTCGTGAATTATAAATGACGTGTTTTGTGTGTTTCTATACAAAAAACACGTGTAATTGCACACGTCAAACATTATCTGTAAACAGTGTTTCTATATTTGATGACTTACATTAATTGAATATTAAATTGAACGCTTAGCAAGTTTATAAATTTTCAAATGGAAGATTTGTACAATTTAGTTGCAAACATAAAATAAAAATCACCTAAGATGCAAGCAACGCAAAAACTAATTCTACGGGATAATATCACGTTAATTTTAGTCGTATGTAAAAACCCTAATTACAGAATGGAGAGGTTGCGGACAAGCCTAAATAAGACACAGTGTCTGGTGATAATTAGTGCATACTACTTGACATAATCGTATTAGTGATATGTAGCTTATAATAATGATATTTCTTTTAATGCGCTTGGGTTATTAACGATAAATACAAAATATCGAAAAGTTTTAAATAATTGTGCTATATTTACGCTGTTAACAAAAAATACAATTGCTACATGTACTATTAACAACATATTGAAATGGAATTACATCTTAATGTATTGCTATTTTTCAGTATTTAGTAAACAATATACAACCGCAACCAACATTTGTTTTATGTTTACATTATTAAACAGATCCATGAATCCTGTTTATTTATGAATTCTAGATCTAATTAATTGAACCATTTATATTATTTTATCCGCATCCAAACAATATCGCCTATGTTGATATTAAAATATTGTCTACGTTTAAATTATTTGGGTTTCAAATCTTCTCATTTTGAATGCCGTTGATTAGTATTGACTTCACAAAAAAAACGGTATGTTGTGATCTTAATATCTTTGATTTATAAAAATCTTTTATAAAATATCAATTGTATACGTATATTAAATGTTCGTGCTTCCAATATGGTCTTCTGATCATGGTCTGATCCTCTTAGGTTTTGTCAACCAGCTTATTGATTTGTGGTAAATGCGAATCATTCGACATAATACGTGGTAGTCTTGTATTAATTTTTAAGTATGATAAATGTTAATGTTTAGCAGATTTGAATACATAAAACATTAAAAGTAACTACGTACAAAATTAAATGTAAACCTGGCACATCATTTATTCAAAATGTCATTTTAGGATGTTAAGATCACCAATTAAAACAGAGTTTGTACATGCAACAATGTAATAACAATGCGTGATATGGTTTTGTAACATAATATGCAATTGACTTGCATTTGATTGTTTAAACAAGGTCGGACTTGCATAATTGTTCACTGAATTGATTTGTATCAAGATCAGTACATCGGATTATTTCCTTATAATTTATTACTTGATTTGATAAACATGTTTTTATTGGTATTTACCTGGGAATTTCATATATGCGTTCTCTGCAATATCCTGGTATGCAAAAAAAAAACAAAATAAAAAGGAAATAATAGCATCGTGATTATGTATATTGTGATTGCATTATTAACGATTCATCATCAAACATTCTAATGTGTTAAACCATGTACATTTCTAGACCATTCATATTTACACGCTATTAACTGTCTAGATTTAAACTTAAGAATGGCTTAAAATGGTATCTCATGTTATACTACAACACACCTTATATTCTTCATCATATAGTTTTATTTTAAAGTTTTGTTTAAGAAAAATATTCATTATCTTTTTGTTTTAATATATATGCAGTTGAGATAAATTATGTCACAACTCGCTGGTTCATTTGTAGGTTATATATTCTAATTTTGTTTCGCACCGCTATTTCTGTTCACTTGACATTTTTACAACTGAAATTTTATCTGTTTCAAGTGCATGTTCATATGCATGCATATGATAATTTAATTGCTTAATTATTTACGCACTTTAGACGGGAAATAATATCACATTACAACGTTTTAATAATAATTATAATTCATTACTGTTGTGAAGATAACTATTTATTTATTTATTTATTTATTTATTTATTTATTTATTTATTTATTTATTTATTTATTTATTTATTTATTTATTTATTTATTTATTTATTTATTTATTTATTTATTTCCAGCATTTCTAAAAGTATGCTGTTGCATTTACATTAATTACATGTCAACCTACCCTTGTGTCTCATGTATACAATTATAAACGCTGTCAACACCGTCACAAGAACTGCTGCGATCAAACCGATAACCAGTGGAGTGGTTTTAGTTTCGTGTTTAGTTTCTATAAAGATGAATATTTAGAATTAATGGAAGCCAGTAGAAATATATTAACTGCAGAAGATCATCATATCATAAACCTTGGAAAAAAGCAAAAATATCTGAGAAGGAAACACTAAAAGTAAACCGGTTAATAGTGGCATTTTTTAGTTTTCTGTTTAATTTATATACATATGATAAGGAAAAGGCGTTAACGATATTTGCATTGCTTATAATAATAGCACCAACCATACACTTTGTGATTAAATAGAATATGCGATTTAAAAACACACATTCACAGCGCAACACAAACACAAAAGAAAACATAAAAAGAGTAACTCGAACCCAAAAAAGAACGAGTGCTGTCAGGTGCCCCGGAGGAGTAAGAAGTGCCTGCCTCTAATTAGGCCCTCGTCAAGTAACTCATTGTTATGTCTAGGAAAAAGTCAACCCAAGGACTAGGAAATGCTATCTATTACCCAGTGAAAATGTCCGATCGTTTGAGAGATTGATTTCCCATAAAGATCAATTAAGTCGGGATGACAACCATAGAACGTCTGGAGAGATAACACCAATCTAGCTACAGCAAATCATTGTTTAAGTAGTTAAGCTACAACAGCAGAGATCTTTCCAAAAAATCGGAATACCGATTAACGTATAAGTTATGAAAAGTACACACCATATGCTGGAGCTGCTGGAATGTTGTTGTCGACGAACGGAAAGTTGACAATTAGAGAAGTTGAAGTAATCACGTGTGTCGTAGAGTCAAGTGTGTAGTTTTGCAGAGTCTAATGTTATCATAATATAAGTTCATTTGATATTTTTTCACAACATACGTTACAATGTTAATTATTTGCAAAAGAAGGAAAAATCTTAAGTTAAACCCATCTGTCAAAATGATGCCCAAAATATCTACAAAGAACTATACACCTTTCTTTATTTTAATACTTAAAATGCAAACACACTATGAATATCGTACAGTTTCTCTATTTTCTATGCTGAGAATTAAATGCAATTATGTTAATTTTATTCACATTTACTGCTTATCTTAATTAGACGTTAAAAGCGTAAAGTTTTAGCTACACGCAATACATTTCCATTACGTATGCAATCTATACTTTTAAGCAAGCACTACAAGTTAAACCGGACAGGCTGGTTAAGAATTAAGCACTAAACAGATCATTATAAATTACGTGAGCTAGCCTTGCGTTTCGGCGTTTATAGTCTCTTAAAAAATGAACTAAAATGGCTGAATCAGTAACAGTAGCTAAATGTTGAACAAATTATAATATAATTACTTACCTGTCTCAGACGTCGTCTCAGTTTCCATATCCTTTGTGGTCGCTGTTATCGATGCTGACATGGGAACTTATTGGATGTAATAATAATAATAATAATAATAATAATAATAATAATAATAATAATAATAATAATAATAATAATAATAATAGTAATAATAATAATAATAATAATAATAATAATAATAATAATAATAATAACAAAAATATGTATATCAGTTGATGATAACATTTAGCATGCTTGATTAGAGTAATTATTTAATGGTGTTACATATCTTATAGTTATCTCGTGTTATAGGTTTTTAGTTAGGCATTGTTTTATTAGCTTTTTTTGTTTATTATCCCATACATGGAATTTTTCTATCAACTACTATTCAGCACCTTTTAATTCCCCTTGCTATTTACGCCAAGCTTTTTTTAAACTGCCATATAAAACTATTCATTGCAGAAATCTTTAAATCGACATAAGTTGTTACAAATATTAACATACTATCTGACAAATAATTTGTTATGTTTTTTTGCACTTTATATTGGTATTGACTTAATAAAACTGATTACAGCTTAGCAACATTTTGCTATTGATCAATTTAATTTTGTCTCTAAAACAAACTAAGATTAATGAAGATATCTACGATATGATCTAACAGAGATTCTAGGCAACGTTTTTTCCTGAATACAGCATCTGCTAGATTTAACAAGTTTAACACTAAACAAAAAATAAGATAAATTGCGTGCGTGAGATGATTTCAAATATTAAGTCCGAAAAAAGAAACAAGTAACTGAAAAGAGTTTACAAGCAAAAGAAATAAACCTCAATTTAACGTTACATTAATCTCTTAAAAATTTCCATACAGTTGTAATAAAAACTGGGCTGTATAATATGAGTTAACATTAAGACAGATCTAAAACTAACTAAATATTGAAAAGTACATGATTAGGAAAAAAACAACAAGTGAACAAGATAATTCATTTTCCGGTTTATAAGGATAGTCGATTTTCATTAAAGATTTACAACACGTTTTTTTCTGACAAGTTACATTGTAAAGCAACACGTAATATTTTATTATACGTCGTTTTGTAGCTACAGCTTATGCTAAGGAATTTCGATTTTTAATTGCATTACTTTCAGACATTTAATGCCTTTTATCCTAGTTGTGTGATGGCATGTGTTTGACTGCGTACTGTGAAGTATCAGTCGCCCATGCTGTAGTCGAAACTAATCTAATGGAATAGTATATGTTATCTTTGCTAAATTTTATTCGATCAAATTGAAAATCTTAATTAAATGTAAAAACTGCTGGGTTGATAGTTTATTTCCAATTGTTCAGGTATGTCGTTAAATTTTCTGTTGACAAAAATGGCTTGACTCTTATAATTGTACAAACTCTATTACATGACCACATCTTTTTAGTAGCATATCAGATTATCAGTACATCAATTAAAAAACCTAGGCCATAATATTCTTAAAATTGCATACTATTGAGAGATTATTCTTGTATTATTTTCCTTTCTTGTCAATTAAAACAGTGCGTATTGATAATTGTTTGTGAAATTATTTAACTGTGGCTATTTATTTGCGGATTTCACACAAGAGTAAACAAAACATGTATGTAATTTGTGCTTTAGATACAAAGTGCTTGGTGACCTTAAACGGCAAATATTTATATTTATCTGCTTGAAAAAATACACCGACACAACTGCAGCTTTGTGTCGGCTGCATTCTTCTATCGCGTGATGTGAGTGATAACATTGCTGTTTGTATTATAAATGCTTTTTTTCAGCGTTAAGGATATTACTAAAGCGTAAATGTTATACATTGTTCCTACACTGACTTCAAGCACAGCTAAGCAATTCAATTGGTATACACTTTTAAATCTGTGCAAATCCGTGTAAATTAATTTGTAATCTGTGATGTAATCTAAGCGATACTTAATCAAAAGTTTCCAGCTTACGATCCAGGGTTTAGTTGTCATTTAACGAGTAACATCAAAGATTCGTAATTTTTTCCTGACATATATTTGAAAGCAATATCGTTGCATTTATGCGCATTTGTTTCTTGTTGCATTTCTAACGCATACGTAATATAGTCTTGAAACTTTTTAACATAATAGTGTTTTTTGCCAGAAGAACCAGTAATAGTTGGCGATGTGGTTTTAAATAGCATTACTTATAAATTAGTAAAAAGTATTATTTTTCAGATATTTACATAATATACATGTGATGTCACATTATTTAATTGAAGTTCGAATATTAATGTTATGATGAAAAATGTTGTTTTCGTTTCCTTGCTGCTTTAATATTTATCTATTTTGCAGGATAAATATTTACTGAATGTGGCGTTAAAGAATATTCAAACAAAAAATCCCTATTTTGAACATTGACATATGTTTTACCTCTTTCGTAATCGTAGTTAATTATTTCATTTATTGAGGTCAAATTGACATTGGTTTAGAGGTTTGTTTTAAGTGCTTATTTATATCTCACGAATGGTTAAGTTCCTTTGTTAAAATAATTGTATACAAATAAAATGCCTAAGCATGCGCTTTAAGTTATACACAGGTTGGCTTATCACCTTAACTCTTTTAACTCTTTTAATATAAGATCAAAATCTTTATCAAGTATTTTCGAATAAATGTTGCAATTGTCGTATTAGATATTAGTATAAACAAATTATTGGTTGATTTAATGATTGTCATTCCTGTAATAACAACAGTAATGCAGTGAAGCCAAAGTATGTATTACTCCAAAAGTTTACCTTTGTCAACATTTGCAAGAGGGATGTTGACCTTATTGTATTAACAAGTTGATAATAATTGAGGCCAACATATCAGCCATAAAACTTAACACATACTTCGTTGATTTTAATATTTATAATTTAAACTAACAATGAATATAACTCGCTCTCTCTGTTTCACACTTTAGTAGAAAAAAATTGAAGTAAAATGTACAACAGAAATCTAAGAAAATATTTGTTTGAATGATGGATTGTATGTTTGTTTGAGGCCCAGCGAACACTGTTACATCTATATTGAAGACACGAACAAGCTAACAAACAAATAAATACACGAGTTGTGGGTCAATTAAAAACATTTTGAATGTCAATAGAAAAGCAATGGCTGTGAGTAGGGGTGTGAAATTTAGCCCACTCTTATTGACTTCTACAAAAGTGGACTTTATAGTGCAAGAAGTGTAAAACTCTCCAACACGTTACCCTTTTGATCCCTCATTATAACCAGACAACACCACAGCGAAAGGGCATCTCCTATCCTCGACCTTAAAACTCGATGGACTTGAGCACATTGAACCCTCCCAATATTCCCTTAGAGATAACCATGCAAATCCAACCAAGTTGAATATCAATTTTTTTGAGATTGGAATCAAATGGATGCCAAATTGTAGATTTAGCAACTCATCTGTGAAAAATAAGTTTAAAGAGAACTACAATTAATAACTTATAAAGAAATAAATATAAAACAAACTGTTTTTCATCGTGAAAAATACAGAGAAGAAAAATGCTTAATTTTAGATCAATATGAATAGTCAACTAATATTCAGCTTATAACAGTAAAATCAGTTTTGCATTTTGTTGTAAATTGGTCAGAGAAAGCGATCTATCTGCGCGTTTATGCCTATTAACAACATTATAGTTATAAAAAGTACAGACACTTGATATAATGAAAGACTATTTGCATAAATCGACCACCTTATTATTTAGCATCACTATATTATAAATATACTAAATTATAAATCGAAGTAATTTTCTGCGATATTCATGTTAATAAGCAACTGTAAATAACGCTTGGAATTACTTTAGTTCCCATATAGCCTTTCATAATGGATTATGTTGAGCTTGCAGAGGTTATGGACATATTTAAATTTCTAACATAATAACAGACCTGCTTCAGTCGTCGATTCGGTTGTTTTCTCAGTTGTAGCAATTGATGTTGACATTTTAACTTATGCAATGAAAAAAAAAACAATCAGTTAATGACGGCGAATTTACTACGCTTGATAATTCATAAATAAATCATATATCTAATATCTACTGTTAAAACTATGTCTGTAAAAGCATATCAAGTTGATCATAGTTATTTGAAACCTCCCTGCCATCACTTATAAAATGCAATTGAAAGTGATATATTAAAAAATCAACATACACATTATAAGCTTTAAGAGAAAGCTTATTATTTGACTATAAAAGACAATCGCGAATAAAATCAATACATTTCAGCAAGCGTTATTTGCTTTACAGGACAGGCAGGTGAAGACTTTAGCACTAAACAAATCATTCTACATTACCTGTGTTATAATTGCTTTTCTGTATTAAAAATTTCTTCAAGATTTAGCAGCTTCTATACAATTTGGTTATGCTTTATGGATTCTTACCTTACATGAATAATATATAGTGTAGATTTTCTTGAAATATTGACTGTTTTCAATGAATAGCCTTATTGTCATGTGTTATTTTCACAAGATATATTTTAAATAGTTTTGTTTTTAAATAATCCTTCCAGAAACTTAAAATCGACGTTACAAATCGGTTGTATACTGTGAGTAGTGACGTATTATGTTTCTGTTTACTTTATGCGAGTATTTATATAATATTTGTTTTTTTTAGAAAACTACCTTATTAGCATTTTAAACGCGGAATGCAATTGCATGCTGGTTTAATTACTCATTTCAGAAAAAAAATCCAATTTAATTATGATAAGTACAACGACTAAGAGTTATTATTAAAAATCTGTCAAAAATTATTCGAATTATCTAAGTTGTGATCCAACCGACGATAATCTTCACACACGCACGCAAGAAAGCACACACGCACTCACACATGCACACACACACATACACACAAAATCACAAATTGCGTGCGTAAAATGATTTATGGCATTGAATATCTGATAGTGTGAATGTGATGGGCCTTTTCAATCACAATCATAATCAACAACGTAGTCACGCTCATCGTCACTAAACATCACTTTTGTTACATGATGTATTTATAAATGGCCTACTACCGTTTGTTCAAAAACCATTAGGACATCAGCATATTTGCACTAAATTGTACTCTGTTCCACTCAAAACACTACATTCTCTTTACAGAGAATGTCTCCAGTCAAATGTAACAGGCCCTATGTCCAGTCTGTATAGATTAGTAGCTATTATTTTAGACATTGGAAAACGCAGATGGTTCAAACCGGTTACCACAAACAAAGATGAAGAAGATCCTCGTTCCTTTTTTTCTTTTTCTTTTTGCTAACACAGGCATAGGCGATATCAAACTTGGTAGTATCTTGCATCACAAGTCTGTTACTAAAAAATTCCAACATACTTTAAGAAAATACAAACGTGTATTGCAGGATCTTTTGATCAGTGACCTCAAAGTTAAACTCCCCGACTGCTTTTGCCAGAATTTCCCATTCATAGATAGTCCTTCAGGTCACCTGTTAACTTTAGATCTTAACATTGTTGACAATGAAAGACTCCGCAATAGTGTGTCCAGAGGAACAAAATACCGTGAACCTATACATCAAGTGGAATTATAACTTTAATTATTGATGGAATCATTAGAAAATTTTTCCCGAAAATGGGCAAAGCAAGAGGAAAAAGAGGTTGATAACTTGTCCGATTAAGTAAAGGTCTTACGACTACTAAAGCATCATCAATTTTCAGAAATCTCGATGCTCTTAAAACTTTGTCCGACATTCATGACAAATACTTTGTTGTGCCAGCTGATAAGGCCTCTAACAACATTATTTTTATCCGCAAAATAGTCTATAAAGTGTTTAACTAATGAGTTAGGCATGAACAGTTGACTTGGCAATCATACTTACACATTCACTGCAATTTCAAGAGAGGAGATTTTTGAAAATCACAAATCATTGTTGTTATCCTTTGTTCTCAAAATCAAAGTCGAAAAATGTGATCTACCCTTATTGTATTGGATACCAAAAATTGACAAAAAACCATACCAACAGCGTTTCATATCAGGATCGTCTAAGTGTACTACCAATACAATATTGCAACACTATTTTAACAACAGTAAAACGGGACTACAAAAATACAGTGACACGTTCTGCTCAAGGAGTGTAATAAATGAAATGTGGATAAAAAAAATTCAAAAGACCTGATAGATATCTTGAGGTCTGGATCTTTTTCCAGCTGTAGCAGCATTAAAGTATTTGATTTGTTACGCTCCATACGGCCATCCCACGTATGCAGCTTAAAACCAGGCTTACATATCTTTTATACCGCTGTTTTGCAAGGAAAAACGGAAAGAGACCATATAAATACCTGGTTATTAGTCATGAAGGAACTTGCTTCATGAATGACTCTAAATCTAATACATATATACTGCAGGGCAAATCTATCATATGCTAGATTTTCTGATTAACAACGTGTTCGTCATTTTTGGAGGACATGTTTTTCAATAGACTATTGGCATGCATTCCAATGGGTACTAATTGTGCACCTTTCCTCGCCGACCTGTTTTTGTGCTCTTATGAGGCTGAGTTCTTAGAAAGCCTGCTGAAGAAGACATTGGCCCTTACCTTTAATTTCACATCACGCTATATTGATGATGTTTGGACAACGCCAATACACTAAGCTCAGCCATTTACTTAGACCTACTTCTAAAAAACGACTCAGGAAAACTACAAACTAGACTTTACGACAAACATGATGACTTCAATTTTCCAATTGTTAACTATCCGTTCATCGACAGCAACTCCAGCATATGGTGTGTTAATTTCACAACTTATACGATTTTCAAGGTCCTGCAACAGGTATTCCAATTTTCTAGACCGATCATTGCTTTTGACTGCTAAACTACTCAAGCAAGGGTTTGTTGTACCTGGATGGATGCTGTCTCTCCAGAAGTTCTATGGTCGTCAACAAGACTTGATTGATCGTCATGGAAACGCAATGTCTCAATTACGATCTGACATTTTCGATGATTCAAAGGTATTGTTTCCTTTACCTGGATTGGACTGTTCCCTACACATTGCAATGAGTAACTCGACGGTTGTCTAATTAGAGTCAGACACTCCTTAGTCGTCCGGAGCACCTGTATGCACCCATGGTTTTTATTGGGTTAGTGTTACTCTCTTTTTTGTGTTTTTGGTTTTTGTGTTGCGTTTGTCTATATCCGGACTTTCAACTGTCCCTTCACGTTGTTGTAGTTTGGTCGGTTTCCTTTACTATATTTCTCGTGCTAATTTGAAACTGCTGCAAAACTTCAGAAACCAAGGGTTTACTCGAAAAAATTGTAAGTAAAAGTAAGTTTTACTGACATTCTTTCAAAATAAGCATTCATTTCTTCAAACTTACAATACAGTTTATGACAAAATTTTACGTGGACAACTGTGCTGTGAAATATTACATATGTAGTTTAAATTAAGACCAATATTAAATAAGCCAAATATTGAAAAATAATTAGTAAATTTCATAAAAAAACAATAAGGAAATAAGTTAATAAAGTTAGTGGTTCAGAAGGATAGTCGGCTGTTTTTCATTGTGTTTTAGTCAAAGTTCACAATACATTTTTGTTTTGACAATGTTTTTGCATTTAAAAAAAAGCACGCAATATTTATACATTGTGTTGTGATTACAGTTTAGCTGAATAGATAACATATTCAGATAATCCTGACGTTTGTGTTCATTGCATACCTATGCACGTGTTTAATATTTAATTTCGTTTGATACAATTTACTATTCTTAATTAAGAGTAAACCTTTTATCGCATCGTTAAGGTATGTCGTTAAAAATATCTGTTTGCATGATTGGCTTTAGTCGTATAATAATACAAACAATATAACATTGCATGATCTTTGGAGGTAGATTCAAGTCGCTGATTTTTTGTCATAATTGTCTATGAAATGATTTCATACAACTAATCTGTGATTTGTATAAAAGTTGTTCAGTTCCTAAGGCAGCATTTGCCTAGACTACATAAATATAATATAGCCAAACCCTGAATCTTCTTAAGTCTTTTAAATAGTGTCTTAGGTCGATGCAAGGCTATTCAAGAAGCTAAAAGTTGTATAACAATCAAACGTAATTTTAAAGAGAAATTAAAGATATATAAGATATTATTCATGGTTTCTTAGCCCGTAAGAAAATCTGACCTAATTTTGTTTAAGTTTTGAGAATGTAGGACAAGTTTAAATATATTTTCCATTTTGTTGATCCTATAGTTCATCAATAAAGAGTATGTAATATTAGTGGTATCATCGAATTTAACAGAAAACAAACATATCACCTTGGAAAAAATAGCACTCCTTTTTTCACGATTGTGTTATAAAATCATTGTTATTTATAGATTATTTACGTTTTTTGAAACGAGATGCGTTTTCTCGTCCATATCTCATCGAAGGGCGATAGCCCTGAGATGAGATGACGAGAAAATGCATCGAGTTTCATAAAAAGTAAATAATCTGTTTATCGCTGTTTTGTAACATTGTGACGTCACAGTGTTTACTTAACGACGTCTTGACAGCGAGCTGAGATGGGCCTATCTCACGCTAGTAGAGTGAGATGGAATAATATCGCATACAAAGATCAAAGGAAAAAACTGCAAAATAGCGATAATAGATAAATACCCACCTTTGCAATTCGACATTTCCACATTTATTAGTATTTTGTCGTTTTCACATGTTACCTTGGGTCCACCCAGTTGGAATCTTGATTTCAACCAAGTCTTGAAGTGTTCCATTGCGCAATTACATGTTAATGGATTTCCGCTCAAATCCCTGAAAACAATTTTGATCTATTTTTATGTGCGTAATATATTCCTGACTAAAACGCTAAATTAAAGCAATAACTGGTAAAATCGAGTACGATATAAACAGAACATGTTTTACTCACAATAAAATTCATATCAGACAGTGCGTTAGTAGGTATTGAGAACAAGAACTGATTTCTGTATGCTAAACTAAAACGTATGCCTTCACAATATAACGTTCAAATCAAAATAGCTATATATTAGATGAATGGGACCAGCCAGTTTTTGTACGCAAACATCAGATTTTTATAAATCCTGTATTTCTGATGTTTCAGAAATCCGCTGGACAGATATATTATATGGTTGTCACAATACTTAGACGTTTGTATATAAATTACTTACTGTGACTGTATGACAAGTAACTTTGTTATCCTATATAATATATACAAAATGCTGAATTAGATTACTGTCAAATTAATACGTATTGGTTACGAAAATTCCATCGTCACACGCTATTACACATGTACTATGTCAATGTCTACGATTCACCCCGGTTAATGACGCTATATTTTTATATAGCGGATTTGGCCGAGGGGTCTAGACCGCTGGACATAGTGCAGGCGAATTGGTGCCACAGTGTCACAACGGTGTGAGTTCGAATCCCGCTGAGGGTAAGCAAAAATTTGACAGTGTTAAAAATCTAATTCAAACAGTGTTGGGCTTAATTTGTAGACGTATATATATATATATATATATTTATATATATATATATATATATATATATATATATATATATATATATATATATATATTTATATATATATATTTACAATTCCACTTATTTAGTATCGGATCGACAAATATGACAATACAGCATATACAAAAAATAATATTCAAGTCTAGAAGATTATGCAACGATACAAATGACGGTGTTTTTTGTCAAATCGATAGAGAGACTGACCAACGAAAGGCCTTAGTCATTGATTGTCTAAATAAATAAAAAACATAAACAAGTCGTAACATTTTGATCTTAAATTTTCTCACTCCAACTGAACTCAAAACTTCTGTATATGCACCAACCATTTCCCACCCGGAGACGCGCTGTTACTCGTCTGTGCTCAAATATTCCAACAAAACGTTATCAAAAATTACCAAGGTGACAAATTCATTGCGGCATACGCGCGTTTCGTCTATTCAAGACCCATCAGTGGCGTTAAACTCGAAATGTTTCAGATATTTTTCATTGGGAGATGGAATAATAGTTTTTTTTGGGTGATGGAATAATATGGAATAAGTCCACTTGGGTCGTGTAAATATACAGGCAGTTCAAAATATTATATAAAGAGTCTAAAGAAAGCTGTCAAACCAGTACATTTATTTAGTATCAGATCGACAAACATGACGATACAGCATAAACAAATAATAATATACAAGTCTAAAAGATTATGCAACGATACCAATGACGGTGTTTTTTGTCAAATCTATAGGCAGACTGACCAACGAATGGCTGTAGTCAGTGAGTGTCAATGTAAATAAGTAGCATAAACAAGTTAACTCGTATAACTGTAGTTTTGTTAATGGCTATAATGATATTGTGACAATGGTATACACTCATACTTTGAAATAAAGTGTGCACTGAAGGTAATAAACATTCTGTTCGATAAACTTAGCAGAAATAGACTGTTACATAGTACGTTTGGTTATCAATTAAGTAGTAGTGTCTGTAAGAATCATGCAGAAGGTGATATACCCATGTTATCAAAATTTCATGAAATTCATGTCATCAACTCATATTGATGATGTAAGCTCACCTACAAAAAAAAATTGACCTCTGCCGCTGTTGCTAGGCATTATCAGATCAAAACATTTTCCTTAGCAACAAGCCTGAAATTTCTGAGGAAATCCCTTCATTTTGGCTTTCTTTGGAAGGGCATAAAATAACAAGAAATGCAATTATAGAAATTCTGTTTCTTTTTATGAATAAATATGAGCAGTTTACAACAATTTTCATCACATACAACATGAAATTAAAAAAACTGGCAATCTGCCAATTTCTCAGATTTATGGTATTTTTAACTTTTGTGAAAACCTCTGTTTTTACACATTTTTGACTACTTATTACTAAAAAATCCCGAAAGTTGGACATTAATGGTGAATATGTTTGTTATTAATGGCTATTGGTCTTCAATAAACAAAATTCAAAACAGTCGGAAACACATTCACATTTTGTTGCTAGGCAACCGATTCCGAGTCACTTTTTCATTTCTTTTTTAAAAATGCTGGTTTGGATGTCTTTTTTTCAAAGTTAATTAATATCTGCTAAATGCGAAAAAATTAGAAAAACATACTACTTAAAAATACACTTCAGGTTGGGTTTGGTGTTTAAACTTCAAAAATGGATATTATGGTTGCCATAGCAACCAAAAACTGAAAAATCCAAATAAAATGTGTAAAATCTGATGAAAATTTACATATAAAGGGCTATAACACTTCCTGTATGTTTAATTTTTTTTATGATAAATTGCAGGTATATAGAAATGATGATGATGATCACTTTTGCTTTTTAGTTTGATTATCAATCTCTTATAGATATCAAAATATCAGTTGCAAAAAAAAAACAAATAGCCAAAAAATCAGTAAAAACTGACATAACAATAAAAATGTCTCTGGGACACCAATGTCCCATTTCGAACATATTTTGCCTTATACACTCTATTTGTTATCTTTGGTGATTCTATATTCCATCTGCTGATAAATAAGTTTACACAATCAAATCAAAATCCTTGGAACTTGCTGTTTCCGAGTTATCAACGAAATGCAAATCAGGTGTGACAGAAAGAGGAAATGACTAGACTAAAAACTTGATAAATAAAAAAAAAAGACCAAAACTCTTATACCAGTAATTTATTCTAACAAGAGCAGTGGCCATGGTCCCCTGCCTAGGAGCAAATTCACCAATTTCAAGTTACCTTGAACTATGACCTACTGTCCCCAAATTTTTAAGAAGTAATCCTTTCCTTATGTACATGTCCACCCCTAGTAAGTTGAGTTAACATAAAAATTGTTTTGGTAAATATTTGTGTTTCGATACGAGGAATGAAATCACAAAAAAATAGAAAACAGATAAAAAACAGAATCCAGACTTGTTTAATTTTTTCTTTACCGGACAAAACATATCCTATTTAAATGCCTTACCAAAACTAACTTTACATGAATCTTGATAAGTTTTGTTCATCTCTAATGACCTCCTCCAGGTGAGGCTTACCAGGTTTGATTTCACAAGCTACTGTGTTATTTTCGCATATGTTATCAAAGCGTTAAAAAAATAGGAAATCAATACACATTTTTTGCCTCAATTTTCAAAGCTGAAAGTGCTGATTATTTTTTCATTCTTACAAGTAAATCCAATGTCCAATTTATGCTGGAAAATTATAATACACTATACAGTCTGAGCTAAGTCCAAAATATAAATATTACAAGTGCAGTGGTCAAGGTTCCCTAGCAAACCCTCAAAGTTTTACAAAGTCTGTGTTTGACCTCGACCTTTGACCTAATGACCCCAAAGTCAATAGCAGCCTCCCTTACCTCATAAGGTATCAAGTGTTAAGGTAAAGGTTTCATGAAATTCTGTGAAGGCACAGCTATGATCTGAAAACCAATTTCAGACTGAATGACAGACGGAAAGGCAGGGGACACTAAGTCCATCATCAAATACGATCTAAACAACAGAACTATGATAAACATTAGTATAAAGGAAAGTTCACTTCAAAGTTAATGGAAATTTTCAGCAAACTTCATGAACTTCATAGCTCTAAAACAAATCTCATAGTTCAGGAAAGCAATGACGTAACCTCTTCCATGGCTTCTAGCTGTTCAATCAAAGCAACAGCACTTTCAATGTCCTCTTCGGCCTTACTTTTTATTTTCTTTTCAGCTGCTAACTTTGAAAAGTAAGATGTTATTTGAGTAGGCTCAAGGAATTCATAAGCACTGAATTTCTTACAGCCATTCTCTTGAGCTACTCTCATGTTCTTGGATACAGCATGGGCATTCATTTTATTCCCAGATTCCTCTCCTGCTTGAAATATATCACAGAGATATTGTACAACTTTTTCAGAAAACCGCACATGCTTTCTTGCTTTCTTCATAGCCCAACCTTTATCAACAACTGCAGATTCCTCAGATGAGCTCTGATAAGATCGCTGTATAGCCACTCCCTCAGTAAGATTCATACAGTTGTCATACCATCGGAGCTTGATTTTATCGAAAGTAGACATTTTTTGCAGTTGATGATTATGTTTTCCAACCAAACAGTGATCATACATAGCGCTGAAAGAAGTGAATGCATCAGAACAGCCATCAGGACAACCCAGAGTTCCTTCATCTGATGGTTTATAGGTCAGCGTTCCTTCTTTATTTCTTGGCTCTTTAAAGTCAGAGTGCGCCTTCAGTTTTCTGTAAAAGTAAAAATATCTGAATGTCCTCAAGTTCTTGATATTCAAAGGTGATTACATTTGATGATAGAAATATGACATGATTGTATGCAAAAATAGGTAATCTCTCTGTCAAAAAGTTTACCTTAACCCTTATATTCATGTACAAGAGGCTCCCAAAGAGCCTGAATGGCTCACCTGGCATCCAAGTAAATAAATCGTAGCCATCTCGATTCCAGCAAAATCTTAAGTTTTAAACCTATGTTTAATTCTGTAACATTGGCCTTTTTTCAACGAATCAAAATTTCAACGGTAGTTCTTTTTTAGGAGGTCATATAAAATCTGGTTCAATGGTGGTTGATATAAGATTTTCATGATATTGGAGGTGAGTATCCAACTAAGTGCATCATTCTACCCTATGTTAATTTTAATGGAGCAGCCCTCACCTAGATATATCTGTATCCAAGTGCACATGCCTGGACTACATTTAATGGTACATTTTCCCCCTACTGCCAAATAGTTATCTATATTTAGATGTGTATGTTCATATACAAACCTTTCAATTCTGTTTGAGTTGGAGACAGTGATTTTTCTTCCAGCACCAATTCCATATGCCTTCCAAGTAACCAGATGGCCATCATCAGTAAACTCTACATTTGAAATCTTGGAGATTCCCTTAATCAACCCTGTTGGTTTGCTGGAGGTATTTAAAATTTCAACATGAGCTACTTGGCATCCAGCTACTCCACCATATGAATCTATGGCTGATTTCATATCTGCAGCAGTTAATACATTCCTTCCCTCAGCCACACTCTTCCGAATCTTTGCACGCATGTGTGCTATCTTGGCATCGCAGTACGATTTGCCACTTTGGCTTTCACTAAAGTCATACCGCTTTATTGTTATTCCTGTAAAAGAAAATTCAAGATAATATAGACAAATTTAGATATAAGTCATGGTAGGCTCATTTACCAATTATCAGTTTATTATCTACAAGCGTTTAGAAAAAAAACCAGAAAACTGAAGTGTGACAGACGAACCGAGTGCAAACCTAACATCCCCTTTGGCTTTCACTTGTTGGGGACTAAAAACAATAGTTATCAGCTATTTTTTGTTTAGGAGGACTAACTGTTACCATGTTTAATGATGGGTAGATGGAGAGGAATCCTTGAACAGAAGTCATGGAACAGTAGAATGGAATTTTATTGCTAGATTTTAGTATTATGATTTATTCATTATTATTCTAACCTGTTGCCTCACTAATAGATGGAATAGTGAACCAGAGAGCACCACAGTGATAACAGCCAGCATTATCACTTCGCAAGAATGCTGTGTTGATGAAGGGCAACTGGTGCTTAATTGTTGTCAATGCATGCCCCAACAATACTGCTACAGCATGCCAGTCCTGCTTTGTCCCTTCTAAGCAATGAGTGTATGTTCTGTGCTGAAAAAATAAATGATTACTTTTTCATACTACAGTAAATGTGGTTGATCAGATCTTTTCAGTGAATTCAAATAAGGATTCCAACTACTCCTTTTAAGGAATGATTGTCATAAATATTTTGTCTATTAGGGTATAGTTTTTTTAACAGTGTACCCTCAATATATAGCTGTATGAAAAATATATTGTAAAACAGAATGTGTATGTTAGGGCAACAATGTAAAACTATGCGAAATTACAGATAAAGTATGTATGTTTTGTTACATATGAAAAGCATCAGACATTGAACATATGTGAAACCAACATTTTTTTTATGAATTTTTGTAAATGGATGAAATACGGATTTTAAAAATTTTATTTTGGCAATTTAAACAATTTATGTGATGTACAATAAAAATAACGTTAATCTATTATTTTCATCTCTGTTTGGTGTACATATTACGTACGTTTTACGGATGTGTCCTTTACATTCGCAAGATGACATTTTTGCTGTGTATTCTTACCTTAAACTGGTTGTCTTCAGTCTTGTAAATGCATACAATCACATGCCAGTTTATACCCTTTTGGCCAAACCAATCACTCTGTTTCTCTCTAAATGATAATGGAAGAAACTTCATAGCCCAGTCCATCACCAGTAGACATTGATTTTTTGAAAGAGAGTCAAGCAATTCGGTTCTACTCAAATCTTGGTTCACTGTACGTACAACATGTCGTTGCCAGTCTAAAATCTTTAGCTCTGCATTCTGAACATCAATATTAAATTCCTCTGAGGTTTCAGCTGGCACATCACCTAAATTGTATATTTTCAATATTCATAAAATTTAGCTTAGACGATTGATGTTGTCAATAAAGAGCGCAGTATGACCACAAAAAAATATTCGAATCAGATAATAAAAAAAATCATGAGCTTTTAAAATATGTGTTTTCTGCCCTTTTTACACCTTATATCTCAAAAATGTCGAAACAACTAAAATTTAGAACCCTGCATTTTCTTTACAATCATTACCTCCCATTTCCATTGAAAATAAATAAGAAATTGCAGTCTTCGAAATTAGCACCGGTCCATCGGTCCGCAGCCAGTAAAGCGGGCTGGTGGATTTGTCTGCCAAGTCTGCCAAACTGACCGGTACAAGCCATGTTTCCTTCTATGTTGTGTTTCTCAAATTGTAACTATTAAACAAGTTGTGTATGTCGGGTTTGATTACCTCAACGTGTCATAATTGTCTGATTTAATTGGTCTATCATCGGTAATAAAATAATTGTAAACATTTGCTTTCTTTTTATAAATAAAATTTACATATAATGCTGTACGCATGCACATGGCGGTCTCCATGTTGAGGTACGTCGCCGGAGAAATACCAAGAAAGCCTTTAAAGCAGATAATTCAATAAATGAAAGGGAAAGAAATAAAAAGTATGAAGGTTTTTGGACGTATGAATTTTCATTCGGATCTGAAAAAATTTTGGATCTACAGGTAAGACTGGCCTGTGGATTCAAATCTTAATTTCTTTGACTGAAATTGAAACTTTATCTAAAAACATTTGACTAATCTCATTTTATAAAAAAATGATTGGTATGTCACTGTGTGAATCTGTACATGTACTACATGTTAATTTTTTCCTAGACAGATTTATCATGTACATGTAGTAATTCAATACATTTGTATTTACCTTCAAAATCTTTCAGAAGGTTCTTCATATCCTCAATTGCTCTAGGGAAAAGGTCACATCTATCACAGCAAAAGTCATGACAATGATTCTCACATTCAATGCTGTACAGTTTGTCAGTGGGGTCACTTAATGCATGCTGGATGCAGTGAGTGCTGCATTTGTCCTGTCGTTGAATGTGAGCTCTGTAAAGAAAGCAAATTATACTTTTATGTATTCTTCTCTTGTCAACAAAAAATAAAACGTTCTTTCCTCAATGCATGGTAGTGTTTTTTTTTTAAATTCTGCACAGAAATCTTGGGTGTATTGTTAACATCATTTGGATTTGATAATTTGTTGAAAATTGTAGATTATCGCTATTTTGCAGTATTTTCCTTTGATCTGTGTGTGCAATATTATTCCATCTCGCTCTACTAGCTTGAGATGGGCCCATCTCTGCTCGCTGTCAAGATGTCGTTAAGTAACACTGTGACGTCACAATGTTACAAAACAGCGATAAACAGATTATTTACGTTTTATGAAACTCGATGCATTTTCTCGTCATCTCATCTCATGGCTGTTGCCTTTCGATGAGATATGAACGAGAAAACGCATCTCGTTTAAAAAAACGTAAATAACCTATAATTACCACGCCTTTTAAAGTTCTTATATATTCAGCTTATATTTAGTTCTCTTGCTATATGAAATATACTAACGGAATAAGGTTTTGTTTGTTCCATTCTTTTTATTTTGAAGAGTTGAATAGTAAATGGTCATAACTCAGCATTTTTTATCAATGCTTACCGAAAATCTGTCTTCAAATAGCATCTGAATGCTAAAAGGCTATCCTTTATCTCTTGGACCAAGTTTAATCTATCTGGCTGTGTGAGGTATGGTTTCAGATTTTCCAAAACACCAAACAAAGAATCAAAGCCTGTTCCACCATCTGCTGCTATATTGTCCAGTCCTTTCAGACTTGTCTGTTTGGAAGCTGGGCAAACATTTAAAATTCTGTAGAGTGAAGTCCTGGAAAGGGGATGAAAATCTGTTTCCTCACAGTATGACTGGTACATGTTAACTAGTGTAGCATGACAGGCAGTCCTGACAACTTGTGGGATTGTGACAACAACACCACTACTTAGATGCATTTCCTTTACACCATATGAAGAAACCTGTAAAATAATATCACTGTAAGTGATATTTAGACAAATTACAATGTAACAAAAAAGCAGGTTCGACATACAATTAAACAAGTGTGAACTGTGAGCACCATCACAAATGGATACCACCTTCGCTTCCAAGTCCAATTATCTCCCATTCAAGGTCAATAAAAAACCTTCATGCACATCTACATATTATGTTCTTGCTTTATGCTAAATTTCATTAAATTTCATCAAGTGGTTTAGGAGGAGTTGTGCTTACAAGGGATGTGGACAGATGAACAAACAGACAGGTTGATTCCTATATACCCCACCAAACAAGTTTGCGGGGAGGGGGTATAAATATATAAGACATTGACTTTTGAATTATAACTCAGTCTTTTACCTCATGAATTTGTACTGGAAACCAGAAAGTGCAATTTTATACTCCAATATTTTCAAAAAAAGCAAAATAAAAATAGTAAAAATCTGTCAAAGTCAAAAATGGCCAGATTCATTAAACAGGAAGTAGGTGAGCGACAGACCTGAAACTGAATCCCACATTATTGGGCCCCATGCTGATGCTGACCAAATATAACTGTTACAAAAAAATTTTCCCATCTGCCCTACATTCAATATTTTATTACCCGCATTTTTCACTCCGTGTAATCCGGCCAAAAAATCCAGGAGATCTTTTAGGCTATCATTTTGAAAATTTTTTAAAGTTTACAAACCTGGTGGTAAGCTGGATTCAAAAAGAAATCTATGGCATGATCTAGCTTGTCTTGGTCCATTCTATTACGAAGGAACTTTTCCTTATCAGGAAGTGGAACACCTGAAAAAATAACAATGTTATTTTAAGACATATAAATTGTAAGGACACCAGCAGAAAAGGCATTTATGTGTGATGTCATTACTGTATTGACAATATCATTAACAATAATAAAGTGTATTTTGAGTTATTTTGGAAGGATTAAATGCAGATCTAAAGGTCAGTGTTCACAGTGGACGGTCATGGATCTTTTACGCAATTCAATGCCTTTAGGTGATCTACCCAGGGCTCACCACACTGGGTGAAGTGGGCGACTTTGTCGCCCTACTGGAACATGAAGTCGCCCTACGATGCCTCAAAAGCGAAGTCGAAGTCGCCTGGTTATTTCCCTCAAGTCGCCAGATGGTTCACAGAAGATACTTGTATATGATCTGGTCCAAAATGATGTAAATAATGAAAAATGTATGTAACTACTGCAAAAATTAATTATTTGTATGGGCCCCATGACTTCTCCCTAATGTCTCCCTGAAGTCTCCTTATCAGGGCCTCACTTATTCCTGTTTGGCTGCCAGGTAGAAGTCACTTCTCCCGACTATCTAGTGGTGAAATATTATTGATCCAAAACATACCTGTGATACGGACCTTAACTAACAACTTAACCAAGTCTTAACCAAAGTGACATACAAACGGACAGACAAGTGTAAAAACATACAAACGGACAGACAAGGGTAAAACTATATGTATGTGGTAGCGCCATGAAAAAAGTTACAACCTGGGCATTATTTTGTAACAAACAGACTTGCTAATGGTAGGACAACCACAATATTTTGTGGAAAATCCCTAATAAATCTGATAAACATTAATTTCTAAAAAGAAATACCTTTTCCATCCTCTTTAGCATGTCTTCTGGCTTTGTCAATGGTGTATGTTGTTATGCCAGGGAGCAATTCTTTGAGTTGTTCTTTTGAGTAATTGTTTGCAATCATTGACAAGAACTGTGTCTTTGAGTTCTTGTCATTTGTCTCTTTATACAACTGTAAAACCAAGCTGTCAATTTTAGGAGATTCTGGTGGCTAAAAAATAAAACCAAAATTAAACATTTTAAAGCAAAACAAGAAATGTGTCTTGAAGGTATGGATATCCAACTATGCACATTTTTGTTTAAGTGAATGTATTGAAACAATAAATGTTCCTCCAAGAAATAAATGTCCACTTGGCACATATTTGCAGAGATCGTGTTAATGCCAAATATTGCGTTTTTTACGCAATTAAAAAAAATTCCACACAAAAATATTAGACCCTGCATGCAAATATAGAAAGAACGAGTTGTAACTGAAACAGGGTTTAGTCAATGAAATAGTAAAATAAATCACTTTAATTTGGTTGTAACCTCTTTTATGTTGGTAAAAAAGTTGCCGATACAGTGTTTTTCATCTTGATTTTAAAGCCAATGTCGGCGAAACAGTTGCATCAAGGAATTTTTTTTTCGTTCATAAATAGAAATGGTAATGATGAAAGTAAGGGAATTCTCAAAATGTATTATCGGAGAATAAAAATTAAAGATCGCAGATTGCACTTAGAACTGATTTGAACCGAGCTGTTGTTCCGTTCAAATATTCAAATTTTAATTGTTCAAATAATAAGTTAAACATTTTGAAATCAGCTGATGTAGTTCTTACGAAATCGGATGGCATGTTTAAACACACATTCTGAGAAAGTCCCCTATAATAATCAGATATTTACAATGGTCAATACACAACATTTTCTCTCGTTGAATTCAACAGTTAAGACGATATTGCATTAATTTAATACTGAACAATCAAACCTTTACAAAAACAATATCAAAACTTACCTTACAAATCAATATGCATGTGTATGTCATATTGTGTTTTGGGTCACGCTAATTTCAACGACTTGCACGCAGATTTTTACCATTACTGCGTTTTTTTAACGCAGAAATTTATAGCCTAGCGCGACCACTGTATTTGTCTAAAATGTGTTGTTATATAGTCAATATGATGATAAGTTTCGGTGTACAAAATTTCATGAAGACCTTACTAACAATTTTCAAGAAATTAACTTGAACAACTGAAATCCTGCATCATAACTTTTTCACGAAATCCCAAACTTTAATTTTACAAAACCCAAATTCCCTGGTTTAAAAATGGGCCATTCTGGCATCTGGAAAAAGGTATGCCCCCCCCTCCCCTTCAATGTCATAATACAAAATTTAACTAGTCTGAACCAGAACTGCCTAATTTCAATAACTGATTGTGTAACTAGTAGTATCATACCATCTCTTGATTAATAAGCCTCCATACTTCCTTTGCTTGGTTAGGAGCAAGTAAGTCAAGAGTCTCTTCTACTACAGTTGCTGCTTTTCGTTTCAGCTGCCTTATGGTACTGGGAGCCAACTTATCCACATCCTTCCTTATCTGATATGATATAGGACTGATCTTTCCCTGGCACCTTCTCTGTAAAGCATCTAATGTTTCCCTACTGTGAATTTGATTCTCCACACTCCATGAGGAAACCTGGGAAGATGATACTGAAGCCTGAAATAAAAGTCATAATGCAAATTATCTAACTTAGTGGTTCAAAAGATAAAAAGTTTCACTTTATCCACTTGTCTTTTCTTAATCAGTATCCAGTATAATATAAAATGCTCCAAAACAGAAATACCTCTCCCTCTATAGTAGCTTATTTTCGATTCTGTATTTGAATTTTATTTGAATCGCTGAAGGCATACTTGCAGACAGTACCGCACTGACAGAGCTAACTGGTAAACATATTGACAAATTGTTCTCCTTACCCACGTGCACAAGGTTTGTCAAAATTTACAATAGGAATGTATACATGTTTTGATATTTCTGTACTTGGGTTATCATACAACATAATAAATCGTAACAGAGATAATGATTAATATATGTGTATCACTTTTGTGGTGGGGCCTAATTTTTTTATGAATAAAGACTGTGAAGGGGATGCTGAGGTGTGGGAAATAATCTTCATTTACAAAGTTTGAACAATTTGCACCTACTATAAATATATCAGATTCAGTCTGTGAACTTGAAAATTCTGCATTGGCAGTGGCACTGGCTTGACTATTCAGGATCTGAAATATAATTTATGTAAATTTTAATAATGGTACAAATAAGAGATAAACTAGAAGCTCTAAAGAAACTGAACTCTTATATCGTAGAAAATCTTACAATAACAACTTTCAAAAGTGAGAATTTGTAAAAATAGACATTTCAAGGGCAATAACTCTACTATTAGTTGTCTTTTGCCCAACAACAGATTTTAGTTTTCACATTTTTACAATTCAACCTTTTATTTTTCACTGTTATTCATTCAATGAATTTATTTACCAAATCTTGTTGTAGCTCACTGTCATGATCATTTTGCATGTGGTCATCTGTTGGACATTCTACAGGTACTTTATGATCACAGGATGATATTGCCTGGTCAGACATTACATCTGTCTTTTTGTAAAAAGAAAAGTACATTTTTTACACATATTCCTTTGGAAATTAAGCTATCCATTTTGATAAAGCTAGACAGATCTGTAACCAATAAAATTACTTGTGTTGGATTATGAAAGTCAATATATATATTTTCTACATTGCAAATAATTTTCATTATTTTTTTGTGAATTATACATATTACACCATCATTTAACCATATGGGAACTAGAACTCCTAATGAAAGTCAACCAATATATGTACATGTATAAAACATTCATCATTCTGGTTAACCCACAAATGTTTTAACAATACATGTACTCACTATGTCTGGAAAGGACTCTAACTCACTAGCGATCTTCTTTCTACAAAACTTGCATATTGCTGAAATAAATAAGAAATAAATGATACAATTTCATGATTTTGTAAAATTGGACCCAGGAGTCCCGAGTGTAGTCTACAGATATCCAAATTCCACATAAATTCATTTAAATGTGCTTTATAAGACTGATTTTTGAGGTCGTCTTTATTGAACTTTTGCAATGTACAATCAAAAGCAATGTTCAAATCGTTCCCCGAAAAAATAAAGCAACATTGTCCCTAGAGTTATATCTTGTAGCATGATTCAGCAAAGTACTATAATTTATATGGATCTAGGGGAGAACATTGTAGCCTTGATTCCACCATTGATCATATCAATCCTTGTTCCTTTATAATTAGGATTTTACATGTATATACAAGTATACATTCACTCCATAATAAAATATCCATTCTTGTCTATGTGGTTTTGTGAACTTAACTTTGCTATGACTTAACTTTGTTATTTTTGCACTCATGTAAAAGATTTTGTACATATATGTACCCCGGTATATGTACCCTTAACATGCTTAACAGACAAATTTTGTTAAGCGTCCTGGCCTGCAGATATCAGAACAAATTTTGATATGAACTTACAGTAATATGTTAGGCAAACTTCCAAAATTAGTGAATTGTGTGCGTCATAAAAATAAAAAAATCACCCAGATGGGTTGTGGTCATATCATTATTCCAACAACCCATTACTCAGACAATGACAAAAATGACAAGTATTTGTATTAAATAAATAGGCTATAGTAGTACCTGGATCCGCCGTCGCCCGGTATTTATCACTATGATTCGGGTTTGCACATTATGTAACCAGGTCAAAAATGCAATTTATATGTTATATTCATTCTAAAAGCAGGGACGGTTCCTGAAATTTTTTAAAAAGGGGGGTGGGTGGGTTCTGACCAATTTTGCCAAACATCTACACGAAAGTGACAATAATTTTCAGAGAATTTTTATGTTTAGTAGCTTATCACAGTTGCATCCCCATCTATTGACCTTTACAACATCACATACATATCCAGATGTTTGTTATAAAAACATGTCTTGATACTGTATATATATATATACATTTCTTTCTTTGTCTGAGTAATAGTTTGTGGGAATAATGGGCTTTTGGAGTTATGGGTTGTCCGAGAAATGGGCTGTCTGAGTAATGCTCGTCCGATAGGTTATCATAAAATATCTCATTTTGGAAAGTGGTCCCAACCTGTTTTACTTTAAATCTTGAAAACAGCAGAAAATTTGGGATGTTTATTAAAAGATTAAAACTAACAATCATGTTACAATAGATTTTGAGTTATTTATTGTATAGCAAACTTACCAGACCCTACTGGGAGCAAAATTCCCCTTGCTGCCATGGCATAACTGTCCTGGGTCGATATAGGTCTATCTCCTTTACATTTTCCAGTGTGACCTGGAAAAACACATGCACTTCTTCTTTTCCATTGAAGACCCAACGAGGCCCTGTGGTACTGGCATTCCGTCAAATAGGGAACACGAGAGAAGATACCAACTCTTGAGCAGATCAAAAGGCCCTCTGACATAAATTTGTCATCGTATGATATGTTAAGAGATCTTAAATGTGATGAAATGGGTTTTGAACAATCTTTGATGAAATAAATATCCTGAGTATTAGTACAGGGAGTGTTTGTAAATAGGCTAAAACTGCACGTCTGCTGTTTGTTGAAATCTGCAGCCTCCATTGATAACATGAAGTTTTAGTGTTTTCACATTAGAGAGATTGCAAAGGGAGTTAATTTTGGCGCCAAAACTCGAGGCTCCTGGTGATATTTTAATTGTTGTTTATAGAGAAATAAACATGTTTCCTAATGTTCTGAAAAATGTTTTTAACACTTCTGAACATGATCTTTCCAAATAAATATTCAGCTTCTCTTAAATAATTTGTATTTTTATAAGATCTATAACAGAAATACCTGAAATTAACAATAGCTATATAGGGAAAATATCAACTTTTTAAAAAGGAAAAAAAAATCAGGTATATGGAAAATATGACTTTTTTGTTGTTTTATGTATTCAGGGTAGGTAATGCCTCAATTTGAAGACAGTTGACGGGAAATCCCTTCCACTGGCTATATCACTATTTTCTAATTTTGCATGATTCTTACAGAGACTGCTAATTAAAATCTTAAAGCCAGATAGGGATAGAGATTATAATTAAGCTAGATCGAAACATTTTCGTGTCTTATATCGGGCATCTTTCATTTAAGTTGCATCACAAGTACACGATTCTCTATTTTGGTCATCGTCTGATCATTATTTTGTTTCTTTGATTGTAAAGCATATTTTTGTATGTGTCTTGCATTTGCAGTCTTTAAAGTTTAAAAGAATGAATGAGACATATGGCCACCTAGGATGTTCACCGTTAAAGTTGTCATGTCTTTCTATAGGTGCCGTTTCAGTTGTTGACACTAAGTGCTATGTAATGCAGTGATATACATTTAAAAGTGGTATATGATTGTAGTTTTATTTTCATAGTCTACAATTAAAGCTACCATAGATAGTTTACATGTTAACTTAACCGCAAATAACAACGTAGTTATAATCAGAATTGCACGTAAACAACAGGACCGTATATTTTGATAGTCACCTTATAATTCATTTAAAAAGTGTTCCTGTTTATATTTCAAACGACCTAGAATTATTTATCATTTATTAAGTACTGTTATTATTACACACGATAAACGAAACGTTGCACCATACGATAATCCATACGATAGACGAAACGATTTATTAAAACAATAAAAGCTTAATCATTCCGTCTTACGCTTTTATTGTGTATTGTATCGTATATCATTTCCTGCATCGTGCGTACATCGTTTGTTCATCGTGCGTTGCGTTAACTGATACGTAGGGCTGTATTAAAGCTTTAAATACTGCTTGGTGCTGTTTTCAGTGGTCAGGGGATATACAATGTACCCATCATTTATTTAGAAAATAGTTGTTTCCTTTTATTATACAAATAATGGATTGCATAAATCTTTTGTTGACACATGGTTGAAATGTACATTTATCACTTCAACTTCAAGTTGTGTACTGTTATACACGTTGATTATTGATTTGTTTTCAAACATATGTTGGCAGCATTAAACATTGTTTTGATATTAGAGAAAAATGACTTTTACAACTAGATAAAATAGAATTAAACTTCAAATCAAATTTTCGATGCATAAAATGACTTATTTAGTCGTATTTAAACTAGCATAAAATAACAAAGTAGGGAAAATTGGGTCATATATTGTTGAAAAGTATCTATAAAGACAACAAAACGACCTACGAATTATTATCTTAAAATTGTAGTTTAATTTGTAAATCCTACAATTAAAGCTACCATAGATAGTTCACATGTTACCTTAACCACGACTGACAAAGTATTTATTCTCAGAAGTGCACGTAAGGCAACAAGACCTAAAATTGTATTAGTCACTTTGTAATGAAATTTAACAATATTCCGGTTTACATTACACACAACCTAGCATCATTTATTCTTTGTTGTTATATTATTAAAAAAGCACTTGTCGACTCTTAGCTTATAATGCATCCCATTGCTTAGCTTATTATCACATTAATGATCATCTATCAATTTAAATAAAATGTTATTAAAGATACTAAGGTTAAAATAATTGACTACACTAGACTCGAGTTTAAAATAGTTTCAATATTTCAAATAATAGCCAATATATGCTAAATCAATCTATACAAAGATGGACTTTAAGATTATCTATTTGTGTTAAGTACATAAGGGTTTAATAAATTATTAACTTATCTTTTTACAGCTGTGGCAAGTTCTCTTATAAATCATGAAAACATTTCTATAGCCTCTTACCAAATACTTCGATACAAGATCCCGATAACTAATTAACGGAGAACGACAAACAATGTTGATCTTTTTGACATACACCAATTGAAAGTAAAATTTCTATTAAACCTATGCTACTAACATTGCAGTCACTGAGGAAAGCATTTTCACTAGAACAAAAATACATTTCAAACATCATATCATACTTAAAACATGAGTTATTATTGGATATATTTGCAAAATTAATAAAATAAAAAAAAAAAATAAAAAAACAAAAAACACAAGCAACTATTACAGTACAAAAGACACTAAAGAGAACACACATATGTTTACACATGCTTAACGCAAACACTATGTATTCATATTGTGCTGGATGGCAATCCTTGTATGGTTCAGCATTGTTATCTATTAATTGAAAAGGTAATCGTTAAGATGCTTAACGCAAACACTATGTATTCATATTGTGCTGGATGGCAATCCTTGTAAGGTTCAGCATTGTTATCTATTAATTGAAAAGGTAATCGTTAACATGCTTAACGCAAACACTATGTATTCATATTGTGCTGGATGGCAATCCTTGTATGGTTCAGCATTGTAAAATATGAATCGACACATGGAATATAAGTAAAAATATGCTTATAAAAACTTACAAATATTTCAGGTTAGTGAGATTATCAAACACACCATCTTGTATAACAGCCAGCCGGTTTTCTTGTAGTTCTCTACAAAGAAATAAATGAATAAAACGACTTATCAATCATGACCCTAAAATTGTAGGTTTGTTTTCATATCTTCAATTAAGGCTGCCAAAGGCAGTTTGTGTGTTTTTTATCTTCATATGAGAAGTCAAACAACACGACCATAAATGAAAGTAATAAAACAACCCACAAGTCAAAGTCACAGAAACTTCAAATTTTCACCTTCAAATTCAATAAATAATATGCATTCCGGTTTATATGACCTAGTAACATTTATAATTTAATAACTTGAGTTATATTGAGTCATACAGGTATTTGTATAACATTATCTCGTCTACCGATTAAATCCTGGCAATCTTCCTGTGCCAGTCAGCATCATATAACAATAATACAGGTTTTATATAACTGGAACCTGACATGTATTTGCAAAATAGTCAAGTAACATTTTGGATTCAGGTATTTATGTTTCGGCAAAAATAACATGACATGAAGGGAAAGTTATCATGCCAAGTGGTATGAAAGGCAAACTGGAAAAGACAATAAATTTTTGTCTTCTTACTCTGTCTTAATCGGATCTTGCACAATTGTGGACTTTCGTTTAAGTTCTTGTTTGTAAAATAGTATTGTAACAAGAGGATTCAGTCTATGCAAACATTTACCAGATCATACACCAATAAAACAGCGTACATTTATTCGCTGATTTAAATCAATCTGAATACGATGTAATGTCTGTACTCGCTATCAACATTCACCAATCACAATTTTATCCCCTTCGCAGATATACAGATGAACGATTTAAAACAGCAAGCAAATCGCTACACGTGGCTTTTACAATTCAAGAAAATAAACTGATAACTGATAAACTGATTACGCATGTAATTATTAAACATTTTTGGATTAACGAATACAAGTCAGTCGAAACCAGCATTACTGCTTGACATAAATGTACAGTTTGCCAAAACCAACAATATGTTCTGTGTTAGAAGACTTTATATCATTTAAAATGCAATATTACTAAACTCTTCTATGATTTCATCGTTAGTTGTAAGGTAAAAAATGAGAGCAAACATAAATTAGTATTTCTTTTCCAATATATTTGAAACGATTTTTTTGTATCCGTTTCCAAAAAATTAACTACCAAATTGTATTTGTTGTCACTACATACCTGAACTATTCTTATTTAGGGTTTAACCGGAATTATTTCGTTTTCCATGAATGTACGATCATTGATATAGTACGTATATAGTAAACAGTGAAGCATGTTTAGCAACTCCAAGAGACACCCTTCTAGGCGGATTCGAGTTGAAATGTTCGTTTTAGTTTTGCAGGAGAATCATTGAAACTTAAACATTAATAAAACATATATAACTGATAACTGTTTCTCCACAACGACCACTTATACCGTTATAGATTCAATAATATTACTTCATATGTATGTATGAGTTATTTAACACATAATTACTTTGCGTCTATATATCAGTAAACAATACATACAAGAAATGAATTCATTTTATTTATTGGGAATTAAACTATTGTGATTTGTAATGGTCACTTGTTATTCACCAGTTATTAATCAAATATGTGTCTTTGTGTCTTGAATTATACGATAATATTGATGTGCTTTTACAGGCAATTTAAGAAGGTTATTTGGCAAGAAGTTCATGTTACTATGCATAGCGGGTACTTTCATCGCATTTTGATAAATGAAAATAAATATAATAATTATATGTGTACTATTAATTGTGAAATTTTTATACCCCAGGAAACAATGTCGTTACAAGCGAAACAACTTCGATTTCCGAATCATCAATTTCTAATCTCTGTAATATTTTTGCTGCACTTAGGGTATGTATATCATAGCGTCAGAGGATATTTTGTTGAATGCAATTTTCTGTTATTTCCTTGGAACGCAATTGTTTTGAAAATGAAGGATTACTGCCCATTAAATTCCTACGAAAATTACATGGTCACCATCATGAATTGATTGACCGTTATATTTTATATATTTTAATTTCATTGATGTTCTTAGTTAAGTTACTGGTGTCTGCTTGTATTTTTGAATTCTCACCAATTTCGACAATTACAAGAGAATGGTTTAATCATTTAAGAAGATTATGATATGTTGTCCTGAATTCTCAACACGCCCCATAAGTCAGCAAGATTTAAAGTTGCCATAGGATTGGAACTGAGAACTTTGATTTTTTGCCTTTTGGTTGACGAGCAGTATGTTCTGATTAACTGTTTAGTGTGTACATGTGATTCGTATGATTTTCAAATGAGAATATAACTTATCGGAGCAAATTGTATTATAATAGTTTAGATGTTGTTATTGTTGTTGTTGTTGATGTTGATGATGTTGTAATGATGAATGTAAAAGGCAGATAAAATTAAATGGGTTTTGAACTATTTGTTAACTAATATATAATATATTGAATATTTAATTCCTACAGATGGCAACGGATAGGCAGAGGTATCACTGTTCCTGGATTGCAAGTTATATTGACGAATTTTTGTTGTATCCAATTAAATGTAGTATTATTTGCTATTTGTGTCTTATCGACTTTTTTGCCCTATGTAGAGTGAACACAATATCAGCTACATTCATGACGAGAACATGTTAACAAACATAAACTCATTAGTGGATATTTGTTAGAATAAAGGGTAGAAAATAATAAATGCAAAATGGAATAATGGGCATTGTGATGGGGCAGAAAAAACCCTCTCTAATCGACATTAGAGTTTTAGTTTTTAATGAGCAGCACTATCTAACGATAGCTCTGTGGGTAGAGCAATGCAATGCTAGCAGTTTAGTCGAACGGACGAAACACAAGTCATATCAATCTTTGAATGTACATGTTCATTTAAATAACGCTGAAACTAAATATTTCCTAGAAGTAACAAGAGGTAACATGCATATAGATATAAAATAATCCTAATATAATAGGATTAAATTGCACGATTAAATATAAATTTGTAGCCGTGAGTCAGTCTGAGCAAAATGATCATCAAAGTGACAACAACACCGTTTTTATGTTTTTATTATCAGTTTAATTTGAACTGTCTAATAAGAAAGCTGGATATGGTATGTATGTACAGGAATGTTAACAGTTTTGATGCAAACCTTGCAGATGTATACCTACCGGTAAATGAACCCTTTCAATTAAGGAGTTCTATAGCAAAAACAGCTACTTGAGGCATAATCTTCATATCTCTTTTAATAACTTCTACATATTCTTTTGGGAAATGAAACACAACAAACTTATTTTATCAGCAAACATCTTTATAGGAAAAAAAAACATGTAAAATGTTTTTTTTACAAAAATGGATAAACTAGACCATTTAATCAGTAATCATGCTTTTTGACATGACTTTAAAAGAACTTAATTATTATCCTTTTATTTCATTTAACTTCTTTTCCAAAAGTATTATGATGTGTAGTAAACCACTGCTTGTGTTCAAAAAATACGTAGACTTTTCCTAAGTAGTGTTCAGCAAAAGTGAAACCAGACTTATTTCAGGTAATAATACATCTTGAAATTTACACGTTACAAACAACTTATGTTAACAGTGAAACAGAAAACATACAATAGGCTCATTTTGATTTAAGAAACATAGTTTTGTAAAGGAGATTGTTTTTTACTAAAAACACAAACAGGCGGATTAATGTCACGATGACATTCATTTGTAACTGAGGCACTTAGATAATGACTTACGAATCATTTCTGCACTTGCATGTTTATTTAAAATTGTTGCATTATGAAACGTAAAATTGTTGTTTTATTTCTATCAATTCATAGTGCCTTATCCCAAATACAACAACTTTATATTAATGAATGGCAGTAGTGTATTTAGTGTACTATCAAACCCTACTCATTATCTTCATACAGCGTCAAGAAATTTTTGCTAATAACATGTTTTGTTTGTATCGTTCTTGAAACCATGAAAACATAACGTAAGATTTAATAATATCCTGTTATAACAAAAGGTACAATATTACAATGTAATTTAATTATCTGTAGTAATAAAACAAATCTAAAATCTAATTTAAATATTTAATTTGATTTTATTGCTAAGATTAAAGAAATACAGACTTTTTTAAAGACAGAGTTATAACTCAGAACAACCTAACGCACACTGCTTACTATGCAACTGATGTATACTAGTGTGTATTAATATAATTGTATTTTAATTGACACCAAGTTGGCAGGCAATAGCGTTGATATGTTGGTGGATTTTGTAAATAAACAGACATTTAATTTAATTAACAGTTATAATAATAAAAACAATCAAATCGCCATTTGTTCTGAGAACAAATGAGAAGGTCTTTCCCACTGTCTCTTTAATGTCGGAAAATATATGTGATGCTATGGGAGTTTGTGTCTTGCTAAGCACAAAATGTCACTTCCAGTAATAAGAATGAGTTATTTGAGTAAAGATAGTTGTCTCGAACCAAAAAATATATGGTTGATAAGGACTTTACATAACAGTTACCCTGTTGCTAGGGTTGGATTCTCTCAGCGGGCAGGGTGTACTCGACTCAACTCTTAATTTACAAGGATTGTCAGTTGGCCTGCCGCAGGTCGTGGGTTTTCTCCGGGTACTCCGGCTTTCTCTCAAATAAAAACTGGACACCACGTAACAGCTGAAAAATTGCTGAAAGTCGCGTTAAACATCAAACAAACTAACTAACCGTTTTGAAGTTTTAACAAAAAAAAATGATTAACCAAAACGCGTCGAGGGTTGTAACTTGAAAACGGTTCCATACACAGCTTCCGTCAAAATGTACCAAATGAAAGTCTCGATAAGAGGACTATTTTTTCTATAATTGTCTCTTCTATCTTTTATGGTTTATAAGATAAAGTGCTAACAAAACATATGGTAACCTATGACTTTGACATTTGACCTTTGACCTTGACATGTTTAAAGATAATATATGTCATCTGGGATGAATGGTGGTGGTCCCAAGTCTCTAGGACTTTCGGTTTTGAAAAAAAAACTGTTTGAAGCTGTTTGACCTTGTTCAGGTCAAAAACACGTAAACAGGAAGTCGACTGAGAAAAAAAATTGCATGTGAAATCGTTGCCATAAGTCGGCCTTCATTTTGTATACTTCAGAGTTTGAGTATCTGTTGCGGTTTCTGAGTTTATCTGCTAACAAGGTTTTCGGTGTTTTTCCCGATAACTCTGTTACTAAAAATAGAACAGTCTCAAAGGCCATCTCCTGGTATGAGCGATTAAAGGTACCAAGTATCAAAATGATATGTTGACACCCCTTCTGGCAAACCCATTTGGAAATTTGGGGAGAAAAAAGTAAATAATAATAATCATCATTAAACCGCCATTTATTCTGTGTCATAAAAAATAGTTATTTGAGTAAAGAAAGTGGTCGCGAGCCACAAAATGTATGGTTGTTAACGACTTTTATTCATTTGCTAAGAACAGAAGGCCACTTCTGGATATGTAATGACATATTTCAGTAAAGTACATTATTCTGATTCGAAAAATATATGGTTGCTAAGGACCTTTTATCACGGTCAACTACTGATCACTTTAAACCTATATGTTTACTATATCATCTCTAACCGTTTTAAAGTTTTAGCTAAAAACGCCTAACCGAAACACATCAAGGGTTGTAACTCGAAAACCGTTCATTGCACAGCTTTAAGTCAATGTACCAAAGGAAGGTCTCAAAAAGAGGAGTATTTTTCCCATTATTGTCGGCTTCTATCTTTTACGGTCTTTGAGATATAGTCATAACAATACCTATGGTGGCCTTTGATCTTGACATTTGACTTTTGACCTAGACATTTTTACTGTAATATATGTCACTTAGGATAAATGGTGGTGGTCACAAGTCTTTATGACTTACGGGTTTCGAGAAAACAAATTTTACGAATTGAGACATTTTTTGGGTCATAAACGAGTAAACCGGAAGACCATTGAGAAAAAAATATTTGCATGTTGAATCATCGCCATAAGTCCACCTACACTCTGTACTCTTCAGATTTTAAGTATCTGTTACGGTTTCTGAGTTTATCTCCTAACAAGGTTTTCGGTGTTGGGGCAGATAACTCTGTTTCTTAGAATAGGACAGTCTCACAGGGTGAGTCAGGTCATATCCCTGTGTGAGCAATTAAAGGCGCCAAGTATCAAAATGATATGTCGGAAACCCTTCTGGCAAACGCATTTGAAGATTTGGGGAGAAAAAGAAAAAAAATAATAATCATAAAAAATACAAGATTGTTTTTCCTTTGGAAAGGGAAAAGACTTTAATAATGATAATAATAAAAATAGTTAAAATTAATGTGCTGTGATGCCAACACAGAAGTCACCCAAAATCCCCATTGATAGTATTGCGTTCCACTCAGGACATTGCAATGCACCTACATGTACACATCAAATTACATTAAAATCGGACAACGTTGAAATTTTGACGCATTTTTGGCTGCCATTTTGAAACGCACGGTCGAACAAAAATTTCAAATCTGGAGTTCAAATCGGGAAACTTAAATCTACATCCGCACCAAATGTTTCGCAATCGGAGCACGTTTAATTTTATCGAGATCGGATAACATTGAAAGTTATACGTTTTTCGCCCCCATTTGGAAACGCGTTGTCAGAAAAAACATTTCAAAGATAACGATAAAGTGCATATCATACAATCATATCCCTTCAATTGAGTCGATATAAAAAAAGATCGACATGAGAACATATCAACCTACATCGAAGTTGGAGGTAGATATGTTATCTCATGTCGATATTTTTTATATCAACCGTATTTTAATGCTACAATTGTTATATTAACAATTGATAATTTAAGCACATTTGTATCTACTAGTATTTAAAGGAATTTAGTTCAACGTTTTCTTTGAGTATTTAACTGCTTTGATGGTTGGTAGTCTTATGTACGAAATTTTAACATTTCATTTTATCAGCTAAATTTTAAACTTGTAATTCAAAGAATAAATAATACTATAAACAAGCAACATATTAAATTCTTGAAATTTTTTTGGAATGTACATACTTTCCTAATTTTCAAACCGGAAATAGATAGAAGACAATTCTGATTGGCTGTTTAAAGTGAATTTCCAAATTATTTTAAGAAATTTAAAAACAACCGTGCAATATCATGTTTTCTAAATAAAACAGTGCAAAATCACTTTTCTATCGGCCGTTTTTAAAGAACCTTTCCAAATCAGCATGTCATGTGACAGGCTTTACACAGATCAAATTTATCAAAGTAATATTAATTAATAAAATAAAAGATATCCATAATGATGATATAACACTGTGAATTAAGGTATTTACTCATATTTGTAAAAATAATTGATTACCAAAACGATCATTTGCAAAACCATAAATTGCAGAACAATTATCAAATTAAATCAAGTTGTTTTTTTTAAACTGATGCTTTAGAAAAAAATCATAAAAAAGACACTTAGAAATTCCTTAAGCTATCGACGCGCATTTCGTTTTATTCAGACTTTTCATTGCAGCCCAAGCCATAATCCAAGAATCCTCCGCTGTACAACTCTTTTTTTGCTTCTTTCGATATTGTTCTCTATGAATATAATCATCGTATCTTCAAGCAAGATGATTTAAGTCCACTTCTAAACTCAGTTCTATCGATACCCTCACATTCGAACATTTCACTTTCGTTTTGTTAAGGTCACGGGACAAAAATATGATTTAAATTGAATACATGCAAGAAATGAATTTTGTATTTGTTCGGAATGAAACGTTTCGTGAGTTTAATTTGTTACTCACTAATCACATTAAATATGTGTCTTTGTACCTTCAATTGTACCATAGTAAATGTTTTGTGGTGATTTCTCTGGCATGTCAGAAAGTTATTTGGCAATGCGTTCATGTTACTGTGCATATAGGATACTTTCGTCACATTTCCTAAATAAATCAGTTGTGGAATTAGGAAATATGTAGTGGAATTCAGGCAAAGCAAATCCATTTTGTAATTCCACTAAAGCTTTTCCGAGATTATGTTGCGTATCTTCTGCATATAAACTCTTCTCATATTTTTGTTGGTGTAATAATTTGGAATCATGTACGTTAATTAGTTACTTTTTATTATTTGATACATATATGTAAAACTTATCCAATACATAGTAATAGCGATAAGCATATTGCTTTGCCTTTTGCTTTAAAAAATACTGGTACAAAAAATATACGAGGACAGGGATATGCTTCTTTTCCACTTTGTTGTTCTTTTTCTGATGTTCATTTATACTAAGGTTGAAAGAATGAAGCATGAAAACAACTTTCGACACTTGTCGAAAAATAAGGCACAACGAGACAATCCGAATAAAGACAAAAGGCACAATATACACTGCTGGGTAATTAAGAAATCGTTAAGTTACTCGTTGTCCCGTCCAGTTATCGAAAACGTTCCAATGCAAGAAAATTAAGAACCACAAATAGATTAGAAAAAATGTCTAATGATATTTATGAGACATATTTCCTATCTACATTGAAACATATAAGTTCATGTCAATAATATTGAAGAAAAAATTACTGTATAATGTATGTTAATTATTCAATTTAAAAACCAGTTGTACTGTCCTGCTTGTAACTTTTATAAGTGTTATTTTGCATTTGTTTTTTACTTCTGTAATACCACAATTCTTACACTAAGAATCTAAAAATGACAGTGATTATATAATCCCTCGCCCCCAACCCAGATTGAAATGTTAGAGCTAGCAGCCTTTGCTCGACTATAACCTTAATTGACAAGGATTGCCGGTTTACCTGATGAATATATGGGGTTCTCAGCGGGTTGTCCACATTTCTCCCCTAAAAGAAACACTGGGCGCTATTTAAATTACTGAAAAAGGTTTAACCCAAATCACACAAACAAACACACTAACCAAAAAGTGTTATTTTTAATGAAGATAATGCAAAATACCGAACATTAAGACAATCGAACTAGGTAAAAATGCTTAAAAATAATAAATAAATAAATAAATAAATAAATAATAATTAATTAACTAACACCGTAAACATGAATCAAATACGACCGTCATAAATCCAGGTCTATGTCAAAGAGATGCAACCAACAAACGACACAGAGAAGAAACCAAACAGACACAATAGTAATCTGAACCCAATAAAACTCAAGTGCTCTGCGCAAATAAGCAGTGCCATCTTCTAGTAAACGCCGTGATGTAACTCATAGTCATTATTTGAAAACTAGGAAGTCAAACATGGGAATAGAAAAAGAAAACAATAACAAAGAATTGTTTTAAAAGTCACAAAAAATGTTTTCCAAGAAACCTAATACTACCAAGAGATCTATGGAAAACGAGTGCAGCTTTATGTAGTCTTTATATCCTAATCAAATAAACAAATAACTTGATATTGTCATTCAAACATTAAGAGGGAAACAATTTCTGCATCTTGCAAAATACCATACGTTGCATTGAGTACCCACCACATTCACAAGACTGATCGGCATTTAACAGGCTAATTTGACAGCAGCAATTTCCTTTTCATAATGCAACAAATTTAAATAAACATACAACTAGCGGATACAAAAATGTAGTAATTCATGAGTTACTAAATAAACAACGCTCTCATTTTATGATTTTGTGATATTCATTAAATGTATATCACAGAATAAATGATACACATTTGATTGAAACATTTGTCTTAGTTGTACCTTGAAAGAATTTTTTTCCTTAAAAACATAAAAAAAACAACAATGTATAACCAATTGTGGTGACAAAGAACACTGCATTGTCAATACCAACAGATAATAGTTAAAGTTAAAGCCAGTTAAAAGTGAAAAATGTCATAGCATATGACGTTAAGAGGCTTTAATGAACAAGACCATTGACCTTTTTGTATTCGCCTTATCATTGTAGCCTTAGCCATGATGAAGGCCAATAATAATCAACAAAGAAGATCCTACGTCAATATCTGTTATACCCTTGACCTTCCGTTGTTTTTCATGATCATGGTCAATGATGACCATTAGTGAAGATTCTACGTCAATATATAATATATATTGTTGCTGAGATATAGCTCTTACAAAGGGTCTACAAAAATATACAATTCAAAACCTGAACATTTTGGTCTCGTATGGTTATGCACACCACCAAATATCAAAAATTAGAATTTGACGTTGACCTTGTAAGCTTTCTTTAAGGTCAAGGTCATTGATGATCGACAGTGAAAGCGCAATTTTCTATCACATCTGGTTAAAAAGATACATATTCAACATGCAATAAAACAGGGAAGAAAACTCATTTATTAACCTGCAAAAAGGCTTCGCGTGTTATGTTTCAAAGTGTCCTGATCCTTTACTAACCACATTGAAACAACTTTTCTTACGGTTTCTACATTGATCTGAACATAAGCTTTTAGTGACTGGAGGGATATAACTTTAAAAAAAACAAGTTGGATGAGCCATTGTTAACAGCGAAACGTAATGTCTAATATATGCATGACACAATATGTCTGCGACATGTCAAATCACGAAATTAATTAGGCAAACAGAAAAACATGTCGGAAAAAAGAACAAGAAAGAGATAAAACATTAAGGCTTTCCAATCTAAAGTGACAAGCTTAATGAGAAACACACTACATCAAGGCTTTTCACTCCTCAACAGGCAACCCCAATAATATTAAATATAGGCAGTAACTCGAACAAGAATACCTATACGTATAATGAATTTTAACACAATTGTTATTGCTATTAGTAGTAGTAATGTTTATGTTCAGAAACATGAATTTAAATCAGGTTTAAGATGCTTGTTAACTGTTATTTAATATTTATTATGGATGTTAAATTCCTTCAATTAGAAGCTGATAGGTAAATGTATCACTGCAACTGGAATACATTTTAGTGATGGAAAGAGAAATAGGGGTCTCTGAGTTGAATTTTTGTCATTATTTTTGCCAATACCACACTCATTTAAAAAAACCGTTTTATTTCCACCATTAATAAATTGGGATAATAATATAGGTACAAGACCTTAATTATTATTTTAAATTTCATTGAAATTAAGAAATTAATAATGAAAGAAATTATTAATAAATTTACCATAAATGTTCTATCTATTTTGAAATTTTCACAAAAAATGGCGGATGGTGTCCTGCATCCCCTTAAAATCAGAGTGCAGCATTAGTTTTATATATGTTTTAGATATCGGAAAAAATCTATTGAAGTTCGTTTACTTTACTTTTATTCTTGGATTAAGATATATAAAACATATATAATACATATCAATAAAGATCAGCACACTTTTTTACTCTCTCCTTTTTAAAGAGCAATAAATAAAATCAATGAAGTCTGAATATGCATGTTTTTTACCATGTCTGTTTCTTATATTCACGCATGCTTAGGTTGATAGAAGAAGGCACGAAAACAACTATCAACACTTATCGAAAGACAAGGGACAACGAGAAAATCCAGATAGAGACAAAGGCACACTTTACACGACTGGCTAAATAAGCACCTGTTTAGTTACTCGTTGTCACGTCCAGTTATCGAAAACATTTCCTGTCTATATTGAAACCTATGTTCATATCTATTAATAATACTGAAGAGACGATTCTTGTTTCATGTATGTTGACTATTCAATTTTAAACACAGTTGTACACAGTTCTGCTTTAAACTTTAATAATAATCAGTTGTTTATTTTTCTGTAAAACCACAATTTTTATATTAAGAAGCTAACTGTTTTAAAAGTGACAGTTATTATATAGACCCTCGCCACTCCCTAGAATATTCCGATCATTCTGCTCAATCTAGTCTAGTCCAATTCAGAATGGGTTTTTTAAATATATGTATTCAGTTGGTAGTTATATTCGGAGGTAGCCATTAAACAGAACGGAGGTTGGTTACGACAAACACAACAAATCAAGGCGATTTATAACGCAGATATCCCCAACAGTTAATTAACTCATGATGGCGATCGTACAATTTCTAAGTGATGACATAAAGCCCACTACTGTCAATCCCTGTTTCAGTAGCCTTTCTGACAGCAGACACTATTTATATAAATATCTGGCTATTGAGAACCTGTTCAATATGGTGATGTATATTTCATACTCAGTTCCTCCTGATATGTTGTTCCACAATAAGGAAATCCACAAAATGAAAATTTAATTACTTTTGTCGTAAGTTTACTCTAAACATGTATTGTCAATTGTTAGATGTAGATCAATGTATGAAACAGAACTAGCCATCTATGTGATGTCATTAAGTGCAAGTTTATTGTTGTAGATACGATCAACAAAGTAGAAAATCTCGGATTGTTCAATTACAACAGGTCATCTATATATAAGGAAAGGGCTAAAAATAGATTTTATCAGTTAAAACACGTCTACCGAATATGTTAAATATGTCATAAATCACAAAGTCAAGTGTTCAGATGATTTCAGTAAAAGAGACAATTTTTGTAAGAATCAGAGTGGTTCGTTACAGAATATGATTTGTGACGGCTAAAACTAAATATGTATATAATCGTGTATTTTTGCACGGTTGTTACAATAGGATGTGCCTGTTCATATAGTGCAGGATTTACCAGATTAATACAATATCTATATTGTTTTGATTTCTATTAGATTATCCTTTTCATTTGCACATTTCTTCTGATCTTTAGTTTCAGAAATATACAATGTAATGTTACAAATAAATACCTATCAATATTTTTTATTTCTTTAAATTTGAACATTAGGGGCAAATTTTGTTTTGTTTTTCAGTTTTTAATCAGGTCTTTATTCAACTGAATCACTTGTGTTGCAATATAATTATTTCTTAGAGAACACACACGAAGAAGTTTTGACATTTTGTACCTATAACTGCATGTAGTAGCTTTATTTCTTTATAATCCATTTTGAATATTTCATGGAACCAATTTATAATAATTTTTTGATATATTACTTTATCTACTAAAATAGGAAATGAAGGCGACGTCATTATTACACATTCAGATAATGTTACATAGAAAAAGAGCTCTTAGCAGATAATAATAATAATAATGAAAAAGTTAAAGACTGTGATGAGTCTTGTTGTGGAGGATGATGTTGAATAATGGGATATTATGACACTTTCAATTAAATATGTTTTCGGCTTTTTGATTGATTAATTGAGTGAATGAGTGAGTGAGTGACTGAGTGATGTTTAATGTCCATCAAGCAATATTTCATTTATATTCAGGACATGTCGGCTATTTGACAACTAATACATAATATGTTGAATATTTTTTTAATTCCTATAGAAGGAAGCATATAGGCATATTGATCAATGTGCTTGGATTCAAAGCTTTGACGAATTTGAGTTGCTCCACTTTACATCTGATTTTAATTCATTTATCGTCTGTTAAATTATGTTTTATTTGCGTCAAATCAGGTTTTAATATCGGTTTGTGCTTGAGGTATAAATCACAATATCTCATAATATTTGGCTCAAAAATACAATACCATAAAGGCATATTTTTATATTTATTTATTTTTTAAAGGAAAACAAAAAACACAAACCGAAAGTCAAGTGGCAATTACAAAACCGGCTTAGAATTATAAATAAACGAAAATAAAATAAACTAAAAGCTGAAAGACGACACATTCTCTATATAACTCTGTAAAAATGTCTTTTTTGAGAGATGCATCACTTAAATAAGTTCAACTGCAAATATATCATGTGAAGGGATAACATCCACTTAGATACAACTAACTGATGATGTAGTACCTTATTAATCAAGAACAGAGTCCAGTCTAGAAAATCGAGAATGCTGATCTCAACATCTAGCAATAAAACAACTATGAATTTTATCGAGATATTTTGTATTTAGGACTAAGTTGATACCATTAGTGAGGTTTTGCATTTCAAAGACTGTATTAAAGATTATATTCACACGGTCACCAAATTTAACACTAACAAGACATCATGTACAAAGCATGCAGTGGAGAGAGGCCTCGATCAGAACATTTCCTTTGATTCAAGGACCTTGCTTCATAACGAAACAAAAACAGGTAAACAAGGAGAGGATCACCACGAGTAATAAGAGTTTGTTTTTCAAGTTTCTGATTTATTTAAAATTTATATTTTAATACTACTTGTTTGTTGGTCAATACAACAATTTAAGTGCGATATTGTTTTATTTTATTGTATGTGACCTGTTACATGTAGATGTGTAAATATTTAGCCGACTCGTCCCCCAAAATCAGTAACATATTTATTTCACATTTAGGTCTCTTTTTGACAGTCATCATTTTTACACGCAGTTTGAAAAAGGTTACTTAATTGTATGTCTGAATCTTTTTTTTCCATATTACAACATGTCAAACTTCAATTATAAAACTATTATGTATCAATAATTGTTGAACTGTTGAACAAGAATTGCCAATCAAAACACATTGTTTACTAATTGTTTACAAACAAAAAGTTGAGAATATTGTAAATTATGTAGCGATTCTTATCGCAAATTTTATTTGACATGCAATAAAGTAGTTAAATTATATATTTGCAATTACGCTGGATCTTTTGACACGTTTTATAGTAGGAAATATTGTTTTTGTAAACGTTTTAAACATTGTCATTACAGTCATATCGATAAAACATAAACTTTTCAAATCCTGCCCTTAAAGAGCATTTCAATTTTAACTAGTGCTCATTGTAATTGCAATCAAGTCACAAATAGTCCACTCCCGTCATCTCACACAGTCGGCCACGTGACATTATTAGTTACTAATAATATAATCTACTTATAATCTAGAAGAAAAATAATAAAAATAAAGAATAATTATAAGAAGCTGTGAAAAATCAAAAACTCTCCGAAACTTAGTGCTCCGGGACTTAATAATAACTTATTTCGTTGATTGATTGATTGAATGTTTGCTGACTTCCAATAAGCAGTAATTAAGTCTTTTTAAGATGCGACCAAGTTAAAAAACAATCAATTAGGGAACGATGGACCAAAGGTCAAAATTTTGAATTCCAATCGAAAAATATAAGGTATGGTAGGGGCGGAATGTTTACCCTTCAAGCCGGTTCTGTTTTGAAATCTACAAAAGGGATAATTATCGTGCAAGAGGCGTGGCACTCTCTAACACGTCACCCACAATAATCCGCTGCCAGGTTTTATTCGATTATAACCAGAAGACCTACTCCCCAACATTCCCGATTTTTAAGGAAAAATATACTTATATATCAGTAGCGAAAGTCTAAAACAGCCAGCGTAAAATAATCAAACATTAATTAAAATATCATTTTCCATGAACGTCAACTATTTATGATTTTTTTAAGTAAACAAAAAAGAAAGAAACAAAACTTATCTTAAAAATTCTCTTCGTGCAATTTTTACCAATATTATATAAGTGTTTCTGAAAGAAGCGTTTACAATATTAAAAGTACTTTGCAATCGATATTTTATAAAACGAAAACTTAAAATTGTGACGGCGAAATAAATGCAAAAAAAAACAGAATAAATTATTGATTTTCATCTTACATTTAGATGTTTGCATCTTCAACTCAAAATTATCTATGTTTCGACGTTTATTCTTTAATTTGATATTTTATACTTGAAAATTCATATGAGAAAATGAAATAGTTAATAAAATATATAATATATGTTTACGCTTTTGTCGTTAATCTTACTTAGTATCATACCGCGAAATTCTTCGGAATTGTTTCACAGAATAAAAGCTTTTTTCAAATCACGACATATGATCTTTTTAAGCGTTCGTACTAAAAAAAAGCTCGATTGTGGCTAAGGTAACAGAAAACTACTATCACCAAAGTTGTCGGATCTACCTTTACCGCGAAATGGTGTGCGCGACTCATTCCTAAATTTTGCAAAGAGTACTAGTTGTGCTGTCGAATGACGGCTGTTTCGCTGCGTACTCCAGCTCTTCACTATAAACGCTCGACGTTATATTAAATAGCGCAATATAATTTTTAAAAATGATACTAAATAAACTTAAAACAAACGTACATACAAATAATGCTAACACGAGAGAGTGACGTGAAAATAATTGTATGATTCTGCCTTCACGTTTTTCTGCTTCATACAATTTCAAAAACAAACAAGATAGGTATGCATTGGAAAGCGAAGATGTTTTGTGTTTTTTTATTTTTGTTTCGATTAAATGACAATATGTGATCTTTATATTGCGTTAAAGATGCATTAGTTATAGACTGGGAATTTTCATTTATATAATTTGCAATTTAAGACTAATGTAAGCCTTATGTTTAAGTAATACGAGCCTTAAACGAGGAAGTAAGAGTTGACATTTTTATACTTATAATATTTGCGAGTGAAACGAATTTTATCATTTCGAAATATTAATTTCACTCACCGGAAGTTGAATGGACGGATTGGACCGATTAATGCAAATCAATCCGTCAGATTAGTCAAATCGTTCAAAATCCGTCACTTGACGATGGACTGAATGGGAACAATCTGCGGGATTGAAAACGATTTGACTGATTGATAACATATTGCTGACGGATTTTTGAACGCTGACGGATCGCTCTGACGGATTGCTAAAGGTGATGCGTTTTTAATCTCTAGTACTGTATTAAGTCGCTACAGAGTCACTTCTGTTAATAATCTTATAATTGCGATTCAGCGTATGTGTGTCGTGTGGGTGATGTATATAATGAAGTCGATAACAAGACATCATTTTGATACAAGGTGACTTTGTATCTGTATCTTACAGTACTTTCATCGGAGCTTTTCATAATCTTGTTTTAGCAGCTATAATGTCAAATCCATAGTTGGATGGCGAGGAAAAAAAATACTCATTACATCGTGACAGGTTTTGGAAATATTTACACAATTCCTCATAAACACACACAAAACAAAACACTTATTCTAGCTTTCTAATAATTATAATATTGAAATATTAATAACAAAATTACAGTATTGTAAGATTTTTAAATCCAATAAAACTGTCTTTTTCAATAGAAGAAATAAAAAAAGTAAAAAGTAATTCTGAATAATAGTTGTTTAAGCATAATGGTTTACTATCCAAAACATAAGATAAATAGTGTTTTACTGTATACCTTTCCAATAATTTTATGATTTTTGCAATAATATGGAACATTAACATTAATTTATAAGACAGTAATGTTTACAAAACTGTTTTCACTTTGACTGCCAAAAAGGGTAAGCCGACCTCTCTTATTTATAATGTTGATACAAATAACAGTAAAATAATTGTAATCCTTTATGCAAAATATTAGTTTTTTACAGTGCTTTTAGCTTTAGTGTACTTAATAAACTGCATAATTTATAATCGGGTAGCTATCCGTTCATTAAATTTTAAATTATTGCCAACCATGTTTATTGTTACACTATTTTAGTGAACTGACGAAGAACGAACATTTTAAATAAATCTGTAAAAGTGTCTTGCCAACCCTATTTATTAAGCGAACTTAAGTGATACATGTGAAACGAAAAGTAAATATATGCGAAGGTTTGTTCTTATTGTAATGCATTACTCTAATAATTTTAATTACTACTCATGTTACAAACAATCTAAATAAACACAAGCTGAAAAGGATAGGTGTCTATCTGGACAAATTTACTAAAACAGTATACAACATGTTGACAAAAGTGAACAATCAGATTATATCTTAAACTTGTTCTGCACTTCTCGTAGGCATACAATTTCTGCCGGTTCTGATCAATCGTGATAATGTTTTTTTCAACATTTACTGAACGGTCGCAGATTATTTAGAAAACAATTGGCACTATAATAATTTGTTTCGTTGAAATCAATAGTCTCTATTGTAATCAAAGGTTAACATACATTTTAATTTCATTACAAATGCTAAATACGATTACGAAATTGCAATCGTATACACATTTGTTTTATTTTTTCAGGAATAATGGATTAACATCCAACCAGAAGTATGCAAGCTACATTCAAGAAGAACAATCTTACTAACACTTTGGGGAAGAATGGATAGATTGGACATTTTGATTGCTACAGGAACACTAGGGAGAGGTGGGAAGGTACGTATAGTTTTTTTCTTTGAGCCAAATTGTTTACATATCTTAGACATGAATGTCTTTATGTACAGCTGTGTGGTAGTGTGTTTTATTAGTTGTGTTTAATGAAACATAGTCTTAAGTGTAAAAGTTCGTCAATATAATATTCAAATGACTATAGATTGCTGGAAGTTATTACATTAAATGTAATGATTATTTCCGAAAAGCAAATTCATCAAACATGTGTACCTTTTATTCCATCTGTAGATGTATTTGTTTAATCGAATTATCGTTCAGTCAACAAGAACCGAAAACCATAGGACAATGATGACACATTCTGAATTGAGACAAAGACACACGACACAAAGAAGAAACCAGCAATTATTATCCATATTATCCAAAATGTTCCTTAGTTTGGTACATTGGAGGAAATGTTTCCCTCAGAAAAAAACAACGATGTATAACCAGTTTTGGTGATGAAGAACACTACATTGTCAATTTTCATATTTAAATTGAATTCATATTACAATACACACAGGTAATAGTTAAAACCAGTTACATATGTTTTAAAGTGGAAATATAAAAACATATGACGTTATAAGGCTTTAATGAACACGATAACTAACCTTTGATTTTTGCATAAACAACATGTATGCATAAAAACTAATCATATATTTGGATAAACCACTTTATATACACGGAAAATGAAATCTTTTAAAAATAAGATTTTACCTTCACCTCTATTATTGTGTGAACAATGATCAACAAAAAAGATCTTGCGTCACAGATGTGGCACTATTCTGTTGTTATTATCAGGTTATTAGTCGTTAAACCATTAATGTAAGACAAAACGACGTGATTATCAGGGAGTGATAATGCCCTCATGTCAAATTACCGCAAATTATCTTACTGACATGAAATAATTGATTACAATAAACGATCATATGCAAACACATATATTTGAGAAAAAGTAAAAAAAGAAAAATAGCTTTTATGAAAACTTGTACTGTAGAAAAAGTCACAAGAAGCCAGTTACAATTTTCCCAAGTTGACACGTTTTTCGTTATATTAAGACTTATCAGTTCGTCCCAAACCAAATCCATTGGAAATCCAAAGAACAGAAGTATCTTTACCACGTTGTTTGTTGCAAGGCATAATACTGGGCGTCCATGATTGTATGGTCTTTGATCTAATACGTTGACAGAAAACAGTAAAGCAATTTTAGCAACTCCAATGAGACATCCTTCTTTGCGTACTTACTAAATTGTTCGTTATGGTTGCCAGTATGATCATTGAAACTTACACAATAACAAATCGTATATAACTGACAATTATTTATCCACAATGACCACTATTACCCTTTTGAAATATAATAATATTACTACATATGTATGTGTTAGCATTAATTAACACATAATTTTTTGACATCTATATATCAGTATACATTACATGCAAGAAATGAATTTATTGTATGTATTGGGAATCAAACTATTGTGATTTTACATGGTTACTCAGTCACTAGTTGTAAATTAAATATGTGTATTTGAACCTTAAATTGTCCGATAGTAAATGTATGATGTGATTTTTCTGGCATTTTAAGAAGGCTATTTGGTAACAAGTTCATGTTACGGTACTTTCATCGCATTTTAACAAATGAAAATTAATATACCAATAGTATTATTTGAGGCTACTACACCGAAAACTTTCTGTCAAATTGTATGTTAAACATGTGATATAATGAACAATTACTTAACTGCAATTATGAATTCTTTAATCCTACCCTTTTTTCTACCGAGCAGCATTTCATTTTAGAACAAGACGAACACAACGAATCAGTTCTTGAAAGGTGATTGACTAGTGCGATGACATAGTATATTGCTACTAAAGCACCTAACTTAACAAACCTAAGCAAGAGGGAATAAAATATATAAAAAATAATTAAACGGGAAAACGCAAATCTCGATTTATTTCAATACTCACAATACTAACAAAGATTACGATGTCGAAACAACATCACATGTGACTTACTTTACTTATTTCCTCTCTCCCTGTGAAGAATCGGACAGAAACATCACATGTTAGTTGGCTTAATATTTTAATATCACATCATGTCAATTAAACATATATTAGAGTTTAAAGTTCGTCATTAGTGTTAACTGACTGTTCACACGTGTCTCTACAAGGATGTATATACATGCACCTTATTCCGTTTGAGAATACCATTTTTATAAATTTCTTATATAATCATTCCCAGACAATTCACTCTTGTTCATGCTAAACATTAATTAGCTTCTTTATATTTTTATTAAGGGGATGCAGGACACTTTCACTGAACATAATTTGTCAATACATTTTCTTTAAATTCGCCAAATTGTTAGTTTTTTATACAAGTTATCAGAATTAAAAAAAAGGGGTTTCAGAGCTTATTTTCTAGGGGCTGAGCACTGGAATTTTATATTTTCATAAAGATTATACAGAGAAAAGAATAAAAACGCACTAAAATAAAAGATTACAAAAATTCTGTCCAAGGAAATTTTCTGACTTTTTATATAATGTCAAGCAATTTGTGTACATTTTAGTGATGGAAAGAAAAATAGGGGTCTCTGAGTTAAATTTGTGTCATTTGGGTAAAAACTGGTCAAAAACTGTGAAAAAATTTTATTTTTTAGTCAAAATTACCACCCTGGTTCAAAATTCCATTTTCAGATTTTTTTGTAAATACCAAACTCATTTAAACACAAACTTTTTATTTCAACCATTACTAAATTGAAGTAATAATATAGGTACAAGACTTTAATTATTATTTTTAATGTTATTGAAATTAAGAAATCAATGATGAAAGAAATTATTATTGAATTTACCATAAATGTTCAATCTATTTTGAAATTTTCACAAAACATAGCGGATTGTGTCCTGCATCCCCTTAAAATGAGAGTGCAGCATTAGTTATATATATATATATATATATATATATATATATATATATATATATATATATATATATATATTAGATCTCGGGAAAAAATCTATTGAAATTCATTTTCGGTACTTTTATTCTTGGATTTAGATATATAAAACATATATAATGCATATCAATAACGATTAGCATACGTTTTTACTCTCTCCTGTTAAAGGTTCAAAAAATAAAATAATGAAGACTTTGATATGCATTTTTTTTCACTATGTCTTTTTCTTATATTCACGTATGCTTAGGTTGAACAAAGAAAGCAAAAAACCAACTATCAACACCTATCGAAAGACAAAGGATGAAGCACCCGTTTGATTACTCGTTGTCACCTCTTGTTATCCAAGACATCTCCTGTCTAAATTGAAACCTATGTTCATATCTATTAATAATACAGAAGAGAGGATTCTTGTTTCATGTATGCTGATTATTCAATTTTAACAACAGTTGCACTGTTTTGTTTTAAACTTAAATAATGGTGCTATTTTTAATGTGTTTATTTTTCTGTAAGACCACAATTCTTATATTAAGAAGCTAACTGTTTTAAAAGTGACAGCTATAATGTAACTCCTCGCCACTCGCTCGATCAGTCCGATCAGTCCGCTCAATCTAGTCTAGTCCACTTGAGAATCTGTTATTTAAATATATGTAATATATATGGAACATTTAGTATTTTTATTGACGGATACGTCTAAGAAACAGAATAAGAGATACAAGACGAATACATTTAAGAAACATTGTCAGAGATACAGAGAAGTACATCTGAAACAATAAGATAAAGAAAGACAAAAAATATGATTAAAAAGAGCAGACAAAAGCAATCAAAAACATAATACAGAACAAAAAAAATAATTACACGAACTACACTAAAATCGGGAGTGAGTGCAGGTGCTTCGAAGGGTAAGCAGTTCTTGCTCTACTCTTGGCAAGAGTTGTATCTAAAAGGTACAAATTCAGTGGTTAGTTATATTCGGAGGTAGTCATTAAACAGGACTTAGGTTGGTTACGACAAACCAAACACATTAAGGCCATTTATGACGCAGATATCCCCAACAGTTAATTAACTCATTATGGCGATCGTACAATTTCTAAGCAATGACATAAATCTTACTAATGTCAATCTCTGGTTCAGTAGCTTTCTGATAACAGACACTATTGATATGAATATCTGGCTCTTGAGAACCTGTTCAATACGGTGATGTATATTTCATATTCAGGTCCTGCTGAAATGTTGCTCCACAATAAGGAAAATCAACAAAAGGAAAGTTAATCACTTCTGTCGTAAATTTCTTAACATTCATTGTCAATTGTTAGATGTAGGTCAATGTATGAGACAGAACTAGCTATCTCTGTAATGTCATTAAGTGCAAGTTAAATGTTGTCGATGCGATCAACAAAGTCGCAAATCTTGGATTGTTTAATTACATCACGTCATCTATACAGAGAAACAGGAAATTAAATTAGAGGGATAAAAATAGAGTTTGTCAGTTAAAAACACGTCTACAAAATATGTTAAATATGCCATTAATCACAAAGTCAAGTGTTCAGATGATTTCAGACACAGAGCAAATTTTTGTAAGAATCAAAGAGGTGCGTTACAGAACATGATTTGTGACGGCCTAAAACAAAATATGTATATAAACGGAAGTGTATTTTTTTACGGTTGTTACAATAGGATGAGCCGTTTAATTTAGTGCAGGATTTACCTAGATTAATACAAAATCTATGTTGTTTTGATTTCTATCAGCCTGTCCTTTTCATTTACACATTTCTTCTGATCTTTAGTTTCAGTAAAGTACAACGGTTATGTTAAATATAATTGCTTATCCACTTAAAATTTGAGCAATTATTTTTATGCCTTTTTGAATGCTTCATAGAATAATTTTATTTTACAATTTTGATATATTGCTTCATCTACTATAATAGGAAATGAATGCGACGTCATTATTACACATTCGGCTAAGTGTCAAATAGAAAACGAGCTCTTTGTTGTTGATGACGATGTTGAATAAAGGGATATTATGACACTTTCAATTAAATATGTTTTTGGCTATTTGAGTGATTGATTGAGTGACTGAGTGAGTGATGTTTAATGTCACGCAAGCAATATTGAATTTATATTCATGGCATGTCGGCTATTTGACAACTTATATATAATATGTTGAATCTTTGTTTAATTCATATAGAAGGAAGCCTATAGGCATATTTATCAATGTACTTGGAATCAAAGTTTTCACGAATTTGCGTTGTTCCACATTACATATGATTTTAATTAATTTATCGTCTGTTAAATATGTGTTATATGTGTCAAACCGGGTTTTAATATTGGTTTATGCTTAAACTATAAATCACTCAGACAATTTCTCCTAATATTTGTCTAAAAATAAAATACCATAAAGACCTTTTTATATTTATTGTTTTTAACGCAAAAAAGAAAAAGACAAACCGAAAGTCAAATGGCAATTTCAAACGTTATGATTTGCCATGGTAAAATACAAAGACAAGAAAACACCAAGCTATATATAAATTAGCATAAATGTCTTTTTGAGAGATGCATCACTTAACTAAGTTGAACTGCAAATATATCATGTGAAGGTATAGCATCCGCTTAGATACAACTAACTGACAACGGCTCTGTAAATGAACTTTGACTGAAGGAGAGGAAAATAGTTCTTATTTTGATATTTGAATGCGCCAAACTGTAGCATAGACAGTGGATTTATTATTCAATGGAATTTTAATATTGGAGCTGTATTTAAAAAGCAGTTTCATATAGAATTTATAAATAAATTTATTCAGATAATTTATTAAATGTATTGGTTATTTTTTTATCTGATTGTTCAAAGCCTATTTCTGGACTATTTTATGGGTGTAAGGGAGTTTCCATGAGTACCGTTCGGATTTTCTTAATTTGCAAAAAATTTATCGGACATGGCACCCCGAAAATTTAATGTGATATACGTGAAATTATTCCGGTCGTTTTGAGGGGTCTCTCATTACTCAACGAAACTTGGTGCGTAAGTGAGAGCAAAAAATGTCAATAGTTTCCCCTATACAAAAATAATTAAGAGGCCGTTGTCAACTGATGATGTAGTAGTTTATTTATCAAGAACAAGGTAGTGTCAAGAAAATCGAGAAAACTAATCGCAACATCTAGCAGTAATACAACTATCAATTTTATCGAGATATTTTTTCCAAAGGACTAAGTTGATACTATTATTGAGGTTTTGAATTTCAACGTCTGTATTAAAGTTTATATTTACACGGTCACCAAATTTAACACATCAAGACAAAGCATGCAGTGGCAAGAGGTATCGATCAGTACCTTTCCTATAATTCAATGACTTTGCTTCATATAGAGAAAAACAGATAAACAAGGAGAGGATCACTACTAGTAATTAGAGTTTGATTTTCGAGTTTATGATTTATTTAAAATATATATGTTAATCCTACTTGTTTGTTGGTCAATACAACAATTTGAAGTGCAGCGAATAAAACAAACATACAAAGTCAGATTCCAGCAGAGCAAAAGAAAACAATTTTGCTTGCGAACAAGAAAATTAAACTCACAAAGACACACAAATAGGTAAATATGTTTTTTTTTGTCTTTTTGTGTTTTGAGGCTTTATAGGTTTTGTTAACCATAGTTCTTTGAACTATAAATTTTTAAACTTTTAATGTCGTTTAATATACTTTACCGCATATCGATCTTGTTTAATAAATATGCTTCAAATGCTTTACTCTTTTTACCTTTTTTTCACCACATTCACAGTTAAAGTTATGAATTTCGGAGTAGCGTCTTGGTATATAACTTTATATCTACCCTTTCATAATTATAGGAAAACTTTAAATAGTGATTTCAAGGAGTTGTTTTGACTTTTTTGCGACATACACAAGCCAGATTTAAAACCGAGAGCTTTGCAATCTTTACAAAAGACATAGTGAGCTGACACCAAAAGACATGTCCCTGACAGTATTAAATGTGAATCGTTTTACATTTTGGTTTCACTGTACAAAGTGCACAAAACAATGCCTCAGCAACGATAACTGATAATTAAGTTAGATCAACCCCGTTTAAGAAAAAACATCAAACACTATAGCTCAACTGAGAAGAAAATTGCAATATGTAAAGGTTGTTATAAACTTCAATATTACGAGAAACGTTCTATTTCCAAACAATACCAATCAACAAAATTTGGTTTTATAGTTTAATTTATAGTTTTAAAGCTTATTAACGTAAAACTCAAATAATATTTACTAATGTCTTTCAAACTTAAGAATGTCTTTCATGATTGAAAAAAAATGTGTTCTCTTGCTTAATGTTTTTGCTGCACTTAAAATTGTGAGCTACTTAAAAGAGTGTAGTGTGTAATAGATGGGAGAAGTCGGTGAAAGACCCTCGCTGATCGTATGAATGAAAACGAACGTATGTCTTAACAATATAAAGATAACTTTATTTATCCTAGAATTTGTGGTGTCGTAAATAGTGGAAACATTACGTAAATGTTGTACCATAATACCGTTGTGATATTCTTTAAATTGTAATCGTAAAATGTTATTTTATGTAAACCGTGTATATTTAATGCTGGATATAAATGGTGCATATAGTACATGATTCTGACATAACCGAGTCGCTCGCATATAGTTAACTTGTTGTGAGGTTGACCACTTATGTAAAATTAATATTGAATAAAATATTTAAATAAGATGAATACGAAATTTGTTCCGTTAATACAAAAATGCAATAATCACGCTATTGTGTATACAGTACATGCACCTGTTTACGCAACACTTTGGCAGATTGATAACTGATTGCTGAAGGAATTTTGAACGCCTACGTATCGCTGACAGATTGTTGAGCAATACATCGGTCCACAATTATGAATCTGTTTTTACCTTGGTAACTGTCAGCGATCAGTAAAATCGGTGGGATTATGAATCTGTTATGTAAATATATGCATAAATCGGTCAGTTTATTGACGGATACACATAACTTAATATTTTGAATATGAAACGAATTATGCGTTATGTGTATATTACATGACTTTGTGCAGTTATAATAAAATAAACATAATAGCTAATAAAAATGTCTCGTTTTAAAATAAATAAATAAACAACAATAAAAAAGAAACTATTTTTTATATTATATTATGAAACAAATTTCTTTATGATATCTCCGTGGGTCGAGCTTTGTAAACCTTTAAAAAAACTACGTACAATTAAGACACATCAGTAGAGACGAGGTAAATGTTTTTAATCAATTATTGGTCCTCATTTTTTTTATTTTTGCGACTCGTGATAATGTTTTATTTTATTTTATGTGACCTGTTTCATGTATATGTGTAAGTATTTAGCCGACTCATCCCCTAAAATCTATAACAGATTTTTTTCACAGTCGTCATTTTTACACGCAGTTAGAATAAAAGTTGCTTAAATTGAATCTTTTTTTAAAAATTTCAACATTTAAAACTTATGTTATAAAACTGTTATGTATCAACATAAAGTTGAAAATATTCTAAATTATATAACGATTCCTGTCGCAAGTTTTATTTGATATGCAATTAAAGTAGGTAAATTATATATTTTCAATTACGCTGGGTCTTTTGATTGTTTAGGGCTTTGAGCAACATTTCCTTTACTTCATGCCATCCAATTCGTATTGTGGGTCCGGTTGGAGGAAGCCGAAGTACAGGTTGACAGGCATGTGATAAATGACTAACCAATCAGACACCGATGCCACAACATAACCATGGTGAAAAGTTTACAAATACTGCTGTTAAGTGTAAAAATGTGTTACATAAGACACGTGTTATAGTACAAAATAGTAGTTTTTTGATCGAAACGTTTTAAACATTGTCATTACAGTCATATCGATAAAACAGAATCTTTTCAAACCTGCCCTTAAGGAGCGCATTTCGATTTTGACTAGTGCTCATTGTAAATGCAATCAGGTCAAAAAAGTCTACACCCGTCATTCGATAGTCGGCCACGTAACAATATTAGTTTGTGCGTTAAAATCTACCTACATATCAAATTTCATTGCAATTGAACAAGTTGACGTTTAGAAGAAGTGTGGTAAAAATGCAGCCGTTACAAAATGGCATAGTTCACGAATGTTTCATGACGATCACTCGACTTCTTCTGCAAATGAAACCGGCGGTAAAAACTATCTGACCAGAAAGAAGAAAAAATAATAAAAAATAAAGAATAATAATAAGAAATCAATTCCTCCGGGACTTAATAATAACTTATTTCATTGATTGATTGATCGGATGTTTGCTTACATGTACTTCCAATAAGCAGTAATTCAGTTATTTTAAGATAAGAACAATTTGAAAAACAAGAAATTACGGAACTACAGATCAAAGGGCAAAATTGTAAATTCCAATGAACAAATACTAGGTAGGGATTGAGGCGGAAAGTTTACCCTTCAAGCGTGTTCTGTTTTAAAAGCTACAAAAGGGATACTTATCGTGCAAGAAGCGTGGCACTCTCTAGTACTTCACCAACAATAATCCGCTGCCAGGATTTGTCCTATTTTAACTTGAGGAAATACTCCACAACACTCCGTATTTTAAGGAAGAAATATTTTTATATATCAGTAAATATCGGACGCCTATAGCAGCCAGCGTAAAATAAACCAAACATTAATTTAAATATCATTTTCCATGAACGTCAACTATTTATGATTTCATTTTAAGTAAACAAAAAAGAAAGAAACAAAACTTATCTCCGATCGTCCGATATTTTAAAAACTCTGTGCAAAATTTACCTATCTTATTTAAGTATTACTGCAAGAAGCGTTTTCAATATTAAAAGTACTTTGCCATTAATATTTTATATAATCGAGAACTGAAAATTGTGACGGCAAAAAATGCAAAAAGCAGAATTAATTTTCATCTAACATCTACAGGTTCGCATCTTTAACTCAAAATTGTCGATATGCAATCATGTTTAGACGCTTATTCTTAATTTGATATTTTTTCCTTAAAAGTTCACATGGGAAATGAAGTAGTTAATAAAAAATAGAAGATATGTTTTCGCTTTTGTCGTTAATCTCATTTAGTATCATACCGCTTAATTCGTCGGAGATGTTTCCAGAAAGAAAGCTTTCTTCAAATCGTTACATATGATCTTTTTAAGCGTTTATACAAAAAAAACTCTACCGCAGTGGTTAAGGTAACAAAAATCTACTATTCATCACCAAAGTTGTCAGATGTACCTTTACAGCGAAAGTGTGTGCGACTCATTCCTAAATTAGCAAAGAGTACTAGTTGTCCTGTCGAATGTCGCCGTTTCGCTGCGTACTCCAGCTCTTCACTATAAACGCTCGACGTCATATTAAATAGCGCAATATAATTTTTAAAAATGTTGTTAAGAAAACTTAAAACAAACGTACATACAAATAATGCTAACACGAGAGAGTGACGTGAAAATAATTGTAAATGATGATGCCTTCACGTTTTTCCGCTTCATACAATTTCAAAAAGAAATAAGAGAGTTATGCATTGGAAAGCGAAGTTTTTTTGTGTTTTCTAAAGTATGTTTTTGATATTTTAATATATGATGGTTATAATGCGTTACAGATGCAATAATTATAGATTGGGAATTTCCGTTTATATCATTTGTAATTTGAGACTTATTTAAGCCTTATTATTATGTAAAATTTAGGTTAAACGAGCCATAAATCAGGAAATAAGTTGACATTTTTATACTTCTAATATTTGCGAGTGAAACAATTTTTTTCATTTCAAAATATTAATTTCACTCACCAAAAGTTTATTCGACGGATTGGAGAGGTTAAAGCAAATCAATCCGTCAGATTAGTTAAATCGTTCCGAATCCGTCACTTGACGCATGGACGGATTGTGCACCATCTGACGGATTGCAAGCGATTTGACTGATTGATAACAAATTGCTGACGATTTTTGAACGCTGACTCATCGCACTGATGGATTGCTAAAAGTGTTGCGTTTTCAATCTCTAGTACTGTCGCTACAGAGCTACTTCTGTTAATAATCTTATAATTGCGATTCAGCGTATGTGCGGTGTGGGTGCTGTATATAATGAAGGCGATAACAATACATCATGTTGATACAATGTGAATCTGTATCTGTATCTTACAGTACTTTAAACTGAGCTTTTCAGATTCTTGCTGCAGCAACTATCGTGTCAAATCTATAGTTGGATGGCGAGGAAAAAATATTCATTAGAACGAGACAGGTTTTGGAAAAATTTACACAACTCCTCAAAAACATACAAAACCAATACAATTATCCTAGCATTCTATTTGGCCACGCCGAATTAATTACTTGTTCGCGGACTGCCCGCACGTAAAATTATTTCAGAAAGAAAAAAAAAAATTTCTTCCGCCAGCACTAACCGAGACCCGCCCGCGTCCAGAACCGGAAGTTGTCTTTAAAAAATAATCTTCTCCGCGTTCTACAATTTTCATCCAAGTGCTCCGATAGCTGGAGATTCATTCAGAACTTACCAGGTTAAAATACCGCTTCAGTCCCTTATAAAATCAAAACCGAAAGTAATATGTAAAAAACAATGACAGAAAACAAGTTTGTAGTTGTGGCAGCAGTTGCCACCCAGTTTGAAGTACTGCTACTAAATACAGCATTAGAATGTCGAATGGACGCCATCTTTATCGACTTATTTACATGCATACAAGGGACGCCTTCAATGCACGCCAATGTTTCTAGCCTTAGTTATGACAACATGCTTTCAATAAATTTTTGTTTTTTTATTTATAAATTTTTACAAATTGTTATTGTTTTTTTTATATGTGTTATTTTTACTGTTTGTTAGTCTTTTATTATTTTTTTTAATCAATCTTGAAATTATGCCTTGCCAAAAAGATTTGAAGACATAACTGAATAGTGGTATGTGCTGTCTGTTAGCCCGTCTGTACCTATTGATAGCAAGCAAAGGCAGCATCCTTTCAGAAGATAAAAAACGAATCAAGACAATTTTTTCTGCTATATAATTGTTTGATCAATTGGTCATACAACACTGAGAACAAGCACTTGTTTAATATCAAATACATTTTTTTTTATTTCAGTTATTTTCTTCGAAATAAAAAAAAATCGCTCGCTCGCATCAGTATAACCATGAAAACCTGAAAAAAGAATATTTAAAAAAAATAAAAAACATGTCGCTCGCCTTAAAAAATCATTTGCTCCACAAACTCAGAATTTAAAAAAAAAATTAATAAAAAATTTTCATTCGCTTGCTCCTTATTTTCAAAGTTAAAATCCGAAGAACAAGAAATTAATTCTGTATCGCCTTAATTAAAATATTAAAATATGAATAAAAAAATACATTATTATCAGATTTTTAAATGAAAAAGGTAAAATAGTCATGTTTGTTAAACGAAATGTAAACACATGCTAAGTGTCTTTTGTTACATTATTCCTATTAATTTTACTTAATACTCAGCTACAAACAATAAACAATAACAAAAGAAAAGGGAAATTTGTTTACTCTACATTAATAAATTTACGAAATCAGTTTATAAAAAGTTGGACAGAAGAGAACAATCAGATTAAATCTTTAAATTGTTCTCCACTCCTGGTAGTCGTCGTACATCTTAAGACGCTTTTGCAAATAACTTTTATGACATTTATTTTATTTTATATTATTTTTATTTTATTTTGTTTTATTCTATTATTTTACTTTATTTCTATTCTATTAAATTAATATTTTCTTTTAAATCATTTGGAAATAATATTAGACAATGAAATAGTGAATACTGCAAAACACTAACATTTCGCATGATATAAACTTTCTCGTATTTCGCGAGGAGGTAACAAACGCGAAAGTTTATCTCCGCAAAAAGGCCTTGGACAATGAATAATGAAGAATGGCGACAGTATTAACGTCGTATAAAATACCAAATATGTGTGAACAACCTATGTGGAATTACTAAACAATGATTTTATAATGACAACTTCCTGTTAATAAAACAGTTGTCTTTCTAAGGTTTTAATTAAAATCTTATTATTTGTCTGTTATCGTCCGACCCATGTTATTGACATCTGTTTGGCATTTAAAGGGACGAATTAATTATTTAGTTATGTAAGGTGTCAAAAGATCAAACGGACTTTTTAGCCATTATAAATCAATAATCACCCTGGTAATAAACAACTTTGTACCCCTACAGGCACGACTGATCCATACAGGCAAAACGGTTCATTAAAATTGCCGACTTCAATAATTATTTTATTCAATGTGTTTATTATACAAACACATGTTTAGATCATTTGTTTTTATTTCTGTTTTCACAAATTAAATATATTAAGTAAACTCAGCCAAACTACATGTACTTGAGTTTATGTTCACGTGAATCAGTCAGCTATACAAATCGATCGACAAAAAATAAAACAGAAGACAACAGAAAGACAACTCAAATATTTATTATTTATTTTGTTTCCATGTTCTATACAGGTATCAGTAAATCCGATAATATTTACTTTTAATGATATCAACTTCGCGAAAGTTTGTATCCGCGAATCCGTCCATGGAATATAAACCGCAAAAGTTTGCTTACAGTATTTGATATTTTAGCTTTCGTTTGCACATTTAGTATAGTACCCCGGAATTCTGAGGAATTGTTTTAAGAAAATTTGATTTTTTCAATCGTTTAGACTAAAAAAATCACGACCTCGGTGGTTAAGGTCACAGAAATCTACTATTGATCTATTTGTACTATTATACAAAGTTGTCTGAAATACCTTTACAGCGAAAGGGTGTGCGCGACTCATCCCTACATTTCGAAACAATAATTTCGCTGATCGGATGTTGAATGCCCGGATTGTTGCGATCAGTCAAATCAAATCAATCCTTTAGCTCATTCGAATCGTGCCAAATCCGTTTCTCGAATGATGGGCGGATTCGGGACTATCTGACGGATTGGGAACAATCTGATGGGTATGAAACAATTTGACTGATCTGACTGATTGATAACTGATTGCTGACGGATATCTAACACTTATCAACTCACTACAAAGTCATTTCTGTTAATAATCTTATAATTGCGATACAGCGTATTTGTGTGATGTGGATGCTGCACATAATGAAAGCGATAACAAGACATCATGTTGAAATAATGTGAATTTGTATCTGTATCTTACAGTACTTTAATCTGAGCTTTTCATATCCTTGTGTCAGCAGCTATTGAGTGTTTCGATTTATTGTTGGATTGCGAGACAAAGATACTCATTAAATCGCAGCAGGATTGGGAAATATGTACGCAGTTCCTGATAAACACACAAAATAATACAATTTTTCTAGCATTCTATTATATATAATATTAAAATATGAATCAGAACTTACAGTGTTGTAAGATTTTGGAGTCCAATAAAACTCTCTTTTTCAATAGATGTAATCTGGTTAAAGCCCAGCCACCTGTAAAAGAACAACGAAATTCTTAATAATTTATAGTTGTTTTGTCATAATGGTCTAATATGCAAAACATAAGATAAATAGTGTTTTATTGTATAACTTTTAAATATGTTTTATTATTTGTGCATTAATATGGAACATTAATTTTAATTCATTAGACAGCATTGTTGACTAAACTGTATTTATTTTGACTGCCAAAAGAGGTGCCCAACGTCTCTTATTTATAATGTTGATACAAATACATGTAACAGTAAAATCGTTGCAATTCTTCGGACAAAATATTGGTCGTTTATAATGATGAAATAATCCGTTCTATAAATTTTAAATTATTGCCAAGGAAGTTCATTGTTTTACTTTTTCAGTGAACTGATGAAGAACAAGCATTTTAAATTATTCTTGAAAAGTGTCTTGCCTAACTGATTTGTTAAGCGAAGTTATATGTTTTGCCCATATTTTATAATGGTCTTTGAACCGATTTTGGGGGCCTCGGTGGCCGAGTGGTCAAGGTAGTTCGTCTAATATTGATCACGTAGTCTGTCAACACTGAGATTGCGGGTTCGATTCTCACTGAAGGCAGGGTGTATTTGACACCAATCTTAAATAGACAAGGTTTGCCAGTTTTCCTACCGCAGGTCGGTTGTTCTATCCGGGTACTACGTCTTCCTCCCCCAATAAAAACTGGACGCCATGAAATAGCTGAAAAATTGCTGAAAGTGGCATTAAAACACCATTCAAACAAACAAACAAACAAGAACCGATTGTCCTACTATCTTACATATGATTTCTATCACATATACAATGGCATATAACAGTTCAATCAACAGAAAATTATAGTGTTATCACATATGGTACACTGTATAATTTTCCACTGATGTAAGTTTTGAATTAAAATATGATAACAACAAGGCGATGAGTGATGATAAATGAAGAATTATTACTAATTTTTGGTATTTGTTTTCTACAGGAAATAAATATATAAGAGCTTTTATCCCCGAATCGTTTAGAAGGTTTTAGTTATGTCATTTTAGAAACAAAGATATTTTTAGAATATTTCAGATTGGAAACTTTATTTATATATGTTAAACAAAATTTAAATAATTGCAAAGGGTTTTTATTGTATTAATGCATTAATCTATCTATTTTACTCATACTCCGTTACAAACAAACAATCAAAATACAATTGAAAGGAAAGGTCGCTTTTAACACCATTTTTCAACATTCAATGTTCCTATTGGTAAGATTGGACATTTTTCTTTGAATATCTTTTGCCATAATTCCCAGACACCTCTGTTTGCAACTCAATAACGTTATAAGTGTCCTGATTAGATAACAATTTCCTTACTTAAATTTCGATTTTTTTTTTCAAATAACTGTATAAGGTCAATTAGCGGTAATAACATGAGATGAATATTACATGTACTATATCTTTTCAAAAATCCTAATATATGTATTTTTAATGAGATATTTTGGACAATTAAGAGCTAATTAGTAAATATAGACTTGAAAAGGAAATATGAAATAAAAAAAGAAGTTTAGTTCGTACTATATTTTTACTTGTTGTAGATTTTATTAATAATGATAGAAATTGTCTTCCAAGTAAAATTTTTCCTTATTACTTCTGTAAAGAAGACCATACTGTAACACACATTTCTATGAAGAGATGTAAAGAAACAAGAAAAATAATGCGCGTTAACTATTCTAACAATTCAAACACTATCAGTATGTGTGCTTTGCTGAACAACTCTCTTGCAAATACTAAAAGGTTAACGAATGCTAAATATATGTTGACTCTGATATAAGTAAGAAGTTACAATACAAAGACATCCATAGTTTATTAATTATGTGCTGTTCACACCCAGTCTCTGAGAAAACCAAGCAATTTCCTTAAAAAGAGTCCACATGGTAGGTTAACCAATTTTGATGAAACTTTGCAGGCTGAACAAAGTTTATGTGAGAAATCTATACTAGACTGAAAAAAAATTTGGGTGTTGTTTTTATTGTAAAATAGCGATAGCTATAAAATACATAAAAAATGGTGTTGGAATCATGAAAAAACAAGCGCTTTTCATTGATTTATTTTGAAAAAGTTAAGCAGAGTTTCAAACAATTGTTTATGGAATTAAGCAGTCTTAAGGTGCTTCTTCTGAAACCAAAAACTATTTTTTTTGCCAATTGTTGTTTTCTAATACAAAATCCAACTCTAAATGATCAAGAATTGGACAACAAAAGAAAAACTGGATTTCTATGCATAATCAAATGAAATTATCTTTTGAAGCAGTACTTTTTTTACAACAAATGACTGTCATATTTTCCTCCATGATCTTTTCTACCTACTGTATGATTTTTTTGCTGGGAAATTATGACATGTTGTCATGGCAACCATTCTAAAATACGATGAATGCCACAAGAAATTTGACTTTCTTCATAGGAATTCTCTTTATTTTTCTATTGATTAATCTCTAGCATAATTAAAGTTCAAAATATATTAATGAAATAATAAAAAACTAAAAAAGTTGCATATTTATTTATATTTTAACATAAAATGAATAAAATACATGTTATTTTCATCATATTTTTATAAAACTCATTTATGTGTTTTCAAACGATTCAAACTAAATACAAGATTTGATTGATGTTGCAATAAGGTAGTTATGTGAAAGTACAACCCTTCTTTATATATTCACTTCTATAACAGCTGTAGAAATAGTAACGGTAACATTATTTACTGTATAAATATATATATATAAAAAACTGCAAAGTCAGTGTTTTAGCATCACCTCGAACTACCTACCATTTTAAAACTGTCCATTTCCATTAAACCAAAAACAAACGAGTGGAACTGAAAAACCAAGTGAATTATTGATTTTCGTACACATTTGACCATCATTCATGTGGACTCCCAAAATTTAAACCTTTACACAATATTATCCAAATGTAAGAAAGACAATTAGTGAAGATCGCTTGGCTTTTGGCATTGCTCTCCTTACATTGATTGAAGACGTCAAACAAGGTTTTTACCAAAAATGTGAAATATTTTGTGAGGGTGAACAGATCATCATATGAAAAAGTAAGTGACAAGCTTAGAAAAACAAAGAAACCCAGATGGAACTAGAAAGTTGTGCTAAGTGAATGGCTATCGTGCAATCAAAATCCAGTCTCTTTGGCATATTCAGTAATTCACTATGAGTATGAAGTAAGCAAACATGGAATCATTTGCCGAGTAACAAAAATCGTGGATAACTTAGTTTGATGTTTCAGATGGTCCTGATTTTCTGAACATATAGAAATTGTGGAGTGTTGAGAAAGAAATCAACAGATTGAACAAAGAAAGATAATGGAATGGATGTTTTATTCTTAAATACTGTACACATTCTTTTAAAGAATCCACATATGAACAGACACTTGATTTTAATTAATTCTTAATAAATTTATAGATAAATATATGTAGATTTTTATGAGTTTTAGTTTGTTTTCCTGGACTAGAGGTCCATGTGAGCTTTTGTCATCACTAACACTGTGCATCCATCATCATTGTCATAGTCTAATATTTATTTCCTGAAATCTTCTCCTAAACTGGTAAAAGGATTTAATTGAAACTTGACCAGCCACATCAAGGTGTCTTCTATCAAGTTTGTTTTTGATAAGTTTGCCGATGTCATATAATTGCAGGTCTGGGTCCGTCCTTATGTTAATATTTTGGGTCTTCTTTCGATCGAGTTTTGTCTACAACTATAGATTCGTGTATTCTGGTACTCCGACGATGATATCATCTTTAGCATCAAGCACTGAAGGTTCTGACCTGATGTTATGTTTAAGGTGCTTAAATGAAAAATATTGCAAAAGGAGACCAGGTTATAGGTTCTGGGTGGAACATTATATCAGTAATTCCACTGTAAACTCCTGTGTAGGCTACTTTGTTTACAAATTTAATAGCCCATACCCATAAATTTACAGTTTATAGGTCCACTTTTCATATTAATTTTATGGCCAGAACCCATGAAATGTACAGTTTACTGGTCTCCCATTTTCTGTCATTTAAAAACCTAGGAAGTTAAACACAAATGTAAACAGAAATGACTGCAGAAATTATCAAAATATACGCAGAAATTTTAAGAGATAATGATACTCATTAGACTATTAGATAATACGTATCAACGATCGGTACAAATTATGGTGATAATTAGAGTTATGCCACTGACAGCATCCATATTGTAAATGGTGTAATTGATCCTCTGGTCTTCTTGGACTCCTTTCTGAATTGCAAACAAGATATGAAGTCCCGCAAGTCATTGAACTTTATTGTCACTTACGATATTTTTTTTCCATTTTTAAGGTCTCCATTTTGCATGTTTTGAAACACCACTTGGGGAACATAAAAATTATAAAGTGGTAGCTAGTCATAATTGGCACAAAATGGTGGAACATAAAATAAAAAATATCATTTATTTTGAAAGTCAGTAGTGTGTTCGCACATTTATTAAATATGTAAATTAGTTGCATTTACAACCGTCGCCAAACAAATATACATTTATATAAGGGAAGTATTAATTGTTCCTGTTAACATGTATTACCCAGATGTCACATAGCATGTAATGTAATCAGTTAAAATTGTAATAATATAACATAAATAATAAAATAATAAAATAATAAAACGCCTATATATATCTAGTATTTCCGAGTATTGACACCAATTACTGTATTTAATAATCACTATTTGAACCAATAGAAAGCATATATTGGAATTTGTGTAGAACGTTCTTGAATATTCATATTTGAAAATTAAAGATCAACTGTTCGGTTGAACATTTGATGGTCTTTCCATACTAATATTCATTTTGTATTACGTGATGACATTCAAAATAATCAACTTTTTGCGAAATGTTATAATTTTGCTATAAATATTAAAAAAAGAAATTATTTTGAATTATTTGCTACAGATTGCTAAGAGAGATAAATCTTATAAAATGTTGAAACAACATCAACGGCATGTCTCAATTTACCCTAATTATTAATAGAACATTTTAGGAAGAAAATCATTTTAAATATCTTTGAAAATATCAAAGGTCAAAAACTAGTACGTGACCTTGACCCATGCAATTTTTCAAGTTCAAAGAGTATGAGGATCTATGGTGAAGACCCTGTGCCTCTATCATAAATGGTTAATGAGTTACAAAAGAAAACAAATAAGTTACATAATGGGAGACAACTCCTATAAAATGAAGTCAAAACATCTTCCTGTAAATGTTGCAAATTTGCTCCTTTAAGAGAGCAACATTTTGCACTGTCTAATTTCCCTTTATCATAAATAGTTAATGAGTTACTTGTGAAAAACCTATAAGTAACATATATAATGGGAGATAACTCCAATAAAATGAAATGAAATCCTTTTCCTGTAAGTGACAAAGTTGCTCCTTTAAGAGATCAACATTTTGCACACTTTAGTTTCTCATTATCATCACTCAAGATAAAACCTAGTAAAGATTCACGTCTGGGTTAGTCACAATCGAGTCAGAAGGAGAAATTGTGACTTAGTAAAACAGAAGTCGATACTCATTTGTAATACAGATACCGCGCAACGGTCAACTAAGTGATGGCGACGATCTTACATTTTAAATGGATAACTATGTGCAATATTTACCAATCATATTAAATACGAGTGAAAGAAGCGCTTTCAATATTAAAAGTGATTTGCAATTGATACACCACCTGAAACGTAAAACGTTCCTATAAGAACGCTAAACGAACGAACCAAAAACGACATACAAACGGACGAAGAACGAACGAACGCTCTTATCGTCCATACAAACCATTTAAAAATTGACCAATCAGAGATACGCTATACGCTTCAATCTTTCGTATGTAGAAAAACAAATGAAGACGCCTATATCGTGCTTTGTAAAAATAAAAAAAACTTTCGATCATTTTAAATAAAATCTATAGAATCAAGCTGGTTTATAGTAACCAAATACAAAATTGAAAAGGAAAAAATAATATAATAAATATACTTTATTTTCATTAAATCATCATTTAAACGATTTGTGACAGCTCAAACAGGTAATACGCACACAAAAAAACCGTTTCAACATAACAAGCATACGCGAAAATGTTTGAGGTTGAGTATTTTTATTAAATATTCACGTTCGGGATATGGGCTAAACATTGAACACGGAACATCAGAAATGCAATCAAAAACCATATTACAAAAATAAAATCAATTCTAAGAATTTAGCTAGGCAGTTAAAAACCATATAACACATACAATTTCACTACTGAGACCTTAGCAATACAATTAAAAACCATATTTCACATACAAAATCACTTCTGAGACCTTAGCAATACAATTCAAAACCACATTACACATAGAAAATCCCTCATGAGACAATAGCAATACAATTAAAAACCATATGCACATACACAATCACTCCTAAGACCTTTGCGATACAGTTAACAACCACATTACACCTAAAAAATCACTCCTAACACCTTTGCAATGCAATTAAAAACCGTATTCCATATATAAAATCACTCCTGAGACCCGAGCAATACAAATGAAAATCATATTTCACATGCCAAATCACTCGGAGACCTTTGCGATACAATTATAAACCATATTACACCTATAAAATCTCTCCTAACACCTTTGCGATACAATTAAAACCAATATTAAATATATAACATCACTCATTTGACCTTATAAGATGCAATATTAATCCATAGCATACTATAATTTACTTCTAAGAGATGTTAAATCAGTTGTGAGACATAACAGATGCAATTTAAAACCTAGGAAATGAAATGTCTGTATTTCCAAAAAATATTGTGACATCTACTTAAGATTTTATGCAAGATTATTTAGTTTTTGTCTCAAATGAAGACTATGTAGGTATATTCAAAGACTTCTGGATAAAACATTTTAAAAATGTTTTAGGAACTAAAATTGAAAAATTTCATGTGTTTATAAAATTTCTATATTTGTGCAACCTGATTATTGAAGGTGACAAAATAGATGAAGAAAGTATTTCATATTGTTTATGTATATATTTAATTTAAAACATGTTCGTGATTTTATTTAATTGTTGTTGGTCGTTGGCTATAGAATTGGAATTGGGAATTAAGTAAATTATTGTTGTATCATTTTCAATAGAGGACTATGCCAGAAAATGGGCAAAGCAAGAGGACCAGGAGTTTGATACCTTGTCAGAGTGGATAAAGGCCTTGAGGTCATTGATTCGTATAAGAATAAGTCGTTTAAGAAGGTCTATGAGTACTAAAGCATCATCAATCTTCAGAAATCTTGATGCTCTTAAAACTTTGTCCGACACTCATGACAAATATAATGTTGTGCCAGCAGATAAGTCCCCTAACACCATTATTTTTGTCTGCAAAAAACATTACATAGAGTGTTTAATTAATCAGTTAGGCATGGACAGTTCACTTGGCAATCCAACTTACACATTTACTGCGCCTTCAAAAGAGGAGATTATTGAAAATCACAAATCGATATTGGCATCCTTTGGTCTCAAAATCAAAGTCGAAGATTGTGATCTCCCCTTATTGTATTGGATACCAAAACTTCACAAAAATCCATACAAACAGCGTTTTATAGCAGGATCGTCTAAGTGTACTACCAAAACACTATCGCAACTCCTGACCACTATTTTAACAACAGTAAAAACGGGGCTTCAAAATATAGCGAAACTTTTTACTCCAAGAGTGGAATAAATGAAATGTGGATATTAAAAAATTCAAAAGACCTGATAGACATGTTGAGGTCTGGATCTCTTTCCAATTGTAACAGCATTAAAACATTTGATTTATCGACACTCTATACGGCCATCCCTCATATCCAGCTTAAAATTAGGCTTAAAGATCTTATAAAACGCTGCTTTTTGAAGAAAAACGGAAAGAGACGATACAAATAGCTAGTTATTAGTCATGACAGAACCTACTTCGTCATTAATGACTCTAAATCTACTACTAAATATACTGAAGACCAAATCTGTCATATGTTAGATTTTCTGATTGACAATATATTCGTCATGTTTGGAGGACATGTTTTTCAACAAACTGTTGGTATTCCAATGGGTACTAATTGTGCTCCTCTCCTTGCCGACCTGTATATGTACTCTTATGAGGCAGAGTTCCTAGAAGGCCTGCTGAAGAAGAAAGAAAAGACACTGACCCAGACCTTTAATTTAACATTCCGCTATATTGATGATGTTTTGTCCCTCAACAATGCTAAATTTGGTGACTATTTACATTCAATTTACCCTAGCGAGCATGAAATTAAAGACACCACCAATACACTAAGCTCAGCCTATTACTTAGACCTACTTCTAGAAATAGACTCAGGAAAACTACAAACTAGACTCTACGACAAATGTGATGACTTCAGCTTTCCAATTGTGAACTTCCCGTTCATCGACAGCAACATTCCAGCAGCTCCAGCGTATGGTGTGTACATTTCAACTTATAACTTATTCTAGATCCTGCGATCGGTATTCCGATTTTCTAGACCGATCCCTGTTGTTGACTGTTAAACTACTCAAACAAGGGTTTGTTGCACCTAGGTTGATGTTATCTCTCCAAAAATTCTATGGTCGTCACCATGACTTAATTGATCGGTATGGGAAATCAGTGTCTCAAATACGATCTGACATGTTTGCGGAGTCATAGGTAGTGATTCCTATTCCTAGATTTGACTTTTCCCTAGACATGACAATGAGTAACTCGACGGGTGTCTAATTAGACGCAGGCACTGCTTACTCGTCCGGAGCACCTGAGTGCACCCATGGTTTTTTATTGGGTTCGGGTTACTCTCTTTCTGTTTTTTGTGTTTTTGGTTTTTGTGTTGCGTTTTGTCTATATCCGGATTTGTAACTGTCCCTTGACTTTTGGCTCTTGTTGTTCGGTCGGTTTTCTTTGCTATTTTTTTTAAATGTAGTATTACATTCTATTTGTGTCAGATCTAGATTCTTGTCTTATGTCTAGTGAGCAATATATCAGATATATTCATGACGCAAACATGTAAACAAACATAAAACAATTAGTACATGGAATTTTGATAGAATAAAGGTTGTAAAGTTATAAATGCAAAAGTAATAATATGCATTGTGAAGAGGCAGACAAAACCTACTCTAATTGACAACTACAAAAATGGTTTAGTGTTTAATGAATGTTAACCTCTCTAAATACTTCACAAGTGCATCCCCTATTCGCCTTTTGGGCATCTCTGTGTGTAGAGCACTGTAATTCTAGCAGTTAAGTCCAATGTATGATGTCACAAATCATATCAATCATTGAATCTATATGTTTATTTAAATAACGCTTAAACAGAATATTTCCTAGTAACAGGTATGTAAATATTACATCGCCCTAATTTATTCCGATTTAATTGCACGCACTAAAATAAATTGTAGCTGTGGGTAAGTCTAAGATAAATGATTTTCGAAGTAGAAATATTTTTTATGTTTATATTACAGGTTTGTTCTTATAATTTGAACTATCCAATAAGAAAACAGAGAGATAATATATACGTACAGGAACCTGTACCTTGAAGATTTGTGGCTCTTACAATTTAGGAGTTATATAAAGAAACCAGCTTTTTAAAGGAATTATTTACATGTATTCTTTTAATCACGTCTACAAATTCTTGTTGTTAATAGAACAAAACAAACTTATTTCATCAGCAAACATCTTATGTAACATTTTGTACGAAAATTGAATATCTAGACACATTAATCATGTCGCTTTTGACATGCCATTTAAAAAATACTCAATTATCATCCTTTATTGCACACAATCTCTTATCCAATAGTATTGTAATTTGTAAAAAAACCAATCCATTACACCACTGCTAATGTTAAAAAAGACTACTCATATTTAGTTTGTAGGCTAGAATATTTCTTACTTATTAGACGTAAGGCAAATATCTACTCAATCAATCAACATAAATAATGTGTATGACTCTGAAGCCAGTTCAGCAGGAGTGAAACCAGAATTATTTTAGGTAATTATACCTCTTTAAAATATCATGATGTTACCAGTAAAACAGAAAACTCAAGTGACATAAACATAAGATAGGCTACATTTGATCTGAGGAACATAGTTAAGTAAAGGAGGTTGCGTTGATTGAAAACAAGAATAGGCGGATTAATGGCACGATGGCATTCATTTATAACTGAGGCAATCAAATAATGACTTGCAAATCATTCTTGATGTCATCAAAATGAGACATTTATTTAGTCGCGTCCCATAGCTAGCTTACAGTTTCAAACAACAAAGTCGCAAAAAAACGACTCAGATAAAAGGAATGCAAACGCAGTAAATAGGTTTACAGTCATCAACCCATCATCAGGTGTCTAAGAAATAATTATATTTTTAATACACAGATCTTACTTGTATGCAGGTTTACACTGCCGATGGTGGATAAAGTGATTCTGATTGGATTAAGTTTTTCCGACAGTTACACTAAGGAGATTAAAGCCCAGAGATAAATAACGAATGACAAAATGAACAATAGCAAGTTGTATTGTATCCGCAACCTGAAACTGTAAAACTGCCTGCAGTTGATTGACAAATTAGTCTCGAGTATTAAAATGAGAGGACTGACACATGATTACAATGAAACCGGCGGCTACACTTTTATCAACACAATAATAAGCAACTGACTTTGAGATCAAGTCCAGTCTTTATGTTCCGTTACATTACGAATAAACAAGGTCGTGCCATACTATCCACACTCAAGACGTTGATCAGTGGGCATGTATTTTGAAGTCGCTATTTTTGTTTATAACTAATATTTTTTTTAAATTGTATTTATGTAAAATAGCAAAGAAAACCGACCGAACAACAAGAGCCAAAAGTCAAGGGACAGTTACAAATCCGGATATAGACAAAAAGCAACACAAAAACCAAAAACACAAAACAGAAAGAGAGTTACCCGAACCCAATAAAAACCATGGGTGCACTCAGGTGTCATGCAGTTCCATATTTTTATGTATAACCATATTATTGGAATACGAGTTTTGAAGCGTACATTAAGATTATTTATATGTCATATATTGTATCACTTGTTACATTAGACTGTGTTATTTATAACAAGTCAAGATTATTGGTTAAGCAAATAATAAAATTACTTTACTTAAAAGGACTGATTAAATGATTGGTAAGCGTGTAAGTGCGAGACGAGAACTCACCAGTTATTATTATTATTATTATTATTATTATTATTAGTTAAATTAAATGTCTGTTTATTTACACAACCAAACATATTTACTGTATTTCAATTCAAAAACAGTTTTATTTATAGACATTATTATACATCAGTTGCATAGAAAGTAGTGTGTATAAGGGAGTTCTGAGTTATAACTCTATCTTAAAAAATGACAGTTTTTCTTAAATCTTAGCAACAACAAAATCAAATTAAATAGTCAAATTAGATTATATCTTTGTTTCAGTAATACAGATAATTACATCACATTGCTATATTGTATCTTTTTTTACTACAACATATTATTTAATCTTATATTATTCTTTGATCGGTCCAAGAAAATTACAAACAAAAGATTTTATTAGCAGAAATGTCTTGACACTGTTTGCATGAAGATAGCGAGTGTCAGTACCCAGGTCGACAATTAATTGTTGTATTTGCTCGTGAAATCATTCCTTAACGTTAGTTAGTCTTTTTTATTAAGGAACACAAAAAGGTGGTTATTTATGAGGTATTAAACAAACGAAATTATGAATGAAATTTGTCACTATTATGCTTTCATTAATATTGTAGTATAATGGCATTTTAACCGAGATATAATACTTTTGATTTGTTGAGAAAATGATTTAATCTGGTGTATGGCCGTAATCATATCTTTTCTAAGAGGGATCGAAGGGTTACAACCATTTTGTATTTCTTTGAGTCAGAAAATTATATTCAACTCAGTTTGTTTGTTTGTTTGATGGTGTTTAACGAAACTTTCAGCCGTATTATGGCGTCCACAAAATTATTGGTGAGGAACCCGGAGTACCCGGAGAAAACCCCGACCTGCGATAGGAAAACTGGCAATACTTGTCAATTAAGATTAGAGTTGAGTTCACCCTCCCAGCAGTGAGAGTCGAACCAGCAATCTCAGTGTTGACAGACCACGTGATCAATAGTAAACGAACTACCTTGACCACTCGGCCACCGAGGACCCCTAACAAATATTAATGAAAGATTTAATTAAAATATCATAAAATCGATATGATTTATGAATTAATAATTTTAGATTGGTGTGTAAATAGGTATCAACATAAACTGGTCCCGATTAAATAAGTTACTGTTTAATACCTCGTTGTACAGGTTGATATTCACAATGTACACCTGTACGTAAGGCAGTAATCAGTTGGTGAAAATTTTCTTATACCACATGTGATATAATTTGGTGTTTACCTGTTTTTTTCTGATTTGTACTGTTCAGTTTAGTTTTTATTGTTCATTAGATTTTTGTACTAGTCATTAGTTCATTTGTTTTATTTTAAATAATGTTAGTTTAATGGTAAAATAGACAAGTAAAAATAAGTAGCGAATGATATTAACATATGTTTAAATGAAATCGAATACAACGAATTTTCCTGTTAATAATTTAAATACTATAACCAACTAATGTGGTATTAGTTATATTGTGATGTAAATAGTTTTAGAGTTATTTCGCATTGTACTCGAAGTGTATTTTAATATTATCTTTTCGTGGGATTCCTCATAATATCTGACTTGAAATAAAGAGAATCGAACGTGATATATTTGTGTGATTATTCAACTGGTTACAATTACTTTATAAGTCATTATACTAATATTGTAATCTATTTTGCCTAGACTTAAATTGTTGAATTGTTGCATGCATCTAAATTAAAATTACAACTAAAGATTCATATTTCCTGATATTTGGTCCATTTGATGAATTACTTTAGGATATTTTGCCCAAAATAAAGTACAGTAAAGAATTTGAAACCCGATGTTTCGAGTTTAACTTTCTGAAAGAAACATAAATTAAACAAACTGAAAAATACGTTTTTTTTGATACCCAATGTTTCGGGTCTGAACTTTCTTACAGCAACGTAGAAAAGAAACAAACAGAACACATATGTGTCAATTGCTATTCCGAAAAAGTAAACAGACCACATAAAATACTACAAAGGCATAAAATACAGCAACCCAAATACAATAGGGACCATGGGTGCGCTCGTGCGTTTGGATCAGCGCATAATATTATCAGCGCTAAATAATACACCGTTTCATAAATCTGTAAATGGAAAAGACAAAGCACCAACAGAAATGAAAAAAACAAATATATAGATTATATAAAATTATTAAGTAATCTATACTCTTGTCAATATTTAGAATGTTATGTAACTGGAAATTAGGATTATCAACAAATCAATACCAAAATACAGTATTAACAGAAAAATATTAAGGGTAACTAACTTTACAACAATTACAAAATGTAAGCATTCTCTGTTTTTTTGATGAACGAAGATGTTAATTTTATAAGTGTAATAAAACAACTACGGACTTTGATTTATGTTCACTATTATGATTTCTCGGCCTCAAAAATGTATATTCACCTCACATAGCGGCTCTGTGAATATTACATGTTTTTCTGGCGAATAAATCATGATAGCAATTTATATCAAAGTCATTAATTGTATAATAGTAACAGCTCGGTGCATGGGATATCGTGTTTTAAGGATAAAGATAATGATGAAATAAATACTCAGGCAAATGTCTCCTTGTTATCAATTGTAAAGGAGGCAGATAGATATATTATCGAATTAATGACTGCAATAGAGGTCACTATCGGGATTTCTAAAACAAAGGAAATGTAACATTCCCCGTACCACTAGGTACGAGGTGAATTCCCTTTTAGAGGGTTGAGAAATTTCGATAGCGCATGCGTTTATTCGGAACACGGTCGAATTACTTTGTGATATGTCATGGTAAAAGACAGACAAGAAGAAAAAAACACTTTATATACCTCAGAACAATTTTTTGAGAGATGCATTACTAAGTTAGTTCAATTAAAACTAACAAGTGTTTTCTAATTATTTTACGTATAACTCATTTTAGTAGACTTATCTACATCTTTATCATATAAAAAGATGTATAATGTTTAGTGGAACCATATAATTTATATGTTTTGTACATGGATTTACTACAACGTCATTATTATATGATAGGTTAGAGTAAATTCAGTTAGTACTACTGAACTATTCCTATTTCTTTTGACATATCATTAGTTATTAAATTTAAGATCATCATTTCATCTACATTGTTTCTTAGGATCTATGTCTTACTTATCCTGAGATTGTTGCATTGTTTGGTTAGTTGATCACATGTATTGTAGTCCACGTTGGTAAGTATAACAATGTTAGGTAACTATTTATCCTTTGAAAAAAGACATGTTTAAAATATGACTAATAACAACAATTTCTTAACATACGTAAGATAAAATATGTCAAATTTTAGACTGTGTTGTTATCTAGGACTAAATACTTGTCACCTTCTCCCAATGACTATTGGCCTTACAATAATTAATGATTAGTATGTTCTGATAAACTGGTTAGTGTCGACATTTATTTCAAATGTGCTTATATGTATTATTGTTTAAATTTAATAGTTTAGAAGTAAAAGTTGTTGTAATTGTTGTTGATGATGATAATAATGATGTTGTATAGATGGATGTAAAGAAATATGAAATTATATAGGTTTTAAACAATTTTTAACTGATTTATAATATTTTGAATCTTCGTAAATTTCCTACAGCGGAAACTGGATAGGCATAAGTATCACTGTACTTGGATTTAAAAATTACAAATTTACATGGACTGATTCGGGTTGAAACCATTTACATGGTTCGTTTTTTATTGTTCATGTGTTATCATTTGGTATTTTGTTAGATCGTTTTCTTTTTGCCTATGTCTATTGAGCATTATTCATCTATATTGATGACGATAACATGATAAAAAACATAAAATCATTACTGAAAATTTGATAGAATAAGAGGTAACAAATTGTAAATGCAACAGGAAAAATTAAAAAATCTTACTCTAGTAGATATCGATTCAAACACAGTTTTCAACGTTTATGGGGTGTTTCAACCTTTAATACAATATGCGTGCATCCCTTATCCGCCATTTGGGTAGCTCATTGGTAGAGAACTGTATTATGTTCATTTAAATAAGGCTAAAACTAAATATTTTCTAGAATTAACAGTATATAAATATCACATTATCTTGATTTAATCGGATTAAAAAGCACGAACAAAATAAATCTTTTCTGTGGGTAAGTCTAAGCCATACGATATTCTCAAAAGTGAAAAGACAATATTTTTTTAAAATCTTCGTGTGTTTATGTAATAATTCGACTTTAAATAAAAGATGCATTTAATATTTAAATGTCTGATAAGAAAACTGAAGGATAACTATATTACTAAGGTATGTTGGCACTGGGACGTAAACGTTTTGAGACAATCTTATGCAGCTGTGTGATCGCTGGAAAAGGAACCTTGACAAACGAGGATTTCCATAAACAAGCCAGCTACTTTAGGCATTTTTCACATGTGTCTATTAATGTCTACAGGTTCTTGTGAGTAATCAACCAAAAACAAAACTGATGTCATCAGCAAACATATTTTTGGTCAAATAATTTATGTAATATTTTTATGAAAATAGAAAAAACAACTGACCATTTAATCATGTGGCGTTTAGATATAATTTTTCTAAAACTACTTATACATTATGCATAATTGAATTACACTTCCTATTCAAATTTTTTTAGTATTTATAAAAGCAAATCTAGTCAACAACTGCTAATGTTTGAAAACTCATACTTCTTATAGGACACCAAAAGCATTTCCGAATTAATGTCGACGTAAAGCAAATATCTCATCAATCAGTCAACCTAATAAATGTTGTATGAATCATCAACTAGTTCAGCAGAATTAAAACCATGCTGATCTTAGGTAATAATACTTCTTTAAAGTATCACATTATAAATAACACAGTTGTCATTATGTTACCAGACAAACAGAGAGCCACAAATGATATAAAAAAGATACTTTTGATCTAAGAAACATAGTGTACTAGAGAGGATTAATTTAAACATATTTTGTTGCTTTCTCCGATAAATATATCAATTAATTTCAATCAGAACAACGCATTAAATTCCATAATAGGTAAATATGTTCAAAATATGAAGACGAAAAAAAAACCAATTCAATTTGATACAAAACGAATACCTACGCTTACACACAGACGTGTTTATTACATTCTTAAAGTTATATTTAGTAATGCATTCATTAAGAAAATAGCAAAGAAATCCAACCGAACAATAAGAGCCAAAAGCCAAGGGACAGTTACAAATCCGAATAATGACCAACACAACACAAAAACTAAAAACATAAAACACAGAAAGAGAGTAACCAGAATCCAATTCAAACCATGGGTGCACTCAGGTGCTCATGACGAGTAAGCAGTACATGCCTCTAATTAGACACCCGTCGAGTTACTCGTTGTCTTGTCTATTGAAAAGTCCAATCCGGGAATAGGAAACACTACATATGACTCAGCGAAAATGTCAGATCGTTTTTTGAGACACTGATATCTCATAACGATCAATTAAGTCGTAGTGCCAACCATAGAACTTCCGGATGGTTAACATCAACCTAGGTACAACAAACCTTGTTTGAGTAGTTTTGCAGTCAACAGCATTGATCAGTCTAGAAAATCGGAATAACGATCGCAGGATATAGAATAATGTATAAGTTGTGAAATTTACACTCCACACACTGGAGCTGATGGAATAAGTGATATACACTAATCACTACAAAAGGTGTATGACGGTGAGTACTGTTTGTAAAAATGGTTGAATAAGCAAAAAGGCGGATTAATGACACGATTACATTTATTTCTAACTGAAATAAGGACAAAGAAGTCACTACGGCTGCAGTTTAAATAACACAATTATGAAAACGCTGACGAAAGACATGTCCAGTCTAAATTTAATTGAACGTTTTGCAAGAATCACGAGTATAGGAGAAGCTGTCGTAATTTCCACAATCAAAATGATGATCAGTGATACTGATTCTATTAGTTAGTTTTATATAAGTAATATTTGTGAATTATATATTGTATAGTCTATCTGTATTATGATTTATTATTATTTGAATATTAGTTTGATGCGAAGAGAACAGTCTGAATTAATAAAGCCGAAATTAAAAGAACAATTCCAGATATAGTGAAACATCTACAACTCAAAATCAAAAACCAACAAAAAAAAAACAAAACAAAAACAGCAAGTAAGGAACCAACCCCTAATATAATCAAAGGGTGCACTCATGTGCTCTGGTCGGGTAAGGAGTGCATGCCTGACATTTGTCGAGTTACGAGTAATGCAAATAGTAACAAAATTTAACATCAATATTTAGGGTTGCAAATCTAAAGGTCTGTGGCAGTGTCTTTTCTTTCTTCTTGATTGGTTGATTGGATGTCTGCTTTACGTCCAGCGAGCAGTATTTCAGCTATATTCAGGAATGGCAAAAGTTAACAAACAATAAATCAAAAGGAAATGGGGGTGGGATGGGTCACAGGGAAAACAGTCTTGACTGCCACTGGAAAAGTTTTGGGTAGGGGAAGAGAATTTAGCCTTTGTAGCGGCTACAATGAGCCTACTCTTTTTCAAAATCTACAAAAGGGGTCTTTATCGTGCAAGGAGCGTGACACTCTCCAAACACGTCACCCACTACGGTCCGCGGTCAAGCTTTCCGTATTATGACGTGACAACCCCACAACGAGAGGGTCTAGCCTATCCGGCACCCGGGGACGCGCTGGGCTGCTCTGTGGGTCGAGCACTGGGAACCCTCCCAGTATGGTCCCAGTCTTTCTTCTTTAGCAAGCGTTCTAGTAACTAGCAAGAGTGCAAAAACAGCGCGTCGAGGAGAGGAGTATAAATAGTACCCATTGCGATAGCAGCAGCATGTAGGAAAACATGTCCTCCAAACATGAAAAATATGTTGTCAATCAGAAAATCTAACTTTTGAGAGATCTTCTGTGTATTTATTATTTGATTTAAAGTCATTGATTACCAAGTAATTTCTCATGGTTAATTACCCGGTATTTATAACGTCTCATTTCTTTTTACATTCTTTTTGAAGCAGCGTTTAACAAGATCTTTTACCTTGGTTTTTAACTTTATATCAGGGAAGGCCCTGCAAAGTGTAGAAGAATCAACTTCTGAATGATGTTACATTTGGGAAGAAGTCAGACCTAAAGATGTCTATGTGATCTTCAAAATTGTTAAATATCAATACCAGGACGAGAAAATGTCACTGCATTTTTGAAGCCGGTTTTTATTGTTGTTAAACATAGTGGTCAGGAGTTATGATAGTAGTTTGGTGGTACACGTAGACGATCCTGCTAGAAAGCGCTATTTGTGTGAATTTTTGTAAAGTTTTTGGTAACCAATGCACGAAGGAGGGATCACAATCTTCGACTTTGAACCAGGAATGTCAACACCAATTTGTTTTTTTTTCAAGAATCGCCTGTTTTGAAAGCGTAATGGATGTGTAAGTAGGATTACCAAGTGAGCTGTTAGTCTACTTAATCTTGAAAAACTCTTCACAATGTTTTTGCAGATAAAAATCATCTTGTTATGGGCTTTTCTGCTGGCACATATTTAACATGAATGTCTGACGAAGTTTTAACAGTATCAAGATTTCTGAAGATTGACGATTCTTTAGTACTCATAGAAAGTTAAAAATGAGAAATTAGCCATTATGTACCTTTACCAATCATTAAATTAATCATTTCAAATAAAGAAATATTCATCAAATATTTGGAAGAAAAACACAATAACACAATTACTACACATGTATACAGAAGTTGCATGGTTGATAAAGCGCAACAACTGTCTGTTTTCTTTCAAATCTTGCAAGAAAATCGAATTTTACTCAGACAGATTATTACATCATGAACTGAGTGCACCCATGGTTTTTTATTGGGTTCGGGTTACTCTCTTTCTGTTGTTTTTGGTTGTTGTGTTGCGTTTTGTCCATATCCGGATTTGTAACTGTCCCGTGACTTTTCGCTCTTGTTGTTCGGTCGGTTTTCTATGCAATCTGGATAATGTTTTTTTCAACATTTACTGAACAGTTGCAGATTATTTAGAAAACACTTTGCATGATAATAATTTGTTTCGGTGAAATCAATAGTCTTTATTTTAATTAAAGGTTAACACACATTTTAATTTAATTACATGAGCTAAATACGATTACGAAAATGCAATCATATACACATTTGTTTTATTCTTTGATGGAATAATGGATTAACATCCAGTCAGATGTAAGCAAGCTACAAGATAAGAGCAAGCTAACTAACAATTTGGCGAAGAATTGATAAATTGGACATTTTATTTGCTAGAGGAACACTAGAGAGAGGTGAGAAGGTACGTATAATGTTTTCTTTAACAGCTAGCTTGAGCCTAATTGATTACATATCTTCGACATGAATCGCTTTATTCTGCAGCTGCGTGGTAGTGTATTTTATTGGGTGTGTTAAATGAAACTAAGTCTTAAGTGTAAAAGTTCGTCAACATAATATTCAAATGCCTATAGATTGCTGGAAGTTGATTATTTCCGAAAATCAAATTCATCAAGGATGTGTACCTTTTATTGCATCTGTAGATGTATTTGTTTAATCGAATTATCGGTCAGTCAACAAGAACCGAAAACCATGTGACAATGATGGCACATTCCATATTGAGACAAAGACACACGACAAAAAGAAGAAACCAGCATGTTTGTTAATATTATAAAACCATCCTTGCATTTCATAATATTATCAACGATACAATTAAATTGTGCAACTCAAAATAAAATACTTAAGTCTATGTTAAATATGTCACTATTAGTTAAGATACATTGCTATTTTCTGCTGCGAATATACAAATCTTGAATGGACACATATATTTTATTTACTTTTTCGATGTTTATTATGTCCATTTAAAATGAAATAAACTCTCGTTTAATTTATAGTAAGGTTCTAAAACTGCACAATGCAACATAATTAAACAAGTCTATATGCATAGAGAGCAAAATTGTTAAGCGAAATTATGGTTCCTATTCTTCATTGTCAATGCTGTTTGTTTGTTTAAATGGATTTAAACGCAACTGAAGCAATGTTTTAGCTATATGTAGACAGGCAATTTTCATAGGTCGGGGTATTTTCCAGGTACTTTGTTTGAGGTCAGAGTACCTGGAAAGACATCAACTTGGTCTATGGTTAATTCTATGATTTCTATTCTTTCTGCCTTCGAGTAAAATTGTCGTATAAAGCCGAACCATACAACCGTTAAAATAACCAACAAATTCGTTTCTTAAAAAAGATGCATCAAGATTGATAAATCGGTATGTTAAATATCATAGGTATTTGTAATTTAATTTAGAACATTTATGTACATTGCAGATCTATGGCATTATCTTGTATACATTTTCCAAATCATTTACAGGATTTGCAAGAGCTTGCAAAAATATACTTTTTTTAACAAACACCAATAATTTTTAGGATGAAAATTGCAACCCAAGGTTACACGAAAAAGCGACCTTACTAATTTTTACTAGAGGTACCATTTCCTTGTTGAAAATTATTTTAAAATATGATTGCCGATAGTTTTACCAAGTTTTGAATCCAGTTTATGTAACTATTGTCAAATGGAAGAAGATTATGAACATTTTTTATAACATGTAAATATTTATCACCATTGTGGAACCAAGTTAAACAATTTTTTAAACAAAACAAATTCGAAATAAACATAACTCTGAATTATTTAGTGTTTGGATACAAACTGTTTGATGAGACATATTATGACTTCAACTATGTTCTATCAATCTTAGCTTTTTCTATATATAAAGCTTATTTTATGTCAGAACAAAAAAGAAAAATAATAGACGTGTATGATTTATTCGTCTGTGAGTTGCAATCAAGTTTAAATAATTACACGACAAAATATACTAGCAATTTGATTAATAATATTAGAAAGCAATTGTTAGAGATATCATGTGATCTGTAAAACGTTAGTTATTATGTAAAGCATGTACACAGTGAACATTTATTATTTCCATTATTTCTCTAGATATTCATCATATAATTTGCACAGAGCGGCATCAGCGGAACTTGGACGATGATGCTTAAATTGTAACAAGTGTATATGAAATAAAAGATAAGTTGTTAAAAAAAAGTTTTGAATCCAGTGCACAGTATTTGTGCTTCTTTGATTATTGGATACACCTATTACCGACTGGTGGTATATGATAAAGGTCGATTTGCCTCAATAAACTCACATACTACAGTAATGAAAGCTGGAGGTTTGGCTTGCCATACAACCTTGTGTAACCCACCATTTCTTTTGAAATGCCTGTACCAAGTCAGGACCATTGCTGTAGATGTTACATGTTTTGATTGTTTGTTCTAAAGTTTACTAGTTCTAAGATTTTGATTTGTGGATTGTCTTTTTACAGTTTCCTATGTGTTCTGTATATTTTTGTTTGTTTTTAACTTTAATAAAATGCAGAAATATAAAGTTTCATTTCTTCCATAATATTGTTTTTGTTACTTATTTTATCATAAAAAGCGAGTTAAATTTTCCAAAGCTGTAGACTGCCATCTCGTTATATTAAAAAGGCTTAACGGTGCGGCTCAAACCAAAACCATTGGAAGGTATATAACTACCTTTACGAAGTTGTTCTTTTTGAGCCATAATACTCGGCGTCCATGATTGTATGGTCATTTGACAAGTATGTATACAGAGACCAGTAAAGCAATTTTAGCAACCCCATGAGCAACCCTTCTATATGGTTACTACATGCAATTGGAATGTTTGTTTTGGTTAATAGAATCATTAACACTTAAATTATAATAATTTAAAAACATATTTTGTAAACTGAAATATGATTGGTCTATTCAAATCGAGCAACCCATATTATAAGAAAAAATTTGCGTGACATATGACCTGTTCTTACACCGTTAATATTAAAATAGTTCTATGAAGTCATCGACGTATTTACCATACAAATTGTTCACATTTGTGGTTAAAATAAAATTTAAAGGAATATTTAAAATTTCTGAACACGTTATACCATATAATATGGTTTGGGTCTGTTTACATCATTCATAAACCGCTCCCCGGTTTATTGGGCGTAAACAGACCCAAACTATATTATATCGTATAACCTGTTCGGAAATTTAACGGATTCCTTAAATAAAACATATATAACTGAAACTTCTTTCTCCACAATGACCACTTTTCCCGTTTTAGAAATAGTATAACACTACTCTATATATATGTGAACAATAATTAATTAATTTGCATCTATGTGCCACATATCAGTGAACAATTAATGCAAGAAGTAAATTTATCGCATTTATTAGGAATCAAACTATTGTGATTTTTAATGGTCACTCATTAATCACTAGTTATTAATCAAATATGTGTCTTTGTTCCTGGAATTATACGCTAGTTAATGTATTGATGCGATTTCTCTGGCATTTTTAGAAGCATATTTGATATACTTTCAAGTAGAAAACATAATGAATCAGTAGTGGAAATGTGATTGACTAGTGAGGACGACATAGTATATTGCTACTAAAGCATTTTACTTAATAAACCTCAGAAAAAAGGAAATATCTTCTCGCCCCTGAATGACAAAAAGCTCATAAACTCTGTAGATCCATCCAGTTCGATCATTACAATTCTAGCAAGAGATTAAGATGTGGAAACAATATATTGATTTGTTCGAAAATAAACATCACTTGTAAGTAGGCTAAATATGTTAATAATCCATCATGTCAATTAAACACATATTAGCTTTTGAGTTTAATGTTTGTCATTAATGTTAACTGACTGTTCACTTTTTGTCTCCCCATGGAAGACTGCACAGAACACACATTATTCCATATGCGAATAGCATTTAAAAAAATTCTTATTTAAACATTTGCTGATATTTCACTCTTGTATATGCCAATCATTACTTTGTTTCTTATATTTTCATTAAAATGCGAGTATAGCATGAGTCTTGTATCATGGAAAAAACAAGTAGAATTAAATCAAAGCAAATTAAATGTGTATTCCAATTAAGCTTTCCGGTGTTTGTGCTGCTAATTCCTTGCTTATTCAAACTGGTCATATTTGAATTGGAATGATACTCTTGTATTGCTTCCTTTAACTATTCAGTTTTTATTATTGGATTTAAATATTAAAAACATATCTAATGCATATCAATAGAGATTAGCATACGGTTTTTATTTGTCATTCTTAAGGTTCAAAAACTTCAAATAAAATCAATGAAGATTAGGGAATACATGTTTTTTCACTTTGTTGTTTTCCTTACGATCATATATACATAGGTTGAAAAATGAAGCACGAAAACACAAATCAACACTTAGCAAAAATCCAGAGACAAGGATGAAATCCGGATAAAGACAAAGGCCCTTTATGCACGACTGGCTAATTAAGCTCCCGCTTAGTTACTCGTTGTCATGTCCAGTTACCGAAAACGTTCAAATCCAAGAAAATGAAAAACTTAATAGATTACAGGCAATGAATTATTGGATTTCTGAAAAATATTTCCTGTCTCAATTGAAACATATGTTCAGTCTGATTCCGTCATTTAAATATATGAAATATCGATTACTTTATTGACGGATACATAAAAGAAAAAGAATCAGGATTTAGAGTTTCAATGTAGTTGAATAAAAATAGCTGTAATTAAAGTACAGAATGTCTTGTTTCAGACAGGAATGATGTTTAATTTGAAATTCAATATGTTGCTTTAGTAATTTAATCCTATTTGTTAGCTGGTCATTATTACGTGCAGTAGAACTTTACTGTTACAGTGATTTCTAATTTCTGTTGTATTGTAGGTTATTATTTTCGAAGAATGTCGGCTTATCCCGCAGAATCAGTTAGAATAATAAACATTATTCAAGACCTGTGTGCGGCATTTTATTGAGCATTATATGAAAAGTTTAGTCATTTTTCATAATAAAGTCTATAGTTTGAAAACGAGAAGAAAAACCGCGTAGACTAATTATATGATAAGCGAGACTATTTCAACTTCCAAATCATGAATTTCCGTTCTTCATAATGCCATGGACTATATATATATAAGTCTTAAGAGTCTACCAACCAGCAAGCTTATTAAGTATCGGATCGACAAACATGACGATAAAGCATAAACAAAAAATAATATACAAGTCTAGAAGATTATGCAACGATACAAATGACGGTGTTTCATGGCAACAATTTAGACAAACACTGACCAAGGAATGACCTTAGTCATTGAATGTCAATATAAATAAATGACGTAAACCGGTCATAACATATTGATCTTAAAGTTTCTCTTTTCCAACTTAAGGTATCCGACCCATAATTGAAGTTACCGCTTAATTTTTTTTCGACCAAGAAATACGCTTTAGTATTTAGTATTTAGTATTGCCACATATCAGTGAACAATTAATGCAAGAAGTAAATTTATCGCATTTATTAGGAATCAAACTATTGTGATTTATAATGGTCACTCATTAATCACTAGTTATTAATCAAATATGTGTCTTTGTTCCTGGAATTATACGCTAGTTAATGTATTGATGCGATTTCTCTGGCATTTTTAGAAGCATATTTGATATACTTTCAAGTAGAAAACATAATGAATCAGTAGTGGAAATGTGATTGACTAGTGAGGACGACATAGTATATTGCTACTAAAGCATTTTACTTAATAAACCTCAGAAAAAAGGAAATATCTTCTCGCCCCTGAATGACAAAAAGCTCATAAACTCTGTAGATCCATCCAGTTCGATCATTACAATTCTAGCAAGAGATTAAGATGTGGAAACAATATATTGATTTGTTCGAAAATAAACATCACTTGTAAGTAGGCTAAATATGTTAATAATCCATCATGTCAATTAAACACATATTAGCTTTTGAGTTTAATGTTTGTCATTAATGTTAACTGACTGTTCACTTTTTGTCTCCCCATGGAAGACTGCACAGAACACACATTATTCCATATGCGAATAGCATTTAAAAAAATTCTTATTTAAACATTTGCTGATATTTCACTCTTGTATATGCCAATCATTACTTTGTTTCTTATATTTTCATTAAAATGCGAGTATAGCATGAGTCTTGTATCATGGAAAAAACAAGTAGAATTAAATCAAAGCAAATTAAATGTGTATTCCAATTAAGCTTTCCGGTGTTTGTGCTGCTAATTCCTTGCTTATTCAAACTGGTCATATTTGAATTGGAATGATACTCTTGTATTGCTTCCTTTAACTATTCAGTTTTTATTATTGGATTTAAATATTAAAAACATATCTAATGCATATCAATAGAGATTAGCATACGGTTTTTATTTGTCATTCTTAAGGTTCAAAAACTTCAAATAAAATCAATGAAGATTAGGGAATACATGTTTTTTCACTTTGTTGTTTTCCTTACGATCATATATACATAGGTTGAAAAATGAAGCACGAAAACACAAATCAACACTTAGCAAAAATCCAGAGACAAGGATGAAATCCGGATAAAGACAAAGGCCCTTTATGCACGACTGGCTAATTAAGCTCCCGCTTAGTTACTCGTTGTCATGTCCAGTTACCGAAAACGTTCAAATCCAAGAAAATGAAAAACTTAATAGATTACAGGCAATGAATTATTGGATTTCTGAAAAATATTTCCTGTCTCAATTGAAACATATGTTCAGTCTGATTCCGTCATTTAAATATATGAAATATCGATTACTTTATTGACGGATACATAAAAGAAAAAGAATCAGGATTTAGAGTTTCAATGTAGTTGAATAAAAATAGCTGTAATTAAAGTACAGAATGTCTTGTTTCAGACAGGAATGATGTTTAATTTGAAATTCAATATGTTGCTTTAGTAATTTAATCCTATTTGTTAGCTGGTCATTATTACGTGCAGTAGAACTTTACTGTTACAGTGATTTCTAATTTCTGTTGTATTGTAGGTTATTATTTTCGAAGAATGTCGGCTTATCCCGCAGAATCAGTTAGAATAATAAACATTATTCAAGACCTGTGTGCGGCATTTTATTGAGCATTATATGAAAAGTTTAGTCATTTTTCATAATAAAGTCTATAGTTTGAAAACGAGAAGAAAAACCGCGTAGACTAATTATATGATAAGCGAGACTATTTCAACTTCCAAATCATGAATTTCCGTTCTTCATAATGCCATGGACTATATATATATAAGTCTTAAGAGTCTACCAACCAGCAAGCTTATTAAGTATCGGATCGACAAACATGACGATAAAGCATAAACAAAAAATAATATACAAGTCTAGAAGATTATGCAACGATACAAATGACGGTGTTTCATGGCAACAATTTAGACAAACACTGACCAAGGAATGACCTTAGTCATTGAATGTCAATATAAATAAATGACGTAAACCGGTCATAACATATTGATCTTAAAGTTTCCCTTTTCCAACTTAAGGTATCCGACCCATAATTGAAGTTACCGCTTAATTTTTTTTCGACCAAGAAATACGCTTTAGTAAATCAATGTATTACTAATTAATGATACAAATTAAGCATATTGTGCTACTTTGGGTCAATGTTTACAGTTTTGAGCAAAAAAAGTTAGTTACTCAAATAGTATTTCCGTTGTTTGCCGAACATTACCGAGGTCTGCTCCATTGAAAAACAATGGACACCCGAGACACCAAATATGATCACGTGGTCAATTATGGTCCGGATACCTTAACCCAAAATAGTTGCCTCCCAAGTCCGGACGTGCCGTGCTGTTACTTGGCTTTGCTCAAATATTCCAACAAGATATAATCAAAATTACCAAGGTGACACATATGTTATGACAGGTTACGTCATTTATTTATATTGACCTTCATAAATATCCATATTCACAATGAAATAAGTGCTAATAACATATCAGTGATACCATTAATAAATGGCATTATATCAGTCTATGTGGGAAATATCAATGTTGACAGACCTTAATGCGTGTATTATGTACTTGTATGTTTGCGAAGAGAGGAGAGAGCGAAGGAGACATACAGAGAGTTACAGCCATTTTGTAATTCTATGTGTGTGTGCTGTTTAGATAAACTCATAAAAACAGAGTTCATATATGTTAGTGAAAGAAATCGAGCAAGATAGTTCACCTCTACCTTGTCCGAATAATACAATGGGATACTCATTAATTATTATATGATAGTCGTATAAACATGATGGTTTAACTCTATATATCTAATATTTAAAAATTGCTGGATCGATTGAGTAGGTGGTTGTAGCAATCCTCAGATCTATTGTATTTAGTTCACATCGTACGAATGTATTACTCGTGACTTTGATTTCGCATGATATATACAAAAACTGATGAATTATATTACTGTATCATTATCACATATTATGTACCAAATAAACTGATCATGACTAAAAACTTGATATGAACTATTTTTGCAATTTTTGATGTCTAGGAATGTAGCTGACACATTAATTAGGGTACCCAGATAGATCCACTGCGTTATTACATCAGTTTTTACACAGACACTAATAAAATGCAAACAAGGAGAAACTTTCATCTTTAACATGGAAACTTAAAGACTGATCGTTCTAGGTCATATACTGGCTTAATCTATATAAAGAATAAACTTTCAGTAAATCGGACATGGACAATTCAAAGTGATTAACTAACTTGTTGATAAATTGCATATGTATTACTTAAAAACTGAGCCTTTAATTTCCTTGTTGAAGCACGTTCTATCACAACACTATAGTTGTCGAATTAGTGAGCGTCAAAGACGACACAAGTCTGCTAAATTTTCAACGATTCATCATAAACACACTAAGACTTAACATCGTGCTTGTTATTTAAAAGAACACTTTTCCAAAAGCACTTTTGAATCATATATTATTGATGCAAAGTAGGTCAAAGCTGTTTCAACAGCTCAAACCAACTTTGAATAGGAATAAGCTTTCTGCAAATGTAGTTAATAACAAAATAGCAAAGTATCATAAGGCGTTGGGTTATGCTCCTCTGTCAGTAACATTAACTGATGATGTCGATATTTAAGTTAAAAATCACTGCAAGAGAACATCTGTGAACTATTCAATTGTCCCTTAGACAAGTTTGTTACAGTAGACAACTGGCCACACGTTATATCAATGAATAGCATTATCTGTATATGTATAAAATCAGAGCTAGAAAACAATACAGTTTAGGTGACCGCATTAACTATTATTAACATACTGTTTGAAGCTGCTCAGTGGCAGATTATGTTGCATTTCGAAACTACAGACACATCCCCATTTTAAAAGAAATTTAAAACAATGACCAAATATATCTTGCTCCTTACAGAAGAACTTTATCGTTTTACAGAAAACATTTTCGACGTTGACAATTGTAACGTTATTAAATTTGCATATTGTGAGTTTATGACCATTAACTCCGACATATTAAAATGAGGAATCATATTAATGTCAAATTAATATATTTGAATGTTGTTTTAACGCCGTTTTCAGCATTTTGCAGCTGTATCATGGCAACCAGTTTTAATTGTGGGAGGAAACCGGAATACCATGAGGATACTCCCGACCTTTGGTAGGAAAACTGACAATCTTAGTCAATTGAGATTGGAGTCGAGCAACTCTGCCCGCAATGATTCTTTATCCTGCAATCTCAGTGTTGACATCAATAGTACTAATATAACCACTCGGCCACCTGGGCCCCCAAATTAATATGTATTGGTTTTGAAATTGCAAGCATCACACTCTAGACCCATATAATATGCAGGTGAACTATATGAAGTCTTTATTTATTTTGGTAAAATGGTCTTACATAATCGTTATATGAATGTCTAAGATACTTGAATATATTCTATTTAAAAACAATACAAAAAGGACTCTCAGCCTACTATCAGTTCTCAGTTTGCAACAGTTATCAAATGCTGGAAATATGCTTATTAATTTTCGCCGGAAATCTAAAGTAAACTTATATCTGATTTCAAATATTTTATTAATCATGCAGATAAATGTACATTATTAACGGGTTAGATTGACATGCATTCAAAGCTTGAATTAAAAAAAAGTGGTATGGTTTGTGTGTGTACTGTCTTTCAGTTAAAGGATGCATGTGTAGAAGATGAATTTTCGTTTGTGTGTTTGTTTGTTTGAATAGTGTATAACGCCATTGTTAGGAATTTTTCAGCTTTATCATAGCATCCAATTTGTTGGGGGAAAAGGCACAAGCAACCGCAGTAAGAAAACTGCAATCTTTGTCAATTAAGATTAGAGTCAAGCACACCCTACCCGCAGTGAGACTTGAAAAGAGAACCTAGGTGTTGATTTGTTTGTTTGTTTGAATGTTGTTAAGCGCCTCTTTCAGCAAATGTTTAGCTTTATCATGGTGTCCAGTTTTTATTGGGGGAGTAAGCCGGAAAAATCCCGACCTTCGGTAGGCAATTCTTGTCAATTAAGATTGGAGTCGAAAGCACACTGCCCGCAATGAGGCTCGAACCCGCAATCTCAGTGTTGACACACCAAGTCGTCAATAGTAGGCGAACTACCTTAACCACACGGCCATCGAGGCCCCCTCAGTGTTGACATACGTGGCCAATAGTAGATATTTAACTTACTACCAACTCTGCCACTCAGGCACCGAGAAGATGTGTGGACAGTGCAGTTCCATATCAGAATGATATGTCCTCAGATTCATTTAAAGTCAAGTAAGATGATCTTCCTGAATCTGTTACTTATTTTCAACTTCAGACAGGAATGCAGTTTTATTTTTAGATTCAATCAGTTGATTCAGTAAATACATTAATCATACTTTAATGCTGTGAACTAATACCAACATTGATATTGCTTTTGCAAATTTTTAGTATTATAAAAAAGTAAGTTCATTTCGTTGAATTAGTAAGATAAATAAACACTTCTCAGAGCCTGTGTAAGGCATCTATTATGAACATTATATGAAGTTTTTTATATCTTCTTCTTATTAAGGTCTAATTAAAGACACACGAGAAAATTGTCGAATTCAATTTTAATCTGAAATATCCCTTCTTCACAAGGTCTTTGAGTATATGTAGCACAGATTCAAAAATAGTCCAGTAAAGTAGAAAGATACACTGCACGAAACAATAACTTTTAAGATAGTCAAAAGGTATCCAAAAGTCCTAATTTTGAATACATTTTGTTGTCTTTTAAACACATTTTTAAAAAATACAAAAGATCTAAAAGATCATCTTTTTGTATACCTTTTTGACGTCAAAAGTCAGTCGAAATGGCCCACTTTTTATTTGACAAAAGGTGTTGCAAAGTTCACCTTTCCAGATCTAAAATGTGTTCAAAAGGTGAACAACAAAATATGACCTTTTTTCCAAAATATAATCTGTTGTCGACAAAAGATAATAAAAAGATCATATATCAACAAAAAAAGGTGATGAAAGGTAGGCCACAGATGCTATTTTCAAAACCAAAAGACCAAGGTCATATGGTATTTTGACCAAATTAAAATCCAAAAGGTCTCCTTTTGTATTGATGAAATTACAAAAAATTGCACAAAAGGTTACTTGTTATAATCTAAAATATGGTCAAAAGGTTATGAATGTCCATATTTTGCATGGATAATATTACAAAATGGACATTTAGGTTAGGGGAAAGATGATATGATGAAAAAAATCTGCCTGCACAGGTCGGCTCACGTGGATTTGGTTTTTTCAACCTATCCAGAATCAGCATTCCACAAATGTCCACCTTGACCTCTCATTTTGTAAAACTGAGCATTATTTACATTTATCAACAATAACAGATAAAAAAGAACATGTCTAGTCCAATGAAAAGTTTGTGCAAGTTTTACTCTAGAAATATTGCTCACACTGTGCTCACTTAAGCTCCAATATTGGACTGTTGAAATTGTATCAATAGGATGATCACAAACTTGAACAATGGTCAAGGAATTCAAGACACATCATTAAGAAAGTAGAGTTAAAAGTGTACTAGCTAATGTACAATTGCCTGTATATATCACTGAGCTGACAGGCTTGTCTAATGGCAATTAATCCCAAAGGTGTTACAATTTTCTCATTTTCAAGTGGAAAAATATTACATAAAAAAGAAACAATTTAACGATTTATTGAATAAATGCTCATTATGTCAATATGTACATTTTTCAATCTGTTTTACAATCCAAGAGGAAGGTGTTCTAGTTCATTTCTGGTTGCTCATTTTCTGTCCTTTCTGCTTTTGGTTGAAGAAATGTAAATAAATTTACAGTCCACTTTTATCTTTTATTCTATAAATTTATCCAACTTCGAAGATGTCTAGTATATAATAAATCCATCTTGACATTCCTCATACATGTCATATGAGGACATATATAGGCCATTAAGACGGGTAAGACGGGTCTTATCTTCTTGATATCTCTGATCTCCATATTGTCTAGTGCAGTTATGATCCACTTGGCGTTCTAAAAAATATATATACAGTGTATGTGTGTGTGTGTTACAGATCTAGACATAACTAAAATTATATGTGGCACATTATGTAATAATAATAAATGTTAACATTTTGTATAGAACATCCATAAAACTGAACATTTGGGAGCTGAGTGGGCTGGAGGGGGGATCATTAACATGGTAACAATTTGTATATTTTTCCCAAAATAACAGTAAATTTAAAATAATGATAACACTAACAGATAACAGCAATTTACATGAGAAAACAGAATACAGTGAGTTCATAAATCGAAAAAACAGATAACAGCAGAATCTCATCAAAGGGCGATACGGTGAAAAAATGCATTAATTAATCAGTGTTTCCATAGTAACTAGTATGTGATCTAATGTATATCCCTCCCTTCATATGGAGACTCAATTACATTGAAATAAGTGGTGATTAAAATGAATTAACAGATAACAGAAAAAATCTGTAAAACAGTAAACAGTGTTCTGACTAGTATTATTAAACAGCAAACAGTGTTTTTATTTACATTATAACAATTAACAACAATGTCAATTTAAAAAAAAAACAGATAACAGCTAATGGTTGAAAGTTAACAGCTGCTTTCTACTGTTTCGAATTTGTCATTTAGAACACTCCATATTAAATAAGTAAGCATTTGCTCATCAGTGAAGGTTGTGATTCGCTTTTAACATGTGTATTCTGATCATCTCCTTTTTATATGATACACTCAAAGAAATTCAAGACTGAAAAAAGTATTATCGTAACATACTTCTTTTTTCCCGTTCTAGTGATGTTTTCTTCTTTTTCTAGACGTCTAGATTGTCCTTATGGATAGCAGCGTTTTCCTGCTTCTTTTGTCTGGCAGTACATGTATCTGTTAATAGCTACTGAAAAAAAAATAAGAAATTCATTTGCAAGTACTCTAAATCCTCTTCAATGTTAGTAGTTTCTTTTTTAGATATTGCATATAAAAGTCATTATTATTCAAACAGTTATGAAACTAATCCCTTCATCTACCCCCCCCCCCCAACCCCCAACCACACACAGAAGCAAGTACAATTTTAAGTACAATATTTAAATAAAAATATATTTTTGCAGTATAGCTTGTTAAAAATATAATACATGAAATATAAGTCATTTATATAATATGAACTATATTCAGACAATAAATATATGCTTATGTATGATTATCTCCCCTTTCAATTTGCAATATGGCGGATATGTGTTCTGTTGGGTGTGATTTTCCATTGCTTGAAAGCCGTGGACAAACTCAAAGATAAAACAGATCTAGATATTCTTGGATATAAATACCTGATATGAAGTACTTTCATAGTCGGAGTCAACACTTTGCTGAGTATAAGAAGAACAATGAGGCAGTCGATGTCATGTGCGTCAATCTGGACATTCTTGTTTACCAGTAAACCTACTGACAGTGCTGAATCCTCAAGAATTTCATCGTCTGGGATATCAAATACAACACTAACCATAATAATTGTTCGAACTACTTAGTTCACAAGAATGAAAGCGCGTAATCTTGACTTTTTTACTGAAAGGTGAGCACTGTCTTTAAAAATAGGCGTCGAGGCCTGGCATTTAGAAAATTGAGATGCTGATTGGATGTGGTAATTGATATCGATTCCAGCACACGCGCAAACGCACACGAAGCCATGTGCTTTGTGGCCATGTATTTTGTGTAAGTAGAATCTGTAGTAAATTTTGGTAAATGTACAGTGTAAAATTACATACTTTTTCATTATAATACAATTTATAAATAAAATAAAAATATATTTGTAGATGTTACCACAAAATTTTCACTCTGCTGGTGCACACTATCAACGCTTTCCATTTTAAATAAATAAATAGCTGTATAAAATGTGCATGTCAACATCCTTTCAATGTACATTTTAAATACTTAATAACTATCACACTTTGCTAAATTTTCTATGTTAAAAACCAAAAGCACATTTTGTTTATTTGACACATGTATTATTACTACATGTACTTCAACTTGGATACTTGAAAAAATCCATAAGGACATCTACATGTATTCAACTATTCTAGTAATAGTAAACTCTCATATCTTAGTAAATGTTCAGTATTTCATAAATTTTTGCTAATAGTTGGCTTTTTATAGTTAAAAAAGTACATTTAATTTGTACTAAAATTGTGAAAATGGAGTGTATAAAAAACCAATTTTGATTTTCTATCGTGGACAAATTTGAAGTCGCATATAAATACCCCTTTTAAGCTGTGGGGGTGGGGGGGGGGGTCATTTTGCCTCAGAAACTGATATATGGCCAAAAATAATTATGTGTGTTTCCAGTTACCGGAACCTAACTATTTTTTTGTAGCCGACCCTCAAGTTTTTTTTGCATTTTTAATGGAGGTTACTTTGAACCGGAAAACTCCCAGAATTGTTCTGGGTTTTAGTTATATCTTCATACTTCCGCCCCAACATTACTAATTTAACCAACACGATTCCCCCCCCCCCCCAAAAAAAAAAAAAATCGTCCTATGAGTACCTACCTATTTTATATTAAATCCTTGATTTCTTTCATAAAGCAGTCATTAGAACTAAAGAAGGGAGAAAACTCAATTGATTTTATATCTGTTTGTTACATTTATGAGGTTTGTTAATATGTATTCTACAATTTGTTTCTTTGTAATGTTTGACATGTATTATCCCAACAGGGATTTTTTGTCTACAATAAAATTTTCAACTTTGAACTATAATTCTATGTAACCGGAAACAAACATATTTTTTTGTTTGGCCTAACATTAAAGATAAAGTAATAAACACATTTTACAAGTTTTGAAAATATTTTAAAAAATAACAATTTTAAACACTAGGTATATAATGAAACACCAATGATGTTGTAGTATTTGCATAAACTTATCATCCTAAAAAAACATCGTCAAAATGCTATATATGTAAAGTATTATATATTTTACTGTGGGGAAACAACCCAGAGCGAACAGTTATCTGGTTGAAACATAAGTCAGGGGTGAACTGACTTGATACCGCCTTAAGGTACTAAAATTGTGATACAAAGATACAAATCTGTCAAAAGGTCATCATTTTATTCATCAATACATAATTTGCATTCTTGTGGCTTGATATACATTAATACTGACTCTGTATAGGACAAAATATAACGTAATCAAAGAAATGGGCCAACATATGCTTATTAATTTATAAAAATTTAATGACTTCTTATATTTATACTATGTAAATGCCTTTTGTTATGATATCATTTTATGTATCGTTCATTTGGACTGCTTCTCATTATTGACGAATAAAGTTCTCCAATATAAACCATGTATTTCTTTGAATATTATTTATATATTGTGTTTTTTTGTAGGTAAATATTGCTAACCTAAACCTTAGCAGATTTTCATATGAAAGTACACAATCATCAATACATGTAGAACTGAACCATTGAAGCTCAGTTATGGAGATGTGTTTACTATAATTCATAGATCCTCCCATTTTGTGGTTTGCAGCAGGACAAGACATTGCTTCGACAAGATGTCTAAATACATGAAGATTCATTGAAGGAATGGTAAGCCACAATAAATTATCAGCTTACAAATATTATTATCTCTGTGTTAAACATGTTTGACTCCTACTCAGTTATTGATCCAGGAGCATTCATCTGATGAGATTTACAAAGGAGGTAGGGGGGAGGTGTTGTAATAAAACTAATAGAAGTTGTGTTATATTTTGTAACATAATTTACATAAATTCCATTGAATAATCCAAATATTTATACTACGGTAATAAAGCCCTGCATACTTCTATGTATTTATCAGGGCTCACGCTGGGTCAAAATTATAGGGAGAAGTCACTTCTCTTTTGGGTGGCTGACAGGGAGAAGTGAGGATAGAACAGGGAGAAGTGGGTGGACAACAGGGAGAAGTTGCATAATATGTCGTGAAAGCGTCCTGTTTACTTTGTTTTTTTTTAAATAAGTGTTGGCATTTGCATTTTCATTGTTATATGTTTTTTTAGCAGTTTAATTTATTGAGGATAAAGTATCAAAGATTTGATTAACTATTCACTTTACTTATTTCACACATTTTTAAAAACACATGCATTAAACATAACAATACAAAAATAATAAACTGTCACAAAACTGTTCATTAAAATAAATGTTTCTTTGTCATTGATACACAATTTGATTGATTTATAATGAAGTACTATTAGAACTAGAAGTAGAAAATTACATCATTGTGACACATAATATATTATGTAAAATTCACTATTAAAAGTATTGAAGCATATTTAACTTCAATTTGTTTTAAGTAACTGCAAAAATACTAGTTTTACTACGTTTCTATCATTGCAAAAACTCATTTCACCACTATCTGCAATCTCCGGCACCAAATTCATATCCGCTCCGGAAATTTTCACAAGTTATTGTGCTCTGAACTGGTTTCCGGTCATATTTTAAACCTACGCTTTATATACCAAATAAAAGTTCAAAGGGTACCAGTTCAACTTTTGCGCGTAAAGAAAATAAACATGACGCGGTATCAAAAATATGAACATTTCTTTACCAAAATGGGAATAAAATTTGAAAGGCGACATAAGGCGATTCTACAAAATGAAAGGGCGACTTCACTTCGCTTTTGAAGATGATCGACGGCGAAGTGGGACCACGATAAGGCGACTTCTTCGCCCGAGTCGCCCTCCAACGCGAGCCCTGATTTATTGGGGGGGGGGGAGGAAGCTGGAGTACCAGGAGAAACCCCCGACCTTCAGTAGGAAAACTGGCAATCCTTGTACAATTAATATTGAAGTCTATTACACCCTACCCGCAGTTTGATTCGTACCAGCAACCTCAGTGTTGACAGACCGTATGATCAATAGTAAACGAACTACCTTAACCACTCGGCCACCGAGGCCTCTGATACCTGAATGGGGGTAAATGTATCGTGCTTTCTGTTTCATGCCAGACACCGCTGTTCATGGGATATGTTGCTTAGTTTAGTTTTAGTTTTTACTTTTCATAAGTACTTTTTTTAATTTTTACATTTAATTTTTTCAAAGGAGTTTACAAGAATGATGAAAGAAATGGTTAAAGCAAGAAGAGTAAGGGGACACAAAGCAAAGAATCAAAAGCAGGTAAAATTTTAATTGAATTTACATGTATGTTCTACTTCCTGTATTAAAATGTTTCTTCCCTAAATTACTGGGTAGATATAAAGATCAAAAGTTTGAATTGTGTGGGGGCTTTTTATCTCCCAAAATCTGGTAACAGAATAAATAATGGAAACCTATACCAGAACTTGGCTGTCATACATCTGATGAAGTAGAGAAATAAAACAACAATAGTGATTTTTGTGTGCTGGTCATTGGGACCGTCACATGGGATAAAAATATTGGACCTAGTCATATTTTGGCAGACCGTACCAAGGATTTTCGCCGACTCTGGTATGACACTGTCACTTGGAAATTTTGCTGTTTGAATTTTGACATGTCAAACTTGTTTACTAGGTTTCAGTCAATTTTAATACAAATTTTACTTGTATGGTATACAGTTACTTCAAAATATTTGCCATCAAAAATCATTTTCTGGTCCAACTTTAAACACATTATGATATCATTTTTCTGTTGGCTGTAGTTATAAAATATTTTGATTGTTTCGATTTTGCATTCCATTTCAGGTACAGAAAAATAAATCATATTTGAACTTGAAGTGGCCTCCAAGAGTATAGAACATTTAGAGAAGAAACAGTTGTTCCTAGTGAAAATAATCAATATCTTAAAGAAAGATACTTTGTTTCCAAACATGGAAAATACCAGAGAAGTGAAAGATTCTTGCAAAGGAAATATAAGCAAATTAATGATTGAATGTGAAGTTTGTAGTCACTGAATTGAAATTCTCTAGTTGTCAACAATATGTACTAGTTATAGAATAGTCAAAATATCATTACAGTATTAAGAAAATATTAAACAATAGTTGATTAGTTTGGAGGTAATATTCTTTCTGATGCTCTTGTTCTTATTGCAAAAATGAAGTTACAATGACATGCTTAATTTATTGGTAAATGAGCTGCAATACCTAGGAGAAAGCGTGCACACTAAGCTTCTGTTTTTTAATTGGAGTGTGCACACAATTCTGTGAAGCCGCTGCCCTTGGGGAGAAAGCATGCACACAAACTAGTGAAGCCGCTACTCCTTATATTGGGAGAAAGCGTGCACACAAACCAGTGAAGCTGCTACTCCTTGCTTTGGGCAAAAGCGTGCACACAAACAAGTGAAGCCGCTTCTCCTTGCATTGGGAGAAAGCATGCACCCAAACCAGTGAGCCCCTAATCCCTTGCTTTGGGAAAAAGCGTGCACACGAACCAGTGAAGCCGCTACTCCTTGCATTGGGAGAAAGCGTGCACACGAATCTGATCAGTGAATCCGCTACTCATTGCATTGGGAGAAAGCGTGCACACGAATCAGTGAAGCCGCTACTCATTGCATTGGGAAAAAAGGTGTACACAAACCAGTGAAGCCGCTACTCTTAGATTACACAGTTTATACACCAAGCAAATCTGAGCAAGCCATTGTGTTAGATATAAATACATAGATGATATTTAGAATGCAACATGAAATGAAAAAGTTATTTCTGACAGACAAGTCCCTAAGCATTTATTAGAATGCAATATAAGAGTTTGCGACATTAATTTATTGACTGATGATGCAACAATTAGTTACATAGTTAAAATCAAAATGACATTAGTTTTGAAAAACTGAAATTTTATTTTGATCATATGAGAAAATGTATTTATATTCTATCAAAATTGTATAACGATTTAGAAGGTACTGAAGCCTGTTTTGAGGCAAATTCAGGTTAGGATGACTTAAATGAAGACAACGTTAACAAAAATTTAGAATTTGAGTAAGAAATAGGGAAGCAAACATACTGGTTTTGTGGTATTATGGCAGTATATTTAATATATTTCTGATGCTGCTGTGACCTTTTAAAAATTTTATAGGCATTTTTAAGTTGTCTTGTATAAATCGTGTGTGTATCTGTATTCCAAAGATGAGAGGACTTACTCTGAAAACATATACCAGTTATCAAAACATTTAAAGAGGAATGCTAGGATTCAAGCAATATGTAGTTTGTATTAGATGTTAAGTTTTGTATGAATTCGGTCATTGTTTTCGTGTATTTAAATGTTTAATTTCGTAACCATTTTCTTTCTCATCTTGGACAAATTTGTGATCAACCCCTTCTAAAGCAAATTAATAACTAGTTTAACATTATCTTTTTTCATATATATGTTAGATTTTTTTCTTATAAATGGTAATATTTAAGCTCTTTAAAGATTCTTAGATCAAGTATGTGAAGTTACAATAGTATAGTGCTGTATTTTTTTAGTATGCAGAGATATTTGCTGCTTGTAATTTGTTATAAATATAATTTAATACTGCATTGTGGTATGTTTGTAAGGAAGTATTTTCTCATGAATGTCAAGCGTACACAAATAAAATTTATGTGGAAAGGAAAGAAAAGAAGTGCAAAAAAAACGAAGTAATATATAGTGACAACTAACTTCTGAACTATCTTTGTACACACTGTTAAAAATAGTATAATAGTATGATGTGGTGTTTTTATTTTTTTTTATTTATATTTTTGTATATTTTAAAATTGAAACAGACCTATTTTGTAAACCTTCGGACAAGCACCTTTATTTACATGTAAAATCTGATCACCCGAATTCGGTCAAACGAGCCATACCTTATGGCATTGGGATGAGAGTTAGGAGAATATGCTCAGAAAATAAAAATTATCATCAAAGAAAATACCAATTGAAAAAATGTTTACAGAAGCGAGGTTTCCAGAAAAAAGATTTAGACCATGAATTTAGAAAAATTGACACTTTGGACAGAGAAAATCTATTAAAATATAAAACAGATAAAAACAAAAATTTAGACAGAGTACCGTTATCAATTACTTACAATAAAGAACTTCCGAACATATCCACAACATATTACGTAACAGGCTTAAAACTTTATATAGATCTAAAGAGATGCAGAAAGCGTTTCCGGAACCACCAATAGTAGCATATAGACGAGGGACAAATATTCAAGATAAACTGGTTCACGCTAAACACAATAATCAATTTTTTAAACGGGAAAATGAAACGGGACCATGTGATAAAAATTGTGCAATTTGTAATAGAATGCTAAATCTTACGAAATTTACAGCTAATAATGGTGTATCATACAATGTTGACGGTAAAATAAATTGTAGGACAGCAAATTTAATATATGGCATTTATTGTGAACAGTGTAGACAAATTGTGTATGTTGGTGAAACTGGGAATACAGTGTATGAGCGCATGCAAAATCACCTATCGTGTATTCGAAATAAAAACAAGACGTTGTACCAATACATTTCAATCAACAGGACCATAATATCAATGACTTTAAAATAATTGGAATTGAGAAAATTAACAAATCATGGATATATCGTAAAGAAAAAGAAAAATTTTGGATGAAGAAAATTGGAACTTTGAATGAACAAGGACTGAACAAAAAAGGATAAAACTGTTTAAAAATATACTACATTATATCTAAAGCTATAATGACATTGTATTACCCATTAAGAAGCCATTGTATTGTAACGTTCGTTTTGTATCCCCCCCTTTCTACTCTTTATATTTCTGCCAAATTTCAATTTTACTTTACTTTACCCGTTTATGACGTCATTGTATTATAACGTTGTTGTTGTTGTTATTGACTTCACATATACATATTCTTGTCATTTGTATATATGCCTTGAATAAAGACGGCAGTGGTCGTCGAAACGTCGGCAAAATATGGAGTTTTTATTTAAATACTTACATATATAGTGTAATGTTCTTATTACAAATGCTTCTAATTAATAAATGTTAACATAAATTATCTGTTGGTTTTTATCATTCTTAAGATAGATATTTAAGGTCCATTTTAAAGGTGTCATTTAAATCACAGGAGCGTTTTTAAGTTCAAAAGTATACGCCTGAAATTCATGACATTGCTCAATATTGTATGACACTGAATTTCTCATTAGTTTAACATTACAGTATTGTTTGAAGATTTTGGAATTGAGATCAATATTGATACAATACTGTACCACTACTAGGAAAGATAAAAATATCAAAGTTTTGTAATATTTATTTGATATTGCAGCAAAATTGTCATTAAACTGTCAACACCGACAATATACAAAATTCTTCACATTTTAAATTAATATGATCAAATGTCACAGATGACTATTCATCCACCTTCATTATAAACTAAATGTCCATATAACATGTCGTTGTAGATGATTTGTGGTGGACTTGTTGAAATGTCATGGGTGACCTTTCATCCACCTGTCGGTATCAACAAAATTTCTGAGATTACATATCGTTCCTCTTTTATTAGGAACAAATGTCGCAGATGACCTGTCGTCCCCCTGTCAGTGTTCACAAAATGTCCCAGTAAATATATCGTTCACCTTTCAGTTTGAACGAAATGTCAAAGATGACCTGTCATTCATCTTTTAATTTTAATGAAAGATCAAATATTGTCTGTCGTTCACATTTCTCAAATACGAAAGGTTAAAGGTTGCCTTTTCTACCACACAATTTAGCAAAATATGGACTTCGGAGATAGGTGAACTTTTGATAATATTTTGGGCTTGACAAAATGTTAACAAAAGACGATTTTTCGTGCAGTGATAATTGTTATCAAATAAATGGATGGAAATGAAAAATTGCTGACAATAATTCAAGTCGTTCATACGACAATTTATGGTCTCTATGTTTGATCCTTATATTGTTTCTTTCACTGTGACTGACATCCTCTTGTGTTTATAAATGTGCACATATATTTATTATTATGATTTGTTTGACTAGTTAAAAGGACTAGGATCAGTCGCCAAGAACACCATATATACCGTATTTGTCCACAAGACTCTGTATTGCTTATTTCAGTGTCGTCTGTTTTGCGTTTTTTATGCCTGTTGTTAGCCCATTAAGTAATTAGGTACGCATATTTTCTTTTAATTTTGATTATTGACTAAATGTGTTTGTATTAGCACAAATAGATTACAGGCAATGACTAATAAGATTAATGAAACATATTTCCTGTCTCAATTGTCCTGTTAAATTCAGGATCCGTCATTTAAATGTATGGAATATCGACTACTTTATTGACGGATACATTTGAGAAACGGAATCAGAATTTAGCGTTTAAATGTAGTTGAATGAACATATGTAACTAAAGGACATAATATTTTGTTTCAGAAATGATTTTAAATTCAATAAGCTTCTCTTAGTAATTTAATCCTTTTTGTTAGTTGGTCATTATAACGTGTAGCAGAACTTTTCTGTTACCGTGATTTTTAATTTCTATTGAATTAAAGGTTATTATTTGCTAAGAATGCCGGTTAATTCCGTAGGTGGGGTCTCGGTGGCCGAGTGGTCAAGGTAGTTCGTCTACTATTGATCACGTGGTCTGTCAACACATGGATTGCGAGTTCGATTCTCACTGCAGGCAGGGTGTACTCGCCTCCAATCTTAATTGACAAGGATTGCCAGTTTTCCTACCGCAGGTCGGGGGTTCTATCCGGGTACTCCGGCTTCCTCCCCCAATAAAAACTGGACGCCATGAAATAGCTGAAAAATTGCTGAAAGTGGCGTTAAAACACCATTCAAACAAACTAACAATTTCGCCATATTAGTATATAATTATCTCCCTTTGTTTTAAGACAAATTTTAGTATTTGTACGAAAAATGATTCATTTTAGGTTAAAACACAGACTTTATTACTTTTACAATTTCTTATGAAGTCTTCAATTTATTTTACATAATAATTGTTTTCAAATGTTTCCGATTTGGTGGATGTTTGTAGTTTGAGTAGTAGCATTTTACTTTTAAATTGATACTAAAAAAATATTTGATAAACATGTTTTCACAATGCGAATTTGTCTTCAGACCATAAGCTAAGTAAGGCTTTAATTTATATCAGTTTCTGCTGAGAACTTATGTTTTGACTTGAAATGTAGTATATTTTTGAAACATCTAGGTTAAAAGTTTGAATACTTAATCCACCACAACGTGTCCTTTTATTTTCTTTTACTTCATGACGATTCAAGGTATTTAATATTGTACGTGCTGTACATTTTCTGTGTTTAAAAGTGTATTGAAATGAGAGATAATAACGATTAATTTCTTATATACATTTGATTTTGGAATATCCATTTACAGATGTGTGGTGCTAACTTGTTCATGTTATTGTTGAAGTTTTTATTTTTGAAATAGACATACAGTCATTGTTGTATTTATATGACCTTTACAATTGTTAAAATTTGAAACCTTCATTACTAATGTTTTATAATAAATAGTTCAAAATTTGACGAACATTTGTCTATTTCACGCCGTTGAGACTCGATTCCCAGAGGAACGAACTTGTGTCTTTTGACCTTCGTTTGAGACAAGTGGAAGGTCAGGACCTTGTTGATATACAGACGAGGACGTGTTGTGCACACTCACGAACACAACTGTTACATTTTGGTGGCCAGTGTGGGGAACCGAGGAAAAACTTTGACTGTGTGAATAGGCAAATGATCAATTAAAAATAAAGTTAAATAAATAAGTATTTTAAAATAGGTTTAAATAAGTAATTAAAATGGCAGGTAAAGGTGGAGATAGGAAAGAGTTGTCGGAATTAGAACAATCGACGCAAGGAATGGAGTTCGATTTGCTGTTACAACGACTCGCGGATAAATCCGAGTTGGACGAGGCAATATGGTATTCCCGCGATGAATTAGAAAGCGGGGGAGCAAAACGCAAGAATCTGAGCTTTGTTACACCGAAACGCGACACTGATAGATCTGTACTTGGCGATGAGAGTTACGAATTGTATAGTCAGAAAGAGAACGAACGATGGAAACTTCACAGAAGTGAAGGATCCTCTTCGCGTTTATCAGAAAGAGACATACATGGTAGAATGCACGAAGCAACAAGGTCAAAGTCGTTTACCGATGAACAAGCGAACTCAAGTCTGTATAAAGCAAGAAAAGATTCACCTGAATACTACCAAGTGTTAGTAAATGACCTGTCTCGTATTCAGGGGGAACTTTTTGGGACGAATCTTGCACAACGGGATAAAGTTATAACTACGTCGACCGGAGATCAAACTGAGCGAAATTTAAATCAAACAAAACAAAGAAGGAATAGTTTAGAGAAAACGGATACGAGATCGATGAGATCGGAAAGTCGACCGAATATCGATGGGACCAGTTTCCAAGTTCTAAGACGCGAAAAAGAACCGGAAAAATTCGACGGCAAATCTACAGACTGGAAAGATTATATTGTACATTTCGAGAAGACAGCAGCGTGGAATAAATGGGACGATTATGAGAAAGCTCAACAACTATCTATGAGTCTGCGGGGAATAGCACAAAAGCTGCTTGGTGACTTAACACCAGAAGTGATGAACGACTATGAGCAATTAAAAAACACTCTTGCGCAGAGGTTTAATCCGAAAGAATTGGTAACTGCATATAGATGCGAATTCCGCACCAGAACGCGACGACAAGGTGAATCTTTAGCTGATTTCGGGTATGCGTTGCGAAGGTTGGTGAGGCTTGCCTACCCCGATGATGAATACAGTTCTGTTTTGGAACAATTAGTTGTCAACCAATTTATATTAGGTCTAGGAAATTTTGACATGGAAAAGCATATTCAGTTTGCTCATCCTCAGAGTTTACAAACAGCAGGTAGAATATGAGGCGTTTACAAGTGCAAATAATACCTCGAAGAAACCGAGAGAAATCGACAACTCTTACACTCCAATTAGGACCGTTCAAAAGAAAAATGAAACGATAGAAATAAAACCAAACATAGACAATGAAAATAAGGAGTGAAAATTGATAAATTCAGATATGCAAAAGTTAACCGAAACATTTCAAAACTGTATAGAAAAACTCAGTCAAAAAGTAGAGTCTTTATGTCAGCAAAAGAAGGCACAATTAAAATGCACAATTTGTGGTAAATTAGGGCACACTGCAAAATTTTGTTGGGACAATAAAAATGGCCAAAATAAAAAACCTTTTAGAAATAGACAAAATCAGTATAATTCTGATAAGGCTGAAAGCTCTGAGAAGGAAGTTAAAAACGATAAAAGGGAAAACTAAAAGGGGCTGGTCTTGAGGCCGAAAGTTCAGCCCTACAGAAGAAAATTGCAGAAGATAAAAATAAACGCCCATTATTCGAGTAAATACTCTGATTAAAGATTGTTTATTCTGTAAAATTAAGATATATAAATTGAATTTTAAATTTTTGATTGACACAGGTTCAGCAGTGAGCATTATAGATAAAACAGCATTTGATAAAATAGGGATAGAGGAATCACTGCTGCAAAAAGTTACAACAACTTTGACATCAGCAGACGGTGGTCAGTTTAACATTTTTTACGAAATAGCTCTAAAATTTCGGATAGGAGATAAAATGTTTACACACAAATTTATAGTAGCAGATATACATGATATGTCAGGCTTGTTAGGAATGGATTTCCTTGCTAGCAATAGCGTCACTATGCAAGTAAATAAATCGGCAATGACGATAAACGGGAATAGAATAAGATTATTTAAGCAAAGTATGCAATCTTGTGCAAACGTAAAAATCAGAAAACAAACTTTGATTCCCCCTGATAGTGAATATACAGTAGAAGGTTATGTAGTAGGTTCAATGAAGGATCATATAAATATATTAGAACCGATAAAAAGTATGCAAAATAAAGGATTATTAGTGGCAAGAGCTGTCTATAACAATTATAATAAAACAGTCCAAGTAAATACTATAAATATCACAAATGAAGTTATAGTATTACAAAAAGATTCATTGTTAGGAAAATTAGAACCAATAGAAAAGGTTGAAAAATTTGAAATAAAACAAGATATAGCACCAGATATCAAAAATGAGATACAAATCCCGGAACATTTGAAATGCCTTATGGAAAATATTTCACCAGAATTGACCGATCAAGAGAAAGAACAGTTTAAAAATCTGATTCTCACATTTCAAGACATTTTTGTTGGTCCTGATAAAAAATTGGGGAGAACGGATCTTGTTAGTCACAAAATTGACACAGGGGATTCCAAACCAATTAAAATACCACCGAGAAGGGTACCACTTTCTCAGAAAGTCATTGTAGAGAAAGAGATAGATAGGTTATTGGAAGAAGATCTGATAGAACCAAGCAACAGTCCTTGGTCGGCTTGTGTTCTATAATGCACCAAGAAAGATGGTACTATACGATTTTGTGTTGACTATAGAGGCTTAAACTCAGTTACGGTAAAAGATTCGTATCCATTACCTAGAATAGATATGTCTCTAGATTCTCTTGGTGGGAATGAATGGTATCATACAGTCGATTTAGCCTCTGGTTATTGGCAATGTCCTATGGACCGAGAAAGTAAAGCCAAGACTGCGTTTTCATCACATAAAGGTCTATATCAGTTTAAAGTTTTGCCAATGGGATGTTGTAATTCAGCAGCTACTTTTGAAAGACTTATGGACTTAGTTTTGAGAGGATACCAATGGGAGCGTTGTCTGTGCTACCTTGATGATGTTATAATTTTTGGACCTGACTTCAGTAGTGCTTTGGAGAACTTAAAACTTGTATTTGAGCGATTACGATCTGCTAATTTAAAATTAAAACCCAGCAAATGTAAATTCTTTCAGAAAGAGGTATCGTTTTTGGGTCATGTAGTATCCAAAAAAGGAGTTGGATGTGATCCAAGTAAGATAGAAACAGTGAAGTCGTGGCCCACTCCCAGAAATATTTCAGAAGTTAGAAGTTTTTTAGGTTTGGCAGGGTATTATAGAAGATTTATACCAAGCTTTTCTGAGGTGGCATCACCATTGACTATTCTTACAAAACAATCAGTCAAATTTCATTGGGATCTTGAGTGTCAGAGGTCATTTGAAAAGTTGAAAGAATTTTTAATTTCTGCACCAATATTGGCTTATCCGAATAATGAAGGAGAATTTATTTTAGACACGGACGCTAGTGCAAACGGTATAGGAGCTGTTCTTTCTCAAATTCAGAACGGCGAAGAAAAAGTGATTTCATTTGCTAGCAAAACATTGAATGATGCCCAAAGAAAGTATTGCACTACCCGAAGGGAGTTATTGGTACTTGTTACATTTGTCAAACATTTTTTCCATTTTCTATGGGGTAGACATTTCAAAATAAGAACAGACCATGCATCATTGATATGGTTGAAGAACTTTAGGAACCCAGAAGGGATGCTTGCACGATGGATTACAGTTTTAGACACTTATGATTTTTCTTTAGAGCACCGAAAGTGAAACCTGCACACAAATGCAGACAGTTTATCAAGGAAACCACATAGACAGTGTCAAAGGACAGATTGTCCAGACTGTTCCAAAGAAATCTTGTTTAAACAAAACGATAGTACTCATGATAACAAGGAAATAACAGATTTATCAACACAGCTGATTTTACCATCTGTCAAAGAAAATAATACATCTTTAGGAACAACAAACAGTACTCATAAGATTATGATAGTCCATCAGGACGAGGAAGAATCAAACTGGTTAAAGTATTGGTCTGATCAGGAAATTTCTAATTGGCAAAATGAAGATTCAGATATTGGAAAAATTTTGGAGTTTAAGCGAAGTTCTGAAGAGAAACCTAATAAAAATCTGATTGAAAATGGGTCTTATGGAATCAGAAAATTATGCAGTATATGGGAATCATTGGTAGTTAGGAATGGAATGTTGTATCTTAATTTAGAGACGGAAAAGGAAACGGACAAACAAATGATTTTAGTCGCACCTAAACAGATAAGGGCGAAGATATTTAATGAGCTTCATAGCAAACGTACAGCAGGCCATCTAGGTAGAGATAAGACAATAAAATCCATCAGACAAAGGTTTTATTGGCCAGGCATGAATCAAGATGTTACATTATGGTGTAGGGAGTGTAGTAGTTGTGCAAAGTGTAAATCTGGTCCTGGATTAGGGAGAGCTCCATTACGACAATCAGCAGTAGGTCTACCTTTTGATAGAATAGGAATAGACATAATGGGGCCTTGTCCTATCAGTGAAAATGGAAATGAATATATAATAGTAGTATCGGATTACTTCACGAAATGGGTTGAAGCGTTTGCTGTTGCAAATCACACGGCTGTAACTGTGGCTGATAAGTTAGTTACCGAGGTCATTTGTAGATTTGGGGTTCCCACTACTATACATACAGATCAAGGAAGAAAATTTGAGTCCGATTTGTTTAAACATGTATGTAAATTACTGGAAATAGAAAAAACTCGTACCACTCCCTATCGACCCAATTCAGATGGTTTAGTAGAGCGAATGAATCGAACTTTGAAGCAGATGATTTCTATATTTGTAAATGAAAATCGGAATGATTGGGACGATCATCTTCCATATTTGTTAATGGCTTATAGAGCTACTGTCCAGGATAGCACCGGATTTTCTCCGTTTCATATGATTTGTGGAAGAGACATGTCTTGTCCCATAGATATAGTCGCTGGTAGTCCGCTTCGAGAGTGGAATCCACAATGTCCAGTTCAATATGTGGAATGGTTAAAGGATACCCTTATGAATACGTATTCTTTCGCAACAAAACATTTGGCCCTTGCTGCGTCCAGACAAAAGAAGAACTATGATCGGGGTGTCAAACCCCGTACTTTTAAGGAAGGAGATTTTGTCTGGAGGTGGTACCCGCCTTTTGCCAATGTAAAATTTGGAATGGGATGGACAGGACCTTATAAAGTAGAGAAATTAATTACGGAGGTCACATATAGAATAAGAAAAAGTCCAACAGAGGAATTTATAGTTGTTCACGTGGATCACCTGAAACCTTATATTGGTCGGGAAATACCATATGATTGGCAGGATAGGTCTGAAATAAAAATTGATGAACTTGTAGAAGAACCCTCAGGTGTTGATGTGGAGATTGTAGAGGAAGATGCGTCTTTAACTGATTATTCGGAATTAGAAGTTTCTAGGGATAATTATAATATTGGTCCCGAACCGTTAACTACCCCCATGAAAAGGACACGTTGTGGTCGAACGGTTAGGGCACCTATTAAATATTCCCCTTAATTGAAAACTTCGTTTAAACAGAGCATTGACTACATATGTAAATATTAAAACATTTGTTTCTAACATTTATGTTAGTCTGATGAAGGAGTAAGTAAGTTCGGGAAAATTCTGACTACCAAACATTACAATGACTCCGGACAGAATAACAAATTTCATGACGTTTTTTTATTGTAAATATTTTATGTGTGTGATGTTTTATATCAAAACAATTAAGCTCATCGGTAGTTCTTTTTGACACTTCGTTTTCTAAAGAAATATTAATAATAATAATGAAATAAAAGTAAATAAGTGAAAATATGTGGAGATATACATGCCAAAGTTTTGAAGTAGGGGTGCGTGAAACTTCCGAAGTAAAAGAGTTCTTTTACTGTGCTCTAGTTAATTAATCAAAGTATATGTTACAACTAAATACCGATTGTGGTTTAAACAGAACTTCCGAATTGTAGTAGGGGTATCTGATTTAGTTGCAAACAAATGTTTAAATGTCGGCCGACAGATAAAATGAGAAAATAATAAGTGTTGTTTTGATTATTTGTCACAGAGTTAAAGTAGTGAAATACTGAAAGGAAATTTCCGAAATCATAAGTAGGGGTATTCCGTTGATTCTGTGTCAAATAAGTAGTAAATTTAGAGCATTGTTATTGAACGGAAAGATATTTAGTGCAGTCATAAAATAATACAGGACTTGGGAAAATATGTATATCATAACAAAGTACTGGTGCCTGTATGACTTGTATTATTTATCAAAAAAAACATGTATATAAAAAAAAATTATATGAATGATCATATTTACACATATTTATAGAAACTTAGAAAAATGAGAGATTCTACTTTCAGATACCGATAACTAATAAATGGCTGAGACAGACACGATAACGGTACACGAAGACAGAGAAATATTGCGTTTAGATGATGACTTGAGACAATTGTTTCCACAACATGGCATGAGCTGTGATGTGTCTGGATGTCAAACACCTATATTTAGAAGTTTCTCACGTTACATAAAACATTGGAAATTGATGCACATAGAATACATTTCAATATTCAATTGCACCATTTGTGACCGAAAGTTTACGCAAAGATGCGACGTTGGCAGACATTTGCGACGGAACCATAAAGTTAATTCTAAAACATCAACTGAGTATACTTTATCACTCCAACCAACTTTGGAAAAAAATAAAAGATATAAAAATCCAAGAGACGTTTTACCTAGAAAGAAAATGTAGTTTTACAGTTATGTTATTTTTGTAAATAATATATATATATATATATATATATATATATATATATATATATATATATATATATATATATATATATATATATATATATATATATATATATGATTTCAGAATGTCTGAATATGATATTTCAATAGCACCATTTGTTGAGCCTTCCTATGAAAATATTCCAGACTACTGGCCAGAGGAAGGGATGATTTGCGAGGTAAAGGGGTGTAAAACTCCTGTCATTAAGAGCTACGGAATGTACTGTAAGCACTGGATCAGATTTCATGAACAAAAAACTCCAGTATGGCAATGTCGCCTTTGTGACGGTAAAGTAGGGAGGAGGTGTTCCCTGAAAAAACATTTAATGAAGTATCATCACATAAAGGAAGCCGTAATTGAACAGGAATTAGGTTTATCGCAATGCAATATGGAACACAACAAAAACTATAGAGACCCTGGACATGTCGTTAAGCGAATTATGAAACCTAGGGTGAATGTTCAAGGAAGAGAACAGGCAAGAATGGAGAGGCAGGTGCTAAAGGATTCAACGAAGGAACTTTTTCCAAATTTGGAGGGATGTGTATGTGTACCTCGAGATAGGGAAGCACATTTTTTTACCATGCCAGAAAGAAAAGGAGGACAAGTCATGCAATTGAAGGTTAAGCCTGGTTGGAGATGAACTTTGTTTAATTTTTGATGAACACTCGAACAATATGCGGTTTATAATTTTTCTTGTTATACTTTCGTTACTATTTTTGTTATTTTGTTAAGTTATTTACTTTTGAATATGAGAACTATTTTTATATACATGTGTTCATATTTGTTATATTTGTTATTGTACATAATTGCTCAATTGTTGTAAAATGTTATAAGAAAAATTCATATTTCTTATGCATTCATTCTTAGGGGGGAGGAATGTAACAATTTCGCCATATTAGTATATAATTATCTCCCTTTGTTTTAAGACAAATTTTAGTATTTGTACGAAAAATGATTCATTTTAGGTTAAAACACAGACTTTATTACTTTTACAATTTCTTATGAAGTCTTCTATTTATTTTACATAATAATTGTTTTCAAATGTTTCCGATTTGGTGGATGTTTGTAGTTTGAGTAGTAGCATTTTACTTTTAAATTGATACTAAAAAAATATTTGATAAACATGTTTTCACAATGCGAATTTGTCTTCAGACCATAAGCTAAGTAAGGCTTTAATTTATATCAGTTTCTGCTGAGAACTTATGTTTTGACTTGAAATGTAGTATATTTTTGAAACATCTAGGTTAAAAGTTTGAATACTTAATCCACCACAACGTGTCCTTTTATTTTCTTTTACTTCATGACGTTTCAAGGTATTTAATATTGTACGTGCTGTACATTTTATGTGTTTAAAAGTGTATTGAAATGAGAGATAATAACGATTAATTTCTTATATACATTTGATTTTGGAATATCCATTTACAGATGTGTGGTGCTAACTTGTTCATGTTATTGTTGAAGTTTTTATTTTTGAAATAGACATACAGTCATTGTTGTATTTATATGACCTTTACAATTGTTAAAATTTGAAACCTTCATTACTAATGTTTTATAATAAATAATTCAAAATTTCACGAACATTTGTCTATTTCACGCCGTTGAGACTCGATTCCCAGAGGAACGAACTTGTGTCTTTTGACCTTCGTTTGAGACAAGTGGAAGGTCAGGACCTTGTTGATATACAGACGAGGACGTGTTGTGCACACTCACGAACTCAACTGTTACAAAACAAACAAAACATAATTCCGTAGGATCAGTTAGAATAATAAACACTAATAAAGCCTGTGTGTGGCATTCTATTGAGCAGTATATGAAAAGTGTAGTAACAGTCGTTCCTAGCAAAATTGCATGGTCAACATCATGAAGTGGTTGACCGTTATATTGTATATTTCACTTTGATATTATTAGTTAAGCTACGGGTGTCTCCTACTTCACACCCATTTCAATCATTACAGAAAATGGTTTGACTATTCAAGAGGAGTATGATATGTCGTCCTAACACCTACTATACGCCTATAATCCGCAAGATTCCTTGTTGCTTATACATGTATCTGTGTCATTAGCTTTGCTTTTTTGTTAGATGTTGTTATTTATATGATTGTAGTCTTGTTAAAATTGTGGTCAGGAGTTACAATTGTGGTTTTGTGTTACACTTAGACGATCCTGCTAGGAAGCCCTATTTGTATGATTTTTTTTAAGTTTTAGTATCCAATGCACGATGATGGAGACATCTTCTCTTTTGCAAGCGTAATGAGTGTATAAGCAGGATTTCCACGTGAACTCGTAATACCTAATTAATTTGTTAAACACTCTATACAATGTTTTTGCCGATAAAAATCATGATGCTACGGTATTTTAAACTGGCACATATTTAACATGAATGTTGGGCAAAGTTATATCATTGTCAAGTTTTATGAAGATTGACAAAGTAATCATGGAAAGTTACCAATTAGAAATTGGCAATTTATCCCAATACCAGAAAAAGACTAAATCATACTTTATTTGTTCATTACAGTTTATACCAGATATACTAAAAGTGTAATGTTAATTAAGTGAGAATTGTGGATGACATTTCAACATGCTTTAAATTTTAGATGAAGGAAAGTTGAAGATATCAAATAGTTCAATAAACGCCAAGTCTGAAATTTCAAAAATACACTATGACTCACATCAAGTTATAAAATGTGAAACTGTGCATCATTGTAAAAAACCCAGTGTATTTGTAACATTTTGCATTCAATGTAGATGTTTGTAACAATTTTTAAATGCTGATGCCAACATTAACTTTAAATTCAGATATTTTATATAATCCTTATTCATATTGTAAGACTTACAATTTTTGCAGGTTTGGAACGCCAATGAATGAAGTATTGCTAATGGTTGTAATGGAATTATAACCCAAATCTCTGAAATTAAATGAAAAAGGTAAAATAATTATGTTATTATGAATCAAGTCTCTGAAATTAAGTAAAATAGCTAAAATGAATTTCTCCATTATTGTTTGCAGAGTCTTGAATCCTTCAAATGAGTTATGCTAATTGTAGAAGCAACAAAAGCTACATTCGCCCCGTAAAAGTATGTTCCCGTTGGTCTATTTTTTTTTCCTTTTATATTTTATTGTTTGTAAAGTTATTGTCCTGAATGTGACTAAAATTATTTTTGCTGAACGCTTACCAACCATTCAATAAATGATTTCAAATGATGTAATATTCCCAATTATTTGGACCAAAAACACAGCAACACCATGTTTACATATGTATACAAAAGTTGCATGGTAGATAACGCGCAACAAGTGTCCCTTTTCGTTCAAATCTTTGCAGGAAAATCAAATTTTCGTTAGACAAATTATTACATCATTAATATCAGATCATACATTTATAGATGGAGATAAATACTTGCAAAAAGACATTATCTTATTCTTGTTTTAAAGTTCGAATAGTAGTAAAATTAAACACATAAACGCTATATACTCGTTCATGTCAAATTTGTGTTTATTCAAATTAAGTTATATTAATACACATGTTTATGCATCTTTTGCCTGTACTCAATGCGTGTTAGTTCTAAGTAATAGCTCTAATATTTTATCTGTACAAACAAGAGATGTTATACACAAAAATGTCATGACGCTATTTGTATGAAGAAAATGAGTACTGTTTAGTAGTAAATGAAACTTAATGTTTACTACACTAGGCTAGTTCAGTTGTTGAGAAAATGATTATATCTGGTTTATTACCGTAATCAAATCTTTTCTAAGAGGGACCAAGGGGGTACAGCCAATTTGTATTTCTATCAGTCAGAAAATTATCTTCACTTATTATATATTTTTACAGGAGAATAGAATCAGATTCATGTCGAAAAAAAAGAACAAGAAACAGACAAAACATTAAGGATTTCCATTCTAAAGTGAAAAGCTTAATGAGAAACAGACTTCCAACATCAAGGATTTTCACTCCTCGACCCCAATAATATTAAATAATAGGCAGTAACTCGAACAAGAATAATTATACGTATAATGAATTTTTAGACAGTTGTTATTGTTATTATTAGTAGTAATGTTGATGTTCAGAAACATGAATTTAAATAAGGTTTGAGATGCTTGTTAACTGTTATTTAATATTTATTATCGTTGTTAAATTCCTTCAAATAGAGGCTAATAGGTAAATGTGACACTGCAACTGGAATGAAAGATACATCAAAGTACTCGAGTTGTTCGCTTTACATGTAAAAAAATTCAAGTTGGCTGAGCCATTGTTAACAGCGAAGCGTAATGTCTAATATATGCATGGCACAATATGTCTGCGACATGTCACATAACAAAATTAATTAAGCAAACAGAAAAACATGTCGAAAAAAAGAACAAGAAACAGACAAAACATTAAGGTGTGTCACCAAGAACCCCGTAAAATACACATCTCCTGCCTTATTATCGACATATGTCATGTTATATGTTATTGATATTTATAGATTGAAAAAATTCTTTTCGTAAGTTATGACACAGATGTGGCACTATGTTGTTGTTGTTATTATAATTATTATTATTATTGTTATTATCAGTTCATTAGTCGTTAATGTAAGACAAAAAAGTGTTAAAACAGAATAGGAGACAACAGTACAAAACAATTAGTTAGGGGAACCCAGCTAAAACAGGGCATAAATCCAGGTGCTTCCAACGAGAGAGAGCAAGTTCTCGTCGCATCAGTCAGACCAAAATCTTCTAATAAATCAATAATATTCATTTGCAATATAAATACCGTGCAACGGTCAACTAAGTGAAGACGACGACCTTAAATTTTAAAATGGATTACTTTCGTCCGTTGTGATCCCTTGGCTAAGATTTTTTATTTAGTCAGCAGACACCTCCATCAATACATTATCAATGTGTAATACATAATATATAAATTAAATAGGTTCCTTGGTACCTAATAAGGAAAATGTTTATTGCCACACAAAAGATGAATACTACAAATAGAAAAAAATAAAACCATACTTTATGGTCGTTAATTTTGGTTTGCAACTTACCTGGGATAATTTATAAAATATCAATCATCGTTTTGGCCTATATATGCATTCAGCAATTTTTGAAAGTATCTATTCAAAAGCAACATTTTAAAGTCTTCCATTTATTGGGCGACCTCTAAAGGCAAAACACAAGGGACCAGACATACCAACAAGTGCCTAAAGACAAAGGGAAACAAGGACCAGACATACCAACAAGTGCCTAAAGTCAAATGGAAACAACAACTTAGTTCTAATTCAGATAAACGTGAAGACATAAAAATTTAAACCAAAACATAAAGTATAATCTAAATGTTATTAACGTCATATGTGCAGCGAACAAACAGCTTATGTCACTCTTAAGTAAGACTTCTAACTGAAAAATGATTATCAAGGAAAAGAAAATACATCTATAAGTCATCGAAAATAACTCATCGTTTTTAGAGATTGGTTTAGCAAAACGATAAATTAAGTCATATTAATGCCCATTGAACTTCTAAAGGAATACAAGCATTCTCTAGGTGGAACAAAGTCTTATTGCTGTAGTACCTAAACAGTAACGACTAGTGTCTAGGAAATTAGAACACCGATGGCAATATCTATCATGAATTTCACCAATGGGTTGACCAAAACTGTTTCATGACAAGATATCATCCGCATAGCAGTGTTTTTTTTATGTTTTTGCCGACTCATAACCTTAATCAAAAGGACCAAATTAAAATGTGTTATGAAATCTCGTTCCAATTCATATTCATTAGAGCCCGAGAATTTAAAAGATCAGAACTCGACCTTAAAAATGGCTGTAGTATAAAATATAAATATAAATAAAATATAAACAGTAGACCCAACACAAAGTAAAATAATGCTTCCTGTCTTGGTAATAATTATAGAGAACTTAGTAAATCAACACAAAATACATATATAAAATGGAGTCCATTTGAATTATATAACACTGTTAATCTGTATGTAACGTTTCTATATACTAATGAAATTGTTGTATTTGTGGTAAGTCACTATGAAATGACAGAAATAAAGGAGCAATTTCTGTTTCAGAATGCAACAATTTTGAATAAACATAAAAGTATCCAATACCAAAATGTGTTTTTTCATGAGTTACTAAACTCACCTTTTCAAGTTAAGGTGTATAAATATCTGCTTGGTGTTTTAGAAGTAGCACATATTTACAAGTTTATTTAGGACACTATAAATATTCTTCGTTTGGTCATACTAGCTAGTGAGAATACCCATTTTCACAATGAAATAAATCCTAATAAAATATTAGTGATACCATTAATAAATGTCATCATATCAGTCTATGTGGGGCATATCTTTTTTATGTTTATTAACTACGTTCCTATTAAGTAGATATTTGATAAATAACTTATTAGCAGTACATATACTAAGTTTGCTATGTTAAGTTCTGATTGATAGAAATATATTAATGCGAAATAAAAATAATAAAATGGATGCTTAAAATGTTTTGTTACGAAGAGAAAGCCAGATATGTGTGTCAGTTACCAGGTCGACGATTAATTGTAATATTTGCTTGTGAAATCATTCTTTAAAGTTAGTTAGTGTTTTATTTTTATTTAGGAACACAAAAGGGTGGTTATTTATGAGGTACTAAACAAACAAATTATGATATTATGAAATTATGAATGAAATGTGTCACTATTATGTTTTCGTTAATATTGTAGTATAGTGGCATTTTAACCGAGATATGAAACCTTTAATTTGTTGTATAATGACCTTATAAAAAAGTACTATTTAATATCGGACTTGACGTGACTTTCGTTATTTATTGAAAACTATATCTTGTGATAGGCTAGTTCAGTTGTTGAGAAAATGATTATATCTGGTTTATTACCGTAATCAAATCTTTTCTAAGAGGGACCAAGGGGGTACAGCCAATTTGTATTTCTATCAGTCAGAAAATTATCTTCACTTATTATATATTTTTACAGGAGAATAGAATCAGATTCATGTCGAAAAAAAAGAACAAGAAACAGACAAAACATTAAGGATTTCCATTCTAAAGTGAAAAGCTTAATGAGAAACAGACTTCCAACATCAAGGATTTTCACTCCTCGACCCCAATAATATTAAATAATAGGCAGTAACTCGAACAAGAATAATTATACGTATAATGAATTTTAAGACAGTTGTTATTGTTATTATTAGTAGTAATGTTGATGTTCAGAAACATGAATTTAAATAAGGTTTGAGATGCTTGTTAACTGTTATTTAATATTTATTATCGTTGTTAAATTCCTTCAAATAGAGGCTAATAGGTAAATGTGACACTGCAACTGGAATGAAAGATACATCAAAGTACTCGAGTTGTTCGCTTTACATGTATTTATCATGCGTTAAATATTTGATATTAATGTTTTGTAGAGTTTTATGGTTGATTCATTACAAAAATATTAATCCCAGCACCGATTGGTGTGTCACCAAGAACCCCGTAAAATACACATCTCCTGCCTTATTATCGACATATGTCATGTTATATGTTATTGATATTTATAGATTGAAAAAAAATCTTTTCGTAAGTTATGACACAGATGTGGCACTATGTTGTTGTTGTTATTATAATTATTATTATTATTGTTATTATCAGTTCATTAGTCGTTAATGTAAGACAAAAAAGTGTTAAAACAGTGTTAAGGTGTATAAATATCTGCTTGGTGTTTTAGAAGTAGCACATATTTACAAGTTTATTTAGGACACTATAAATATTCTTCGTTTGATCATACTAGCTAGTGAGAATACCCATTTTCACTATGAAATAAATCCTAATAAAATATTAGTGATACCATTAATAAATGTCATCATATCAGTCTATGTGGGGCATATCTTTTTTATGTTTATTAACTACGTTCCTATTAAGTAGATATTTGATAAATAACTTATTAGCAGTACATATACTAAGTTTGCTATGTTAAGTTCTGATTGATAGAAATATATTAATGCAAAATAAAAATAATAAAATGGATGCTTAAAATGTTTTGTTACGAAGAGAAAGCCTGATATGTGTGTCAGTCACCAGGTCGACGATTAATTGTTATATTTGCTCGTGAAATCATTCTTTAAAGTTAGTTAGTGTTTTTTTTTTATTTAAGAACACAAAAAGGTGGTTATTTATGAGGTACTAAACAAACAGATTATGATATTATGAAATAATGAATGAAATGTGTCACTATTATGTTTTCGTTAATATTGTAGTATAGTGGCATTTTAACCGAGATATGAAACCTTTAATTTGTTGTATAATGACTTAATAAAAAAGTACTATTTAATATCGGACTTGACTTTCGTTATTTATTGAAAACTATATCTTGTGATAGGCTAGTTCAGTTGTTGAGAAAATGATTATATCTGGTTTATTACCGTAATCAAATCTTTTCTAAGAGGGACCAAGGGGGTACAGCCAATTTGTATTTCTATCAGTCAGAAAATTATCTTCACTTATTATATATTTTTACAGGAGAATAGAATCAGATTCATTACAAAAAATTTGATTTTGTTTATTTTTTATTTCTTAAGGATACAGTATGATGGTTATTTACAAGGTACCAAACATACAAATTATAAGATTATTGCTGAATATCTGACTTGACTATTGTTATTTCTTTAGAACTATGGTCAATATAATGATGAATTACTTTAGGTTAGCTGGTTTGGACAAATATGTTTTATTGTAGTGGACAGTTTGCTTTTACACGTGAATTGTTATGCCCGGTTTGCTTGACCTCAGGTTATATCTTGTGATCGGTATGCTCCGTTTTGGAGAAAACGATTGAATTTGTTTATGTGTGTATTAAATTTGTTTCTTTGTTTGATGGTGTCTTTTGCAACTTTCAGCCATATTATGGCGTCCACATTTTATTGGGGGAGGAAGACGGAGTAACCGAGAAAACCCTCGACCTGCGGTAGGAAAACTGGCAATCCTGGTCAGTTAAGATTGGGGTCGAGTACACCCTGCCTGCAGTGAGAATAGAACCCGCAATCTCAGTGTTGACAGACCACGTGATTAAGATTTATATTTCCTGATATTTGTACCATGTAATGAATTACTTTAGGATATTTGGCTTAAATAAAGTACAATAAAGAAGTTAAGATGGTTTCTTTGAAACTTGATGTTTCGAGTCTTAATTTTCTGAAAGAAACAAAGTAAACAAACTGAAAAATTCGGCTTTTTTATACCTAATGTTTTGTGTTTTTACTTTCTTAAAGCAACGCTGAAAAGAAACAAACCGAACAAATATGTGTCAATTGCTATTCCGAAAAAGAAAACAAACCACAGAAAATACTACAATGGCATAAAATACAGCAGCCCAAATTTAATATGAACCATGGGTAAGCTCGTGTGTTCGGATCAGCGCATAATATTATGAGCGCTAAATAATACACCGTTTTATAAATTTGTGAATGGAGAAGACAAAACACCAACAAAAATATATAAACTAATATATAGATTATATAAAATTATTAAGTTATCTATAGTCTTTTGAATATTTGGAATGTATTGTAACTGGAATTTTAGGATTATCAGCAGATCAATATCAAAATTCAGTATTAACAGAAAATATTAATGGTAACTAACTTTACAATAATTACAAAATACAAGCATTCTCTGTTTTTCTTATGAATGAAGATGGTGATTTTTTCAGTGTAATAGAGCAACTACGAACTTTGATTTATGTTATCTATTATAATTTCTCGGCCTCGAAAATGTATATTCATCTCGCATAGCTGCTCGGTGTATATTACATTTTTTTCTGGCGAATAAATCATGATAGCACTCTATATGAAAGTCATTAATTGTATAATAGTAGCAGCTCGGTGCATGGGATATCGTGTTTTAAGGATAAAGATTATGTTAAAATAATTATTAAGGAAAATGTCTCCTTGTTATCAATAGTGAAGGAGGTAGTCAGATATATTATCTAATAAATCACTGCGATGGAGGTCGCTATCCGGATTTCTAAAACAAAGAAAATGTAGCTTTCACCGTACCACTAGGCGAAGGTGAAGGTTGAGAAATACCGATAGCGCATGCGTTTATTTGGATCACGGTCGAATTACTTTGTGATATGCCACGATAAAAAACAGACAAAAAGAAAAGACAAGACTTTATATTTATTATTATATGATAGGTTAGATTAGATTCAGTTATTACTGACATATCATTAGTTTTTCAATTAAAGATCGTCATTTCATCTACATTGTTTCTTAGAATCTATGTCTTACTTATCTTGATATTGTTGCATTGTTTGGTTGGTTGGTTTGGATGTATTGTAGCCCACGTTAGTAAGTATAAAAGGGTTAGGTGACCATTTATCTTTTGAAAAAGACATGTTTAAAATATGACTAATTAAAACGTTTGCTTAACATACGGAGGATAAAAGATAAAACATGTCAAATTTTATACTTTGTTGCTATCTAAGACCAAATCTGTGTCACCTTTTCCCAGTGACTATTGGCCTTACAATGATTGATGATCATTATGTTCTGATTAACTAGTAAGTGTCGAAATTTATTTCAAATGTGCTTATATTTATTATTGCTTAACTTTAATAATTTGTAAGTAAAAGTTGTTGTAATTGTTGTTGATAATGATAATGATGATGTTGTTTAGATGGATGCAAAGAAATATGAAATTATATAGGTTTTGCACAATTTGTTAACTGATTTATAATATGTTGAATCTTCGTAAATTTATTACAGAGGAAACATGATAGGTATAACTGTACTTGGATTTTAAAATTACAAATTTACATGGACTGATTTGGGTTGAAAACATGCACAGGGTTCTTTTTTTAATTTTGTATGTGTTTTCATTTGATAATTTGTTAAATCGTTTTCTTTTTGCCTATGTCTATTGAGCAATATTCATCTATACGCCGGACGAGAACATGACAACAAACAAACTCATTACTGGAAATTAGATAGAATAAGAGGAAACAAATTGAAAATGCTGCACGAAAAATGGAGAAAAATCCTACTCTTACTAGTAGATATCGATACAAACATAGTTTTTAACGTGTATGGGGTGTTTCACTCTCCAAATACGTCATGCCTGCATCCTTTATCCGCCATTTGGTTAGCTCTGTGGTAGAGCATTGCAACATGTTCATTTTAATAACGCTAAAACTAAATATTTTCTAGAAGTAAGAGGTACATAAATTTAACAAAATCTTGATTTAATCGGATTTAAAAGCACGAACACAATAAATCTCAGTCTAAGCCATATGACATTATCAAAAGTAATCATACAATATTCCTTTTTATAATATGTATGCGTATGTACTATGTCGACTTTCAATGAAGGACACACATAATATTTAACTATCTAATAAGAAAACTGAAAGTTAACTATAATACGAAGGTATCTAGGTACTAGGACGTAAACGTTTTCAGGCAATCTTATGCAGCTGTGTGATCGCTGGTAAAGGAATCTTGACAATCTAGGATTTCTATAAACAAACCAGCTACTTTAGGCATTTTCCACATGTGTCTATTATTGGCTACAGATTCTTGTGAGTAATCAACCAAAAACAAATTGATGTCATCAGCAAACATCATTTTGGTCAAATAATTTATCTAATATTTTTAATGAAAATAGAAAACTGCTGACCATTTAATCATATGGCTTTTAGATATATTTTTTCTAAAACTACTTATACATTATGCATAATTAAATTAAATCTCCCATTCAACATTTTTTATTATATATAAAAGCAAATCTAGTCAACAACTGCTAATGTTTGAAAAACCTACTACTACTTCTAACAGGTCGCCAAAAGCATTTCCTAATTAGTGTTGAAGTAAAGCAAAAATCCGATCAATCAGTCAATCTAATAAGGGTTGTATGACTCAGAAACTAGTTCAGCAGAAGTGAAACCATGCTGATCTTAGGTAATAATGCCTCTTAAAAGTAGCACGTTATAAATAACACAGTTGCCATTATGTTACCATTCAAACAGAAAACCACAAATGATATAGGTAGGATACTTTTGATCTAAGAAACATAGTGTATTAGAGGAGATTAATTTAAACATATTTTATTGCTTTCTCCGATAAATATATCAATTAATTTAAATCAGAACAACATATTAAATTGCATAATAGGTAAATATTTTCAAAATATGAAGACGAAAAAAAAATACAATTCAATACAAAATGAATAGCTACACTTACACACAGAAACGAATTTATTATATTCTTAAAGTTGTATTTAGTAATGGGTATACATTTATTAAGAAAATAACAAAGAAATCCAACAGAACAATAAAAGTTAAAAGCCAAGGGACAGTTACAAATCCGGATGTAGACCAACACAACACAAAAACCAAAAACATAAAGCACAGAAAGAGAGTAACCAGAATTCATTACAAACCATGGGTTCACTCAGGTGCTCAGGACTAGTAAGAAGTACATGCCTCTAATTAGACACCCGTCGATTTACTCATTGTCTTGTCTAGGGAAAAGGCAAATCCGGGAATAGGAAACACTACCTATGACTCAGCGAAAATGTCAGATCGTATTTGAGACACTGATTTCTCATTACGATCAATTAAGTCGTAGTGCCGACCATAGAACTTCTGGAGAGTTAACATCAACCTAGGTACAACAAACCCTTGTTTGAGTAGTTTGCAGTCAACAGCACTGATCGGTCTAGAAAATCGGAATAACGATCGCAGGATATAGAATAATGTATAAGTTGTGAAATTTACACTCCACACGATGGAGCTGATGGAATTAGTGATATGAACTAATCACTAAAAAGATGTATGACTGTGAGTACTGTTTGTAAAAATGGTCGAATTAAAAATAGGCGGATTAATGACACGATTACATTTATTTGTAACTGAAATAATGATAAAGAAGTCACTACGGCTGCATAATAACACAATTATGAAAAGCTGAGGAAGGACAGGTTCATTCTAAATTTAATTAAACGCTTTGGAAGAATCGCGAGTATAGGAGCTGTCATAATTTCCAATATCAAGATGATGATCAGTGATACTTTATTCTATTAGTTAGTTTTTATATTACTAATATTTGTGAATTATATATTGTAAAGTCTATCTGTATTTTGATTTATTATTATTTGAATAATAGTTTGATGCGAAGTAAACGGTCTGAATAAATAAAGCCGAAAGTAAAAGAAAAATTACAAATCCAGATATTGTGAAACATCTACAACTCAAAAGCAAAAACCAACAAAAAACTAAACAAAAACAGCCAGTAAGTAACCAACATCTAATATAATCAAAGGGTGCACTCATGTGCTCTGGTCGAGTAAGCAGTGCATGCCATGACATTTGTCGAGTAATGCAAATAGTGACCAAATTTAGCATCAATATATAGGTTGCAAATCTAAAGATCGGTGGCAGTGTCTTTTCTTTCTTCTTGATTGATTGATTGGATGTCTGCTTTACGTCCAGCGAGCAGTATTTCAGCTATATTCAGGACTGGCAAAAGTTAACAAACAATAAATCAACAGGAAAAGGGGTGTGGGATGGGTCACAGGGAAAACAGTTTTGACTGCCACTGGAAAAGTTTTGAGTAGGGGCGGAGAATTTAGCCTTTGTAGCGGCTACAATGAGCCTACTCTTTTTCAAAATCTACAAAAGGGGTCTTTATCGTGCAAGGAGCGTGACACTCTCCAAACACGTCACCCACTACGGTCCGCGGTCAAGCTTTCCGTATTATGACGTGACAACCCCCAACGAGAGGGTCTAGCCGGGCTGCTCTGTGGGTCGAGCATTGGGAACCCTCACAGTATGGTCCCAGTCTTTCTTCTTTAGCAAGGGTTCTAGTAAATAGCAAGAGTGCAAAAACAGCGCGTCGAGGAGAGTAGTATAAATAGTACCCATTGCAATAGCAGCAGCATGTAGGAAAACATGTCCTCCAAACATGACAAATATGTTGTCAATCAGAAAATCTAACTTTTGACAGATCTTCTGTGTGTATTTATTATTTGATTTAAAGTCATTGATTACCAGGTAATTTTTCATGGTATTTATAACGTCTCATTTCTTTTTATATTCTTTTTGAAGCAGCGTTTAACAGATCTTTTACCTTGGTTTTTAATTTTATATCAGGGAAGGCCGTGCAAAGTGTAGAAGAATCAACTTTCTGAATGATGTTACATTTGGGAAGAAGTCTGACCTAAAGATGTCTATGTGATCTTCTAAATTGTTAAATATTAATTCCAGGACGAGAAAATGTCACTGCATTTTTTTGGTAACCAATGCACGAAGGAGAGATCACAATCTTCGACTTTAAAACAGGAATGTCAACACCAATTTGTTTTTTTTTTCAAGAATCTCCTGTTTTGAAAGCGTAATGGATGTGTAAGTAGGATTACCAAGTGAGCTGTTAGTGCCTACTTAATCTTGAAAAACTCTTCAAAATGTTTTTGCAGATACAAATCATGTTGTTACGGGCTTTTTCTGCTGGCACATATTTAACATGAATGTCTGACGAATTTTTAACAGTATCAAGATTTCTGAAGAGTGACGATTCTTTAGTACTCATAGAAAGTTAAACATGAGAAATTGGCAATAATGTACCTTTACCAATCAATCAATCAATCATTTCAAATAAAGAAATATTCATCAAATATTTGGAAGAAAAACACAATAACACAATGACTACACATGTATACAGAAGTTGCATGGTGGATAAAGCGCAACAACTGTCCGTTTTCTTTCAAATCTTGCAAGAAAATCGAATTTTTCTCAGACAGATTATTACATCATGAACTCAGTGCACCCATGGTTTTTTATTGGGTTCGTGTTACTCTCTTTCTGTTTTTTTTTGTGTTTATTGGTTTTTGTGTTGCGTTTTGTCTATATCCGGATTTGTAACTGTCCCTTGACTTTTGGCTCTTGTTGTTCGGTCGGTTTTCTTTGCTATTTTTGCTGTGTATATTTTTTTTGTTTTCGTTCCAATATCTACTGTTCAAAAACAGTAAAATAATTGCATTCCTTTGGGCACAATATTAGTTTTAACAGTGCTTTTAGCTTTAGAGTACTTAATAAACTGCATAATTTATAATGGGGTAGCTATCCCTTCATTAAACGTTAAATTATTGCCAACCATGTTTATTGTTACACTATTTTAGTGAACTGATGAAGAACACAAAATTTAAATCAATTTGTAAAAGTGTCTTGCCAACCTTATGTATTAAGCGAACTTAAGTCATACATGTCAAACGAAAAGCAAATATATGCGAAGGTTTGTTGTTATTGTATTGAATTACTCTATTAATTTTCATTACTACTCATGTTACTAACAATCTAAATAAACACAAGATGAAAAGGATAGGTGTCTACTCCATCTTGACAAATTTACTAAAACAGTTTACAACATGTTGACAAAAGTGAACAATCAGATTATATCTTAAACCTGTTCTGCACTTCTCGTAGTCAGCATACATTTTCTGCCGGTTCTATGCAATCTGGATAATGTTTTTTCAACATTTACTGAACAGTTGCAGATTATTTAGAAAACACTTTGCATGATAATAATTTGTTTCGGTGAAATCAATAGTCTCTATTTTAATTAAAGGTTAACACACATTTTAATTTCATTACATGAGCTATATACGATTACGAAAATGCAATCATATACACATTTGTTTTATTCTTTGATGGAATAATGGATTAACATCCAGTCAGATGTACGCAAGCTACATTCAAGATAAGAGCAAGCTAACTAACAATTTGGTGAAGAATTGATAAATTGGACATTTTATTTGCTAGAGGAACACTAGAGAGAGGTGAGAAGGTACGTATAATGTTTTCTTTAACAGCTAGCTTGAGCCTAATTGATTACATATCTTCGACATGAATCTCTTTATTCTGCAGCTGCGTGGTAGTGTATTTTATTGGTTGTGTTAAATAAAACTAAGTCTTAAGTGTAAAAGTTTGTCAACATAATATTCAAATGCCTATAGATTGCTGGAAGTTGATTATTTCCGAAAAACAAATTCATCAAGGATGTGTACCTTTTATTGCATCTGTAGATGTATTTGTTTAATCGAATTATCGGTCAGTCAACAAGAACCGAAAACCATATGACAATGATGGCACATTCCATATTGAGACAAAGACACACGACACAAAGAAGAAACCAGCATGTTTGTTTATATTATAAAACCATCCTTGCATTTCATAATATTATCAACGATACAATTAAATTAAAAACTAAAAATAAAATACTTAAGTCTATGTTAAATATGTCACTATTAGTTAAGATACATTGCTACTTTCTGCTGCGAATATACAAATCTTGAATAGACACATATATTTTATTTACTTTTTCGATGTTTATTATGTCCATTTAAAGTGAAATAAACACTCATTTAATTCATAGTAAGGTTCTAAAACTGCACAATGCAACATAATTAAACAAGTCTATATGCATAGAGAGCGAAATTGTTTAGCGAAATTATGGTTCCTATTCTTCATTGTCTTTCAATGTTGTTTGTTTGTTTAAATGGATTTAAACGCAACTGAAGCAATGTTTTAGCTATATATAGACAGGCAATTTTTATAGGTCGGGGTATTTTCCAGGTACTTTGTTTGAGGTCAGAGTACCTGGAAAGACATCAACTTGGTCTATGGTTACGCGGGTACGTTAAGGCAAGTTCATTAATTTATTTGACGATCGCATTGCAATCTACCGACAACAGACATTCCCATGGTTACAACGTTTTGATTGGTCAATTGGTTTTAGGTTGGGAGAAAATGACAACTCTCAATAAAAGTTTCCTAGGTATTCAAATTATATTATTGTTTTTTTTATTCTTTAGAGTCAGGTAAATAAAAAATCTTAAATTTTTTGTATTTAGTCGAATTCGTTGACTTGTGGAGCATTCTGTATGACATAAACTACATGAACTAACGCAGCTTCCGGTAACGTCAACGTGAAACAAATTCTTGCATCGCCATTTAACGTGCTAGTGAGAATCAGTTAACTTTTAAATTACTTTAAGCCATACGAGGCTGCACCAAAGACACGAACATTAAGGTATGTACAAGAAAATAGTAACTCTGTGTTGCCGTTATAATAATTGTACACAAATTCTTTAAAGAGATGTCGATTTAACCTTCTCGGGGAGTGATGACACTGTCATTGACAGTGACCAGTGTATAACCTGTCTTGACTACTACCTATTTCGACCAAAACTGTTTATCAAAACGTTACAAGCCCGTATTGGAACTATCTGTATGCGAGAATTATGAAATAGCTGTTGAACAATGTCTATAGGCTTGCTTGAAATTCTTATTACCCCCCCCCCCCCCCAAAAAAAAAAAAAAAAACAAAACAAAAACTTTACACAATATACTCAAACCATGTAACTTTAAACTAAAACTTAATTTTGCACAATTCCATATAAGTACATTGTCTTTAAAATTGTCATGCTTAAACATTAAACAGAAATACTAGTTTATAAATGTTGCTCAAACAGTAATATCACATACATTTGTTGAAACATGCAGGTCAATTCATCAGTTACAAACCCAGGTTTAGAAAGAGAGAATGAAATATTTGATAGATAGTTTAAGAGGTGAAAGTTTATTAAAGATATGTATGCTGACTCCAAAACATTCGATTATGATTCATTTATTTAAAAAAATGCTTTTAATCTATATTTTATCTATATTACTCATTTACACCCACACAATTTTAAATGGTCAAGATTTGACCCTTTGGGTTTTTTATTATAAAATAATTGTCAGTATTTAAGAATATTTTAATACTCTTTATATTTATTCATAAATGTACAGATGGGTCCAGAATATAATATTATAAAACTAAATTCCTCTTTATTTAGTTTTAACATTAACTTTTTTTCAATTTTAATACCCAGATTCCCAAATTTTAAAATTTATGATTTTAATAATAAATTGGATATTATAATTATACATTTATAACACTATATTTAAAGTTGGTTGTTTGTTTATTGTAGGGTTAAGCAATTAAGAAGAGAGAAATGCATGCCAGTCTATTTCATCATTTTCTGGCAGTCATGGATTTAAAATTTGTGCTGACACTGATACCGTTTACTTATACAGAAAATCTTAATGATTGGCAATTAATGTGAATAATTAGAAGTCATGTGGTCTATTTTATAGTGCACTTTGCTACAAAAGACACAGCTTCATGTATTTTAAATCTGATGGAAAGAAGACATACATAACACAGAACTAAATTGACAAAATTTCAAGTAATTCTGGAACAATATCTTCTCCAAGTGTCATGGATTTTCGAATTTGTGCTGAAAATGATAAATACAGTTTACATACACTTAAACATAAAATCTTAGTGAGCATATGTTGCTTGGCATATATTATGGAAAATTAGAAGTCATGTGACCTATTTCATAATGGACTTTGCCACAAAAGATGCAGCTGATATTCCAAGATGTATCTAAGATTTAATCGAACAAATTGTAACATGCAGCATATAAGTATTTAGAACTAAATTTACTTATTAATTACAAAATCCAACAGTTAAAGTACATGTGATCTTTAATAATTAAAATTAATGTGAATATATGTATTTTTATTTTATTATTATTCTTCAAATAATTCCTTTGCCAGGAGACAACACTCATACAATCCATGTCAAATTTAGAATGTAATTTCTAATTTAAATGTGTTAGTTCATACACACATGAGAATTTGCAGTAAACAACGTCTGAGACCAGGAAGGAAATTTTTAATAAATTTTATTGCTTGGATAAGAATAGTCCATGGGCTGAAACCATTTATAGATTTATACATTTATATGTCTGTTGATACTATGACAACACTTAACTGTATTTTCAAGAAGATCTAGAAAAAGTAGTCAAATGTGATACATTGCATTAAGAACATAGCTATTAGCATTACACCCCCTTTTTTATCATGTTTAGATTGTGAACAGATACAAAATTGACAAATATTACCTAAATGACCAAAATCTCAATGCAAATATCAAATTAAAATTCAGCCATTGATGACGATTATTTACATTTATAACAATTATGGATAAACACTGCTCATGGCTGCAGACAGGACCTCACATGTTGCTTTAACAAACAGAAATGCAGTTGCAGTTTACTGGAACTTATTGTTTTGTTTGCGTTAGTTTGTTTTGATATTTTCCTTTTGCATAAAAAAATCAAATAGGAACTTGTTGAGGGGGTTTTTACTTGGATCAGGTTTTATTTATCTAGGAGTAACCTATTGTAACATTGTTTTTCAAAGTAAGATAGAATGCATGGGGAAAATGTGAACATGAGACCTTTTTTTGTTCTGACCAAGAACAAAATATTTGTTAAGCGCACAGCTTAAGGAGGACATAACTTGTGTGGTGGTATGCATAATTTGCTTTCTGAGTCTAGATTTTTGGTCTTTTATAAAAGAAAAGAAAAAATATGCAACAAATTACAGTCTCAATACAGCCATGATCTAGATAATTGATACTTCATATAATTTAAGACATTTGAATCTTATATACTGCACCAAAAAGGTACAATTATTAACATAAAGAGCTATAATTTATTATGTTGCTTCTCTAATAAGAAGGTACAATGCAGGGTAAAACAAGGGACCAACACAGCATGGCTCAGTATTCAGTAATTTACTACTAGATACTAAACTTAAGAAATAATTCACGGAGGCTGTGGTTTATCATTGTTTTACCAGCGATAGCGAGGGATAAAATAACGACATAAATGGTCATCCCGTGGTAAAACAATGATAAATCACAGCCTCCGTGAATTATTTCTATTCTAATAAGACAATTAGAGTACATTTATAATATTTTCGTACCTATAGAAAACATCATTTCCGCCATAAAGTGGCTGTTCCGTCAATGTAACACACAATATATTGCAACGGATAATTATAGCACGTGTCGCTATTTATAAGATTTGTACGTCATATGCAATAGCTTTCCGGTGGGAGTTACAGTTTTGTAATTGGAACAGCCATTTTTAAAACACGCCCTTCTCAGCGCGTGTTGCTCATAGATAAATCATTTTTTTTACCACAGTTGTGGTCTCAAAGCCTTTAAAGCACGTCATATTAGAATATTGTATTAATTAGGGAGTTCTTGTTCAGTCAGAGCTTACTAGTATTAATAAGACCATGTACTGTTACATGGTATGGGAAATGTTATTGTAAAGCAGCAAAAATTGCCTGCCCTTAAACCCACCCACTGTCTCGTGGATACAAATAAAGTTTAAATTGCAAGACATTTATCGAAATATCAACCATAGCGGCATAGCATAGCTATTCCTAATGGCATCATTAATCTATGCTAAGGGTTATTGTCCAGTATAAGTATTAATGACGTAAATTTTACAATATAAATGTTTTTTTTCATTAATAAGAACAAGAAATATTGTAATATGTCTGCGCTTTCGTCATCATTCGAAACTTGACGACGATGACGTCGTTGCCGTTTTTAGGCCGTTCCGGAACTGGTGTAGTCACTCCAGCGTTTTAATACGCAAATTTCAATCGCCAAATAAGGAAAGAAATTTAAAATCGGTTATAAATTGCACTAGCGCATATTAAAGATGAGGTCAAATCTAAATAAAATTTTACAGGTAGGCAGATGGTGTTGACTGTTTATTCAATCTCGCTGCACTAGATTGTTTGATGCATATTTTTCAAATGATCGAACACGCTATCCTTAAGGTAAAAGGGGGGTATTGAATACACTTGGAAAGTGGTCCCGAATAAAAGAACTAAAGATATATCATAGTAATAGCAGATGGTTACGCTTTGGTATTTTAGTTCTGAACACAACAATACCAGGTTTTTAACAAATTGAATAGATCTACTTGGTGCACCGGACGTATTTTTGGTCCCACAACTTGTTCCATTCACAAGTCACGGGACAGTAAGGAGAAAATGACGACAAATCTTATTTCACAATAAGTTGTTTGGGCGACACCATTACATGTTAAAAATATATTAATACTTTTAAAACGTTGTGGTTTTGTATGTGTAGTACGGTTTTTATGTTGATACCCTGTTATATATCATTTTACATCATATAACTCCGTGGTTGCCTAAACACAGCCGCGTAATTCTATGATTTCTATTCTTTCTGCCTTCGAGTAAAATTGTCTTATAAAGCCGAACCATACAACCGTTAAAATAACCAACAAATTCGTTTCTTAAAAAAGATGCATCAAGAATGACAAATCGGTATGTTAAATATCATAGGTATTTGTAATTTAATTTAGAACATTTATGTACATTGCAGATCTATGGCATTATCTTGTATACATTTTCCAAATCATTTACAGGATTTGCAAGAGCTTGCAAAAATATACTTTTTTAACAAACACCAATAATTTTTAGGATAAAAATTGCAATCCAAGGTTACACGAAAAAGCGACCTTACTAATTTTTACTAGAGGTACCATTTCCTTGTTAAAAATTATTTTAAAATATGATTGCCGATAGTTTTACCAAGTTTTCAATCCAGTTTATGTAACTATTGCCAAATGGAAGAAGATTATGAACATTTTTTTATAACAGGTAAATATTTATCACCATTGTGGAACCAAGTTAAACAAGTTTTTAAACAAAACAAATTCGAAATAAACATAACTCTGAATTATTTAGTGTTTGGATACAAACTGTTTGATGAGACATATTATGACTTCAACTATGTTTTATCAATCTTAGCTTTTTCTATATATAAAGCTTATTTTATGTCAGAACAAAAAACAAAAATAATAGACGTGTATAATTTATTCGTCTGTGAGTTGCAATCAAGTTAAAATAATTACAGGACAAAATATACTAGCAATTTGATTAAGAATATTTGAAAGCATATTAATTGTTAGAGATATCATGTGATCTGTAAAACGTTAGTTATTATGTAAAGCATGTAAACTGTGAATATTTATTATTTTCATTATTTCTCTAGATATTCATCATATAATTTGCACAGAGCGGCATCAGTGGAACTTGGACGCTGATGCTTAAATTGTAGCAAGTGTATATGAAATAAAGGATAAGTTGTTCAAAAAAAAGTTTGGAATCTAGTGCACAGTAATTGGGCTTCTGTGATTATTGGATACACCTATTACCGACTGGTGGTATATGATAAAGGTCGATTTGCATCAATAAACTCACATACTACAGTAATGAAAGCTGGAGGTTTGGCTTGCCATACAACCTTGTGTAACCCACCATTTCTTTTGAAATGCCTCTACCAAGTCAGGACCATTGCTGTAGATGTTACATGTTTTGGTTGTTTGTTCTAAAGTTTACTAGTTCTAAGATTTTGATTTGTTGATTGTCTTTTTACAGTTTCCTATGTGTTCAGTATATTTTTGTTTGTTTTTAACTTTAATAAAATGCAGAAATATAAAGGTTCATTACTTCCATAATATTGTTTTTGTTACTTATTTTATCATAAAAAAGCGAGTTAAATTTTCCAAAGCTGTAGACTCCCATCTCGTTATATTAAAAAGGCTTAACGGTGCGGCTCAAACCAAAACCATTGGAAGGTATATAACTACCTTTACGCAGTTGTTCTTTTCGAGCCATAATACTCGGCGTCCACGATTGTATGGTCATTTGACAAGTATGTATATAGAGACCAGTAAAGCAATTTTAGCAACCCCATGAGCAACCCTTCTATATGGTTACTACATGCAATTGGAATGTTTGTTTTGGTTAATAGAATCATTAACACTTCAACTATAATAATTTAAAAACATATTTTGTAAACTGAAATATGATTGGTCTATTCAAATCGAGCAACCCATATTATAAGAAAAAATTTGCGTGACATATGACCTGTTCTTACACCGTTAATATTAAAATAGTTCTATGAAGTCATCGACGTATTTACCATACAAATTGTTAATATTTGTGGTTAAAATGAAATTTAAAGGAATATTTAAAATTTCTGAACACGTTATACCATATAATATGGTTTGGGTCTGTTTACTTCATTCATAAACCGCTCCCCGGTTTATTGGGCGTAAACAGACCCAAACTATATTATGTCGTATAACCTGTTCGGAAATTTAACGGATTCCTTAAATAAAACATATAACTGAAACTTCTTTATCCACAATGACCACTTTTCCCGTTTTAGAAATAGTATAACACTACTCTATATATATGTGAACAATAATTAATTAATTTGCATCTATGGGCCACATATCAGTCAACAATTAATGCAAGAAATCAATTTATCGCATTTATTAGGAATCAAACTATTGTGATTTTTAATGGTCACTCATTAATCACTAGTTATTAATCAAATATGTGTCTTTGTACCTGGAATTATACGATAGTAAATGTATTGATGCGATTTCTCTGGCATTTTTAGAAGCATATTTGGTATACTTTCAAGACGAACATAATGAATCAGTCGTGGAAATGTGATTGACTAGTGAGGACGACATAGTATATTGCTACTAAAGCATTTTACTTAATAAACCTCAGAAAAAAAGAAATATCTTCTCGCCCCTAAATGACAAAAAGCTCATAAACTCTGTAGATCCATCCAGTTCGATCCTTACAATTCTAGCAAGAGATTAAGATGTGGAAACAAGATATTGATTTGTCCGAAAATAAACATCACTTGTAATTAGGCTAAAAATGCTAATAATCCATCATGTCAATTAAACACATATTAGCTTTTGAGTTTAATGTTCGTCATTAATGTTAACTGACTGTTCACTTTTTGTCTCCCCAAGGAAGACTGCACAGAACACACATTATTCCATTTGCGAATAGCTTTTAAAAAATTCTTATTTAAACATTTGCTGACATTTCACTCTTGTATATGCCAATCATTACTTTGTTTCTTATATTTTCATTAAAATGCGAGTATAGCATGAGTCTTGTATCATGGAAAAAACAAGTAGAATTAAATCAAAGCAAATTAAATGTTTATTCCAATTAAGCTTTCCGGTGTTTGTGCTGCTAATTCCTTGCTTATTCAAACTGGTCATATTTGAATTGGAATGATGCTCTTGTATTGCTTCCTTTAACTATTCAGTTTTTATTATTGGATTTAAATATTAAAAACATATCTAATGCATATCAATAGAGATTAGCATACGGTTTTTATTTTTCATTCTTAAGGTTCAAAAACTTCAAATAAAATCAATGAAGATTAGGGAATACATGTTTTTTCACTTTGTTGTTTTCCTTACGGTCATATATACATAGGTTGAAAAATGAAGCACGAAAACACAAATCAACACTTAGCAAAAATCCAGAGACAACGATGAAATCCGGATAAAGACAAAGGCCCTTTATACACGACTGGCTAATTAAGCTCCCGCTTAGTTACTCGTTGTCATGCCCAGTTACCGAAAACGTTCAAATCCAAGAAAATGAAAAACTTAATAGAATACAGGCAATGAATTATTGGATTTCTGAAAAATATTTCCTGTCTCAATTGAAACATATGTTCAGTCAAATTCTGATTCCGCCTTTTAAATATATGAAATATCGATTACTTTATTGACGGATACATAAAAGAAAAAGAATCAGGATTTAGAGTTTCAATGTAGTTGAATAAAAATAGCTGTAATTAAAGTACAGAATATCTTGTTTCAGACAAGAATGATGTTTAATTTGAAATTCAATATGTTGCTTTAGTAATTTAATCCTATTTGTTAGTTGGTCATTATTACGTGCAGTAGAACTTTACTGTTACAGTGATTTCTAATTTCTGTTGTATTGTAGGTTATTATTTTCGAAGAATGTCGGCTTATCCCGCAGAATCAGTTAGAATAATAAACATTATTCAAGACCTGTGTGCGGCATTTTATTGAGCATTATATGAAAAGTTTAGTCATTTTTCATAATAACGTCTATAGTTTGAAAACGAGAAGAAAAACCGCGTAGACTAATTATATGATAAGCGAGACTATTTCAACTTCCAAATCATGAATTTCCGTTCTTCATAATGCCATGGACTATATATATATAAGTCTAAAGAGTCTACCAACCAGCAAGCTTATTAAGCATCGGATCGACAAACATGCCGATACAGCATAAACAAAAAATAATATATAAGTCTAGAAGATTATGCAACGATACAAATGACGGTGTTTCATGGCAAAAATTTAGACAAAGACTGACCAACGAATGGCCTTAGTCATTGAATGTCAATATAAATAAATGACGTAAACCGGTCATAACATATTGATCTTAAAGTTTCTCTTTTCCAACTTAAGGTATCCGACCCATAATTGAAGTTACCCCTTATTTTTTTTTTCGAACAAGAAATACGCTTTAGTAAATCAATGTATTACTAATTAATGATACAAATTAAGCATATTGTGCTACTTTGGGTCAATGTTTACAGTTTAGAGCAAAAAAAGTTAGTTACTCAAATAGTATTTCCGATGTTTGCCGAACATTACCGAGGTCTGCTCCATTGAAAAACAATGGACATCCGGGACACCTTATATGATCACGTGGTCAATTATGGTCCGCATACCTTAACCCAAAATAGTTGCTTCCTAAGTCCGCCAGCCGCGGACGTGCCGTGCTGTTACTTGGCTTTGCTCAAATATTCCAACAAGATGTAATCAAAATTACCAAGGTGACACATATGTTATGACAGGTTTACGTCATTTATTTATATTGACATTCATAAATATCCATATTCACAATGAAATAAGTGCTAATAAAATATCAGTGATACCATTAATAAATGGCATTATATCAGTCTATGGGGGAAATATCAATGTTGACAGACCTTAATGCGTGTATTAAGTACTTGTATGTTGCGAAGAGAGGAGAGAGCGAAGGAGACATACAGAGAGTTACAGCCATTTTGTATTTCTATGTGTGTGTGCTGTTTAGATAAACTCATAAAAACATAGTTCATATATGTTAGTGAAAGAAATCGAGCAAGATAGTTCACCTCTACCTTGTCCGAATAATACAATGGGATACTCATTAATTATTATATGATAGTCGTATAAACATGATGGTTTAACTCTATATATCTAATATTTAAAAATTGCTGGATCGATTGAGTAGGTGGTTGTAGCAATCCTCAGATCTATTGTATTTAGTTCACATCGTACGAATGTATTACTCGTGACTTTGATTTCGCATGATATATACAAAAACTGATGAATTATATTACTGTATCAGTATCACATATTATGTACCAAATAAACTGATCATGACTAAAAACTTGATATAAACTATTTTTGCAATTTTTGATGTCGAGGAATGTAGCTGACACATTAATTAGGGTGCCCAGATAGACACATTGCGTTATTACATCAGTTTTTATACAGACACTGATAAAATGCAAACAAAGAGAAACTTTCATCTTTAACATGGAAATTTAAAGACTGATCGTTCTAGGTCATATACTGGCTTAATCTATATAAAGAATAAACTTTCAGTAAATCGGACATGGGCAATTCAAAATGATTAACTAACTTGTTGATAAATTGCATGTAGTACTTAAAAACTGAGCCTTTAATTTCCTAGTTGAAGCACGTTCTATCACAACACTATAGTTGTCGAATTAGTGAGCCTCAAAGACGACACAAGTCTGCTAAATTTTCAACGATTCATCATAAACACACTAAGACTTAACATCGTGCTTGTTATTTAAAAGAACACTTTTCCAAAAGCACTTTTGAATCATATATTATTGATGCAAAGTAGGTCAAAGCTGTTTCAACAGCTCAAACCAACTTTGAATAGGAATGAGCTTTCTGCAAATGGAGTTAATAACAAAATAGCAAAGTATCATAAGGCGTTGGGTTATGCTCCTCTGTCGCTAACATTAACTGATGATGTCGATATTTAAGTTAAAAATCATATCACTGCAAGAGAACATATGTGACCTATTCAATTGTCCCACAAGTTTGTTATAGTAGACAACTGGCCACACGTTATATCAATGAATAGCATTATCTGTATATGTATAAAATCAGAGCTAGAAAACAATACAGTTTAGGTGACAGCATTAACTATTATTAACATACTGTTTGAAGCTGCTCAGTGGCAGATTATGTTGCATTTCGAAACTACAGACACATCCCCATTTTAAAAGAAATTTAAAACAATGACCAAATATATCTTGCTCCTTACAGAAGAACTTTATCGTTTTACAGAAAACATTTTCGACGTTGACAATTGTAACGTTATTAAATGTGCATATTGTGAGTTTATGACCAATAACTCCGACATATTAAAATGAGGAATCATATTAATGTCAAATTAATATATTTGAATGTTGTTTTAACGCCGTTTTCAGCATTTTGCAGCTGTATCATGGCAACCAGTTTTAATTGTGGGAGGAAACCGGAATACCATGAGGATACTCCCGACCTTTGGTAGGAAAACTGACAATCTTAGTCAATTGAGATTGGAGTCGAGCAACTCTGCCCGCAATGATTCTTTATCCTGCAATCTCAGTGTTGACATCAATAGTACTAATATAACCACTCGGCCACCTGGGCCCCCAAATTAATATGTATTGGTTATGAAATTGCAAGCATCACACTCTAGACCCATATAATATGCAGGTGAACTATATGAAGTCTTTATTTATTTTGGCAAAATGGTCTTACATAATCGTTATATGAATGTCTAAGATACTTGAATATATTCTATTTAAAACAATACAAAAAGGACTCTCAGCCTACTATCAGTTCTCAGTTTGCAACAGTTATCAAATGCTGGAAATATGCTTATTAATTTTCGCCGGAAATCTCAAGTAAACTTATATCTGATTTCAAATATTTTATTAATCATGCAGATAAATGTACATTATTAACGGGTTAGATTTACATGCATTCAAAGCTTGAATTAAAAAAAAGTGGTATGGTTTGTTTGTGTACTGTCTTTCAGTTAAAGGATGCATGTGTAGAAGATGAATTTTCGTTTGTGTGTTTGTTTGTTTGAATAGTGTATAACGCCATTGTTAGGAATTTTTCAGCTTTATCATAGCATCCAATTTGTTGGGGGAAAAGGCACAAGCAATCGCAGTAAGAAAACTGCAATCTTTGTCAATTAAGATTAGAGTCAAGCACACCCTACCCGCAGTGAGTCTTGAAAAGAGAACCTAGGTGTTGATTTGTTTGTTTGTTTGAATGTTGTTAAGCGCCTCTTTCAGCAAATTTTTAGCTTTATCATGGTGTCCAGTTTTTATTGGGGGAGTAAGCCGGAAAAATCCCGACCTTCGGTAGGCAATTCTTGTCAATTAAGATTGGAGTCGAAAGCACACTGCCCGCAATGAGGCTCGAACCCGCAATCTCAGTGTTGACACACCAAGTGGTCAATAGTAGGCGAACTACCTTAACCACACGGCCATCGAGGCCCCCTCAGTGTTGACATACGTGGCCAATAGTAGATGTTTAACTTACTTAACTACCAACTCTGCCACTCAGGCACCGAGAAGATGTGTGGACAGTGCAGTTCCATATCATAATGATATGTCCTCAGATTCATTTAAAGTCAAGTAAGATGATCTTCCTGAATCTGTTACTTATTTTCAACTTCAGACAGGAATGCAGTTTAATTTTTAGATTCAATCAGTTGATTCAGTAAATACATTAATCATACTTTAAAGCTGTGAACTAATACCAACATTGATATTGCTTTTGCAAATTTTTAGTATTATAAAAAAGTCAGTTCATTTCGTTGAATTAGTAAGATAAATAAACACTTCTCAGAGCCTGTGTAAGGCATCTATTATGAACATTATATGAAGTTTTTTATATCTTTTTTTTAAGGTCTAATTAAAGACACACGAGAAAATTGTCGAATTCAATTTTAATCTGAAATATCCCTTCTTCACATAGTCTTTGAGTATATGTAGCACAGATTCAAAAATAGTCCAGTAAAGAAGAAAGATACACTGCACGAAACAAAAACTTTTAAGATAGTCAAAAGGTATCCAAAAGTCCTAATTTTGAATACATTTTGTTGTCTTTTGAACACATTTTTAAAAAATACAAAAGATCTAAAAGATCATCTTTTTGTATACCTTTTTGACGTCAAAAGTCAGTCGAAATGGTCCACTTTTGATTTGACAAAAGGTGTTGCAAAGTTCACCTTTCCAGATCTAAAATGTGTTCAAAAGTTGAACAACAAAATATGACCTTTTTTCCAAAATATAATCTGTTGTCGACAAAAGATAATAAAAAGATCATATATCAACAAAAAAAGGTGATGAAAGGTAGGCCACAGATGCTATTTTCAAAACCAAAAAACCAAGGTCATATGGTATTTTGAACAAATTAAAATCCAAAAGGTCTCCTTTTGTATTGATGAAATTACAAAAAATTGCACAAAAGGTTACTTGTTATAATCTAAAATATGGTCAAAAGGTTATGAATGTCCATATTTTGCATGGATAATATTACAAAATGGACATTTAGGTTAGGGGAAAGATGATATGATGAAAAAAAGCTGCCTGCACAGGTCGGCTCACGTGGATTTAGTTTTTTCAACCTATCCAGAATCAGCATTCCACAAATGTCCACCTTGACCTCTCATTTTGTAAAACTGAGCATCATTTACATTTATCAACAATAACAGATACAAAAGAACATGTCTAGTCCAATGAAAAGTTTGTGCAAGTTTTACTCTAGAAATATTGCTCACACTGTGCTCACTTAAGCTCCAATATTGGACTGTTGAAATTGTATCAATAGGATGATCACAAACTTGAACAATGGTCAAGGAATTCAAGACACATCATTAAGAAAGTAGAGATAAAAGTGTACTAGCTAATGTACAATTGCCTGTATATATCACTGAGCTGACAGGCTTGTCTAATGGCAATTAATCCCAAAGGTGTTACAATTTTCTCATTTTCAAGTGGAAAAATATTACATAAAAAAGAAACAATTTAACGATTTATTGAATAAATGCTCATTATGTCAATATGTACATTTTTCAATCTGTTTTACAATCCAAGAGGAAGGTGTTCTAGTTCATTTCTGGTTGCTCATTTTCTGTCCTTTCTGCTTTTGGTTGAAGAAATGTAAATAAATTTAAAGTCTACTTTTATCTTTTATTCTATAAATTTATCCAACTTCGAAGATGTCTAGTATGTAATAAATCCATCTTGACATTCCTCATACATGTCATATGAGGACATATATAGGCCATTAAGACGGGTAAGACGGGTCTTATCTTCTTGATATCTCTGATCTCCATATTGTCTAGTGCAGCTATGATCCACTTGGCTTTCTAAAAAATATATATACAGTGTATGTGTGTGTGTTACAGATCTAGACATAACTAAAATGATATGTGGCACATTATGTAATAATAATAAATGTTAACATTTTGTATAGAACATCCATAAAACTGAACATTTGGGAGCTGAGGGGGCTGGAGGGGGGATCATTAACATGGTAACAATTTGTATATTTTTCCCAAAATAACAGTAAATTTAAAATAACACTAACAGATAACAGCAATTTACATGAGAAAACAGTATACAGTGAGTTCATAAATCAAAAAAACAGATAACAGCAGAATCTCATCAAAGGGCGATACGGTGAAAAAATGCATTAATTAATCAGTGTTTCCATAGTAACTAGTATGTGATCTTATGTATATACCTCCCTTCATATGGAGACACTTAATTACATTGAAATAAGTGGTGATTAAAATGAATTAACAGATAACAGAAAAAATCTGTAAAACAGTAAACAGTGTTCTGACTAGTATTATTAAACAGCAAACAGTGTTTTTATTTACATTATAACAATTAACAACAATGTCAATTTAAAAAAAAAAACAGATAACAGCTAATGGTTGAAAGTTAACAGCTGCTTTCTACTGTTTCGAATTTGTCATTTAGAACACTCCATATTAAATAAGTAAGCATTTGCTCATCAGTGAAGGTTGTGATTCGCTTTTAACATGTGTATTCTGATCATCTCCTTTTTATATGATACACTCAAAGAAATTCAAGACTGAAAAAAGTATTATCGTAACATACTTCTTTTTTCCCGTTCTAGTGATGTATTCTTCTTTTTCTAGACGTCTAGATTGTCGTTCCTGCTTCTTTTGTCTGGCAGTACATGTATCTGTTAATAGCATCTGAAAAAAAATAACAAATTCATTTGCAAGTGCTCTAAATCCTCTTCAATTTTAGTAGTTTCTTTTTAGATATTGCATATAAAAGTCATTATTATTCAAACAGTTATGAAACTAATCCCTTCATCTACCCCCCCCCAACCCCCAACCACACACAGAAGCAAGTAGAATTTTAAGTACAATATTTAAATAAAAATAATATTTTTGCAGTATAGCTTGTTAAAAATATAATACATGAAATATAAGTCATTTATATAATATGAACTATATTCAGACAATAAATATATGCTTATGTATGATTATCTCCCCTTTCAATTTGCAATATGGCGGATATGTGTTCTGTTGGGTGTGATTTTCCATTGCTTGAAAGCCGTGGACAAACTCAAAGATAAAACAGATCTAGATATTCTTGGATATAAATACCTGATATGAAGTACTTTCATAGTCGGAGTCAACACTTTGCTGAGTATAAGAAGAACAATGAGGCAGTCGATGTCATGTGCGTCAATCTGGACATTCTTGTTTACCAGTAAACCTACTGACAGTGCTGAATCCTCAAGAATTTCATCGTCTGGGATATCAAATACAACACTAACCATAATAATTGTTCGAACTACTTAGTTCACAAGAATGAAAGCGCGTAATCTTGACTTTTTTACTGAAAGGTGAGCACTGTCTTTAAAAATAGGCGCCGAGGCCTGGCATTTAGAAAATTGAGATGCTGATTGGATGTGGTAATTGATATCGATTCCGGCACACGCGCAAACGCACACGAAGCCATGTGCACTGTGGCCATGTATTTTGTGTAAGTAGAATCTGTAGTAAATTTTGGTAAATGTACAGTGTAAAATTACATACTTTTTCATTATAATACAATTTATAAATAAAATAAAAATATATTTGTAGATGTTACCACAAAATTTTCACTGTGCTGGTGCACAATATCAACGCTTTCCATTTTAAATAAATAAATAGCTGTATAAAATCTGCATGTCAACATCCTTTCAATGTACATTTTAAATACTTAATAACTATCACACTTTGCTAAATTTTCTATGTTAAAAACAAAAAGCACATTTTGTTTATTTGACACATGTATTATTACTACATGTACTTCAACTTGGATACTTGAAAAAATCCATAAGGACATCTACATGTATTCAACTAGTCTAGTAATAGTAAACTCTCATATCTTAGTAAATGTTCAGTATTTCATAAATTTTTGCTAATAGTTGGCTTTTTATAGTTAAAAAAGTACATTTAATTTGTACTAAAATTGTGAAAATGGAGTGTATAAAAAACCAATTTTGATTTTCTATCGTGGACAAATTTGAAGTCGCATATAAATACCCCTTTTAAGCTGTGGGGGTGGGGGGGGGGGGTCGATTTGCCTCAGAAACTGATATATGGCCAAAAAAAAATTATGTGTGTTACCAGTTACCGGAACCTAACTATTTTTTTGTAGCCGACCCTCAAGTTTTTTTTTGCGTTTTTAATGGAGGTTACTTTGAACCGGAAAACTCCCGGTATTGTTCTGGGTTTTAGATATATCTTCATACTTCCGCCCCAACATTACTAATTAAACCAACACGATCCCCCCCCCCCCCCCCAAAAAAAAAAAATTCGTCCTATGAGTACCTACCTATTTTATATTAAATCCTTGATTTCTTTCATAAAGCAGTCATTAGAACTGAAGAAGGGAGAAAACTAAATTGATTTTATATCTGTTTGTTACATTTATGAGGTTTGTTAATATGTATTCTACAATTTGTTTCTTTGTAATGTTTGTCATGTATTATCCCAACAGGGATTTTTTGTCTACAATCAAATTTTCAACTTTGAACTATAATTCTATGTAACCGGAAACAAACATATTCTTTTGTTTGGCCTAACATTAAAGATAAAGTAATAAACACATTTTACAAGTTTTGAAAATATTAAAAAAAATAACAATTTTAAACACAAGGTATATAATGTATCTACTGAAACACCAAAATACCAATGATGTTGTAGTATTTGCATAAACTTATCATCCTAAAAAAACATCGTCAAAATGCTATATATGTAAAGTATATTATATATTTTACTGTGGGGAAACAACCCAGAGCGAACAGTTATCTGGTTGAAACATAAGTCAGGGGCGAACTGACTTGATACCGCCTTAAGCTACTAAAATTGTGATACAAAGATACAAATCTGTCAAAAGGTCATCATTTTATTCATCAATACATAATTTACATTCTTGTGGCTTGATATACATTAATACTGACTCTGTATAGGACAAAATATAAAGTAATCAAAGAAATGGGCCAACATATGCTTATTAATTTATAAACATTTAATGACTACTTATATTTATACAATGTAAATGCCTTTTGTTATGATATCATTTTATGTATCGTTCATTTGGACTGCTTCTCATTATCGACGAATAAAGTTCTCCAATATAAACCATGTATTTATTTGAATATTATTTATATATTGTGTTTTTTGTAGGTAAATATTGCTAACCTAAACCTTAGCAGATTTTCATATGAAAGTACACAATCATCAATACATGTAGAACTGAACCATTGAAGCTCAGTTATGGAGATGTGTTTACTATAATTCATAGATCCTCCCATTTTGTGGTTTGCAGCAGGACAAGAAATTGCTTCGACAAGATGTCTAAATACATGAAGATTCATTGAAGGAATGGTAAGCCACAATAAATTATCAGCTTACAAATATTATTATCTCTGTGTTAAACATGTTTGACTCCTACTCAGTTATTGATCCAGGAGCATTCATCTGATGAGATTTACAAAGGAGGTAGGGGGGAGGTGTTGTAATAAAACTAATGGAAGTTGTGTTATATTTTGTAACATAATTTACATAAATTCCATTGAATAATCCAAATATTATACTACGGTAATAAAGCCCTGCCTACTTCTATGTATTTATCAGGGCTCACGCTGGGTCAAAATTATAGGGAGAAGTCACTTCTCTTTTGGGTGGCTGACAGGGAGAAGTGAGGATAGAACAGGGAGAAGTGGGTGGACAACAGGGAGAAGTTGCATAATATGTCGTGAAAGCGTCCTGTTTACTTTGTTTTTTTTTAAATAAGTGTTGGCATTTGCATTTTCATTGTTATATGTTTTTTAGCAGTTTAATTTATTGAGGATAAAGTATCAAAGATTTGATTAACTATTCACTTTACTTATTTCACACATTTTTAAAAACACATGCATTAAACATAACAATACAAAAATAATAAACTGTCACAAAACTGTTCATTAAAATAAATGTTTCTTTGTCATTGATACACAATTTGATTGATTTATAATGAAGTACTATTAGAACTAGAAGTAGAAAATTACATCATTGTGACACATAATATATTATGTAAAATTCACTATTAAAAGTATTGAAGCATATTTAACTTCAATTTGTTTTAAGTAACTGCAAAAATACTATTTTTACTACGTTTCTATCATTGCAAAAACTCATTTCACCACTATCTGCAATCTCCGGCACCAAATTCATATCCGCTCCGGAAATTTTCACAAGTTATTGTGCTCTGAACTGGTTTCCGGTCATATTTTAAACCTACGCTTTATATACCAAATAAAAGTTCAAAGGGTACCAGTTCAACTTTTGCACGTAAAGAAAATAAACATGACGCGGTATCAAAAATATGAACATTTCTTTACCAAAATGGGAATAAAATTTGAAAGGCGACATAAGGCGATTCTACAAAATGAAAGGGCGACTTCACTTCGCTTTTGAAGATGATCGACGGCGAAGTGGGACCACGATAAGGCGACTTCTTCGCCCGAGTCGCCCTCCAACGCGAGCCCTGATTTATTGGGGGGGGGGGGGGAGGAAGCTGGAGTAACCGGAGAAACCCCCGACCTTCAGTAGGAAAACTGGCAATCCTTGTACAATTAATATTGAAGTCTATTACACCCTACCCGCAGTTTGACTCGTACCAGCAACCTCAGTGTTGACAGACCGTATGATCAATAGTAGACGAACTACCTTAACCACTCGGCCACCGAGGCCTCTGATACCTGAATGGGGGTAAATGTATCGTGCTTTCTGTTTCATGCCATACACCGCTGTTCATAGGATATGTTGCTTAGTTTAGTTTTAGTTTTTACTTTTCATAAGTACTTTTTTAATTTTTACATTTAATTTTACAAAGGAGTTTACAAGAATGAGGAAAGAAATGGTTAAAGCAAGAAGAGTAAGGGGACACAAAGCAAAGAATCAAAAGCAGGTAAAATTTTAATTGAATTTACATGTATGTTCTACTTCCTGTATTAAAATGTTTCTGCCCTAAATTACTGGGTAGATATAAAGATCAAAAGTTTGAATTGTGTGCGGGCTTTTTATCTCCCAAAATCTGGTAAATGAATAAATAATGGAAACCTGTACCAGAACTTGGCTGTCATACACCTGATGAAGTAGAGAAATAAAACAACAATAGTGATTTTTGTGTGCTGGTCATTGGGACCGTCACATGGGATAAAAATATTGGACCTAGTCATATTTTGGCAGACCGTATCAAGGATTTTCGCCGACTCTGGTATGACACTGTCACTTGGAAATTTTGCTGTTTGAATTTTGACATGTCAAACTTGTTTACTAGGTTTCAGTCAATTTTAATACAAATTTTACTTGTATTGTATACAGTTACTTCAAAATATTTGCCATCAAAAATCATTTTCTGGTCCAACTTTAAACACATTATGATATCATTTTTCTGTTGGCTGTAGTTATAAAATATTTTGATTGTTTCGATTTTGCATTCCATTTCAGGTACAGAAAAATAAATCATATTTGAACTTGAAGTGGCCTCCAAGAGTATAGAACATTTAGAGAAGAAACAGTTGTTCCTAGTGAAAATAATCAATATCTTAAAGAAAGAGACTTTGTTTCCAAACATGGAAAATACCAGAGAAGTGAAAGATTCTTGCAAAGGAAATATAAGCAAATTAATGATTGAATGTGAAGTTTGTAGTCACTGAATTGAAATTCTATAGTTGTCAACAATATGTACTAGTTATAGAATAGTCAAAATATCATTACAGTATTAAGAAAATATTAAACAATAGTTGATTAGTTTGGAGGTAATATTCTTTCTGATGCTCTTGTTCTTATTGCAAAAATGAAGTTACAATGACATGCTTAATTTATTGGTAAATGAGCTGCAATACCTAGGAGAAAGCGTGCACACTAAGCTTCTGTTTTTTAATTGGAGTGTGCACACAATTCTGTGAAGACGCTGCGCTTGGGGAGAAAGCATGCACACAAACTAGTGAAGCTGCTACTCCTTGCTTTGGGCAAAAGCGTGCACACAAACAAGTGAAGTCGCTTCTCCTTGCATTGGGAGAAAGCATGCACCCAAACCAGTGAGCCCCTAATCCCTTGCTTTGGGGTAAAGCGTGCACACGAACCAGTGAAGCCGCTACTCCTTGCATTGGGAGAAAGCGTGCACACGAATCTGATCAGTGAATCCGCTACTCATTGCATTGGGAGAAAGCGTGCACACGAATCAGTGAAGCCGCTAATAATTGCATTGGGAAAAAAGGTGTACACAAACCAGTGAAGCCGCTACTCTTAGATTACACAGTTTATACACCAAGCAAATCTGAGCAAGCCATTATGTTAGATATAAATACATAGATGATATTTAGAATGCAACATGAAATGAAAAAGTTATTTCTGACAGACAAGTCCATAAGCATTTATTAGAATGCAATATAAGAGTTTGCGACATTAATTTATTGACTGATGATGCAACAATTAGTTACATAGTTAAAATCAAAATGACATTAGTTTTGAAAAACTGAAATTTTATTTTGATCATATGAGAAAATTTATTTATATTCTATCAAAATTGTATAACAATTTAGAAGGTACTGAAGCCTGTTTTGATGCAAATTCAGGTTAGGATGACTTAAATGAAGACAACGTTAACAAAAATTTAGAATTTGAGTAAGAAATAGGGAAGCAAACATACTGGTTTTGTGGCATTATGGCAGTATATTTAATATATTTCTGATGCTGCTGTGACCTTTTAAAAATATTATAGGCATTTTTAAGTTGTCTTGTATAAATCGTGTGTGTATCTGTATTCCAAAGATGAGAGGACTTACTCTGAAAACATATACCAGTTATCAAAACATTTAAAGAGGAATGCTAGAATTCAAGCAATATGTAGTTTGTATTAGATGTTAAGTTTTGTATGAATTCGGTCATTGTTTTCGTGTATTTAAATGTTTAATTTCGTAAACATTTTCTTTCTCAGCTTGGACAAATTTGTGATCAACCCCTTCTAAAGCAAATTAATAACTAGTTTAACATTATCTTTTTTCATATATATGTTAGATTTTTTCTTATAAATGGTAATATTTAAGCTCTTTAAAGATTCTTAGATCAAGTATGTGAAGTTACAATAGTATAGTGCTGTATTTTTTTAGTATGCAGAGATATTTGCTGCTTGTAATTTGTTATAAATATAATTTAATACTGCATTGTGGTATGTTTGTAAGGAAGTATTTTCTCATGAATGTCAAGCGTACACAAATAAAATTTATGTGGAAAGGAAAGAAAAGAAATGCAAAAAAAACGAAGTAATATATAGTGACAACTAACTTCTGAACTATCTTTGTACACACTGTTAAAAATAGTATAATAGTATGATGTGGTGTTTTTATTTTGTATATTTTTCAATACTTACATATATAGTGTAATGTTCTTATTACAAATGCTTCTAATTAATAAATGTTAACATAAATTATCTGTTGGTTTTATCATTCTTAAGACAGATATTTAAGGTCCATTTTAAAGGTGTCATTTAAATCACAGGAGCATTTTTAAGTTCAAAAGTATACGCCTGAAATTCATGACATTGCTCAATATTGTATGACACTGAATTTCTCATTAGTTTAACATTACAGTATTGTTTGAAGATTTTGGAATTGAGATCAATATTGATACAATACTGTACCACTACTAGGAAAGATAAAAATATCAAAGTTTTGTAATATTTATTTGATATTGCAGAAAAATTGTCATTAAACTGTCAACACCGACAATATACAAAATTCTTCACATTTTAAATTAATATGATCAAATGTCACAGATGACTATTCATCCACCTTCATTATAAACTAAATGTCCATATAACATGTCGTTGTAGATGATTTGTGGTGGACTTGTTGAAATGTCATGGGTGACCTTTCATCCACCTGTCGGTATCAACAAAATTTCTGAGATTACATATCGTTCCTCTTTTATTAGGAACAAATGTCGCAGATGACCTGTCGTCCCCCTGTCAGTGTTCACAAAATGTCCCAGTAAATATATCGTTCACCTTTCAGTTTGAACGAAATGTCAAAGATGACCTGTCATTCATCTTTTAATTTTAATGAAAGATCAAATATTGTCTGGCGTTCACATTTCTCAAATACGAAAGGTTAAAGGTTGCCTTTTCTACCACAAAATTTAACAAAATATGGACTTCGGAGATAGGTGAACTTTTGATAATATTTTGGGCTCGACAAAATGTGAACAAAAGACTATTTTTCGTGCAGTGATAATTGTTATCAAATAAATGGATGGAAATGAAAAATTGCTGACAACAATTCAAGTCGTTCATACGACAATTTATGGTCTCTATTTTTGACCCTTATAATGTTTCTTTCACTGTGACTGACATCCTCTTGTGTTTATAAATTTGCACATATATTTATTATTATGATTTGTTTGACTAGTTAAAAGGACTAGGATCAGTCGCCAAGAACACCATATATAACGTATTTGTCCACAAGACTCTGTATTGCTTATTTCAGTGTCGTCTGTTTTGCGTTTTTTATGCCTGTTGTTAGCCCATTAAGTAATGTGGTACGCATATTTTCTTTTAATTTTGATTACTGACTAAATGTGTTTGTGTTAGCACAAATAGATTACAGGCAATGACTAATAAGATTAATGAAACATATTTCCTGTCTCAATTGTCCTGTTAAATTCAGGATCCGTCATTTAAATGTATGGCATATCGACTACTTTATTGACAGATACATATGAGAAACGGAATCAGAATTTAGCGTTTAAATGTAGTTGAATGAATATATGTAACTAAAGGACATAATATTTTGTTTCAGAAATGATTTTAAATTCAATAAGCTTCTCTTAGTAATTTAATCCTTTTTGTTAGTTGGTCATTATAACGTGTAGCAGAACTTTTCTGTTACCGTGATTTTTAATTTCTATTGAATAAAAGGTTATTATTTGTTAAGAATGCCGGTTAATTCCGTAGGTGGGGCCTCGGTGGCCGAGTGGTCAAGGTAGTTCGTCTACTATTGATCACGTGGTCTGTCAACACATGGATTGCGAGTTCGATTCTCACTGCAGGCAGGGTGTACTCGCCTCCAATCTTAATTGACAAGGATTGCCAGTTTTCCTACCGCAGGTCGGGGGTTCTATCCGGCTACTCCGGCTTCCTCCCCAATAAAAACTGGACGCCATGAAATAGCTGAAAAATTGCTGAAAGTGGCGTTAAAGCACCATTTAAACAAACAAACAAAACATAATTCCGTAGGATCAGTTAGAATAATAAACACTAATAAAGCCTGTGTGTGGCATTCTATTGAGCAGTATATGAAAAGTGTAGTAACAGTCGTTCCTAGCAAAATTGCATGGTCAACATCATGAAGTGGTTGACCGTTGTATATTTCACTTTGATATTATTAGTTAAGCTACGGGTGTCTGCTACTTCACACCCATTTCAATCAATACAGAAAATGGTTTGACTATTCAAGAGGAGTATGATATGTCGTCCTTAACACCTTATATACGCCAATAATCCGCAAGATTTCTTGTTGCTTATACATGTATCTGTGTCATTAGCTTTGCTTTTTTGTTAGATGTTGTTATTTATATGATTGTAGTCTTGTTAAAATTGTGGTCAGGAGTTACAATTGTGGTTTTGTGTTACACTTAGACGATCCTGCTAGGAAACCCTATTTGTATGATTTTTTTTAAAGTTTTAGTATCCAATGCACGATGATGGAGACATCGTCTCTTTTGCAAGCGTAATGAGTGTATAAGCAGGATTTCCACGTGAACTCGTAATACCTAATTAATTTATTAAACACTCTATACAATGTTTTTGACGATAAAAATCATGATGCTCAGGTATTTTATACTGGCACATATTTAACATGAATGTTGGGCAAAGTTATATCATTGTCAAGTTTTATGAACATTGACAAAGTAATCATGGAAAGTTACAAATTAGAAATTGGCAATTTATCCCAATACCAGAAAAAGACTAAATCATACTTTATTTGTTCATTACAGGTTATACCACATATACTAAAGTGTAATGTGAGAATTGTGGATGACATCATGCTTTAAATTTTAGATAAATGCAAGTTAAAGATTTCAAATAGTTCAATAAAAGTCTAAAATTACAAAAATACACAGATGTGACTCACATCAAGTTATAAAATGTGAAACTGTGCATCATTGTAAAAAACTCAGTGTATTTGTAACATTTTGCATTCAATGTAGATGTTTGTAACAATTTTTAAATGCTGATGCCAACATTAACTATTAACTTTAAATTCAGATATTTTATATAATCCATATTCATATTGTAAGACTTACAATTTTTGCAGGTTTGGAACGCCAAGGAATGAAGTATTGCTGATAGTTGTAATGGAATTATAACTCAAATCTCTGAAATTAAATGAAAAAGGTAAAATACTTATGTTATTATGAATCAAGTCTCTGAAATTAAGTAAAATAGCTAAAATGAATTTCTCCATTATTGTTTGCAGAGTCTTGAATCCTTCAAATGAGTTATGCTAATTGTAGAAGCAACAAAAGCTACATTCGCCCAGTAAAAGTATGTTCCCGTTGGTCTATTTTTTTTCCTTTTATATTTTATTGCTTGTAAAGTTATTGTTCTGAATCGGACTTAAATTATTTTTGCTGAACGCTTACCAACCATTCAATAAATCATTTCAAATGATGTAATATTCCCAATTATTTGGACCAAAAACACAGCAACACCATGTTTACATATGTATACAAAAGTTGCATGGTAGATAACGCGCAACAAGTGTCCCTTTTCGTTCAAATCTTTGCAGGAAAATCAAATTTTCGTTAGACAAATTATTACATCATTAATTTCAGATCATACATTTATAGATGGAGATAAATACTTGCAAAAAGACATTATCTTATTCTTGTTTTAAAGTTTGTAAATCAATGACACACTTCGAATAGTAGGAAAATTAAACACATAAATGGTTTATACTCGTTCATGTCAAATTTGTGTTTATTCAAATTAAGTTATATTAATACACATGTTTATGCATCTTTTGCCTGTACTCAATGAGTTCAAATATGACACTTTGTAAAAATTCTGATTGTGAGAATATCATATGTACAAAGTAACAAGTGTGTATAAAACATCGGTGGTATTATTTATAAATGGCATCATATCAGTCTGTTTAATTTCACATTTCGCTATATAGATGATGTAGTGACTTATTTTAAGTTTTTGCGACCACTTCCATTTAGTTTACCCTAGCGAGCTGACAAGTAGACATCAACAGAACACATATATCCGCCTATTAGATCCACTTTTGAAAAAAGACATGGGACAACTATAGACTACACTCTAAGACAAACTTGAGGACTTCAACTTTACAATTGTCCATTTTATTGATAGCTATATTCCACCAACACCGACGTATGATATTTACATTTTACAACTTATACGTTATGATAGATTTTGTGGTCGGCATTCTGGTTTTCTAGGCCGGACACTGGAGGCTGTTGGTAGCCATGTCGACGTTATCGTTCGAAAACGTCTATTACCGTCACCATGACGTTATTGATCGATAAAAGAAATCCATCACCAAATACTTTATTCAATTTCGCTGCATCATGTGTAGTCTTCCTTTTTATCTTTATTGAGCCTTTTTGTGGACTAACATATTATAACTCTATGGTTGTCTTGAGTTTCATATTTTCGTTTTGCTTCTATTTGTTTATATCTGTCCTAGCCTTCATTGGTAATATGTTATGCTATCTTATTCCTGAAAATATGTTCGTTATCCTCTCTATCTTTAGCTTATTGATTTACCAGTAACATTGCAAGAATAAAGGATCTTACATTGGTACGAACATAATCTGATTTCCACAATGCATATTGTTACAGTGCGAGCCTAGGCGAGAACCGCATTTTCACTAGTGACGAGAACTGCTTTTTCCTCACTGGTCAAGCAGTTTGATCATTACGCAAATATTAGAGAAACTAACTATAATATATATTGCCCCTTTTATCTAAAGTTCCAAGCAATAGGTGACTATGGCCGAATGTGAAAAGTAGTTAGTCACCTACTATTGACCATTTGCCTTTCACCACTGATGTTGTGGTTACGATTGTCAGTTTTTGCTCGTATCACATATGAATGACAAGCATTACAGGTTTTCCTTTTAAAGGTCGAGTTTTAACCTAAATAATGATAAAACATCGACGACATGGTATTGCTAAAAACTTGCTGAATGTTGCATTAAACCATGAAAGATGCATGACAAACAAATTTCATTTAATTATTCGAAAGGTAATGATAGTATATAATCTTTAGGATAAGAATACTATTGTACTTTAAGAGTTTTGAGGTTTCAATTGTCTTTTTTCAAATTATCCATGTTCAGAATAAAGTAGGCTAATTTGCAGAAAATATATTTTTTTAAATTAACAATCATCACATCCTGTGAAGCTTATGCTGAATACTATGTATGCATTAAATGTTATTTTAATTTATTGCTTAATAAGTGTATCTCAACAAAATAGTCTTCTTGTAATTTAAGTCTATAGTTTGAAATTTAAATGAATGGCCGGGTAGATTCTAATTATTTGACAAGAAAGACGATTTAAATCGGCAAATCATAACGTATCGCCTCTGTATAGTAATATTCATAAAATAAATGTATATCACAGAATACACATTTGATTGAAAAATTTGTCTTAGTTGTACCTTGAAAGAATGTTTTTCCTTAAAAACAGAAAAACAACAATGTATAACAAGTTTTGGTGATTAAGAACAATGCATTGTCAATCTTTATGTTTAAATTAATTTAATGTTACAATTCAAACAGATAATATTTAAAACCAGTTAAAAGTGAAAAAATGTCATAGCATATGACGTTAAGAGGCTTTAATGAACACGGCAATTGACCTTTTTGTATTCACCTTATCATTGTAGCCTTGACCATGATGAAGGTCAATAATGATCAACAAAGAAGATCCTACGTCAATATCTGTTATAGTTAATTTACTATAATAAATACAAACAATTAGAAGACGACCTTCACCCTTGACTTTACGTTGTTTTTTATGATCATGGTCAATGATGACCAATAGTAAAGAGTCTACATCAATATATAATATATACCGTTGCTGAGATATAGCTCTTACAAAGGGTCTACAAAAATATACAATTTAAAACATGAACATTGTGGTCTCGTACGGTTATGCACACAACCAAATATAATAAATTAGAATTTAACATTGACCTTGTAATCTTTTCTTTAAGGTAAAGGTTATTGATGAGCGAAAGTGAAACCGCAATTTTCTATCACATTTGGTTAAAAAGATACATATTCAACTTGCAATAAAACAGTGAAGAAATCTCATTTATTGACCTGAAAAAATATTTCGCGTGTTATGTTTCAAAGTGTCTTAATCCTTTACTAACGAAGCTGAAACAAACTTTCTTACGGTTTCTACGTTTATCTGAACATAAGCTTTTAGTGACTGGAGGGATATAACTTAAAAAAAAATCCAAGTTGGCTGAGCCATTGTTAACAGCGAAGCGTAATGTCTAATATTTGCATGGCACAATATGTCTGCGACATGTCACATCACAAAATTAATTAGGCAAACAGAAAAACATGTCGGAAAAAAAGAAGAAGAAACAAACAAAACATTAAGGCTTTCCAATCTAAAGTGAAAAGCTTAATGAGAAACAGACTTCCAACATCAAGGCTTTTCACTCCTAAACAGGCAAACCCCAATAATATTAAATACAGGCATTAACTCGAACAAGAATAACTATACGTATAATGAATTTTAACACAGTTGTTATTGTTATTATTAGTAGTAATGTTGATGTTCAGAACCATGCTATTTAAATAAGGTTTGAGATGCTTGTTAACTGTTATTTAATATTTATTATCGTTGTTAAATTCCTTGAAATAGAAACTGATATGTAAATGCATCACTGCAACTGGAATGAAAGTACATAAACGCACTCGAGTTGTTCGCTTTACATGTATTTATCATGCGTTAAATATTTGATATTAATGTTTTGTAGAGTTTTATGGTTGATTCATTACAAAAATATTAATCCCAGCACCGATTGGTGTGTCACCAAGAACCCCGTAAAATACACATCTCCTGCCTTATTATCGACATATGTCATGTTATATGTTATTGATATATATATATATAGATTGAAAAAATAATTTCGTAAGTTATGACACAGATGTGGCACTATGTTGTTGTTATTATCAGGTCATTAGTCATTAGACCATTAATGTAAGAAAAAAGAATCTAAGTTTACAAGCAATTTGAAATAATTGATAAGTCAATGACAGACAAGAAAGTGTTAAAACAGAATAGGAGACAACAGTACAAAACAATTAGTTAGAGGAACCCAGCTAAAACAGGGCATGAATCCAGGTGCTTCCAACTAGAGGAGAGCAACTTCTCGTCGCATCACTCAGAACAAAATCTAGTAATAAGTCATCGTCTGGGGTAGTCGTAATCCAGTGAGAAGGAGAAAAGATGGTTTAGTCTAACAGAATAAGTCAATATTTATCGGTAATACAGATAACGGTAAAAATGATGACGACGACTTTAAATTTTAAAATGGATGACTTTCGTCCGTTGTGATCCCTTGGCTAAGAATCTCTACTTAGTCAGCAGACACCTACATCAATACATTATCAATGTGTAATACATTATATAAGTTAAATGGGCTCCTTAGTACCTAATAAGGAAGATGTTTACTCTACAAGCACGTGTTTTTGGAATATTGCCACCCAAAAGAGGAAAACTAAAAATAGAAAAAAATAAAACAATATTTTATTGTCGTTAATTTTGGTTTGCAACTTACCTTCAGGGAGAATTTATAATATATCAATCATTGTTTTGGTCTATATATGCATTCAACAATTTGTGAAAGCATCTAATCAAAAGCAACAATTTAAAAGTCTAAATGCAAAACACAAGGGACCAGACATACCAACAAGTGCCTAAAGTCAAAGGGAAACAACAACTTAGTTCTAATTCAGATAAACGTGAAGACATAAAAATTTAAACCCAAAACATAAAGTATAATCTAAATGTAATTAGCGTCATATGTGGAGCGAACAAACAGCTCATGTCACTCTTTAGTCCGTTCAGACTACTTACTGAAAAATTATTATTAAGGAAAAGAAAATATATCTATAATTCATCGAAAATAACTCATCTCTTTTAGAGATTGGTTTAGCGAAACGATAAATTAAGTCATACTAATGCCCATTGAACTTCTAAAGGAATACTAGCATTCAAAGTCCTATTGCTGTAGTAGCTACATAGTCAAGAGTAGTGTCTAGAAAATCAGAACACTGATGGCAATCAATATCTAGCATGAATTACACCAATGAGTCGAGACTGCAATTTCATTATGCCACTGAACAAAACTGTTTCTTGACAAGATATTATCGGCATAACAGATTGTTATTTTATGTTTTTGCCCGACACATAACAATAATCAAACGGACCAAATTAAAATGTGTTATGACATCTGGTTCCATTTCATATTCATTTGTACCGAGAATTTCAAAGATCAGAAGGAACTCGACCTTAAAAGTGGCTGTAGTATAAAATATAAACAGTAGACCCACGCGAAATAAAATAACGCGGCCTGTTTTGGTAATAGTTATAGAGAACATAGTAAATCAACAAAATATATATAAAATGAAGTCTAATTGAATTATATAACACTGTTAATCTATTCGTATTACCTCTTATTCGTAAAAATAATTGATTATTATAAACGATGATATGCAAACACATATATTTGAGAAAAAGTAAGACAAGAAACATCTTTTTTTTGAAAACTTGTACTGTAGAAAAAGTCATAAGAAGCCATTTACAATTTTCCTAAGTTGTCTACACGTTTTTCGTCATATTAAGACTTATCAGTGCGTCCCAAACCACAGCCATTGGAGAGCCAAAGAACAGAAGTAACTTTACCACGATGTGTGTTGCAAGTCATAATACTGGGCGTCCATGATTGTTTGGTCTTTGAACTAATACGTTTACAGAAAACAGTAAAGCAATTTTAGCAACTCCAATGAGACATCCTTATTTGCGTACTTACTAAATTGTTCGTTATGGTTTGCCAGTAGGATCATTTAAACTTACACAATAACAAATCGTATATAACTGACAATTATTTAACCACAATGACCACTAGTATCCTTTTGAAAAACAATAATATTACTCCATATGTATGTGTGAACAATAATTAACACATAATTATTTGACATCTATATATCAGTATACATTACATGCACGAAATAAATTTATTGTATGTATTGAGAATTAAATTATTGTGATTTTACATTATCACCCAGTCACTAGTTATAAATTAAATATGTTTCTTTGCACGTTACATTGTACGATAGTAAATGTACGATGTGATTTTGCCGGCATTTTAAGAGGGATATTTGGTAACAAGTTCATGTTACTGTCGAAATTGTATGTTAAACCTGTGACATAATTATAACTGCAATTATGAATTCTTTAATCATACCTTATTTACTACTGAGCAGCATTTCAATTTAGTACTATACGAACACAACGATTCAGTTGTGGGAAAGTGATTGACTAGTGCGGATGACATATTATATTGCTATTAAAGCACCTAAGTTAACAAAAATAAGCAAGAGGTAATACAATATTTACATTAAACGGGAAAAAGCTGAGCAGATCTCGATTCATTTGAATACTCACAATACTAACACAGATTACGATATCGAAACAACATCACATGTGACTTACTTGACTTATTTCCGTCTCTCCATGGTAAGAATAGGGCAGTAACATCATATGTAAGTTGGCTTAATAGTTTAATATCACATGATGTCAATTAAACATATATTAGAGTTTAAAGTTATCAACTGACTGTTCACATTTGTCTCTACAAGGAAGTCTACACAGCCACCTTATTCCGTCTGAGAATACCATTTTTATAAATTTCGTATATAGACATTTGCAGACAATTCACTCTTGTTCACGCTAAAATTTATTTAGCTTCTTATACTTTTATTAAGGGGTGCGGGACACTTTCGCGGAAAATAATGTATCAATGAATTTTCTTTAAATTCTCAATTTTTTATTTTTTATACGTTATCATAATTCAAAATGAAAAATATGGGTTTCGGAGGTTTTTTCGGGTGGTTGAGCACTGAAATTTTATATTTTCATATGGATTATACAGAGAAGATAATTCAAAACCACTAAAATAAAAGATTATAAAAATTCTTTCCAATGAAATTTTCTGAATTTTTGATATAATGTCAAGCAATTGGTATAAATTTTAGTAATGGAATGAAAAATAGCGATCTCTGAGTTGAATTTTTGTCAATTGGGTAAAAACTATTCAAACACTGCTAAACAATGTTATTTTTTGGTCAAAATTACCTCTCTTGTTAAAAATTGCATTATTTTTGACATTTATTTACCAAACTCATTTAAACAAAAACTTTTTATTTCAATCATTAATAAATTGAGATAATAATATAGGTACAAGACCTTAATTACTATTTAAAATTTTATTGTAATTAAGAAATTAATAATGAAAGATATTATTATTAAAGTTACCATAAATGTTCTATCTATTTTGAAATTTTCACACAAAAAATGTGGATGGTGTCCTGCATCCCCTTAAAATGAGAGTGCAGCATTAGTTTTAGATCTCGGGAAAAATCTATTGAAATTAATTTACTTTACTTTTATTCTTGGATTAAGATATATAAAACATGTATAATACATATCAATAAAGATAAGCATACTTTTTTACTCTCTCCCTTTAAACGTGCAAAAATAAAATCAATGGTCTTGAATTTGCATGTTGTTTACTATGCCTTTTTCTTATATTCATGTATGGTTAGGTTGAAAGAAGAAGGCACGAAAACAACTATCAACATTTATCGAAAGACAAGGGACAACAAGAAAATCCATATATAGACAAAGGCACACTTTACACGACTGGCTAATTAAGCACCTGTTTAGTTACTCGTTGTCACGTCCAGTTATCGAAAACATGTCCTGTTTAAATTAAGACATATGTTCTTATCTATTAATAATTCTGAGGAGAGGATCCTAGTTTCATGTATGTTGACTATTCAATTTTGAACACAGTTGTGCTGTTATGCTTTAAACTTTAATAATAATCATTTATTTGTTTCTCTGTAAGACCACAATTCATATATTAAGAAGCTAACTGTTTTAAAAGTGACAGTTATTATATAGCCCCTCGCCACTCAATAGATCAGTTCGATCAGTCAGCTAAATCTAGTCGAGTCCCCGTCAGAATGGTTTTTTTAAATATATGGAAAATATATGGAAAATAGATTATTTTTATTGACGGATACATTTAAGAAACAGAATCAGAAACATAATCAGAGATACAAGACGGATACATTTAAGAAATATAATCAGAGATACAGAGGAGTACATCTGAAACAATAAGATAAAGAAAGACAAAAAATACGATTAAAAAGAGTGGACAAAAGCAATCAAAAACACAACACAGAACACAAAACAATTATTAACACGAACCACACTAAAAATCGAGAGTGAGTGCAGGTGCTTCGAAAGGTAAGCAATTCTTGCTCAACGCTTGGCAAGATTTGTATCTAAAAGGTACAAATTCAGTTGGTAGTTATATTCGGAGGTAACCATTAAACAGAACGGAGGTTGTTTACAACAAACACAAATCAAGGCAATTGATGACGCAGATCCCCAACAGTTAATTAACTCATGATAGCGATCGTACAATTTCTAAGTGATGACATAAATCTTACTACTGCCAATCCCTGTTTCAGTAGCCTTTCTGATAGCAGACACTATTTATATGAATATCTGGCTATTGAGAACCAGTTCAATACGGTGATGTATATTTCATATTCAGTTCCTGCTGATATGTTGCTCCACAATAAGGAAAATCCACAAAAGGAAAATTAATTACTTCTGTCGTAAGTTTACTCTCAAAATGTACTGTCAATTGTTAGGTGTAGATCAATGTATGAGACAGAACTAGCCATCTATGTGATGTCATTATGTGCAAGTTTAATGTTGTGGATGCGATCAACAAAGTTGAAAATCTTGGATTGTTCAATTACAACATGTCATCTATGCATAAGGAAACGGGAAATTAAAGGAAAGGGCTAAAATAGAGTTTTTCAGCTAAAATAACGTCTACCGAATATGTTAAGTATGTCATAAATCACAAAGTCAAGTGTTCAGATGATTTCAGTAAAAGATAAAATTTTTGTAAGAATCAGAGTGGTTCGTGTTGCAATATGATTATTTCTTAGAGAACACATACGAAGAAGTTTTGACATTTTTTACCTATAACTGCATGTAGTAGCTTTATTTCTTTCTATTCCATTTTGAATATTTCATGGAACTATTTTATTTTATTATTTGTTATTATATTACTTTATCTACTAAAATAGGAAATGTCGGCTATTTGACAACTAATACATAACATGTTGAATCTCTTTTTAATTCCTATAGAAGGAATCATATAGGCATATTTATCAATGTGCTTGGATTCAAAGATTTGACGAATTTGAGTTGTTCCACTTTACATCTGATTTTGATTCATTTATAGTCTGTTAAATTATGTGATATTAGCGTCAAATCGGGTTTTAATATCGGTTAATGCTTAAGGTATAAATAACGGACACAATATCTTATAATATTTGGCTCAAAAATAAAATACCATAAGGACATATTTTTATATTTATTTATTTTTTAAAGCAAAAAAAACACACACATACACAAACCGAAAGTCAAGCGGCAATTTAAATTCGGATAAGAATTATAAATAAACGAAAATAAAATAAACTAAAAGCAGAAAGACGATTTATCCGGATTTAACATACACAATGATTGCAGCCGTGTTCTACCAGCCAGTAACTATCGCATTCTTTTGAAAATGGTCGAATTACCTTATGATTTGCCATGGTACAAGACAAAGACAAGAAGAAACATTCTCTATATAACTCTGGAAAAATTTCTTTTTTGAGAGATGCATCACTTAAATAAGTTCAACTGCAAATATATCATGTGAAGGGATAACACCCACTTAGATACAACTAACTGATGATGTAGTACCTTATTAATCAAGAACAGAGTCCAGTCTAGAAAATCGAGAATTCTGATCGCAATATCTAGCAATAAAACAACTATGAATTTTATCGAGATATTTTGTATTAAGGACTAAGTTGATACCATTAGTGAGGTTTTGAATTTTAAAGACTGAATTAAAGATTATATTCATACGGTCACCAAATTTAACACTAACAAGACATCATGTAAAAAGCTTGCAGTGGCAAGAGGTCTCGATCAGTACTTTTCCTCTTATTCAAGGACGTTGCTTCATAAAGAAACAAAAACAAGTAAACAAGGAGAGGATCACCACAAGTAATTCAAGTTTGTTTTTCGAGTTTATGTTTATTTAAAATTCATATTTAAATACTTCTTGTTTGTTGGTCAATACAACAATTTTAAGTGCAGCGAATAAAACAAAGATACAAAGTCAGATTCCCGCAGAGCAGAGGAAGACTCATCTGATGAATTCGATGAATTATTTAAACAGCTCCTAAGTTTGCCAAGTCAAACAAGTTTGTTTGAGAACAAAAATATTGCCAACATTTGATAAATGAAACTCATCTACAAAGTCACACAAATAGTTACATCATTTCTTTTTTGTGTTTTGAGGCTTTTTATGTTTTGTTAACCATTGTTCTTTGAACCATTAACTTTTAAACTTTTAATGTTATGTAATATGCTATACCGCATATCTATCTTGTTAATAAATATGCTTCAAATGTTTTACTCTTGTTGCTTTTTTCACAACATTCAACATTCATATAATACAAAATATACATTTACAGTTATGAATTTTGGAATAGCGTCTTGGTATATAACTTCCCATCAACCCTTTCATAAATATAGTTAAACTTTAAATAGTGATTTCAAGGAGTTTTTTTTACTTTTCTCGACGTAGACATGCCAGATTCAAAACCGAGAACTTTGAAATCTTTACAAAAGACATTGCGAACTGACACCAATGGACATGTCCCTGATAATATTAAATGCCAACCATGTGCACCATTTACTTTCACTGTACAAAGTAAAAGTGTATAAAGTCCACAAAACAATGCCTCAGCAACGATAACAGAGAATTAAGTTACATCAACCTCCTTCAAAAACATGAAGTACCATAACTCAAATGAGAAGAAAATTGCGATATGTAAAGGTTGTAATAAACTTCAATAATACGAGAAACGTTCTATAGCCAAACAATACCAATTAACAAAATTTGGTTTTATAGTTTAACTTTATAGTTTGAAAGCTTATGCACGTAAAACTCAAATGATGTTTGCTAATGTTTTTATTCAAAACTTAAGAAGGTCTTTCATGATTGAGAAAAAAGATTCGTTCTCTTGTTTAAAGTTTTTGTTGCACTTAAACTTGTTAGATATATACAGAAGTTTAGTTTGTAATAGATGGGAGAAGTCGGTGAAAGACCATAGCTGTATGAATGAAAACAAACGTATCACTTAACTATATCAAGATAACCTTATTAATCCTATAATTGTGTCGTGTCGTAAATAGGGGAAACAATACGTAAATTATGTACGGTAATACGGTTGTGATATTCTTTAAATTGTAATCTTATAATGATATTTTATATAAACCGTGTATATCTAATGCTGGATATAAATGGTACATATAGTACATGATTCTCACAATATCGAGATGCTAGCATATAACCGTAAGCGATCAATGCGATCAGTAAAATATATGCATAAATCGGTCAGTATATTGACGGATACACATTACTTAATAATTTGAGGACATAACAGTTGACATTTGTATACTTATATTTGCGAGTGAAATGAATTTTCACATTTCGAAGTCATATCGATAAAACAGAACCTTTTAAATACCTGCCCTATAGGAGCTCATTTCAACTCTGGCTAGTGCTCATTGTAATTGCAATCAGGCAACAAAAAGTATACACCAGTCATTCGACAGTCGGCCATGTGACATTATTAGTTTGTGCGTTTAAATCTACCTACAGTACTTGAGATTGAAAACGCAACACTTTTATCAACCCGTCAGCGATTCGTCAGCGTTCCAAAATCCGTCAGCGATCAGTTATCAATCAGTCAGATCAGTCAAATCGTTCCCAATCCGTCCATCCGTCAATTGACGGATTCGGAACAATTTGACTGATCTGACGGATCGATTTGGACTGATCGCTCCAATCCGTCCATTCAACTTCCGGTAAGTGAAATCAATATTTCGAAATGTGAAAGTTCATTTCACTCGCAAATATAAGTATACAAATGTCAACTGTTATGTCCTCATTTATGGTTCGTTTAACCTAATAATAAGGCTAAAGCAGGTCTAAAGTTATAAATAATACGAATGGAAATTCCCCCGTTATATATATGCATCTGTGACGAAATATAAACATCACATAGTGTCATTTTATTAACAAAATAATTTAAACAAAAACACACACACAATGACTTAAAACAAATTGACCTGGCGTGCCAAGGCGTACGTCTCGTATTTTTCTTCGAATTTTTTAAAGCGGAAAAAGACGAGTCTAAAGTTATAAATCATAAATGGAAATTCCCCAATATATAACTAATGTATCTGTGACGGAATATAAACATCACATAGTGCAATTTTATTTAAAAAATAAGAAATGGAAAACAAACACACACACAATGAATTTAAAAAAAATATTTGACCTCGCGTGACAAGGCGTACATCTCGTATTTGACTTTGAAATTTTTTAAAGCGGAAAAAGCGAGAAAGACGAAGGCGGAATAGTAACATTTTTTTTCACGTCGCGCTTTCGCGTTACCATTATTTGTATGTATGCATGAAGTTAGTTTAACACTATTTTCAAACATTATATTAGTCTATTTAATATGGCGTCGAGTGTTTATATGGAAGAGCTGCAGTACCCAACGCAACAGGAGACCTTCAACAGGAAAACTCTCTTTGCAAATTTAGGGATGAGTCGAGCACACCCTCTCGCTGTAGGGGTCGAACAGACAACTCGGTGATAAATGCTAGATTACTGCTACTTTAACCACCGCGGTCGCGGTTTTTTATTATAAACGCGTAAAAAGATCATTTGTCGTGGTTTGATCAGATTGTGCCACAATTCCTAAGACTTCCGGTGTATAATACTGGGAAAGATTTACGACAAAAGCGAATACATCTATCTATATATTTTATTCACTATCTAATTGTGTCACATGAATTTACACAGACTGAATTAAATGTCAAATAAAGACTAAACGCGTTTGTATATAGAAGCTTACGAGTTAAAGACGCAAACATGTAAGCATAATTTTAAAATCAATTCCGCTTTCGCATTTTAGCCGTCACAATTTGTTTATTTTACGATGTCTGTTATAGTCATTCGATATTTAATGATATATAAGTATAAATGGTTTGCTTTAAATTCGGAAGTGTTTGAAATTAGTTACTAGGTATCACGTTTTTTTGGGAGGGGGGTGGTTCAGGAAATAATAGATGTGCCGCGTACCATAGTGACGTGTTTAGAGAGTACTTGCTCGCTAAGGATCTCTTTTGTAGATTTCGAAAAGGAGAAGGCTTACAAATTTTCCGCCCATACCCATACCAGTTATTTTTCCAGTTGAATTCCAAATGTTTGCCCCTTTTTCCATCTTTCTCTAATTGATTGAGGGGGCCTCGGTGGCTGAGTGGTTATGGTAGTCTACTATTGATCACGTTGTCTGTCAACACCGAGGTTGCGGGTTCGAGTCTCAAGGCGGGCAGTGTGTACTCGACTTAATTGACAAGAATTGCCACTTTTCCTACCGAAGGACCGGGGTTTTCTCCGGGTACTCCGGCTTCTTCCTCCAATAAAAACTGGACGCCATAATATAGCTGCAAAAATTGCTGAAAGTGGCGTTAAACAATATGTAAACAAACAAACAAATCTAATTGATATTTAACTTATTCTCGTCATGAATAAAGCTGAACACCCTTGCTGAAAGAAAAGAAACCATCCAATCAATCAATCAATGAAATAAGTTATTCAAATTGAATGAAAATCTTTTAAAGGGTACGTTTTGAAAAGGTTCTGTTTTATCGATATGACTGTAATGACAATGTTCAAACCGATCTTCATAGACCTAGGGAATTAATGACGTCTGGTAAAAAAAATTTCGTACTATAACACGTGTCTATCTGTAACACATTTTTAGGCTTAACTGCAGTATTCACAGACAAGTCTCCCCGGCGTTATTAGGGCCTCGGTGGCTGATTGGTAAGTCATCTACTAGTTATTACATGACTATAAACAGTTTGCGGATTTTCGAACGACTGCAGATAGGGTGTGCCCGACTCCAACTGTATTGACTTGTCCGTTTTAACCCATGTATTCCGGCTTCCTCCCACCTCAGACCCAATCAAAAATGGACGCCATGAAATAAATGAAACAATCCAGCGTAATTGTAATTATACTTTTTAATGTCTTATTGCCTGTCAAATAAAACTTGTGACCAGAAGCGCTGTATATTTTACAATACAACTTTTTGTTTAGTAAACAATTTGTTTTGATTGACAATGCTTGTTCAACAGTTCAACAATTGTTTATACACAACAGTTTTATAATTGTATTTAAAAAAGTAGACTAAATAAAAACACGTAGGCATAAAAAGAATCCACGTCCTTTCCTAAATGAAAGTAAATCTGTTACTGGTTAGGGTAGTCGAGTCGGCTTAATATACGACCAAAAAAATATACATGTTACAAGCCACAGAAAATAAAATAGGCCGAAATCAAGAGTCACGGAAATAAAAAAAGAGAATCAATAAAGGATTACGAAAATAAAACATTTACCTCGTCGCTACTGATGTACCTTAATTAGAAGTTTTTTTTAAGATTTACAGGGCGCAACCCGAAAATAAGTCCTGTTTTAAAGAAATTTGCTTTATTATATAATATAAATAAAATATTTTTTCTTTAAATATGTTTACTTATGTTATTTTTAAGAACGAGACATTGCATTAACTATTCTTTTGAATACTTGCGTTTATTTTATTATAAATTTTATTATAAATGCATATATAATATACAAATCACGCAGAATTCGTTTTATCTTTAAATTATTAATGTATACGTATCCGTCAATAAACTGACCGATTTATGCATATAATTAAATGACGGATTCTGGATCTCGCTGATTGAACTGATCGCTGACGGTTACAAAGGTAGTGACGGATTCATAATTTTGGACGGATGTATTCATCATCAATCAGTCAGCGATCCGTCAGCGTTCCAAAATCCGTCACCAATCAGTTATCAATCAGTCAAAGTGTTGCGTTTACGGGTGCAAGTACTGTACATATCTAATTTCGTTGCAATTTGACAAGTTGACGTTTAGAAGGAGTGTGGTAAAAATGCAACCGTTACAAAATGGCATAGTTCACAAATGTTTCATGACGATCCCTTGACTTCTTCTACAAATAAAACCGGTGGTAAACAAATCTGACCAGAAAGAAGAAAAAATAATAAAAATAAAGAATAATAAGAAGAAATCAATTCGTCCCGGACTTAATAAGAACTTATTTCATTGATTGATTGATTGGTTGTTTGCTTACTTCCAATACGCAGTAACTTAGTTATTTTAAGATGAGAACAATTTGAAAAAACAATAAATTAGGGAACGATGGAGCAAAAGGCAAAAATTTGAATTCCAATGGACAAATATTATGTAGGGATAAGGGCGGAAAGTTAACCTTCAAACTTGCTCTGTTTTAAAAGCTCAAAATGGATTCTTTTTGTGCAAGAAGCGTGGCACTCTCTAACACTTCAACCACAATAATCCGCTGCCAGGATTTGTCCTATTTTAACCTGAAGACTTACTCCACAACACTCACGATTTTAAGGAACAAATATTCTTATATATCAGTAAATATCGGACGCCTATAAAAGCCAGCGTAAAATAAACCAAACATTAATTAAAATATCATCTTCTATGAACATCAAATATTTATGATTTCATTTTAAGTAAACAAAAAAGAAAGAAACAAAACTTATCTTGGAAAAATCGTCCGATATTTTAAACACTATGTGCAAAATTTACCAATCTTATTTAAGTATTACTGCAAGAAGCGTTTTCAATATTAAAAGTACTTTGCCATTGATATTTTATAAAACGAAAACTCAAAATTGTGATGGGAAAAAAATGCAAAAAGCACAATTGATTTTCATCTAACATTTAGATGTTCGCATCTTTAACTCGAAGTCGTCTATATGCAATCATGTTTAGACGTTTATTCTTAATTTGATATTTTATCATTAATAGTTCATATGGGAAATGAAATAGTTAATACAAAATATAATATATGTTTACGCTTTTGTCCTTAATCTCATTTAGTATCATACCGCAGAATTCGTCGGAGATGTTTCAAAGAAAGAAAGATTAGTACTTCAAATTGCGACATATGATCTTTTTAAGCGTTTATACTAAAGAAAACTCTACCGCGGTGGTTAAGGTAACAGCAATCTACTATTGATCACCAAAGTTGTCAGATCTACCTTTACAGCGAAAGTGTGTGCGCGACTCATTCCTAAATTAGCAAATTGTACTAGTTGTCCTGTTTCGCTGCGAACTCCAGCTCTTCACTATAAACGCTCGACGTCATATTAAATATCGCAATATAATTTTAAAAAATGATGTTAAGTAAACTTAAAACAAACGTACGGAAGCGTCATCGGCTTTGACAATGGTACAAAAAAAGACATCCAAGGGAGATTAGCAAAAGCCCGTTCAGTCTTTCATAGACTTCAGCCCATCTGGAAGTCACGAAGCTTCAGTATCAACACCAAACTGAAGTTATTTAACAGCAATGTAAAGTCAGTCCTCTTGTATGGTTCGGAATGCTGGAGAATAATACAGAGCGACATACAGAAAGTAGAGGCGTTCCACAACACCTCCCTGCGAAAGATCCATAGAATCTTTTGGCCCAACAAGATAACAAACATCAATCTGTTACGGAAAAGCAAATGCCACAACATTACTACGCAGATCAAACAGCGGCGCTTCAGATGGCTAGGTCATGTGCTCAGAATGCCCGGTGAGAAGATTCCCAAGATAGCGCTAAACTGGACACCATCTGGAAAAAGGAAGCCAGGAAGACCACGGATGACCTGGAGGCGTACCATCCAAGGGGAGCTTCAAGAACTCGGATACACCTGGGGGCAGACTCAGCATCTGGCAAAGGACAGGGAAACAAGGAAGAAGCTTGTTGGTGCCTTATGTCCCAGCGGGGATGAAGAGGATAAGTAAGTAAGTAAAGTAAAACAAACGTACATACAAATAATGCTAACACGAGAGAGTAACGTGAAAATAATCGTAAATGATTCACGTTTTCCGCTTCATACAATTTCAAAAAGAAATAAGGGAGGTATGCATTGGAAAGCGTAGATGTTTTGTGTTTTTTAAAGTATGTTTTGAATATTTTTTCGATAAAATGACAATATATGATGGTTACAATGCGTTACAGATGCAATAATTATTGATTGGGAATTTCCATTTATATCATTTGCAATTTGAGACTAATTTAAGCCTTACTATTAGATAAAATTTAGGTAAAACGAGCCATAAATCAGGAAGTAAGTTGACATTTTTATAATTCTAATATTTGCGAGTGAAACAGATTTTTCATTTCGAAATATTAATTTCACTCACCGGAAGTTTAATCGACGGATTGGAGCGGATTAAAGCAAATCCATCCGTCAGAATAGTTAAATCGTTCCAAATCCGTCACTTGACGGATGGACAGATTGGGAACCATCTGACGGATTGCAATCGATTTGACTGCTTGATAACAAATTGCTGACTATTGATCTTCAAAGTTGTCTGATATACCTTTACAGCGAAAGGGTGTGCGCGACTCATCCCTACATTTCGAAATAATAATTTCACTGACCGGATGTTGAATGCACGGATTGTAGCGATCAATTCAAAACAAACCGTCAGCTCATTCAAATCGTGCCAAATCCTTTTCTCGTCAGATGGGCATCTTCGGGACTATCTGACGGATTGGGAACAATCTGACGCGTTTGAAACGATTTGACTGATCTGACTGATATATAACTGATTCCTGACGGATATCAAGTACTAATCAAATTCACTACAAAATCGTTTCTGTTAATAATCTTATAATTGCGATACAGCGTATTTGTGTGGTGTGGATGCTGTACATAATGAAAGCGATAACAAGACATCATGTTTATATAAGGTGAATTGTATCTTACAGTACTTTAATCTGAGCTTTTCATAACCTTGTTTCAGCAGCTATTGTGTGTGATTTATTGTTGGATTGCGAGAAAAAAACTCGTTCAATTGCAGCAGGCTTTGGAAATATGTACGAAGTTCCTGATAAACACACAAAATAATACAATTTTTTAGCATTCTATTGATTATAATATTAAAATATGAATCAAAACTTACAGTGCTGTAAGATTTTGGAGTCCAATAAAACTCTCTTTTTCAATAGAGGTTATTTTGTTAGAGCCCAGCCATGTAAAAGAACAACGAAATGTTTAATAATTTTTAGTTGTTTTGTCATAATGGTCTAATATGCAAAACATAAGATAAATAGTTTTTTATTGTATAACTTTTAAATATGTTTTATTATTTTTGCATTAATATGGAACAATAATTTTAATTCCTAAGACAGTATTGTTGACTAAACTGTTTTTATTTTGACTGCCAAAAGATGTGCCCCACGTCTCTTATTTATAATGTTGATACAAATATATGTACCAGTAAAATCGTTGAAATTCATCGAACAAAATATAGGTCGTTTATAATAATGAAACAACCCGTTCTATAAATGAAAATTATTGCCAAGGAAATTCATTTTTTTTTACTTTTTCAGTGAACTGATGAAGAACAAGCATTTTGAATTAATCTTGAAAAGTGTCTTGCCTACCTGATTTGTTAAGCTAAGTTATATTTTTCACCCAGATTTTATAATGGTCTTAGAACCGATTTTTCTACTATCTTGTATATGATTTCTATCACATATACAATGATATATATCAGTTCAATCAACAGAAAATCATATTATCACATATGGTACACTGAATAATTTTCCAATGATGTAAGTTTTAAGTTAAAATATGATAAAGACATGGCGAAAGTAATGATAAATGAAGAATTATTACTAGTTATTGGTATTTGTTTACTACAGGAAATAAATATATAAGAGCATTTATCCCTGAATCGTTTAGAAGGGTTTAGTAAAGTCACTTTAGAAACAAAGATATTTTTAGAATATTTCAGATAGGAAACTTTAGTTATATATGTTAAACAAAATTTAAATAATTGCGAAGGGTTTTTTGTACTAATGCATTAATCTATCCATTTTACTTATACTCAGTTACAAACAAACAATCAAAATACAACTAAAAGGAAAGGTGTCTACTCAACATACATAAATTTACTAATTCAGTTTACAAAATGTAGACAAAAGAGAACAATCAAATTACATCATAAACTTGTTTTGCACTCCTCGTAGTCGGCATAAGTCGCTTTTACAAAATCTGAATGACCTTTTATTCAACACTTAGTGAACATTAGCCTATAGGTTTGAAAAAAATCCGCACGATAGTAATTTCTTGAGTGACGTCAATACTCTCTACTTTAATAAAAGTAAAACTACATTTTTTATTTTATTACATTAGCTATATACGATTAAGAGTTACACATGTATACACAGTTGTGTTTATTTATAGAATGGTTGAGAAACAACAGTCTGAACTACTCCAGCTATACTCAAGACTAGAACAATCTAACTAACAATTTGGGAAAGAGAATGTCTAGATCTGACGTTTTGATTGCTACAGGAACAGTATTAAAAAGTGGCAATTTCTGAGAAAACTGTACCTATTATTCCAGCTGTATTTGTTCAATCGACTTATCAGTCAGTCAACACGAACCAAATACCACAGGACAATAATGACACATTCCGAATTAAGACAAAGAGACCATATACAAAGAAGAAACCAGAATGTTAGTCAGTATGATAAAAACATTCTTGCATGTCGCAATATTATCAGACATATAATTAAATTTCATAAAGACATTAAGCATGGTTTAACCTACCAAAATCCTTTCAAATGTCTCTACTAAGACATGATCATAGCTGAGATTTGCTGCACGTTTTGATTGTCGGTTCTAAAGTTTACTTTTTTCAAAGATTTTAATTTGAGTGTTTTTCATCGGCTACAAATAGGCATCAAAAACAAACACAACATTATAAAGATACAAAAATAACCAACGTTAGAATTCCGTATGTCGTTACTTTTCAATTGCTGCAAGGAAATATAGACTGGACAACCATAGCATCTTTCTTTATAAGAACTTATTACCCTGATAGATTAAACAAACCTAATCCACAGGCACTAATCGTCCAAAATATTTAGTGTCATTCCGCAACCTTAGACAACTAAAATAGGACTATTCAGCAGACTTATTTGCAGTAATGTGAAAAACCCCAAAAATATTTCGAAATATATGATTTTTTTAATCAGTCATTTAACGGCTGAAAGTTTCGTTAAGCATCATTTAAACAAACAAACCTAAGAAGATGTTTTAAAATTTATTCACGTATAATTCAGTATAGTAGAATGATCGGTTCTGTATCATGTATAATTTTTCATAGAACCACAGAATTTATATGTTTTGTACATGGATTAACTACAACGTCATTATTACATGAAAGGTAAGAGAAGACTCAGAGAGTACTTAAATATTTCTACGTCTATTTACATTGTCTCTTTCATTAATTATTTCATTATATTTCATCATTTTATCAACGGGGTTACATATAATGTATGTCCTACTTATCCATTCTGATATTGTTGCATTGTTTGGTTGGTTGATCACATTTGTTGTTGACCATGTTTCTAAGTATACAGTTTTGGGTAATTTTTTATCCTTTGAAAATAACATGTTTAAAAGAAGACTACTAAAACAATAGCATGACATACTGAAGATGATTTTAGACTTTGTTGTTATAAAAATATGTGTCATGTTTGCTGGACACGTTGTCACACTGACTATTAAGCCTTACAATTATTAATAAGTAGTATGTTTACTGGTCAGTGTATTCATGTAATTCAAATGAGCTCATAATTTATCGGATAAAAGTAAAAGTAAAATTTGGTGTTGTTGTTGATGATGATAATGTATAGATGGATATAAAGAAACATGAAAAAACAGGTATTGAGCTAATTATTAACTGATATATAAAATGTTGCATCTTCGTAAAATTCCTAGAGGAAACCGGATATGCACAATTACCACCAATTGGAAATAAAATCGTCGAATTTTGAAAAAAGTCTTTCTCTAATCGATATCTACAGAACAGTTATAACGTTTTAACGTGTCATTCTCCAAATACTTCACTCTGGCATCCCTTATTGGCAATTGTTAGCAGTTCTGAGGGTAGAGCACTGTAATTCTTACAGTTTATTACAATGAATGAAATCACAAATCATATAAGTCAAAAACGCTTAAACTAAGTATTTTGTAGAAGTTACAATAACATAAAGATCACATAATTTTGGATTAATCGGATTAAAATGCTGTTGGCGATTTTAAGCTGCAAAATATTGTCAGAAGTAAAAACACAATTTTCTTTTGGTTTTATTATATATGTGTTTATGTAATATATCGGATTACAATAAAAGACACATGAAGTATTTAACTGTCCAATAAGATTGTTTGTTCGTTTGTTTAATGGTGTTTAACACCAATTTCAGCAATTTTTCAGCTATAAAACGGCGTCCAGTTTTTATTGGTGTGGAAGCCCGAGTAACCATGGAAACTCCTGACCTGCAGTAGGAAGACTGGCAGTTCTTGTCATTTAAGATTGGAGTCCAGTACACCGTACTTGCAGTGAGAATCGAACTGTCCAATATGAAAAATGAAGTGTAACTATATTACTAAGGTATTTAGGTACAGATAGGTTAACCATTTTGCGGCGAACTTATGCAGATTGATGAGTGCGGGTAAAAGAATCCTTACAATCTAGAATTCATATAGCCAAATCAGCTACATTAGGCAATATTAACATGCCTCTATTTATCACGTCTACAGACTTATACGGGTAATCAACCAAAACAAGCTGATGTCATCAGCAAATATATTCTTGATAAACATTATTTATCTAACATTTTGTGTACGAAAAGATAAAAACTTATATAAATTATATAAAATAGAGACCATTTAATTATGTCGCATTCTGACATTAATTTTTAAAAACTTCTTATATAATATCCATAGTTGCATTAAGCCCCTTAAACCAACCAGTTTTATTATTTATAAAAAGCACATCTACTTAACCATTGCTAATGTTTATAAACAAACTAACCATACTTCTTATTGGTCGGCTACATCATTTTATAATTAGTGTGGACATAAAGCAAATATTTTATTAGTCAATTAATCAATAAATCAATAAATCAATTAATCAATTAATCAATTAATCAACCAATCAACATAATAACTGTATGACTCAGAAACTAGTTACGTTACACACAGAAACGTGTTCATGATAGCAGTAAAGTTGTATTTGCTTATGGATATACATTTATTAAATAAGACTATAGACTAATAACTAAAAAGCTCTAAGACGGCAAGTTCAGTTTGTAAAAATAGTTGCGTTTATTGACAGCACACACAGGCGACGCTTCATTTTTACTTTTGCTCTCGAAATCATTGCATTGTTTTCTATTTTTAATGTGTAGATAACTTTATTCGTATTTGAAATACCGTTAGATTTTAGATTTTAACCTAAGATTAGAGTCAGTTAGATTTGATACGGGAACCTAATTGATGACATTCGTGGCCAATAGTAGATGATTAATTAACTAAGCTAGCAACTCTGCCATTCGGGCACCTAGAAGATTTGTGAACAGTGAGGATCTTACATATTAACATTACATGTCATAACATTTATTTAAAGTCAAGTAAAATGTTAATATCTTCTTGAATCTATGACCTAATTACTTCTTAAGATAGGAATGTAGTTTTATTTTTAATATTTTGTTTCAGTAAATGCCTTAATCCTACGTGTAAGTTATGAACTTTGCTTATACCAATATTTACATATTATAGTTGTAAATTTTTTTGTATTAAAAAAAGTAAGCTTATTTCGTAGAATTAGTAAGATAACACTACTCAGAGCCTGCATACGTCATATATGATGAGCATTATATGAATGTTGTTATATATTCGTCTTATTAAGGTCCAATTATGACAAGCGAGATAATTTCTGAATTGAGTGTTAATTTGTAATATCCCTTCTTCACAAAGTAAAATTCCATAATTTAACTATCTCAATTGGAGAAATCCGATAATCCACACGTGCCAATGTAAGATTCTATATTTATCAGAGCACATTATAATAATAATTAACAAGTAGTAGTTGTAGTTATTGTTGTTTTTTGTATTTGTTTTATGAATATATTTTAAGACATATAACATTAAAACTGTTTTTAGTTTACTTGTCAATTGACATGTAATATTTTGTAATCATTGTTTTATATTTTTGAAGTTGGTGACCAACTTGAAATTGTTCATTCTATACTATATAACAATTTGTACTTCCCTACCGACTTCTTTGCATTTGACTATTTTTTTTAGTTTTGTGTCGTAATTTGTTATACAAATGTATATTGGATGCGCGTATTCGTTCTATTGTAAATACATGTTTCTTGTAAAAGATCAAAATTAAGTGATGTAACAGTTTTATTTGTTCATTACTGGTAGACATTTAACATACAAAACCTACATAGCATGCGTGTACGGATAGTAACGTTTAACAATATTTTGCTCACTGACACACCCAGTAAAGATTGTAACTATAATTCGATAACATTGCATTTTGTTTGTATCGTTAACACAATAAGAACGAACATTTTGTGTGTGCTCTGTTTAAATAAACTCATAAAACATAGTTCATATATGTTAGTGAAGGAAATCGAGCGAGATAGTTCACCACTACTTTGCCCCAATAATATAATTGGATGCTCATTAATGATTATATGATAGTCGTATACATATGATGGGTTAAACTCTGTATATCTAATATTTAAAAGTTGCTGGATCGATTGAGTACATGGTTGTAGCAATCCTCAAACCTTTTGTATTTAGTTCACATCGTACAAATGTATTACTCGTGACTTTGATTTCTATGATATAAACAAAAATCTGATGAATTATATGACTGTATCAGTATAACACATTAGGTATCAAAGAATCTGTTAAAGACTTAAAATTTGATATCAACTATTCATTCAATTCTTGATATCGAGGGATGTAGCTGACACATTAAGGGTACCCAGATAGACACAAATAAAATGCATACATAGAGAAACTTTCATCTTTAACATGGAAATTTAAAAACTGATCGTTTTAGGTCATCTACTGGCTTGATCTATAGAAAGGATAAACTTTCAGTGAATGGGATATGCAAATTCAACGTGATTAACAAACTCGTTGATGACTTCTATATGTATTACTTAAAACTGAGCCTTTTATTTTCTTGTTAAAGCACCTTCTATTACAATGCTAGTGTTGTAATAGTCCTTAATTGATAGAGTCCTAAACTGATGATTATATTACTGTATCAGTATAAGATATAAGGTATCAATGAAACTGATAAAAACTTGATATGAACTATTTTTTTATGTCGAGGAATGTAGCTGACACCCTAATTAAGGCTACCCAGATAAACCCACTGGGTTATTGCATCGGGTTTTTCCCATACAAAAAAATTCATACATAGGGAAACGTTCAACTTTTACATAGAATTGTAAAGATCGATTGCTCTAAGTCATGTACTGGCTTGATCTATCGAAAGAATAGACTTTCAGTGAATGAGGTATGGACAATTCAAAGTGTATAACTAACTCTTTAATGACTTGCATGTGTATTACCTAAAACTGAGACTTTCATTTACTTGTTGAAACACCTTCACAACACTAGTGTTGTCGATTTAGTGAGCTTCAAAGTCGACACAAGTCTTCTAAATATTTCAACGATTCCTCATACACATACTAGACTTTACATCGTGCTTGTTATTTAAAAGAACATTTTCTTAAAGCACATTTGTATCATATAGTATTGATGCAAAGTAGGTCAAAGCTGTTATGACAGCTCAAACCACATTTTAAAAGAAATGTGAATTCTGCAAATGGAGTTAATAACAAAATACCAAAGTACCATGAGACTTTGCGTTATTCTCCGCTGTCGGTAACATTAACTGATGATGTCGACATTTAAGTTAAATATCATATCACTGCAAGACAACATCTGTGATCTATTCAGTTGTCCCTAACACAAGTTTGTTATGTTAGACAACTGGCCACACGTTATATCAATGAATAGTATTATCTGTATATGTATAAAATCAAAGCTAGAAAACAATACAGTTTGGGTGACCGTATTATCTATTATTAATATTCTGTTTAAAGTTGCTCGGTAGCAGATTATGTTGCATTTCGAAACTACTGACACACCCCCATTTGAAAAAAATTAAAACAATGACCAAATATATCTTGTCTCCCTACAAAAGAACTATCTCATTTTACAAAAAACATTTCATACGTTGACAATTGTAACGTTATTAAATTTGCATATTGTGACCAATAACTCCGGTATATTAAAATGAGGAATAATATTAATGTCAAATTAATATATTTGAATGTTTTGAAAGTTGTTTTGGCGCCATTTTCAGCATTTTTTAGCTGTATCATGGCGTCAAGTTTTAATTGTGTTAGGAAACCGGAATACCCGGAGAAAACTCCCGACGTTCGGTAGGAAAACTGGTAATCTTTGTCGATTGAGATTGGAGTCGAGCAGCTCTGCCCACAGTGTATATGTTAGCATTCTTCTGATTGCCAAATTGGAATTTACCTTATCAGAGCAGATTATAATACTAATTAAGAATTAAGTTGAAGTTATTGTTTTTTTTAATTTGTTGTATGAATATATACGTGAAATTAAACGTGTTTTAAGGTACTTGTCAGTAGATATATAATATTTAGATTTTTGGTTAAAATCATTTATAAGGAACCTAATAGGAACAAATATCACTGTAATTTTATATAATAAAACTACAAATTAAAAAACAGACTCGTCAGTCCCCAAGAAACCTTTGTTGCATCGTTATCGACACCTTATAATCCTCGAGTTAAATATAGGCGTACGTACGTTATTTGAGGAACATGAAACGGCATACATTAAAAGTAAAGTCATGCTTGCAGTGAGGCACTTCTGTCTTATTAATGGGTCATGAGACCCATATAATTTTTACTCTGGGTTCCTGATATTTGGCATAACAATAAAATACAAAAAGAGTCGTCCTAATGTTTCATGTCTTAACTTTCCTAAAGACAAATAAACAAACTGAACAGCAAGAGTCTAATACAACCTTGGATTATGACAAACCAAGGAAAATAATCGGAGAACAAACAGAATATAACACAGGCAGATAGTAGATTAACTCAAATTTAAAGGCGTCAGGGGTGCAGACATGTACTCGAGGCTAACGCGTGCCTCTTTAAAGGAACATCACAGGAGAAACACATTTATTCAACTTCGTGGTAATATATAATATATATTTGAAAGCATTTGTATTTGTTTCATTGTATATGATTTTTGTAGTCGCGACATTGTATTTGAATTCTTAACATGCTTTTTAACAAACGCAAAGGAAGACAAAGCTCCGAAATGGTAGAACGTATTGCTTAATTGCATGCATAATTTTCGCATTCAATCAATTGGTATTTTGAAACATTAACGGTAAGTTATTGCGTAAAACGCTATGCGAAAATACTCCTGTTATATTTATGAAAGCTGTTAAATCAAAATCCGACAATTTCCACACAAGACTGGCTGAATGATAAACTGAATGATATACTTCGTATCTTAAAACATAATTTAGTTTATGAAAAATAATATAGGACTTTTGTCGCAGTTCATCATTTATGAATTGATATCATTTATTTCAACACTTACAGTCATGTTATGTTCTGAAGTTCACGAAATACACTATTTTCAAATGATGTAATTTTGTCGTCATCTTACTTAATGTTAAGATATCAAATGGAATTTAGTTTACAATTAAAATTTCATCAAAGACACCAAGGTAAACAGTATTTACTACGCCAGACGCATAGTAAATACTAAGTATAATATTGTGTCCTCTAGCAAAATGCATCTAGAAATTACTGCACATGCAAATTAACGTAAAATAACAACACAAAAAACAGTTTTAAGTCTGATTAGTATGTTGGTCCTTATATCGAAACCGCCCACGGAGACATGTACAAAACAATTTTACTTTTGAAATGTTTTTATTTGTTTACAGACATTTCGTTTAAAGAGAATGACTGACTGATTAAAGTCTGTCTAAGCAAACATTAATATCAGTTGGCTAATCTTAAGACGGTATTTGTCATAAAGATATTATTGTATATTTTGGGGTAACTTACAGGCCTTTCCTCCTGTTTATGGAATGTCGATTTTATCATTAGTTATATGTAACTCGTAAATGAAGGTAATAACAAAGCAGTGTGAGCTAACTATTCTGCAACATCTACTTTTACCGCTATGTTTCAATGGGTTCGTATTGTTTATTTGTTTCATGTATTTGTGCATTGATCCCAACTTCCTGAGTTGTAAGTAAGCATTAAAGCATGAAATGCATATTCATTTGGTATTTGGATTTTGTTCTCCTCATTACTCCCTTCGATTTAATTCTAAATTCTTTATTAAGTAAGACTTCTACTGCCATTTGTTTATTATCTTTTATTGCGATGTTCCATCATTTGTGAATAATAATAAGACAACTAACCATATCATAATTAAAAATGATCAACGAATTTACTTAAAACAACTGTTTATATGTCAATTTCTACGTTAGTTCAGTAAATAGTTTAAGCATAAACATATCTATACAGTCCACACTGAACATTTTTTGACTCGAATTACACAACCCAATAATTTTAATGTGCAGTTGTATTTATGACATCCTATATCGTTAAATGTTTATTCCCAGTTATCACTTTATAAAAGTACAGACTACAATGAAAAGTAAACATCAGACAATAATATGAGACTATACACAGATAAAATCAATAAGGAATCTAATACTATGGCACAGTTTTAAAATTATCTCTGTTATAGCTGTAAAGTAGTGTCACGACCTACTGTACAGTAAACAGATTTGGATAGGAATGTAAAGTACAAATAAATGATAAATGTTATGTTGGTAGCATATTGCAAACTCAAGTCTATAAAATAAAGAAGGCTTGTTTGCTTCTACATATAAACTTTTTATGGAACGGTGTAGTACTAAAATTTTCAAATCACGGTGATGAACTTGGTTACATATTTGGCATATAAGATTTCAGCAGAACAATATATGCGCCCTTCTAATGTCGATCAGCACCTTCAGGCATTTATGTGTTGTAATATAATTTTATTGTTTTACATGTTGTTATATAGCAGGCAGGGTATCTAACTGTGATATATAAGATCGATAAATTTAGTGTCCGTATCAATTTTGATAAGATTATTACAAGTAGTCAGCTACTGATATTTTTTTTTTCATTTTGAAGACAAAATGCAGTTAAATGCATAGTTTGCGCAGAGGGTTAAATTGGCTATCTGATAAAAAGTGGAAATAAAGACGATTCAAACACAAATCAAATAATTAAACTTTATTTATAACGAGTCCGAGACCAAGCTTTGTTCAGGCCTTGTTGATTTATAAATAATTAACGATTCCACATTGTAAAATCGATACAGATTTTAACAGAATAATAATGCAAAATGTACTTTACGGTACACACGGTTATGACAAAAACATTTATATGTAAGAATTCAAGTTTATAAATATATAATATGGTAAAGCCTAACGCATTTTGTTAAAGAGTTAAAATCCAACATCCCTAAATGTACATCGATCGGAATTTTTTCGCGAATGCAAATTATAATTTTAAACACGCGATGTTTGATGTAAAAGAAAACTCCAGACGTGTAGTAAAGACAGTGATATAATATTGAAATTCCAGTCCTTTCTTGTGAAAAAATATGGTAAGAATCAAAGTCTGTGTATATCCGTCCTTTTCCTCTGTTCATTCTTAAAGATTGTGTGTTATAATAGGGGTACCTTCTAGTGCTACACATATCTATGAATATAAATATTTCCTTGGTGTTTCAAACCATTTATTATTCATAAAAATGATGTGCAGACTGCCTTTGGTCTTCGCATATGCGTTTAGAATGTACTACGTCCTTGTCGGAATCAAAAAGGTCATTGGATTCCGGAAACCAGAAACGACTTTTGGTTTTCCTTTTCGTGGTTTTAAAGACGCAGCTGATGAGGACAATAGTTTCTCAAATTACAACGCAATAGATTTTAATATAAAAAGGTACATATATTATAAGTAGTATGGAAATGACAGTTCTGCCCCACAAGGGAAAAGTCTGCTTGGAATCCGAAAAAATCAAGGTTTTGTGCAAACAGATCAAGCCTCCCATAAAAACCTGACACAGGAATCAGAAATTGAAATAACACCTTAGAAAGAAGGAACGATAGGGTAGATACAATATGAATCCTGAAACAGTAGGTTGCAGTCTTGCCCAACTCCCCCCACCCGTAGGCGAAGAGGTTGAGCTTACCCCCATCGAAGAGGAAGATTCCTACTCCAGTGAGGAGGAAGAATACTTCGAATACAGCGAAGAAGATTCCTACTCCAGTGAGGAGGAGGATGAAGATGAGGAAGAATACTTCGAATACGGCGAAGAAGATTCCTACTCCAGTGAGGAGGAGGATGAAGATGAGGAAGAGGAAGATTCCTACTCCAGTGAGGAGGATGAAGATGAGGAAGAATACTTCGAATACAGCGAAGAGGAAGACTTATTCTGTGAAAGTGACGTCATACCCGAATACGTCTTTCAGAAAAAAGTGATGACGAAGCTAATCAGGGAATCCAGAAGATGGGAGGACCCGCTCACCCGGGAACTCCTTATGATAATGGAGGTGGATGAATGAGTGGACGAAGGAATAAGAGAATACGTCCTCACCCTGAAAAACGTAAAAGGAAAGACATACAGAGTCTGGGCACCCCACGAGCTCATCAATGACTATGGGCATGACTTGAAAGGAATGTTCATTCGGAACTCGGGATACAAGCTGAGCAGTCAATATTAAGTCTCATACGATTTGGTGATGAAATGAGAGGAAGGAACGTAAAATTTCTCGATCCAAACGGATCGGGAAATTTGACTGAAAGGAACCTGAATGAAATGGGAGAGATAGGAGCGAATGGAAGAACACAACCTACGATGCATGCGCATCCAGTTCTTCACTAAATAGGGTAGAAGGTTGACGCAACTGATCCTTTTCATCGTAGTAGCTCTTCAAACTGATCAACGGAGCACCATCGCCACCGCCCAGCTGGGACTCGAAGGATCGGGCTAATCGCACGGTATCTTGATGCTTCTTTTTCTTCTTGGCGACTCGTCGTGAGATCAAGGAGAATACTAAGGTACCGGTGGCACATAGGCAGGCTAGGGTTCCAAGGGGGATGGATGCCACAATACCTACGCCAGTCAGGGCAGATCCTATGGTACCACTAGTCAGCAGTAGACTGCCCACGGAACACCCACCCTGTGCAATGGAGATGACCTTATCCAAACGGTTATAGATTCTCAAGGCATGCTCATACCTCTGGATCTCTGAGGTGAGTTCTTCTTCCATGCGTGCGACACGACTGGCATCGATTTCATCCATTTATTTATAACAGCATGCCGAGCAAGGGGATACTCTTAAATGGACTATCGGGTCCTAAGATCAGACCGGAGCCATCGTGGAACTGCCGACCCTGCTTCAAGTAGAACCCATCCCTCTGGACGATTCGTGCGGTCGAAGGCTTCAGGTAGAGTCCATCCCCGCTGGGTTGCACGGTGCAGATGCATCCGCCGCGTTTCAAGTACAACCCCGAACCGACTGCTTTGGATACGGCGGCATCACCTAACCCACTCAAAGCTCCAATGCCTAGGGCGGGCAATACGGTCTTCGCGATCATGGGAAGAGCCCTCGCAGCTAGCCCGGCCAGCATGGGTAGGAAACCTCCGACCTTCTGCACGTTCGCCTTCAACTGAGAGGTGCTCATCTTCAGAGTCATACCACCGGTACCCTTCTGCAGGAGCTTGGAGATCTTTTGGATCTGCTGCGTGGTGAGCATCATCTTGTGGTCGCCTTGCAAGTTCGCGTGGGACAAACGAATGGCGATCGGGCAGCCTTTCTTCACAGCCCGCTGGAGCTTATCGGCCTGACTTTTCGTCAAGCTCAAACTGTATTCGGAGTAACTCATTTATTTATACTTCGCGAAGATGAAAACGAATGGTGAGATTCTCACCCCTGAGATCGATGGGGGCGCCGTTCTGATCGGTGAGATGAGTCTCCATACGATTTATGGTTCGCAAAGTCACGGGCAAGTACACTAGATTTTGGGGGGTCTGAAGGATCTTCATGCCTGGGTCCACATCGGGGAAGAAACTGTAGATGGTGGACTGCCGGGTTCCGTTCACGTAACTTCCATGGATGATGTCGCTATTCACCAGAATGCTGTTGATGCTGATGATGTTGACGATGAGATCACCCTCCGTGTAACCGTTCGTGCCTCGGTCATAAGCGTAGACCTTGCGCCCGAAGCCCAGCACGGTGTTGATGCTGTTTTCGACGTCGAAGTCCACTTGATAATCTCTGGCGAGGGTTAGAGTGGCTCTCAGAGTCGCGCGGTTGGCGTCGAGAATGATATTTGTCTTGTGACCGTTGAGACGCAGTTGCCGCTGAATTTCATTGTTGATGTCTTCAATGCCATAGGACCCGGTACTCAGTGCGATGGGGAACCAGTTGGCACCACCGCCCGCGGAGTAGCGGAAGGAATTGTTACCCGCATGGATATTGGGAAAAGAGTAGTACGTCTCCAGATTGACCAAAGCCATCTCGTAACTTTTCCCCTCGCTCAGTTGCAGGGGTGGGCTGAATTGAGTGAGAATCCGACTTTGGTTGTCGGACACAATGAAGGAAAACCCCTGCTTAGGGGCAGTGTTCTCGACGATTCGCTGCAGCAAGGATTGATCCATTTATTTATACTAGAATACGACGCTCATCTTCTGGCCGTCGGACTCGAACTGAAGGATCCTATCAGAGATTACGAGGGCGAACGCTTGAGTATTGGCCGGCACGTTACGCTCGAATTCGGCGCGGACCTGAATGTCGACCGTAGACTCTTTCAACCGCTCGGACTGATGACTTACGTCGATGACCAACAGGGGGTACAGGTCGATGTAGTCGTTGGGTGTTATGTTGCAGTTACTGTGGCGAGGATCCATGTTGTAGTAATTCTTCCGGAAATCTGCCGCGGTCTTATAGAGTCTAGCGGTCCGATTTTGGGTGAAACCAGCATTAAAGTCTACGGCGGGGTAGCGGTCAGCGTTGAGAGTGACGTAGATGTTTCGCAAGCGGCAGTGGTCGAACACGGCAGCATTTTGGGTCTGGTCGTTGCTCTTGCCGGTTTGAAAGGCCACGATGACGTATCTGGGTTTCTCTCGACCGCTCTTGGCTGTCAACCGCCAGTTGAACTGAGACGTTTCAGGGACGGCTATGGAATCGCACTGTCGCATTCGGAAACCGCAATCGATTTTACCCTTGCTCTGGATGGTCTTGTACAACCGCAGTTTCTCCTGATCAGAGGGGGTGACGTGGGGAATGAACCAGGAGATCTTACTCAGGATGATTCTTGCCGGGTCATTGACGGCTGCAGCCCTCAGAACGGCATTGGCATCCGAATCGCGCACGAGAGACAGTTCATGCTTGAACCCGTACACGATCTTATCGTAGTCGTCCGCAAAGCCGAAGATGTGCTTCAGGGGAATGGCGAAGGAGAACGACCCCTTGTTGGCAGGTTTGACGATGGTATACCCGTGGCGAATTGCAAAACCGGAGTTCTCTGCGGCGGCGATAGCGGTGGAATCCTTGAACCACAGTTGGTTGAGACCTTGAGATTTGGAGAAATCGTCGGGATAGGTCAGCATCCCTAGCATGGTGGTGGCGATGCCAGGGTCGTTGATGTGCTCGATTCTGTTGACCGGAGAGCCTGTAAGTGATGGTTCGAAACAGATACATGATACCGTTGTGGGCGAGCGAGACGAGATCCGCATTGGCATAGGCGGTCCCATCATTCTTCTGGAGCCTTCCTTCCACCAAAAGGTAACTTTCAGCGGGATGAAGGAAGAGATCCTGGGTCTCAATATTGATGCGTATTTCAGCACCGGCGTTATTCAGTTGAGCCCCGGCTTGAGGTTCGTATTCGTGGACTTTATATTCCTGGAGGCTTTCATCGAAAGCTAGGGGTTCGACGATGTCGAGAATGTTTGACATGATATATTTTATTTATAGCGGCGGACGAAGTCGTGAATTGTGGCAATACCACTTCCAGAAATTAGATCGTTCAGCCGGGCTTGCTGATGGGAGGTCATCGTGGAATTATTTCCCGAGATCAGATTGCTCAACCGAGCTTGCTGATGGGGAGTCATCGTGGGGTTACTTGGCTTGACGAGGTTGCGAGGTTTGGAGGTCGCCTTATCGATCATATAGTCCACAGCTTTGGAGGCCCCCTTTTCGACCCCTTTCAGGGCGGCATTGGTGGCGGCGCTCATGGCCTTGCTTCCCAAGGTCTTCGCGGCTGAGGAGGTGAATATGCGTCCGGCCATGTTAGCGACCGTATCGAATAGCCCCCGCCCGCCGACGACGTATTTTCGTCGATATCCGTGCTTAATCAACAATGGCATCGTATATTTATTTATAGGAGAAGGCTGCGATGGAGTTCTCTGTAATTGGAGTCGTCGATGTGACCGAACGCCCTCATATCATCGAGGATGGCCACCATCTCGTTGCGCACCCCATTATTACCAGCCTTATAGGCGGCGGCGCAAAGTTCGAGGCGATCTATCAACGAATCGAGGTCTTTCGGTAAGAATACCGTTTGGAGTCCGGAGCCATATCTGTCTTGCCGGTAGAGATGAGAAACGATCTCCTTCCATTTGTAACTTCGGTTCGACTTGGGGGTCCGCGAGAGAACGGAGTTTCCTTGGTACATGGCACCCGAGGTTCGCAGGATATCTCCATAGGTCATCAAATCTTCGGGATCGAACGATTCTGGGCGCTTCTTGACAATGAGCTCCCAAAGACCGGGGGTTCCCTTGTGGCGCACGCCATCGACGAAGATATCATCTCCATCGAAGGTGACGGGCCGACTTCCAATCATGATGGTATCGTCCTCTACCCTTAATCCGAAGGTATGGTCGGCTGCTGGAGTCATGCTGAGCTGCAGATACTGAGTCGCCCGGGGGCCTAGGCGGGTGTCTTGAGGTGGTTCAATGGCTAATGGATGGGCTAAATCGGTTGGGGGAGGTAGCGCAGGCATCGGCGCAGGCAGTTCCTCGATCGTTTTAGTGATCTGCGAGGCCGCTTCCTTTTGAGCTTCCACCACGGGCTTGAACATCCTGGCGAGGTCGCGGTCGAGTCCGATATTGTCGAGGCGATGCTGCATATTGCAAGTCTGAATACTTCGCTTGAGATCCTGCAATTCCCAGCGAGCGCCTCACGTTGCTTGGGGTCGGTGATCTTAATGAATGTCATTTATTTATAGCGTTGATCGCTGTTGAACGCCCCCGAGCGTTTGGTCCAACGCCCCCTAAACGTTCGAGAGCGTTTGACGGAACGCCCCTAAGCGTTTGACGGAACGCCCCTAAGCGTTCGAGAGCGTTTGACGGAACGCCCCGCTAAGCGTTGGAGAGCGTTTGAATATCGACTGCCAGCGTGGAGGAAGCTGATAAGGGTCGATCCTTGAAGGATTCATGTGCCTTCTGCATTTATCGCTACCCGGCTGGCATGGGAATGTGCATTGGTGTCCACGGACCGTTTTGACTGAACATGGAGGTTGAAGGGATCTGGCAGGGTTTCGCACCCCGTTATGGCGACGAGCATTCAGTGTATCAAAATCTGCTTCATCGAACATAGGTCTCGTTGGCTCCATTCCACACTTCATACAGTAAGATGACTTTGTGTTCGGCGACCACACCATTTCATGAGGATGACAGAGACTCTCTCTGAGTTCCGTAGGTAGGTCCTGGCAGAAGCCGCAGAGTGGGTATACATCGCTGGGGTCTCCGATCTCCGTTCGGCACTCGCACCTATTCTTGAGGTAATCCTCAAACTCCCACTTAAACTCAGGGGCATCTAAAGGACTCTTCAGCATGATCTGTAGCTCGACGGTGGTTGGTGGTCTACCTAACTCCAGCTCGATCTGCTCCACCCAAGATTCGTACTCCAGCAGTATATGATTAAGCAAAAAGATAGGTTCCAGCTTGATCATGCGCTCCCTCTGCTCGATCTGATCCATCAAAGATTCGTGGTTCATGATTTTATCTTAGACTAAATAGAACTCTTCTAATTTGTATCGATATTTTCCAGCCGCCTTGGGACTCGTGATGTCGATCGTCATGAATCCGTAAGGTTCGGACCAGCAGCGGTCGCAAAGGACGTCAAACTGCTCCTTGGTGAGGTCATTGCAGTGATCGCGACGGATGTGCTCGCGGTTCTTAGCATCTTGCTCGAAGAGGCAGATGAAGTTGGTATTTTCACGGATCGATTGCCGGGGTAGCTTGAAATAGTTTTGGCAGAGGTAGAAGCAGTCCACGTTGTTGTGACGACCTCTCACGTAGTAATCTTCACACTTACTTTGCTTGCTCATCATCAAGTCGTCGAAGATCATGAGATTCTTGCGGGTGGGATGGAGTTCGCGGGGGTCTGGCACATCGTCTCCATGCTCAAAGAAGAAGGCTTCGATACCGCCAGGGTTAGGCGATGGATTCAGTACTTCCACCACATCGATCAATGGGTAGGGGCATCTATCCTTGATGGAGAGTATTTTTCGGATATAGTCCTTCGAGAATCCCTTTTCCAGCGCCCGCCGCAGCAGCTGGTAGATGGGTTGGTGGAGCGATTTTCCGAAGACGTATAGTTGATCGTAGTCTAACCACCCTTCGCGCAAGAGGAGGTTATTCAGCAGCGTTGTCTTGCCGCAGTCCGACTTGCCTATGATTAAGCCTCGGATTGATCGCTGCGGGAGAAGGTAGTGATTGCACCTGGTCGAGGTGGACTCGTTATACGAAATATCTTCAACGTCCATTTTATATATATAAATGGGAATGTACTGTTTGAAGTGCAAAACGAAGACCGAGACGAATAGCCGCGGAGTGATCCCGACCAGCAACGGACGACGAAGGAAGGTGGGTATCTGCGCCGTATGCGGTTCTAGGAAATCTCAGTTCATCCGGTCCGTGGAGGGTACTGGGTTCATGAACCACCTGATCAACCGACTACCCATAGAGATGCACCTTCCAGGCCACAATTTCACCGGACCTGGGACCAACCTCGCCAAGCGGCTGAACGCCGATGGTACCCCCAAGGATTGGTCGAAACCCATCAATCGAGTGGATGAGGCCGCGTATCACCACGATCTCTGCTACGCCAGGCATAAGGACACGGCCTCGCGCAACTCCATCTGCGACACGACCATGCTGGCCTCCCTCGATGCCATTTCCGACCCCACCGCACGCGAACGCCTGGACCGTAGCATCGTCAAGCCCATCATCGGTACCAAAGCGCGATTTGGATTGGGGGTTAAAAAAAAAAACCCTCGTTTGGTCGGACGAACTAGCCGAGGAACTACACAAGCCAGTCCGCCGCAAATTTCAGAAGCGTCGCGTGGTGGTGGGTGGAATAGATGCAACCTGGGCGGCCGATCTCGTGGATATGAGTGCCTTTTCCCGAGACAACAAAGGCCATAAGTTCATCCTGAGCATCATCGATGTCTTCTCCAAGTATGGGTGGCTAGTGCCGCTCAGGGATAAGAAGGGGACTACGGTGCGCGACGCCTTCCAAGCGGTCTTCAAGTCTCGCATCCCCAAGAAGCTATGGACGGACAAAGGAACGGAATTCTACAACAAGGAGGTGAAGGGGCTTCTCCAGAAGCATGACGTCGAGCTCTACTCCACCGAAAACGAAGAGAAGTCGAGCGTCGTGGAGCGTTGGAACCGTACCATGAAGGAGAAGATGTTAAAGTACTTTTCCGCCAACTCCACGCGAACCTATATCGATGTGCTAAGCGATCTGGTTCATCAGTATAATACCACCAAGCACCGCTCCATCAAGATGACTCCCACTGCCGCCAGTCAGAAGGAGAACGAAACCAAAGTCTTCTGGAACCTTTACGGAGATCTCCCTCCCATGCAACCACCGCGATTCAAGGTTGGCGATAAGGTCCGAATCGCCAAGAAGAAGGGCGTGTTCGAGAAAGGATATACTCCACGCTGGACAGAAGAAGTCTTCACCGTATCCGCGGTCTTAGGAACGCAACCGCCCACGTATCGTCTCAAGGACCTCAACGACGAGGAGATTCAGGGATCTTTCTACGAGCCTGAGCTCCAGAAGACCACCCAAGAACTCTTTCGCATCGAAAAGATCTTGCGGCGACGCACCCGGCAAGGAGAACGGGAAGTCTACGTCAAATGGCGAGGCTATCCCAAGACGTTCAATTCATGGGTAAAGGCTTCCGAGCTCCAATAGTCCTTCGATTTTCCAGTCCCTGGAGCGGGGGACTAGAGAAGCGGAGGAGGGGTCAACCGATCCTGCCGGGAGTAGGAGGCTTAAACTTCACGTACTTTTCAAGAGCTTCAATCTTTTTCCTGCTTATCGAGGGTTTTATATCTAGATTCTACAGCGTTTATCTTCTCCTGCATGGTTAAGGCTAAATCCTGCCAGTTCTTTGCATACCAACCATTCGTCACGGGATCCTTGGAGTCGGTTCCCTCGGGGAGGTTACGAATACCATGGCCCTGCATATCTATCGCGCCGGTCATCTTACTACCGATCGTGGGCAGGCACTTTGCCACGTCTTTCTCGATGCCATTCAAGCGTTTCTCCTTATCCTCGAGCACTTTCAAGACCTTATCGATCTTTGCCGCGAGCTCAGCGATATCCTTCTGATCCTCTTTCAATTGCAGATTGACCCAGTGCCTCGTCGCAGCGTCCGACCCCTCTCGCGGTGCCCCCAGGCCGGTGATGCGGTTGTCGTTCATATCGAGATCTTGGGACCAGACCAATGCGCGTTTTCTCGAGTGAGATCCGAATTTGTCCATTTATTTATAGCGAGAATATCACGTCGTCAAACGATCTACCCTCCGACAGCATCTTCAGTACGTAGAGGCAAAAGTGACCGCACACCACGTCCCCGCGATGCTGCAGCTCATCGGTGTTGTATTGGATCTTCGGACGCAGATAGTCGACCATCTCGTCGGGCGGAGGCAGACCGTAAGAGTCGAAGTAGACTTTGAGTCCTCCGCGCTTGTGCCAGCAGGTCCAGTGCGTTCCGGAACCTTGGAAGTCATCGTGGTTCAAGATGCCGCATTCATTAGCTCGTGGCGCTGGTGGTAGGGCATCTCTCATGAATACCCCTCTGAATCGATGGATCCCTAGGGCCGATGCAGCTTCTTGAAGCTCTACATTTGAGAGGGGTTTGAGTGGGAGAGTTAAGTAGTAAACTCGTACGCTGCTCATTTATTTAGATTCGATAGTGACCGTGGGCGAGGGTGTGGACCCCGTTAGGCAGAATGTGTCGCTTATCATCGTTGGCTGAGAGAGATTTCTTGCAATAGGCCATGGTGAATATTTGATGGAGCCGGCTTCGGATGAGGTTCATCGAGCGGTACGTCTCCTTGCCGGTGTCTAGGCACTGCTTGTAGTCTGCGAAGGTCAGTTCAGACTCAACCACACTCTTCTTCACACCTTTGGCTCTCTTATGCTCCTCAAAATCTACTTTGAATGCATAGGCCTTCGGCCGGATTCCCACGTACTCAGTCATCGGTCGGCCTGCGCACTCATCCTTGAAAATACCGATCACCTTCTTGTTCACGTCGGCTGGGATCCCGGAGGCATGGTTCGCAGCGTAGTTGGAGGTATCGAACCACTGATGTGCGCTCGTCGCCATATCTTTGTATACGTCCGCCGTCTGAATGTCACAGATCAAGCTGTCCGTGTCGGTATAGCAGATGCTGGCCCGGTCACCGTACGTTGGCTTGAGGTAATCGTAGACGAAGTCGGTCATCAATGTCTTCGATAGCTCGAGAATGGAGAATCCAAGGTAGATTGGTTTGTCGAAGACCAGTTTCGTGCGATGTAGATGCACTGCAGCCAGATCCGCGTTGAACACCGTCCTGCGCTTGAAGTTGGGTCTTGCTACCAATTTCCTGGCTACCTTCTCACTGTTGACTAGTCGCACGTCCACCCTGTTCCGAATGTTCTCCATGGTTTTCCCGAACACGGCATTGTTCATGAGTTTGAAGAACTCCTTCTCGAAGGTGGTGGCAGCAGCAGCCCGGCACTCCGTATTCTTCTCGACGTACTTCTTCAACCAGGGGCTTTGCGTGAACTGGATGGCTCGATGGATTTTCTTCAGCTTCATCCCCCTGGCGAGGTACTTCTTCAGATTCACATAGTGAACCACATATTTCTCCCGGTCGTGGAGGTTGGCCACCAGTTTTCTTACTCCATTGATCTCCACGGATTCCGGCGCCAGTGGGTAATCGTTATGATGGTCGTGGAGCCCCCTGGGGTACTCGAGGTCCACTTCCAGGATGTAGCCCTTTGTATCCTCCTCTCCGATCGTGCTAAGGTCTGGAACCTCCGAGGGATCCGTCCACTTGAAGTCCCCCGTGGGTAGAGTTCGCATCATCGCCCATCCGTAGAGGTTGTTCGCGTCCAGGTACATGAGGTAGTTGGTTGGCTTACTTGGGTCGTGCCCCGTCACGTAGGGATTGTTCGCTCGGGCATATCTCTTTGACGCCATAGTGAGACCTCCTCGGATGCCCTTTTCGATCATGAGTAGCATATCAGGATCGGAGATCAGATCTAGTTGGATGGCGCTGACCTTGAGTGCTGCATCATAGGCAAGCCCTGGTGCGGTGTAGTTAGTGCGCCGGGTCGAGTCCATAGTGCTTCAGGCAGATGTTGCGGAAGTTCTCGAAAACATCAGCGAGCAAGATCACGTCCGTCTTCAAGTATAGGTCGTGGTACTCCCGCATGGTCGAGATTCTCCAATCCCTCCAGACCTTCTGAGCATGGGCATAATCAGCGTCACTGATGTCTTCCTTCGTGAGCGCGCTAAAGAAGTCCTTCTTCGCCGGTAGTTGGGTATCCTGGAGCCTCTCAAACTTATCCATGTAATCATATGGATATACTCCCTTACGTAGCAGTAGATCCAGATTGTCGACCTTCTGCCCTTTCGCCGTGAGTGGGATGTCATATCCTTCATCCATCTCTTTGAATGTGAAGGTAATGTCCGCTCCAACGACCTGCTTCACCTTCTCGCTGCAGCCTTTGAGGATTTCAGTCAGTCTGGTGTGCGTCATCTCGTTCTTGTGAATCATCAATCCATCAAAAACGAGCGCTCCCACTTCGATTCCTTATTCAGTCAGGTAATCGAAGGCTGCCATCAAGGCCTTGTTTTCCAGGGAGCACATGACGTAATTCACGGTGGTTCCCTTGATGTTGTAGTCTGTGAGTCGCCTTGCCTTGGATTCGCGGGCAAGCTTATGTAGGTCCGGGTTCAGCTTGGTCACCTCCTCCATGATAGTTCTCATTCCCTCATAGTACTCCTTGAACCAAGCGGGTGCATCCTCCTTCAGTCCGATCTCCTTCCCATTAATGATGGCTAGGAGGGTAGTCTTGGCTTCGTCCCGCGTGATCCTTTGGTAGGCCATCAGATCTGCGGTCAGTTTCTCCCGGTTGGGAATGTAAGCATCGAGCCCGGTGCACTCAATGCCGTTTTCATGGCAGTACCAGGAGAGTAGGGTTGGGTGCGCGTTCCTCATGTCGATATCGATCATGTGGTCTGCGCAGAGGGTATGGCGGATGCGGCGACTCATATTCTGCAGACCAATCTTCTCGCTGGTCCAATATCTTCCGAAATCGTTCCGCTGGTAGTATCGCATGGGGCATTCACCCAGAGCGTTGGTGCGATCCAGGTAATCTTGCAGTAACGTCAGTTGGGCATTCTTTTCAAGCTTCCGCCCCTTGATGTATCGACTCCCAAGTTCATACTCTTCCGGATGCGTCACGATGTACTCCAGTTTCTGTCGGTCGATGACCTCGCGTAGGGTAATGTTTCGACCATTCTCCGACTCGAACTCGCCCACCTTGAAGAGCTCGGGGTTCATTGGCACTGCACCAAATTCTCGCCGCATGTCGGTGAATGCCTCGACCGGCGTTGCCTCGACTAGGCTCTGGAGACTGGCATTCATGAATTTGAAGCTGTCAATGAAGCGTAAGTATAGGTATTGCGTCTTCGTCTTTCCTTTCTTATCCTTGTACTCTCCAATCGGTACGCTCTTCGTGAAGGAGATGTAGCGCTCTTCCGTGTTGGGGATGCAGTCGATCTTACCTTCGGTTCTGCCCAGGTTCTTGATGAAGAGGTGACTGTCATACCCCGCCAAGTTATGGAAAATCACGGGGACGAATTTGGATGCCTTGAAGTTCAGATTGCAGTCGCTATGGGCTGCCCCTCTGAACTTACCCGTGAAGTGGCAGTGGTCCTTCACTTTTTCCTCGCCGAGCTCTTGGTGGCAGATGGTGCAGTGGGTGGTTTCCTCGAATGCTTTCTTGTCCTCCTCCGTCATCACCATGGGCTTCTTGAAGTCGTTCTGTTGGTAGATGTCACGGACGTCTTTCATCAACCGATCCACAAAAATCTGGGCCACGTCTTCTCCTTCCTGCTGCATGGTGTAAATCACCGGTTTCTTTGCGTATACGGTCTCGTCGAAGCACTTGATGTGGTAGCAGAACCCCGATGGTATGTGCTTCTGGAGGATTTTGGTAGCTCCACCTGCCGCGGGTTCCTCTTCCATCTTCACTTTGGTTGTGAAGCACTCGAAATCGGCGTAGACCACGAATGGTACTTTCATCGACCGGGCATGGTTCTTGAAACCAACCTTACTTCCTTCGTCCGGCATCTCGACTTTTACTGCCTGCTTCTGGCTGCAGTATTCCATGTGACGGTCCAGGAGATCTTGCCGGGTGAAATGGTTTAGGCACCGGCGGCAGAAGTAAGCTTCCCCATCATGCTTGGTCACCTGCGCCGTCAATAGTCGTGAGAGGTTCTTTACCCAACTGTAGTGTTTTGTCTCTTCATTCCCCAATAGCATGAGGTCCACATGCTTCGCTCCGGTGTGATCACTATTGTATATCCTCAGCGGGTAGACGCCTTCATTCTTCTCGAACCCAAAGACGTTCACCTTGATCCCTTCGTTAAGTCTCTCGAACTTATCAATCGCCCGGAGTGAGACTGGGAATTCTATCGTATCGAACCTTAGTTCATCCTTCCACCTTGCATACTGGCCCACGCGGTTAGCATGCTTCTGATCCACCTCGTCGTGGTGAAGCGCCGAGAGGATTGCCCATCAAAAGCATTCCTGATCATCGTTCTGCACGTTCACGATTGCCTTTTTGTCTGCAAGCTTCTTGGGGAGGGGTATGTAAGAGCTGCCGGCCAGTGGCTTGAATTCGTTCAGTTGAATTTCCATATTCTCAATGCGCCCAAAGGTCCACCCACTTCCATTTTCCTGGAAATTCGCCATGCTCTCCTTGATCTTGTCCATCATCTGTGCTATCGCCTGATCCAAATCTACCGACTCAGTGATGGTGAATACGGCGGATCGGAAATATGTATCAGTATTCTCGTTCTCACCTGGATTCGCGGGGTTGATCTTCACCATCTCCACCTTGAGGACTAGTTCCACTTTCAACCCCTTCTTCTCTGCTAGACCAACTGCAATCGTATTTCGAATGGGTTCCCAACTCACTTGAATAAACGTCTCGACGTCATGCTTCTTCAGAGGTTTGATGATCACTGTGCCGAACACTCCCCCCAATGCCTCGCGCTTATCCTGCACATCGATCTCATGCCCTGCATCTTCAAGGCTCTGTTTCACCCGCTCTACTAGTTCCTCCTTTCTCAGTTTCGAGTATTTGGTAATCCCCCTTCGCCTAGCCATAGCCATGAGCTGCTTCTTGTTGAGGACCTCTTGACGAATGAACCGTCGACCTGTGGACGACTCAATGAGTCTCACCAAGGCAGTCTTATTCTTCCTACTGTACCTCCTCAACCCCTCCTCTTTAGCGATTTCACGAAGCTTCCGGACGGTTTCAACTACCCGGAACTTACCCCCAATTGGCTGATCATCTTCGTCTTGCTGTGGGGTGTTATGGCTATGTCTCCAGCAAAGACCATTCCTACCCGGTTTGCTTCTCCAGAACTGACCTTTCTTCCTTTTCAAGGGTGCTCCGCAGGTTCGTTGGACTCCCCCCACTGACATCTCAATACTTTCAGTGCTCATGTTATATATATATATACCCTATCTTTCAATGTTTCTAAACTAAATTTTTTCAATTTTAGGAGGCAGTCGATCCCTCGTGTACCTTCTCTATCAATCCCTTCACATGCGAGTTCGTTTGCACCACCCAATTTTCCTTTCCGAATCCTCACTGATTGCCACCGCAGCCACCCCAGCCTTGGATACCTTTTTCCGATGAGGAAATCCCCCATCGGAAAAAGTTTCTACCAACCTGTTGTTACCAGATTTCAACGTCGAAGTACTCATATCCAGTCTTCTTCGACCTCTTCTTGCCTTTGTTATTAATCTTGAGAGTATTCCAATTTTCCTTTCGTATTCTCTTCAACACTCCTATCACCCTCGCGCACGCCCAGACCTTGGTTGTCTCACCCTCACTCTCCAATCTCAAGATCACGCCAGGTCCATAGGCCCCTTTTACCTCCCAGCCATCTACCACGTTGAATGTCTCCTCCGGTAGTTCTCTCCACTTCAGGACTGGTGATCCACGCTTGACCTCGGTTCTCTTCCTTCCCTCTCCATCGCTTTCCTTTGCAGTTTCAATCTGCAATGTCTGCAAGCTCTTCTCAATCTCTTCAACACCTTTACATCGAGGCTGTAGGAGTCTGACGTGTCTGACCACGTTGACTGTTTCTGTGTTCATTGTATCTACCCTATCATTCCTTCTTTCTAAGGTGTTATTTCAATTTCTGATTCCTGTGTCACGTTTTTATGGGAGGCTTGATCTGTTTGCACAAAACCTTGATTTTTTCGGATTTCAAGGAGACTTTTCCCTTGTGGGGCAGAACTGTCATTTCCATACTACTATTATATATTCCAAATATTACTACAATAGTATTTGCACAATAGCTAATGATACTGAAGGAAGTACCACACAATTGGATTTAAACCAAGCCAAAAACTCGGTCAATATCTTTTTACCTAGTCTTTATCATGGCTTGTGGACTGTTTAAATTTCGTAGCATTGCAATCACAAAAGCCACCAAAGCAACCTCTTAACATTTGGCGAGCTTTTAGCATATCGGTCTGGTATATTATTTATATTCCAACTCTGTTCTGCTTTGATAATTGGATACACCTATTACGGACTAGTGATATCCATAGATTTGTCTCAACAAATCAACTCACTCACTACAGTAATGGAAGCAGGAGATTTTGCTTGCCATAATACCTGGTTTAACGCACGCTTTCGTTTGAAATGCCTGTACTAAATCAGGACCATTGCTGTAGTTAAGACATGTTTTGGTAGTTTGTTCTAAGATTTTAATTTGATGATCAATAGGTCTTAATTAACTGGTTGGTGTGTACATGTGCTTATATTCAGTTTAAATAAATTAGAAGTAAAATGTGTTATTTGTTATTTGTAGTTCAAAATTAAAAAATTACATGGACTGACTTGGATTGAAACCATTTACATGTTTTTGTTATTTCCATGTGTAATCAATTGATATTTTATTTGATCTTTAATATTTAGCCTATGTCTATTGAACAATATTTATATACCTCCAGGACGATCACATGTTAACAAACATAAAATCATTAATGGAAATTTCATAGAATAAAAGTTAACAAATTGTTAATGCCACAGTAAAAATAGAGAAAAACCCTAACTGTAGTAAATATATAGACAACAACAGTTATAACGTTTACAGAGTGTGTCACTCTCCAAATACGTCACACGAGCATCCCTTATCCTCCGTTTGGGCAGTTCTGTGGGCAGAGCACCGCAATACTAACAGTTTATTTCCATGGGTGAAATCACAAATCATATCAGCCATTGCATATATACGTTCTGAGAGAATATTTAAAGAAGCTAAAACTAAGTATTTTATAGTAGTTACAATTACATAAAGATCACATAACTTGATGTAACCAGATTAAAATGCACCAACAAAAATAATATTTAGCTGTGAGTGAGTCTAAGGTTTATAATATTATCAAAAGTAAACAAACAATCTGTTTGTTTTATTATATGTGTTTTAATGCAATATATCGACTTACAATATAAAGTTCATATAATATTTAACTGTCCAATAAGAATTCTGAAGTTTAACTATATTACTGAGGTAAGTAGGTACAGATAAATTATTCGTTTTGCGACAAAGTTGGAAATGAGAAATTTCAAGATCAATATGTTACGACTTGTTTACGTCATTTATTTATATTGACATTCAATGACTAAGGCCATTCGTTGGTCAGTCTTTGTCTAAATTTTTGACAAGAAACACCGTCTTGTGTATCGTTGACAAATTCTTTACGCCAGACGCGCGTTTCGTCTACTTAAGACTCATCAGTGGCGTTTAACTCTAAATGCTTAAAGTATTTTTTCATTCGGTGATGGAATAATATAAGTCCACTGGGATCGTGTAAAAACACAATACAGGTAGTTCAAAATATTATATAAAAGTCTAAAGAGTCTACCAACCAGCAAGCTTATTAAGTATTGGATCGACAAACATGACGATACAGCATAAACAAAAAATAATATACAAGTCTAGAACATTATGCAACGATACACATGACGGTGTTTCTTGTCAAAAATTTAGACAAAGACTGACCAACGAATGGCCTTAGTCATTGAATGTCAATATAAATAAATACAATAAGTAGACGAAACGCGCGTCTGGCGTAAAGAATTTGTCAACTTGGTAATTTTAATTACATCTTGTTGGTATATTTGAGCAAAGCAAAGTAACAGCACGGCACGTCCCCGGCTGGCGGACCTGGGAAGCAACTATTTTGGGTTAAGTTGGAAATGAGAAATTTCAAGATCAATATGTTACGACTTGTTTACGTCATTTATTTATATTGACATTCAATGACTAAGGCCATTCGTTGGTCAGTCTTTGTCTAAATTTTTGACAAGAAACACCGTCATGTGTATCGTTGCATAATCTTCTAGACTTGTATATTATTTTTTGTTTATGCTGTATCGTCATGTTTGTCGATCCGATACTTAATAAGCTTGCTGGTTGGTAGACTCTTTAGACTTTTATATAATATTTTGAACTACCTGTATTGTGTTTTTACACGATCCCAGTGGACTTATATTATTCCATCACCGAATGAAAAAATACTTTAAGCATTTAGAGTTAAACGCCACTGATGAGTCTTAAGTAGACAAAACGCGCGTCTGCCGTAAAGAATTTGTCAACTTGGTAATTTTAATTACATCTTGTTGGTATATTTGAGCAAAGCAAAGTAACAGCACGGCACGTCCCCGGCTGGCGGACCTGGGAAGCAAATATTTTGGGTTAAGTTGGAAATGAGAAATTTCAAGATCAATATGTTACGACTTGTTTACGTCATTTATTTATATTGACATTCAATGACTAAGGCCATTCGTCGGTCAGTCTTTGTCTAAATTTTTGACAAGAAACACCGTCATGTGTATCGTTGCATAATCTTCTAGACTTGTATATTATTTTTTGTTTATGCTGTATCGTCATGTTTGTCGATCCGATACTTAATAAGCTTGCTGGTTGGTAGACTCTTTAGACTTATATATATATATATATATATATATATATATATATATATATATATATATATATATATATATATATATATATATATATATATATATATATATATATATATATATATATATATATATATATATATATATATATGGAATATAGTTAAACATGTACTTAGTAAAGGTTTTTACAATATTATTGTTCAATAACAGGTCATCATTTCATTTAGTCTTAATTCACAGATGTTCGCATCATATTTGTGTAAAGGACGCGTTTTGCATCAGATTATTGGCAGTCTAAATGGGTCGTCTCCTTGAAGGCCTTTTTATTCTAAAAAGCTACATGAGACCATATTATTAATTTCACGTTTCGCTATATAGATGATATAGTGACTTATTCTAAGTTTTTGCGACCACTTCCATTTAGTTTACCCTAGCGGGCTGAAAAGTAGACATCAACAGAACACATATGTTCGCCTATTAAACCCACTTTTGAAAAAAAGACATGGGACAACTATAGACTAGACTCTAAGACAAACTTGATGATTCACTTTACATTGTCTATTTTATTGATAGCTATATTCCACCAATACCGACGTATGGTATTTACATTTTACAACTTATACGTTATGCTAGATTTGTGGTCGACATTCTGGTTTTCCATGCCGGACACTGGAGGCTGTTGGTAGCCATGTCGACGTTATCGTTTGAAAACGTCTATTACCCTCACCATGACGTTATTAATCGATACAATAAATCCATCACTAAAGCCTTTATACAATTTCGCTGCGTCATTTGTAATCTTCCTTTTTATCTTTATTAGGCTTTTTTCTGGACTAACATATGATAACTCTATGGTTGTCTTGAGTTTCATATTTTCGTTTTGCTTCTATTTGTTTATATCTGTCCTAGCCTTCATTGGTAATATTTTATGCTCTCTTATTCCAGAAAATATGATCGTTTTTCTCTCTATCTTTAGCTTAATTATTTACCAGTAACATTGCAAGAATAAAGGATCTTGCATTGGTACGAACATAATCTGATTTCCACAATGCAGATGTTACAGTGCGAGCCTAGGCGAGAACCGCATTTTGACTAGTGACGAGAACTGCTTTTTCCTCACTGGTCAAGCAGTTTGAGCATTACGCAAAAATTAGAGAAGCTAACTATTATGTATATTGCATCTTTTATCTAAATTCCAAGCAATAGGTGACTATGGCCGAATGTGAAAAGTAGTTAGTCACCTACTATTGACAATTTGCCTTTCACCACTAATGTTGTGGTTATGATTGTCAATTTGGGCAGTTTTTGCTCGCGTCACATATGAATGACAAGCATTACAGGTTTCCCTTTTAAAGGTCGAGTTTTAACCTAAATAATGATAAAACATCGCCGTCATGGTATAGCTGAAAACTTGCTGAATGTTGCATTAAACCATGAAAAATGCAAATTCAACTTTTATAACAGACGAATTTCACTTAATTATTCGAAAGGTAATGATAGTATATAATATTATAGCTCACATAAAAACCTTGCATTCTGATTGGTTAGCAAGCCGTATACATCAGGCTATGTATACGTCTACAGCCGTATACATAAAGCATAGTTTTATCCCGTATGGGGCCCCTGGGACAACAAATCATCATGGCCGCCTTCTTTCCGCTTCGATTGAAAAAGTAACAAAATGAAACAATGTCTAACCCGAACATGTTTTAAATGACGTAAATAAAATGATATGTAATATATTTGTTTAAATAACAGAAGGGAAGTAAATTAAGAAACAAATCTACTCAAATATCAGCGATAGAAGGCACGCAAAAGGGGGGTGGTTCTGGTCAATAATGTCAGTCTCAGGTCACAAATCCTGTATGATTTTTTGTGTCCTCTATAAAAGTTTGTCAATGCACAAAACAACAAACGAGAATCTTGATCTCAAGCGCACTAAAAGTTAATAAATACATGTATGTACCTACACTGCATCATCATTCACTCATCAGTCAAGACATCGTCAAAATCCGTTGATATTCATTTTGATTTCCATCGTCCAAAATCCAATGATATTCATTTTAATGGCATCAAAGTGACATTACCGTCAATAACTAGTTTTCTAATTTTAATTCACTTATCAACGTCGACATCCACACATCAAGCTCCACCGATATTGAATTTAGTGCTTCGCAAACTTTTACCTTGACACTTCCCAGTTTAAGGATACAATTGGGTTATTTATTGAACAGAAGACGATTAATATTTAAAAAAGATAAATTTTCGCTGTTATTTAATATATAATAATGTTTCCTTATTTTTATTAATTTAATGTTCAACAAAAATATAGTTTGTTTTTATATAAACTTTAGTTATAAATCCCGAATGGGCCTCGATCGTCTAAGCGTCATAAAAGTATGGGGTTCCATAAGGGACAATATTTATTGAATATATTTTGATTTTATCAATAATAACGTAATTTGCCCAATTTCAGAGTGTAATTTTGTGTTATAAAAACTATTAATAAAAATGCATTGTTTTTAATATTATGCGTTCCCTTAAAACGTATATTTTCCAAACAAATACGGATAACTTGATCACGTATCAAAAAAAATTTACGCTATGTTCTTTCTTAAATATTTGTTTGTCCCGTAAAATATTCCTTATTTAAGATGTGACCTATAATATAATAGTTATTCCGGTCTTAGACAGGGTATATAATGTCACATTCACGGCTAATTCGTGAATGTGACATTATATATCCTGTCTAAGACCGGAATAACATATAATCTTCAGGATAAGAATACTATTGTACTTTAAGAGTTTTTGAGGTTTCAATTTTTTTTCAAAGTATCCATTTTCATAATAAAGTAGGCTAATTTGCAGAATATATTTTTTTGAAATTAACAATAATCACATCCTGTGAAGCGTATACATGAATAATATGTATGCATTAAATGTTATTTTAATTTATTGCTCAGTAAGTGTATCTCAACAAAATAGTCTTCTTCTAATGCAAGTCTATAGTTGACAATGTATAACACGTTTTGGTGATAAAGAACACTGCATTGTCAATCTTTATATTTAAATTGAATTTAATGTTACAATACAAACAGATAATATTTAAAACCAGTTAAAAGTGAAAAAATATCATAGCATATGACGTTAAGAGGCTTAAAGGAACACCATTGACCTTTTGTATTCACCTTATCAATGTAGCCTTGACCATGATGAAGGTCAATAATGATCAACAAAGAAGATCCTACGTCAATACCTGTTATAGTTAATTTACTATAATAAATACAAAAAATTAGAAGACGACCCTGACCCTTGACCTTCAGTTGTTTTTTATGATCATGGTCAATGATGACCAATAGTAAAGATTCTACATCAATATATAATATATATCGTTGCTGAGACATAGCTCTTACAAAGGTCCACCAAAATATACAATTCAAAACCTGAACATTTTGGTTTCGTACGGTTATGCACACAACCAAATATCAAAAATTCGAATTTGACATTGACCTTGTAATCTTTTCTTTAAGGTAGAGGTCATTGATGAGCGAAAGTGAAACCGCAATTTTCTATCACATTTGGTTAAAAAGATACATATTCAACTCGCAATAAAACAGGGAAGAAATCTCATTTATTGACCTGAAAAAAAGTTTCGCGTGTTATGTTTCAAAGTGTCTTAATCCTTTACTAACCAGCTGAAACAACTTTTCTTACGGTTTCTACGTTTATCTGAACATAAGCTTTTAGTGACAAGAGGGATATAACTTAAAAAAAATCCAAGTTGGCTGAGCCATTGTTAACAGCGAAGCGTAATGTCTAATATATGCATGGCACAATAATTCGTCCGAAAATGGCTGATTTCTGGTACAGATGAGCTCACGCGCACACATCTGTACTTGCTGCGTTATCCAATAAATACACGCCAGAAACAACTTTCACTCGTGATATAAATTTGTATGTCTTTTGGCTCGTTCCGCTGCGCTCCACTCGCGAAAAGACATAAAATTTCTATCTCTCGTGAAAGATCAACCGGTCTTTCCCAAAAACGTATGAAAGAACCTATTAGTCTGCGACATGTCACATCACAAAATTAATTAGGAAAACAGAAAAACATGGCGGAAAAAAGAACAAGAAACAGACAAAACATTAAGTCTTTCCAATCTAAAGTGAAAAGCTTAACGAGAAACAGACTTCCAGCATCAAGGATTTTCACTCCTCAACAGGCAAACCCCAACAATATTAAATAATAGGCAATAACTCGAACAAGAATAATTATACGTATAATGAATTTTAACACAGTTGTTATTATTAGTAGTAGTATTGTTGATGTTCAGAAACATGAATTTAAATAAGGTTTGAGATGCTTGTTAACTGCTATTTAATATTTATTATCGTTGTTAAATTCCTTCAAATTGAAGCTGATACGTAAATGTATCACTGCAACTGGAATGAAAGTACATAAACGTACTCGAGTTGTTTCGCTTAACATGCATTTGTCATGTGTTAAATATTTGATATTAATGTTTTGTAGAGTTTTATGGTTGATTCATTACAAAAATATTAATCCCTGCACCGTTTGGTCTGTCACCAAGAACCCCGTAAAATACACTTATTATCGACATATGTCATGTGTGTTATTGATATATATAGATTGAAAAAATCATTTCGCAAGTTAAGTAATGACACAGATATGGCACTATGTTGTTGATATTATCAGGTCATTAGTCATTAGACCATTAATGTAAGAAAAAAGAATCTAAGTGTACAAGCAATTTGAAATATTTGATAAGTCAATGACAGACAAAAAAGTGTTAAAACAGAATAGGAGACAACAGTACAAAACAATTAGTTAGTGGAACCTAGCTAAAAACATGGCATGAATCCAGGTGCTTCCAACGAGAGAGCAACTTCTCGTCGCATCACTGAGAACAAAATCTAATAATAAGTCATCGTCTGGGGTAGTTATAATCCAGTCAAAAGGAGAAAAGATGGTTTAGTCACACATAAAAAGTCAATATTTATCTGTAATACAGATACCGCGCAACGGTAAAAGTGAAGACGACGACCTTAAATGTTTTAATGGATGACTCGTCCGTTGTGATCCCTTGGCTAAGAATTTTTACTTAGTCAGCAGGCACCTCCATTAATACATTATCAATGTGCAATACATTATATAAACTAAATGGGTTCCTTAGTACCTAATAAGGAAGATGTTTACTCTACAAGCACGTGCTTTTGGAATATTGCCACACAAAAGAGGAATACTAAAAATAGAAAAAAAATAAAACCTTACTTTATTGTCGTTAATTTTGGTTTGCAACTTACCTTCAATGAGAATTTATAATATATCAATCATCGTTTTGGTCTATATATGCATTCAGCAAATTTTGAAAATATCTAATTAAAAGCAACAATTTAAAAGTCTTCAATGTATTGGGCGACCTCTAAAGGCAACCACAAGGGACCAGACATACCAACAAGTGCATAAAGTCAAAGGGAAACAACAACTTAGTTCTAATTCAGATAAACGTGAAGACATTAAAATTTAAACCCAAACCATAAAGTATAATCTAAATGTAATTAGCGTTATTTGTGCAGCGAACAAACAGCTTATGTCACTCTTTAGTCCGTTCAGACTACTTACTGAAAAATTATTATTAAGGAAAAGGAAATATAGCTATCATTTATCGAAAATAACTCATCGTTTTTAGAGATTGGTTTAGCAAAACGATAAATTAAGTCATATTAATGCCAATTGAACTTCTAAAGGAATACAAGCATTCTCTAGGAGGAACAAAGTCTTATTGCTGTAGTAGCTAAATAGTCAAGAGTAGTGTCTAGAAAATCAGAACACTGATGGCAATCAATATCTAGCATGAATTACACCAATGAGTCGAGATTGCAATTTCATTAGGCCACTGAACAAAAATGTTTCATGACGAGATATCGGCATAACAGATTGTTGTTTTATGTTTTTGCCCGACTCATAACCTTAATCAAAAGGACCAAATTAAAATGTGTTATGACATCTGGTTCCATTTCATATTCATTTGTCCTGAGAATTTCAAAGATCAGAAGGAACTCGACCTTAAAAATGGCTGTAGTATAAAATATAAACAGTAGACCCACGCGAAATAAAATAATGCGACCTGTTTTGGTAATAGTTATAGAGAACATAGTAAATCAACAAAATATATATAAAATGAAGTCTATTTGAATTATATAACACTGGTAATCTATTCGTATTTCCTCGTATTCGTAAAAATAATTCATTATTATAAACGACCATATGCAAACACATATATTTGAGAAAAAGTAAGACAAGAAACATCTTTTTTTTTGAAAACTTGTACTGTAGAAAAAGTCATAAGAAGCCATTTACAATTTTCCTAAGTTGTCTACACGTTTTTCGTCATATTAAGACTTATCAGTGCGTCCCAAACCACAACCATTAGAGAGCCAAAGAACAGAAGTAGATTTACCACGATGTGTGTTGCAAGTCATAACACTGGGCGTCCATGATTGTATGGTCTTTGAACTAATACGTTTACAGAAAACAGTAACGCAACTTTAGCAACTCCAATGAGACATCATTCTTTGTGTACTTACTAAATTGTTCGTTATGGTTTGCCAGTAGGATCATTTAAACTTACACAATAACAAATCGTATATAACTGACAATTATTTAACCACAATGACCACTAGTATCCTTTTGAAAAACAATAATATTACTCCATATGTATGTGTGAACATTAATTAACACATAATTATTTGACATCTATATATCAGTATATATTACAGGCACGAAATTAATTTATTCTATGTATTGAGAATTAAACTATTGTGATTTTACATTATCACTCAATCACTAGTTATCAATTAAATATGTTTCTTTGCACGTTACACTGTACGATAGTAAATATACGATGTGATTTTTCCGGCATTTTAAGTATGTGGTAACAAGTTCATATTACTGTCGAAATTGTATGTAAAACCTGTGATATAATTACTTAACTGCAATTATGAATTCTTTAATCATACCTTATTTTCTACTGAGCAGCATTTCAATTTAGTACTATACGAACACAACGATTCAGTTGTGGGAAGGTGATTGACTAGTGCGGATGACATATTATATTGCCATTAAAGCACCTAAGTTAACAAAAATAAGCAAGAGGTAATACAATATCTCCATTAAACGGGAAAAAGCTGAGCAGATCTCGATTTATTTCAATACTCACAATACTAACAAAGATTACGATGTCGAAACAACATCACATGTGACTTACTAGACTTATTTCCGTCTCTCCATGGTAAGAATAGGGCAGTAACATCATATGTAAGTTGGCTTAATAGTTTAATATCACATGATGTCAATTAAACATATATTAGAGTTTAAAGTTATCAACTGACTGTTCGCATTTGTCTCTACAAGGAAGTCTATACAGCCACCTTATTCCGTTTGAGAATACCATTTTTATAAATTTCGTATATAGACATTTGCAGACAATTCACTCTTGTTCACGCTAAACATTACTTAGCTTCTTATATTTTTATTAAGGGTGCAGGACACTTTCACGGAAAATAATTTGTCAATGAATTTTCTTTAAATTATCCAAATTTTTATGTTTTATGCGTTATCATATTTCAAAATGAAAAATATGGGTTTCGGAGGTTTTTTCGAGTGGTTGAGCACTGAAATTTTATATTTTCAGATAGATTATACAGAGAAGATAATTCAAAAGCACTAAAATAAAAGATTATAAAAATTCTTTCCAATGAAATTTTCTGAATTTTTGATATAATGTCAAGCAATTGGAATAAATTTTAGTGATGGAATGAAAAATAGCAATCTCTGAGTTGAATTTTTGTCAATTTGGTAAAAACTATTCAAAAACTGCTAAACAATGTTTTTTTTGGTCAAAATTACCTCCCTTGTTAAAAATTACATTATTTTTGACATTACCAAACTCATTTAAACAAAAACTTTTTATTTCAACCATTAATAAATTTATGATAATAATATAGGTACAAGACCTTAATTACTATTTTGAATTTTATTGAAATTAAGAAATTAATAATGAAAGAAATTATTATTAAAGTTACCATAAATGTTCTATCTATTTTGAAATTTTCATAAAAACATGTCCTGCATCCCCTTAAAATGAGAGTGCAGCATTAGTTTTAGATCTCGGAAAAAATCTATTGAAATTAATTTACTTTACTTTTATTCTTGGATTAAGATATATAAAACATATATAATACATATCAATAAAGATCAGCATACTTTTTTTTCTCTCCTTTTAAAAGTGTGAAAAATACAATAAAGTCTTGAATATGCATGTTTTTTTACTTTGTCTTTTTCTTAAATTCATGTATGCTTAGGTTGAAAGAAGAAGGCACGAAAACAACTGTCAACACTTAACGAAAGACAATGGAAAACGAGAAAAAACCAGATAGAGACAAAGATACACTTTACACGACTGGTTAATTAAGCACCTGTTTAGTTACTCGTTGCCACGTCCAGTTATCGAAAACATTTCCTGTCTAAATTGAAACCTATGTTCATATCTATTAATAATACTGAAGAGACGATTCTTGTTTCATGTATGTTGACTATTCAATTTTTAACATAGTTGTACTGTTCTGCTTTAAGCTTTAATAATAATCATTTGTTTATTCCTCCGTAAGACCACAATTTTTATATTAAGAAGCTAACTGTTTTAAAAGTGACAGTTATTATATAGCCCCTCGCAACTCAATAGATCAGTTCGATTTGTCAGCTCAATCTAGTCGATTCCCAGTCAGAATGGGTTTTTTTTAAATATATGGAAAATATCTGGAAAATCGATTATTTTTTTGACGGATATATTTAAGAAACAGAATCAGAAACAGAATCAGAGATACTAGACGGATACATTTAAGAAATATAATCAGAGATATAGAGGAGTACATCTGAAACAATAAGGTAAAGAAAGACAAAAAATACGATTAAAAAGAGTGGACAAAAGCAATCAAAAACACAACACAGAACACAAAAAAAATTAATAACACGAACCACACTAAAAATCGTTAGTGAGTGCAGGTTCTTCGAAGGGTAAGCAATTCTTGCTCAACGCTTGGCAAGATTTGTATCTAAAAGGTACAAATTCAGTTGGTAGTTTTATTCGGAGGTAGCCATTAAACAGAACGGAGGTTGGTTACGGCAAACACAACAAATCAAGGCGATTTAGGACGCAGATATCCCCAACAGTTAATTAACTCATGATGGCGATCGTACAATTTCTAAGTGATGACATAAATCTTACTACTGCCAATCCCTGTTTTAGTAGTCTTTCTGATAGCAGACACTATTTATATGAATATCTGGCTATTGAGAACCTGTTTAATACGGTGATGTATATTTCATATTCAGTTCCTGCTGATATGTTGCTCCACAAAAGGAAAATAAATTACTTCTGTCGTAAGTTTACTCTCAAAATGTACTGTCAATTGTTAGATGTAGATCAATGTATGAGACAGAACTAGCTATGTATGTGATGTCATTATGTGCAAGTTTAATGTTCTGGATGCGATCAACAAAGTAAAAAATCTTGGATTGTTCAATTACAACATGTCATCTATGTATAAGGAAACGGGAAATTAAAGGAAAGGGCTAAAATAGAGTTTTTCAGTTAAAAACACGTCTACCGAATATGTTAAGTATGTCATAAATCACAAAGTCAAGTGTTCAGATGATTTCAGTAAAAGAGAAAATTTTTGTAAGAATCAGAGTGGTTCGTGTTGCAATATGATTATTTCTTAGAGAACACATACGAAGAAGTTTTGACATTTTTTACCTATAACTGCATGTAGTAGCTTTATTTCTTTCTATTCCATTTTGAATGTTTCATGGAACTATTTTATTTTAATATTTTGATATATAACTTTATCTACTAAAATAGGAAATGTCGGCTATTTGACAACCAATACATAATATTTTTTTAATTCCTATAGAAGGAATCATATAGGCATATTTATCAATGTGCTTGGATTCAAAGATTTGACGAATTTGAGTTGTTCCACTTTACATTTGATTTTAATTCATTTATAGTCTGTTAAATTGTGCGATATTAGCGTCAACTCGGGTTTTAATATCGGTTGATGCTTAAGGTATAAATAACGGACACAATATCTTATAATATTTGGCTCAAAAATAAAATACCATAAGGACATATTTTTATATTTATTTATTTTTTAAAGCAAAAAAAAAACACACACACAAACCGAAAGTCAAGCGGCAATTACAAATTCGGATAAGAATTATAAATAAACGAAAATAAAATAAACTAAAAGCAGAAAGACGATTTATCCGGATTTAACATACACAATGATTGCAGCCGTGTTCTACCAGCCAGTGACTAGCGCATTCTTTTGAAAAATGGTAGAATTACCTTATGATTTGCCATGGTACAACACAAAGTCAAGAAGAAACTTTCTCTATATAACTCTGGAAAAATTTCTTTTTTGAGAGATGCATCACTTAAATAAGTTCAACTGCAAATATATCATGTGAAGGGATAACACCCACTTAGATACAACTGACTGATGATGTAGTACCTTATTAATCAAGAACAGAGTCCAGTCTAGAAAATCGAGAATTCTGATCGCAATATCTAGCAATAAAACAACTATGAATTTTATTGAGACATTTTGTATTAAGGACTAAGTTGATACCATTAGTGAGGTTTTGAATTTCAAAGACTGAATTAAAGATTATATTCACACGGTCACCAAATTTAACACTAACAAGACATCATGTAAAAAGCATGCAGTGGCAAGAGGTCTCGATCAGTACTTTTCCTCTTATTTAAGGACGTTGCTTCATAAAGAAACAAAAACAAGTAAACAAGGAGAGGATCACCACGAGTAATTAAAGTTTGTTTTTCGAGTTTATGTTTATTTAAAATTCATATTTTAATGCTTCTTGTTTGTTGGTCAATACAACAATTTTAAGTGCAGCGAATAAAACAAAGATACAAAGTCAGATTCCCGCAGAGCAGAGGAAGACTCATCTGATGAATTCGATGAATTATTTAAACAGCTCCTAAGTTTGTCAAGTCAAACAAGTTTGTTTGAGAACAAAAACATTGCCAACATTTGATAAATGAAACTCATCTACAAAGACACACAAATATTTACATCATTTCTTTTTTTGCCTTTTTGTGTTTTGAGGCTTTTTATGATTTGTTAACCATTGTTCTTTGAACCATTAACTTTTAAACTTTTAATGTTATGTAAAATACTATACCGCATATCTATCTTGTTAATAAATATGCTACAAATGTTTTACTCTTGTTGCTTTTTTCACCACATTCAACATTCATATAATACAAAATATACATTTACAGTAACTGTTATGAATTTTGGAATAGCGTATTGGTATATAACTTCCCATTAACCCTTTCATAAATAAAGGGAAACTTTAAATAGTGATTTCAAGGAGTTTTTTTTTTACTTTTCTCGACGTACACACGCGAGAACTTTGAAATCTTTACAAAAGACATTGCGAACTGACACCAATGGACATGTCCCTGATAATATTAAATTCGAATCATGTGCACCATTTGCTTTCACTGTACAAAGTCAAAGTGTATAAAGTCCACAAAACAATGCCTCAGCAACGATAACAGAGAATTAAGTTACATCAACCTCCTTCAAAAACATCAAGTGCCATAACTCAACTGAGAAGAAAATTGCGATATGTAAAGGTTGTAATAAACTTCAATAATACGAGAAACGTTCTATAGACAAACAATACCAATTAAAAAAATTTGGTTTTATAGTTTAACTTTATAGTTTGAAAGCTTATGCACGTAAAACTCAAATGATGTTTGCGAATGTTTTTTTTCAAAACTTAAGAAGGTCTTTCATGATTGAGAAAAAAGATTCGTTCTCTTGTTTAAAGTTTTTGCTGCACTTAAACTTGTTAGATATATACAGAAGTTTAGTTTGTAATAGATGGGAGAGGTCGGTGAAAGACCATAGCTGTATGAATGAAAACAAGCGTATGTCTTAACTATATCAAGATAACCTTATTAATCCTAGAATTGTGTCGTGTCGTAAATATGGGAAACAATACGTAAATTATGTACGGTAATACGGTTGTGATATTCTTTAAATTGTAATCGTATAATGATATTTTATATAAACCGTGTATATCTAATGCTGGATATAAATGGTACATATATTACATGATTCCCACATAACTGAGACGCTATCATATAATTAGCTTGTTATGAGGTTGACCACTTATATAAATTTAATATTGAATATTAACATATTTGAATGAGGTGAATAAGAAAATTGTTCTATTAGGACAAAAATGCAGATATCACGCTGTTGTGTATACAGTACCTGCACATGTTTACACAACACTGACTGATAGATAACTGATTGCTGACAAAATTTGGAACTCTGACTGATAGAGACTAATGCGTCGGACCAAAATTATGAATCTGCCATTACCTTGGTAACCGTAAGCGATCAATGCGATCAGTAAAATATATGAATAAATCGGTCAGTATATTGACGGATACACATAACTTGAATAAATTGAAGATGAAACAAATTATACGTTATTTGTATATTTCATGTGCAGTTATCATAAAAAAATGCAAGTATTCAAAATAGAAGTTGACAAAAATGTCTCGTTTCAAAATAAATAAAATAAATAAAAATAAAAAAGAAACTATTTTTTATATTATGTTATGAAGCATATTTTTCTACGGCAGGACATTTCTGCGTGTCGAGCTATGTTAACCTTTACAAAAATCCGTATAATTAAGTCACATCAGTAGAGACGAGGTAAAGGGTTTTTCTACATCAATAATTGGTCCTCATTTTGTTTAATTCCTGCGACTCTTGATATTGTTTTATTTTACTTTATGTGACATGTTACATGTATATGTGAAAATATTAAGCCGACTCGTCCACCCTCCAAAATCAGTAACAGATTTATTTCACATTTATGTCTCTTTTTCACACTCATCATTTTTACACGCAGTTAGAAAAAAAGTTGCTTAAATGGAATCTTTTTTTTTTTAATTGCAACATTAAAACTTCAATTATAAAACTGTTATGTATCAACAATTGTTGAACTGTTGAACAAGAATTGACAATCAAAACACATTGTTTACTCATTGTTTACAAACATCAAGCTGAAAATATTGTAAATTATATAGCGATTCTTGTCGCAAGTTTTATTTTGACATGCAATTAAAGTAGCTAAATTATATATTTTCAATTACGCTGGGTCTTTTGATTGTTTAGGGTTTCATGCCGTCCAATTCTTATTGGGGTCCGGTGGGAAGAAGCCGAAGTACAGGTTGACAGGCATGTGATAAATAGTAAATGACTAACCAATCAGACACCGAGACCGCAATAACACCAGTGTAAAAAGTTTGCAAATACTGCTGTTAAGTGTAAAATGTGTTAAACAAAAGACGTTTTATAGTACGAAATACCAATTTTTTTAACGAAACGTTTGTCATTACAGTCATATCGATAAAACAGAACCTTTTCAAAACCTGCCCTTTAGGAGCGCATTTCAATTTTGACTAGTGCTCATTGTAATTGCAATCAGGTAACAAAAAGTATACACCCGTCATTTGACAGTCGGCCATGTGACATTATTAGTTTGTGCGTTAAAATCTACCTACAGTACTTGAGATTGAAAACGCAACACTGTTATCAATCCGTCAGCGATCCGTCAGCGTTCCAAAATCCGTCAGCGATCAGTTATCAATCAATCAGATCAGTCAAATCGTTCCCAATCCGTCAGATCGTTCCCAATCCGTCCATCCGTCAATTGACGGATTCGGAACGATTTGACTGATCTGACGGATCGATTTGGACTGATCGCTCCAATCCGTCCTTTCAACTTCCGGTAAGTGAAATCAATATTTCGAAATGTGAAAATTCGTTTCGCTTGCAAATATAAGTATACAAATGTCAACTGTTATGTCCTCATTTATGGCTCGTTTAACCTAATAATAAGGCTAAAGCAGGTCTAAAGTTATAAATAATACGAATGGAAATTCCCCCGTTATATATATGCATCTGTGACGAAATATAAACATCACATAGTGTCATTTTATTAACAAAATAATTGAAACAAAAATACACACACAATGACTTGAAACAAATTGACCTCGCGTGCCAAGGCGTACGTCTCGTATTTGTCTTCGAATTTTTTAAAGCGGAAAAAGTCGAGTCTAAAGTTATAAATCATCAATGGAAATTCCCCAATATATAACTAATGCATCTGTGACGGAATATAAACATCACATAGTGCAATTTTATTTAAAAAAAAAGAAATGGAAAAAAACACACACACAATGAATTAAAAAAATATTTGACCTCGCGTGACAAGGCGTACATCTCGTATTTGACTTTGAAATTTTTTAAAGCGAAAAAAGCGAGAAAGACGAAGGCGGAATAGTAACATTTTTTTTACGTCTCGCTATCGCGTTACCATTATTTGTATGTATGATTGAAGTTAGTTTAACACTATTTTCAAACATTATATTAGTCTATTTAATATGGCGTCGATTGTTTATAAGGAAGAGCTGCAGTACCCAACGAAACAGGAGACCTTCAACAGGAAAACTCACTTTGCAAATTTAGGGATGAGTCGAGCACACCCTCTCGCTGTAGGGGTCGAACAGACAACTCAATGATCAATACTAGATTACTGCTACCTTAACCACCGCGGTCGAGGTTTTTTATTACAAACGCGTAAAAAGATCATTTGTCGTGGATTGATCAGATTGTGCCACAATTCATAAAAATTCCGGTGTATAATACTGAGAAAGATTTACGACAAAAGCGAATACATCTATCTATATATTTTATTCACTATCTAATTGTGTCACATGAATTTACACAGAATTAAATGTCAAATAAAGAATAAACGCGTTTGTATATAGAAGCTTACGAGTTAAAGACGCAAACATGTAAGCATAATTTTAAAATAAATTCCGCTTTCGCATTTTAGCCGTCACAATTTGTTTATTTTATGATGTCTGTGATAGTCATTCGATATTTAATGATATATAAGTATAAATGGTTTCCTTTAAATTCGGAAGTGTTTGAAATTAGTTACTAGGTATCACGTTTTTTTTGGAGGGATGTGGTTCAGGAAATAATAGAATTGCCGCGAACCATAGTGACGTGTTTAGAGAGTACTTGCACGCTAAGGATCTCTTTTGTAGATTTCGAAAAGGAGAAGGCTTAAAAATTTTCCGCCCATACCCATACCAGTTATTTTTCCAGTTGAATTCAAAATGTTTGCCCCTTTTTCCATCTTTCTCTAATTGATTGACCTCGGTGGCCGAGTGGTTATGGAAGTCTACTATTGATCACGTTGTCTGTCAACACCGAGGTTGCGGGTTCGAGTCTCAAGGCGGGCAGGGTATACTCGACTTAATTGACAAGGATTGCCACTTTTCCTACCGAAGGACCGGGGTTTTCTCCGGGTACTCCGGCTTCCTCCTCCAATAAAAACTGGACGCCATAATATAGCTGCAAAAATTGCTGAAAGTGGCGTTAAACAATATATAAACAAACAAACAAATCTAATTGATATTTAACTTATTCTCGTCATGAATAAAGCTGAACACCCTTGCTGAAAGAAAAGCAAGCATCAAATCAATCAATCAATGAAATAAGTTATTCAAATTGAATGAAAATCTTTTAAAGGGTACGTTTTGAAAAGGTTCTGTTTTATCGATATGACTGTAATGACAATGTTCAAACCGATCTTCATAGACCTAGGGAATTAATGACGTCTTGTTAAAAGAATTTCGTACAATAACACGTGTCTATCTGTAACACATTTTCAGGCTTAACTGCAGTATTCACAGACAAGTCTCCCCGGCGTTATTAGGGCCTCAGTGGCTGATTGGTAAGTCATCTACTAGTTATTACATGACTATAAACAGGTTGCGGATTTTCGAACGACTGCAGATAGGGTGTGCCCGACTCCAACTGTATTGACTTGTCCGTTTTAACCCGTGTATTCCGGCTTCCTCCCACCTCACCCCCAATAAAAAATGGACGCCTTAAAATAAATGAAACAATCCAGCGTAATTGTAATTATACTTTTTAATGTCTTATTGCCTGTCAAATAAAACTTGTGACCAGAATCGCTGTATATTTTACAATACAACTTTTTGTTTAGTAAACAATTTGTTTTGATTGACAATGCTTGTTCAACAGTTCAACAATTGTTTATACACAACAGTTTTATAATTGTATTTAAAAATGTAATCTAAATAAAAACACGTAGGCATACATTTAAGTAACTAGTAATGCTGTCAAAAAGAATCCACGTCTTTTCCTGAATGAAAATAAATCTGTTACTGATTGGGGTAGTCGAGTCGGCTTAATATACGACCAAAAAAATGTACATGTAACAAGCCGCAGAAAATAAAAGAGGCCGAAATCAAGAGTCACGGAAATAAAAAAGGAGAATCAATAAAGGATTACGAAAATAAAACATTTATCTCGTCGCTACTGATGTGCCTTAATTAGAAGTTTTTTTCTAAGATTTACAGGGCGCAACCCGCATGTCCTGTTTGAAAGAAATTTGCTTTATTATATTGTTTGTTTGAATGGTGTTTTAACGCCACTTTCAGCAATTTTTCAGCTATTTCATGGCGTCCAGTTTTTATTGGGGAGGAAGCCGGAGTACCCGGAGAGAACCCCCGAACTGCGGTAGGAAAACTGGCAATTCTTGTCAATTAAGATAGGAGTCGAGTACACCCTGCCTGCAGTGAGAATAGAACCCGCAATCTCAGTGTTGACAGACCACGTGATCAATAGTAAACGAACTACCGTGACCACTTGGCCACCGAGGCCCCGCTTTATTATATAATATAAAGAAAATACTTTTTCTTTACATATGCTTACTTGTGTTATTTTAAGAACGAGACATTGTATTAACTATTCTTTTGAATACTTGCGTTTATTTTATTATAAATTTTATTACAAATGCATATATAATATACAAATCACGCAGAATTCGTTTTATCTTTAAATTGTTAATGTATACGTATCCATCAATAAACTGACCGATTTATGCATATAAATAAATGACGGATTCTGGATCACTCTGATTGAACTGATCGCTGACGGTTACCAAGGTAATGACGGATTCATAATTTTGGACGGATGTATTCATCATCAATCAGTCAGCGATCCGTCAGCGTTCCAAAATCCGTCACCAATCAGTTATCAATCAGTCAAAGTGTTGCGTTTATGGGTGCAAGTACTGTACATATCTAATTTCGTTGCAAATGGACAAGTTGACGTTTAGAAGGAGTGTGGTAAAAATGCAACCGTTACAAAATGGCATAGTTCACGAATGTTTCATGACGATCCCTCGACTTCTTCTACAAATACAACCGGTGGTAAAAACTATCTGACCAGAAAGAAGAAAAAATAATAAAAATAAAGAATAATAAGAAGAAATCAATTCGTCCGGGACTTAATAAGAACTTATTTCATTGATTGATTGATTGGTTGTTTGCTTACTTCCAATACGCAGTAATTTAGTTATTTTAAGATGAGAACAATTTGAAAAAAACAATAAATTACAGAACGATGGTGCAAAAGGCAAAATTTTGAATTCCAATGGACAAATATTATGTAGGGATTAGGGCGGAAAGTTAACCTTCAAGCTTGCTCTGTTTTAAAAGCTACAAAAGGGATTCTTTTTGTGCAAGAAGAGTGGCACTCTCTAACACTTCACCCACAATCATCCGCTGCCAGGATTTGTCCTATTTTAACCTGAAGACCTACTCCACAACACTCCCGATTTTAAGGAACAAATATTCTTATATATCAGTAAATATCGGACTCCTATAACAGCCAGCGTAAAATAAACCAAACATTAATTAAAATATCATCTTCCATGAACATCAACTATTTATGATTTTATTTTAAGTAAACAAAAAAGAAAGAAACAAAACTTATCTTGGAAAAATCGTCCGTTATTTTAAACACTATGTGCAAAATTTACCAATCTTATTTAAGTATTACTGCAAGAAGCGTTTTCAATATTAAAAGTACTTTGCCATTGATATTTTATAAAACGAAAACTCGAAATTGTGCAAAAAAAATGCAAAAAGCACAATTGATTTTCATCTAACATTTAGATGTTCGCATCTTTAACTCGAAATTGTCTATATGCAATCATGTTTAGACGTTTATTATTAATTTGATATTTAATCATTAATAGTTCATATGGGAAATGAAATAGTTAATACAAAATATAATATATGTTTACGTTTTGTCCTTAATCTCATTTAGTATCATACCGCAGAATTCTTCGGAGATGTTTCACAGAAAGAAAGCTTTCTTCAAATTGCGACATATGATCTTTTTAAGCGTTTATACTAAAGAAAACGAAAGAAAAGTGTGTGCGCGACTCATTCCTAAATTAGCAAATTGTACTAGTTGTCCTGTCAAAAGTCTGCCGTTTCGCTGCGTACTCCAGCTCTTCACTATAAACGCTCGACGTCATATTAAATAGCGCAATATTATTTTAAAAAACGATGTTAAGTAAACTTAAAACAAACGTACATGCAAATAATGCTAACACGAGAGAGTAACGTGAAAATAATTGTAAATGATTATGCCTTCACGTTTTCCGCTTCATACAATTTCAAAAAGAAATAAATTTTCCATTTATATCATTTGCAATTTGAGACTAATTTAAGCCTTACTATTAGGTAAAATTTAGGTAAAACGAGCCATAAATCAGAAAGCAAGTTGACATTTTTATACTTCTAATATTTGCGAGTGAAACAAATTTTTCATTTCGAAATATAAATTTCAGTCACCGGAAGTTTAATCGACGGATTGGAGCGGTTAAAGCAAATCCATCCGTCAAATTAGTTAAATCGTTCCAAATCCGTCACTTGACGGATGAACAGATTGGGAACCATCTGACGGATTGCAAGCGATTGGACTGATTGATAACAAATTGCTGACGATTTTTGAACGCTTACTTATCGCACTGACGGATTCTCTAGTACTGTCGCTACAGAGTTACTTCTTTTAATAATCTTATAATTGCGATTCAGCGTATGTGTGGTGTGGGTGCTGTATGTAATGAAGGCGATAACAATACGTCATGTTGATACAATGTGACTTTGTATCTGTATCTTACAGTACTTTAAACTGAGCTTTTCCGATTCTTGCTGTAGCAACTATCGTGTCACATCCATAGTTTTATGGCGAGAAAAAAATGCTCATTAGATCGCGACAGGATTTGGAAAGTTTACACAAATCCTCATAAACATACAAAACAATACACTTATTCTAGCATTCTATTAATTATAATATTAAAATATGAATAAAAAATACAGTATTGTAAGATTTTTTAATGAAAAAGGTAAAATAGTCATTGATGTTAAACGAAATGTAAACACATGCTAAGTGTAATAATGCATGATTCCAATAATTTTACTTAATACTCAGTTACAACAAATAAAAAATCACAAAAGAAAAGAGAAATGTGTCTACTCTACATTAATAAATCTACTAAATCAGTTTAAAAAATGTGGACAAAAGAGAACAATCTGATTACATCTTTAAATTGTTCTCCACTTCTGGTAGTCGTACATTTTAAGTCGCTTTTCCAAATAAATGTTATTTTATTTTATTTTTTTTTAATTTTTTTTTAAATTAATATTTTTTCAAATAAATTGAAAATAATATTAGACAATGAAATAGTGAATAAACTATATACTGTAAAACACTAAAATTTCGCATGAAACCATAAAATATCGCATGATATAAACTTTCGCGGACTTCGCGAGGAGGTAACTAATGCGTTTGAAACGATTTGACTGATCTGACTGATATATAACTGATTGCTGACGGATATCAAGTACTTATCAATTCACTACAAAATCGTTTCTGTTAATAATCTTAAACTTGCGATACAGCGTATTTGTGTGGTGTGGATGATGTACACGATGAAAGCGATAACAAGACATCATGTTTATATAAGGTGAATTCGTATCTGTATCTTACAGTACTTTAATCTGAGTTTTTCATATCCTTGTTTCAGCAGCTATGTATTTGATTTGTTGTTGGATTGCGAGAAAAAAAACTCATTAAATCGCAGCAGGCTTTGGAAATATGTACGAAGTTCCTGATAAACACACAAAATAATACACTTTTTCTAGCATTCTATTGATTATAATATTAAAATATGAATCAAAACTTACAGTGCTGTAAGATTGTGGAGTCCAATAAAATTCTCTTTTTCAATAGAGGTAATTTTGTTAGAGCCCAGCCACCTGTAAAAGAACAACGAAATGCTTAATAATTTTTAGTTGTTTTGTCATAATGGTCTAATATGCAAAACATAAGATAAATAGTTTTTTATTGTATAACTTTTAAATATGTTTTATTATTTTTGCATTAATATGGAACAATAAGTTTAATTCATAAGACAGTATTGTTGACTAAACTGTTTTTATTTTGACTGCCAAAGGATGTGCCCCACGTCTCTTATTTATAATGTTGATACAAATACATGTACCAGTAAAATCGTTGCAATTCATCGAGGAAAATATTGGTGGTTTATAATGATGAAACAACCCGTTCTATAAATTAAAATTATTGCCAGGGAAATTCATTGTTTTACTTTTTCAGTGAACTGATGAAGAACAAGCATTTTAAATTAATCTTGAAAAGTGTCTTGCCTACCTGATTTGTTAAGCTATGTTATATTTTTCAGCCAGATTTTATAATGGTCTTAGAACCGATTTTTCTACTATCTTATATATGATTTCTATCACATATACAATGATATATATCAGTTCAATCAACAGAAAATCATATTATCACATATGGTACACTGTATAATTTTCCACTGAATCAGATGTAAGTTTTGAGTTAAAATATGATAAAGACATGGCGAAAAGTGATGATAAATAAAGAATTATCACTAGTTATTGGTATTTGTTTACTACAGGAAATAAATATATAAGAGCATTTATCCCTGAATCGTTTAGAAGGTTTTAGTAAAGTCACTTTAGAAACAAAGATATGTTTAGAATATTTCCGATAGGAAACTTTAGTTATATATGTTAAACAAATTTTAAATAATTGCGAAGGTTTTGTTGTTGTACTAATGCATTAATCTATCTATTTTACTTATACTCAGTTACAAACAAACAATCAAAATACAACTAAAAGGAAATGTGTCTACTCAACATACATAAATTTACTATTTCAGTTAACAAAATGTGGAGAAAAGAGAACAATCAAATTACATCATAAACTTGTTTTGCACACCTCGTAGTCGGCATAAGTCGCTTTTGCAAAATCTGAATGACCTTTTATTCAACACTTAGTGAACAGTAGCCTATAGGTTTGAAAACAATCTGCACGATAGTAATTTCTTGAGAGACGTCAATACTCTCTACTTTAATAAAAGTAAAACTACATTTTATATTTTATTACATTAGCTATATACAATTAGGAGTTACACATGTATACACAGTTGTGTTTTTTTTATAGAATGGTTGACAAACAACAGTCTGAACTACTCCAGCTATACTCAAGACCAGAACAATCTAACTAACAATTTGGGAAAGAGAATGGCTAGATCGGACGTTTTGATTGCTACAGGAACAGTATAAAAAAGTGGCAATTTCTAAGAAAACTGTACCTATTATTCCAGCTGTATTTGTTCAATCGACTTATCAGTCAGTCAACACGAACCAAATACCACAGGACAATAATGACACATTCCGAATTAAGACAAAGAGACCCGATACAAAGAAGAAACCAGAATGTTAGTCAGTATGATAAAAACATTCTTGCATGTCGCAATATTATCAGACATATAATTAAATTTCATAAAGACATTAAGCATGGTTTAACCTACCAAAATCCTTTTAAATGTCTCTACTAAGACATGAGCATAGCTGAAATTTGCTGCACGTTTTGGTTGTCGGTTCTAAAGTTTACTTTTTTCTAAGATTTTAATTTGAGTGTTTTTCATCGGCTACAAATAGGCATCAAAAACAAACACAACATTATAAAGATACAAAAATAACCAACGTTAGAATTCCGTATGTCGTTACTTTTCAATTGTTGCAAGGAAATATTCACTGAACAACCATAGCATCTTTCTTTATAAAGAACTTTAACCCTGATAGATTAAACAAACCTAATCCACAGGCACTAATCGTCCAAAATATTTAGTGTCATTTCGCAACCTTAGACAACTAAAATAGGATTTTTCAGCAGACCTATTTGCAGTAATGTGAAAAACAAACAAAATATTTCAAATATTTGACTTTTGTCACCAGTCATTCAACGGCTGAAAGTTGCGTTAAGCATCATTCAAACAAACAACCCTAAGACGATGTTTTAAAATTCATTCACGTATAATTGAGTATAGTAGGATTATCGGTTCTGTATCATGTATAATGTTTGATAGAACCACAGAATTTATATGTTTTGTACATGGATTAACTGCACCGTCATTATTACATGACAGGTAAGAGTGACACAGAGAGTACTTAAATATTTCTATGTCTATTTACATTTTATCTTTCATTAATTATTCAATTATATTTCATCATTTTATCTACGGGGTTACATATAATTTATGTCCTACTTATCCATCCTGATATTGTTGCATTGTTTGGTTGGTTGATCACATTTGTTGTTGACCATGTTTGTAAGTATACAGTTTTGGGTAATTTTTTATCCTTTATAAAAACATGTTTAAATTAATACTAATTAAAACAATAGCATGACATACTGAAGATTTTTTTAGACTTTGTTGTTATCCAAATATGTGTCATGTTTGCTGGACACGTTGTCACACTGACTATTGGCCTTAGAGTGATTGATAAGTAATATGTTTACTGGGTAGTGTATTCATGTAATTCAAATGAGCTCATAATTTATCGGATAAAAGTATAAGTAAAATTTAGTGTTGTTGTTGATGATGATAATGTATAGATGGATATAAAGAAACATGAAAAAACAGGTATTGAGCTATTAATTAACTGATATATAAAATGTTGCATCTTCGTAAAATTCCTATAGGAAACCGGATATGCACAATTACCACCAATTGGAAATAAAATTGTCGAATTTGGAAAAAATCATTCTCTAATCGATATCTACAAAACAGTTATAACGTTTTAACGTGTCACTCTCCAAATACTTCACACTGGCATCCATTATCCGCAATTGTTAGCAGTTCTGAGGGTAGAGCACTGTAATTCTAACAGTTTATTACAATGAATGAAATCACAAATCATATAAGTCAAAAACGCTAAAACTAAGTATTTTGTAGAAGTTACAATAACATAAAGATCACATAATTTGGATTAATCGGATTAAAATGCTGTGGGCGATTTTAAGCTGCAAAATATTGTCAAAAGTAAAAACACAATTTTCTGTTGGTTTTATTATATATGTGTTTATATAATATATCGGATTACAATAAAGACACACGAAGTATTTAACTGTCCAATAAGATTGTTTGTTCGTTTGTTTGATGGTGTTTAATACCAATTTCAGCAATTTTTCAGCTATATAACGGCGTCCAGTTTTATTGGTGTGGAAGCCGGAGTACCCATGGAAACTCCTGACCCGCAGTAGGAAGACTGGCAGTTCTTGTCAATTAAGATTGGAGTCCAGTACACCGTACTTGCAGTGAGAATCGAACTGTCCAATAAGAAAAATGAAATGTAACTATTTTACTAAGGTATTTAGGTACAGATAGGTTAACCATTTTGCGGCGAACTTATGCAGATTGATGAGTGCTGGTAAAGGAATCCTTACAGTCTAGAATTTCTATAGCCAAACCAGCTACTTTAGGGAATATTAACATGTCTCTATTTATCACGTCTACAGACTTATATGGGTAATCAACGAAAACAAGCTGATGTCATCAGCAAATACATTTTTGGTAAACATTATTTATCTAACATTTTGTGTAAGAAAAGATAAAAACGTATATAAATTATATAAAATAGAGACCATTTAATTATGTCGCATTCTGACATTAATTTTTAAAAACGTCTTAAATAATATCCATAGTTGCATTAAGCCTCTTAAACCAAACAGTTTTATTGTTTATAAAAAGCACATCTACTTAACCATTGCTAATGTTTAAAAACAAACTATCCATGCTTCTTTTTGGTCGGCTACATCATTTTCTAATTAGTGTGGACATAAAGCAAATATTTAATTAGTCAATCAATCCATCAATTAATCAATAAATCAATAAATCAATTAATCAATTAATCAACCAATCAACATAATAACTGTATGACTCAGAAACTAGTTACGTTACACACAGAAACGTGTTCATGATAGCAGTAAAGTTGTATTTGCTTATGGATATACATTTATTAAATAAGAATATAGACTAATAACTAACAAGCTCTATGACGGCAAGTTCTGTTTGTAAAAATAGTTGCGTTTAGTGACTGCACAAACAGGCGACGCTTCATTTTTACTTTTGCTCTCGAAATCATTACATGATTTTCTCTTTTTAATGTGTAGATAACCTTATTCGTATTTGAAAAAACGTTAGATTTTAGATTTTAAACTAAGATTAGAGTCTAGCACACCCTGCCCGCAGTTAGATTTGATACGGGAACCTGTGTTGACAGTCGTGGCCAATAGTAGATGATTAACTAACTTAACTAGCAACTCTGCCACTCGGGCACCTAGAAGATTCAAAGATACTCCAGAAAGTAGTTTACTTGAAATAGGATTGTTGTTCACTAAATTGATGAAAATGAAGGATTACTGACAACCCTTGAAGTCGTTCCTACGAAAATGTATGATCTCTATTGGTTGATCGTTTTATTGTCTCTTTCACTGTGACTGACCTCCTTTTGTGTTTGTAGATTTACAGATATATTTACTATTAAAAGCATGATGTGTTTGACTAGTTAGAAAGATTATGACCAATCGCCTTGAACACCTAATTTACATTGTAAGCCAAGAAGACTTCGTATTGCTTATTTCAGTGTTGTCTGTTTTGCGTTTTGATGCATGTTGATAGCCAATTTAGTAATGTGATACGCAGATTTCTTTGTTTATTTTGATTACTGACTAAATGTGTACAAGTTATCATTCCTTTGATTGTCAAATTGGAATTTACCTTCTCTAATTTTGACGAAATATTTCAACCACTTGACCGGCGTGGAAATTTTTTTCTCGTCACAAGTGAATTTGTTGTTCTTAGCAGTTGATTAGTTAAAAATAATAACGTCAACATAAGAACTCGTGACGTCATAAACAAAACACCTTCCATGTACCGCGTATTCATGTCATAAATGTAAAATTGGGGTTGGGAATATTTGTACTTCTTTTCGCAAATTTACCACTTTTTAAAACTACAGAAACATAATCTTACTTTAGTACTCTTGGATTATTGGATTTCTCCAATCTCGATTGTTAAATTATGGAAATTTAGGTCCACGTCAAGATGCGGACTTAAAATGCCATAATTTAAGTATTTCAATTGGAGAAATCCGATAATCCACTCGTACCAATGTAAGGTCCTATATTTATCAGAGCACATTTTAATAATAATTAAGAAATAATAGTTGTAGTTATTGTTGTTTTTTGTATTTGTTTTATGAACATATTTTAAGACATACAACATTAAAACTGTTTTTAATTTACTTGTCAATAGACATGTAATATTATGAAAACATTTTTTTATTTAATATTTTTTTAAGTTGGCAACCAACTTGTAATTGTTCATTCTATACTTTAAAACACTATGTACTTTCCTACCGACTTCCTTGCATTTGACTATTTTTTAGTATTGTGTCTTAATTTGTTATACAAATTTTATTATATTTAACATACAAAACCTACATAGCATGCATATACGACCAGCAACGTTTTACAATGTTTTGCTCACTGACACACCCAGTAAAGATTGTAACTATAATACGATAACATTGCATTTTGTTTGTATCGTTAACACGATAAGAATGAAAATGATGTGTGTGTGCACGGTTTAAATAAACTCATAAAAACATAGTTCATATATGTTAGAGAAGGCAATCGAGCGAGATAGTTCACTTCTACTTTGGCCTAAATATACAATTGGATACTCATTAATGATTATATGATTATCGTATAAATATGATGGGTTTAACTCTGTATATCTAATATTCAAAAGTTTCCGGACCAATTGAGTACATGATTGTAGCAATTCTCAGACCTTTTGTAAGTCACGACTGCATTACTCGTGACTTTGATTTCTATGATATATACAAAAACTAATGGATTATATTACTGTATCAGTATAACATATCAAAGAATCTGATAAAGACTTAAAACTTGATATCAACTATTCTTTCAATATTTGATATCGTGGAATGTAGCTGACACATAAAGGTACCTAGATAGACCCACTGCGTTATTTGCATCGGTTTTTACAGACACAAATAAATGGATACATAGAGAAACTTTTAATCTTTTACATGGGCATTTAAAGACTGGTCGTTTTAGGTCATGTACTGGCTTGACCTATAGAAAGAATAAACTTTCAGTGGAAGGGATATGGGCAGTTCAAAGTGATTAACTCGTTGATGACATGCATATGTATTACTTAAAACTGAGCATTTTATTTTCTAATAAAGCACCTTCTATCACAATACTAGTGTTGTGATAGATCTAAATTGATAGTCGTAATTATATTACTGTATCAGTATAACATATTATGTATCAAAGAAACGGATAAAGCCTAAAAACTTGATATAAACTATTCTTGCTATTTTGATGTCGAGGAATGTAGCTGACACATTAATTAGGATACCCAGATAGACCCACTGCGTTATTGCATCGGTTTTTTACAGACACAAATAAAATGCATACATAGAGAAATCTTCATCTTTTACATGGAAATTTATCGTTCTAGGTCATGTGCAGGCTTGATCTATAGAAAGAATAATCTTTCAGTGAATGGGATATGGACAATTCAAAGGGATGAACTTACTCGTTGATGGCTTGCATATACATTACTAAAACTGAGTCTTTCATGTCCTTGTCGAAGCACCTTCTATCACAATACTAGTGTTGACGATTTAGTGACCAATAACTCCGATATATTATTTTAATGTTTTTCAATGCTGTTTTGACGCCACTTTTAGCATTTTTCAGTTGTATCATCACTTCCAGTTTTAATTGCGGGAGGAAACTGGAATACCCGTAGAAAACTCCCGACCTTCGGTAGAAAAACTGGCAATCTTTGTCAATGGAGATTGGAGTCGAGCAGCTCTGCCCGCAGTGAGGCTTGAACCTGCAATCTTAGTGTTAGAGATGAAATATCAAATTTTCCGAGTGACAGAAATCACGGTAAATCACATGTGAAAATTATCGTTTATTTCGGGTTTTTCCCGCCAAAACTTTGTACTATACAGATATTCATGCGCCATACATACAATTTAGGATTAAGCGATTACAATTTTAGAAAACAATTTTGATCTATATAATAAATAGGATAATCAATGGGGCATCGTGAATATCCAAAATATGATCACTCGTGCCGCATAAAGCATCACATTAAACTCGTGCGCGGAACAAGTTCCGGGCACTCGTGTAACCAGATGCGTTCTGCGGCACTCTTGATCATATTTTGAATATTTACTCCGCCCAATTAATTATCCTATAATTATTAACTGGTTGAATGTTCATGCATTCAAAAACTGAATTAAACAAGGAACGGAAGCTACGTTTATAAAAAAAAACACAAGATAAGGGGTATGGTTTGTGTGTGTACAGTATGTCAGTTAAAGGATGCATGCGTAGAAAATGTATTTTTGTTTGCTCGAGTAGTGCCATTTTGAGGAATTTTTCAGCTATATCATAGCATCAAATGTGTTAGAGGAGAAAGCACCATCAACCAGAGTAGAAAAAACTGCAATCTGTATTAAGCACACCCTGCCCGCAGTAAGACTTGATAAGTGAACCCCAGTGTTGATTTTTTTGTTTGTTTGTTTGAATGTTGTTTAGCGCCACTTTCAGCAATTTTTTTAGCTATATTATGGCGTCCGATTTTTTGTTGAGGAGGAAGCCGGAGTATCCGGAGTAAACATCCGATTTTCGGTCGAAAAACTGCATTTCTTGTCAATTATGATTGGAGTCGAACGCACCATTTATTGAACTTCGTAGTAATATATGACATTTATTTAAAAGCATTTGTTTTCATTGCTTATAATTTGTGTTATCACGTTATTGTATTGCATGCTGACTATGCTGTTAAACATAATCAGAAGAAAAAATCTACGAAATTGTAGAACATATATCTATATCGAATGCATAATTTTGCATGTGATTATTTTGTATATAGAAGCATTATTGTTACGTTAATAAACCATTTGACAATGCTTATTTCACAATATAACAGAAGTGAATAACCCATTTTAATAAAGTCAGTTATGGCGTAAAACGATATGTGCAAATACTGTTGTCATATTTATGAAAGTTGTTAAATCAAAATCCGACAATTTCCAGACGAGAATGATAAACTGAATGACATAATTCGTATCTGGAAATATAATTTATTTCAATACTTACAGTCGTGTTAGGTTCTAAAGTTCACGAAACACTGCATTTTCAAATGGTGTAATTTTGTTTTCATCTAACTTAATGTTCAGATATCAAATGGAATTTAGTTTACAATTAAAATGTCATCAAAGACACCAAGGTAAATATAATATACTACGCCAGACGCGTAGTAAATACTAAGTATGTTTGTTTTCCTCTAGAAAAAATGCATCTAGGAATCAAATTCAAATTAGTGTAAATATAACAACACAAAAACAGTTTTAAGTCTAATTAGTATGTTGGTTCTTATATCAAAACCGACCGCGGAGTCATGTACAAAACAATTTTACTTTTGAAATTTGTTTAAGTTATTTCGCTTAAAGAAAAAGACTGATTGATTAAAGTCTGTCTAAGCAAACATTGATATCAGTTGGCTAATCTTAATACGGTATTTGTCCTAAAGATATTAACGTATATTTTGGGGTAACTTTTCTGCCTCTTCTCCTGTTGATAGACTGTCGATTTTATCATTAGTAGTATGTAACTAGTAAATGAAGGTAATAATTAAAGAGTGTGAGCTAAGTATTCTGCAACATCTTAATTTACCGCTTTGTTTCAATGGGTTCCTATTATTTATTCGTTTGTTATATTTTTCGTTGATCCTAACTTCCTGAGTTGTAAGTAAGCATTTATGTATGAAATGCAAATTAATTCGGTATTTGGATTTTGTTCTTTTCATTACGCCTTGGCATCGTTAGATTTAATTCTGAATTCTTTAATTAAGTAAGACTTCTATTATCATTTTGTTTGTTCTCATTTATTGCAATGTTCCTTGTTTTGTGAATAATAATAAGACTAACCAAATTATAATAAAAAAATGATTATTGCATTTACTTAAAACAACTGTTGATATGTCAACTTCTACGTTAGTTCAGTAAATATTTTAAGCATAAACATATCTATACAGTCCACACTGAACATTGTTTGACGTGAATTACACAATCTAAATATTATTTTAATGTGCAGTTGCACTTATTACATCCTATATCTTTAAATATTTATTCCCAATTATAACTTTCTAAAAGTGCAGACTATAATAAAAAAGTAAACCTCACACAATAATTTGAGACTATTTACAGATAAAACCAATAACGAATCTAAAACTATGGCACAATATTAAATATATCTCTGTTATAGCTGTAAAGTAGTTTATTATATGACTAACATTTATCTTAATTTTGATTAGGCCAGGATATCATAAAAAATATTATGCAAACAGTGTGTTAGATAAAAATAGACTGTTATAAAAGTTTTAACTTTTGAGTAGCTAAAAATAGACTATTTATCACTTTGCAGTAGTTAAAAATAGAATTCAACAATGGGAAACAAGCATTAATTTGATTGGTTGAATTAAAAACATCAGCCAATCAAAATCATTCTTTTAAAACATTTATTTGTTGACATTGGTTCAAAATGGCTCACAAACAGCAGCCAAGTTTTGCAACTGGCAATGAACAGGAACTGATTTTGCCAATTTTTTCATAATTGCTCTAATATTACTATAAATTTTAGGTGGAAAATGTGAATATTTCAATTTAAAATGTGGTAGCTTACAGTTGTTATTGTTGAAATATTTTTTTTGTTATCCATTTTATTAAAGACTTCCAGTGTAAAGTAAAAATAGTCATATAATAAAACATTCATCGACTTTTATATAGGTTAATACCTGGTTTTATCAACCCTCAAAATGATATCTACACTCGCCGTTGGCTCGGTGGATATAACTTTTTTCAGGAGTAAACAGATTTGAATAGGAATGTAAAGTACAACAACGTACGTGAATGTGGTTTAATAGGCTTCGTCTGGAGCACCTCCAAAACCATTATCCATATTTGGACGTTTTATTGTTGAGATGTCATGGATGCCATGGATTATTGTTATTATAATCCACTTAGAGATCGTAACCACTTTTTCAGTGCATAGAAAAATAGTTAAAAAAGAAATTGAGTAGTATATTAATTTTATCATTTAAGGAATTTAAGTCTTTTTATTCCCGCTTGTAATACATACATTTTATTACCAAAAATTGCACTGCATTTGTAAATCATTTTATATAAAAAAACAAATGTTGTCTTTGGTTGAAATTTTCTAAACGAAAATCAAATTTAATTTAATGCTGACTACCTTACAATTATGTGCTAAATATAGTAGAAGTGGGCGCTATTGAACTCGTTCACTGAACACAGTCCTGAGAAACATCATCACCGTAATTAGATCTGTAAAGATAGCTTAATCGGGTTTTTCTCCAAAATCAAGTTTATATTAAACTAAAAACGTTAAGTTCCAAAACACATTAAGAGCAGGATTAGTATAATAAATGTTATGTTGGTAGCATATTGCAAACTCAAGTCTATAAAATAATGAAGGTTTGTTCACTTCTACATACAAACTTTTTACGGGACGGTGTAGGTCTAAAAGTTTGAAATCATGGTGATGTTACATATTTTGACATATGAGATTTCAGCAGAACAATATATGCACCCGTCTAATGTCGATAAGCACCTTGAGGCATTTTTTAAATATAATTTTATTTTTTTATATAACAGACAGGATAGCTAACTGTCATGTAAAGATCAATAAATTTATTATTTGTATACATTTTGATAAGATTATTACAAGTAGTCCGCTACTGATATTTTTTTTCATTTTGAAGACAGAATGCAGTTAAATGCATAGTTTCCGCGGAGGGTTCAATAGGCTATCTGATAAAAATGGAAATAAAGACGATTCAAACACAAATAAAATAATTGGCGATTCCGAAAACCAGAAACGATCATTAGTCTTCCTTTTCGTGATTTTAAAGACGCAGTTGATGAGGACACTAGTTACTCAATTTAAAACGCAATAGGTTTTCATTTTGAAAGGTACATATATTCTATATTCCAAATATTACCACAATAGTATTTGCACAAAAGCTAATGATACTGAAGGCAGTACCACAAAATTGGATTTAATCCCAGCCAAAAACTCGGTCAATATCCTTTTATCTAGTCTTTATCATCGCTTGCGGGCTGTTTGAATTTCGTAGCAATGCAATCGGTATATTTTATTATTGTGACTATTGCATTGAGAAACAGTTTTAACACTTTCAACAACTTCTCGTTGAACATTGTTGACTGATGTCATTACAACCGCAAAAGCCATCAAAGCAACCTCTCAATCAGTGGTGCTCTTTTAGTATATTGGTCTGGTATATTATTTATATTCCAACTTTATGTAAGGGCATGTACTTGTAGAATTTCATTTCAAGTCTGTTCTTAATATAGGAAAGTAAATAGTTTAATCGATGGGTAACTTTTTTCTTAATTACATCAATATTGAGATGAAATAGGATGTTTTATACTGAATATATTTCTAAGCATTACTAAATTGCAAAATAAAGTTACAGTTGTCTTGCTCAGTTAACTTAATCATCAGATTCTCAGGTACGGTGTGTAACACGTATGCAAGTGATTCTTGTATGTGTTTAGTGTTGCACAACTGCTTTATTGAACTAAGACTTTCGAGACTAACGAGAAAGCAAATGTCACATATTCAGAAAGTCTTATCTATTAGTTTACAAATATGTGCCCCAGTATTCATTGAATATAATTATTTTTTGTACATGATTAACTGCCACTTTCAAAACATTTTTCCCAAAAGTCTTTTTTTACAATTTCAACCAGTAAACATGTATTCGTCTACTAAATACTGCACATATTAGTTCTTTAACTTAGCAATTAATACTAGTTATGTTGACAGTTGAATCTGTTAAGGATCTGTTGGGGTGTGCCATGTACATAAAATCTATTTAATGTTTATTAGCGTGGTAGTGTGTTTTGTTGGTTGTGTTTATTGAAATATAGTTTTAAGTGTAAAAGTTCGTCAACATAATATCCAAGTGACTATTGGTTGCTGGAATTTCGGATTGTAAATGTACTGATAATTTCCGCATATTCCTTCAATGGTACGTGGCATAAAACAAATTCCTCAAACAATTGAACATACTATTCCAGCTTTAGATGTGTTCTTTCAACTGACTTATCGGTCAGTCAACCAGAACCGATAAAATAACAATCTTTATGTAATCCGATTAAAATATACAAACAAAAAAATTTTAGCTGTGGTTGACTCTAAACTATATAGTATTGTCAAAAAAAATATATTCTTTTTGTAATATATGTGTGTTTATGTAATATATCGACTTACAATATAAGACTCGTATAATATTTAACTGTGTAATAAGAAAAGTGAAGTATAACTATATTTCTAATGTATGTAGTTACAGATAGGTTATCCGTTTTGCGGCAAACTTGTGCAGATGTGTGAGTGCTGGTAAAGGAACTCGTACAACCAAAGATTTCTATAGCCAAACCAGTTGCTTTTAACATATATCCTTTAATCACGTCTACAGACTTATGTGGGTAATCAAACAAAACAAGCTGATGTCATTAGCAAACATATTTTTGGTAGAAATAATTTATCTAACATTTTTAAGAAAAGATAAAAAAATATATATAAAATCGAGGTCATTTATTCATGTCGCATTCATACATACTTTTTTAAAAACTTATCCATAATTGCATTAAACTACTTATCCAATAATTTTATTATTTATAAAAAGCAAATTTACCTAACCACTTCTAATGTTTGAAAACAAACTACTCATGCTTCGTTTTAGTTGGCTACAACATTTTCTAATAAGTGTGGACGTAAAGCAAATATCCAGTCAGCCAATCAATCAATCAATCAATCAATCAATCAATCAATCAATCAATCAATCAATCAATCAATCAATCAATCAATCAATCAATCAATCAATCAATCAATCAATCAACATAACTACTGTATGACCCAGGAACTGGTTCCTAATACGTAACACACAGAAACGCGTTTATGGTATCCGTAAAGTTGTATTTGGTTATGAATATAAATTTATCAAATTAGGAATATAGACTAATAGCTAAAAATCTCTATGACGCCAAGTACGGTTTATAAAAATAGTTGCGTTTATTAACTGCACAAACAGGCGATGCTTCATTTTCAAGGTGTAGATAACCTTATTCGTATTTAAAACAACATTAGATTTTAGATTTTGACCTAGGCATTTTTGACGACATTCAATATGAAGTCTGAAATATGATTTTTTTCTAACACTGTTTTGATTTGGCAGAAAGTAAAGGCTGACCAGAAATAATTCGGTCAACATCTATCACAAAAGAAACTACAAACATCGTTGGCAAAGACAACCATCTTATTACTACTGACAGTTTTAATAAGAATCTTTGTACTTGGTGTAAAATATTTTCTTCCACTTGAACTATCAAAGCCGTAAACAACATTACACAAAATGCGCAAGCTATAAAACTTTTAACTCTAGAAGATGCACTATTTCACTATCGTTTTGTTTAACTATGGATTGCCTAGCATAATAAATTTAAATAGAGAAACCACATTTGAAAGTACTCTTATAAGAGATAGTTACTGCTGTTAACTAGATCTCAACAATCTTATATAACACCGCCAAGAGTAACGAAGTAACATACATGCTTTTCGAAGAACTATACAACCAAGCCAGAAAGACAGCTGCATAAAACTGCAGTAGTCACGAAGATGTAAATTTAGTCAGGAAATATACAATCATGCCAGAAATACAGCTGCATACAACTGCAGTCGTCACGAAGATGTTGCTCAGAAACCAACTTTTTGACTTTTTAGAGAGCAACTTTCATAAATTAAAAATATGTTTTTATCGAACACTTAAAAAGCACAGTGAACCGGATATGGATTCTAAAACGTCTCATAAATTTGTCTTTCACGCCGAGAAATACGTAGGTATCACAAGAGAACATTTGAAAAGACTCAGTAATTCAAGCAAGAAATGAATGGATTTGGTATGGGTCAGTTGCATAATCATCCATCCCCACATTACTACCTGTAAGGTGTATGTTAGTCGCATTTTGTACAGATAAGTGAATTTGGGTACAGCATAGAAATTGTGAAAAGCATTTAAAATAAATCTAAACTAGAGTATTGAACGTAAATAGCATTTAGAGCTACTTAACAATACATTCAAATAAAATGCTGTAATTCAAAGTAGATATTTCGTAGCTACTTTGTTTGTTATAAATGCTGAGGGCGACTTAAACAATTAACTATGAATTCTGATATTTTATATATTATGTAACGTTCTGAATATTGCTCACATATCGTTGCTGGATGTTAAACACATATCAATCAATAAATCACATAACGTATAATATAAATATTAAAACACTTACAATGATTGTAGACTTTGAAGGCCTTTAAATACTTCACTTCCGATAGACGTAATCTGGTTGCCCCACACATTTCTGAAAATAATAAAAAGTGAAATTATTTTTAACATTGGAATTAATCCTAATCAGATCTACGATTTTACACTGATTAAAATAGATTAATCACTAGCATGTCACAGCGCAATAACACACATCTAATGCGGTTGTTTGTTCTCAGTGATAACGATTTTTTTCAGACTGTTGATAATCTCAAGTGTTTGCATGAACATTACCTGATGAAATAATATGGTTTTAGTAATGTCTATAATAACATCATGACTTGAATGCCATACATGTATTAATAGAGATGTGCTGTCGCGTTCAGGCTTTTTGTAGTGTATTCTGACAAACCATAACAAAATGACATTTATCCGACACTTGTGCATGCTCTTGCTGCTCAACACAGTCACCCTCTTTTAAGTATGTTCCCAGTACAACAATAGGAAAAGAGAATGTTGAAATATTGTTGACAACGTTAGAAATCGAATGTAATTGATTTATATAGATTTTTTGTTGTTTGGGCTATCAGAACTTAGATAGATAAGCACACCCAAACCTAAAAATGTCCACTACACCAAATGGGTGGTAGGTTTAATATACTGAATGAACAAGTATACTGTTAGGTTGAACGATGACGTGTGCAAGCTACTTTACTGACTAACCAGTTACACAATAAAAGAGCAGAGACCAAATATTTCATTGCCGTCAATTCTACTGATATATTTTTCAAAGATATTTAGATTGCCATCAAAAACTATACGAAAACCACAAAGAGTTACTATGCAATACAATCCCAAATACGATGTCTTAAGGAGAATACAGACTAGAATAAAGGTGATGAATGGATGGTAACTATAATTTAAAAAGTCATAAACATCTAAAACTACCGACAAATTTCGACAACTTGCCTTTGCACTTCCACTTTTTATCTATCTATATTTATTGTGCAATAATAGTTAATATTTGTATATTTTATAATAATTAAAAATTTGTCGGTCTTTCCGTTCAAGGAACTATAACATCTGAATGTTTCCTCATTTGATATATTGTTTTATATTTGTTTATCCAAAACATAAATAATCGTTATAGGAGTTTGTGGTAGATTTCCTTAACAGTAATAAACAGTAATACAAATTTTTTACATTTCTAAATTTCTAAGTTATTTATTCACATGTAAGAAAATATTGCCTGAGTCACAAGTAAAAAACAATAATGATTTAAGTCCATTGCTAAGCTCATTTCCATTGATGCCCTTATATTCCGACATTTCACTTTCATTTTCAACAAAAAGTAACGTGACAACAATGTGACATAAATCCAGTGCTTAAATTAGCTTGATTGAAGGTATGATGATTATATTCATAGAGACACATTTCTAATGAAGCGAATTATATATAGTTTAACTGGACGAAAATGTTTGTTAACATCTGGACACGATGAAATTTGCCTACCCACACCCGTGTCGCAAAATCCAGTTTTGCTTATGGGGAGCTCGCTGCCGTCCCACGCAAAAAAGCGTCGGACGGCAGAGGATTCTCGGACTACTTCTGACCCCATTGCCATGAGACAATATTTCATAAAATGTTAAATTAACAACTATTTAATTTCTAATTTAAATGTATTTATTTCATAGTAAAGTGTATTTGTATCATTTACATCTACAAAAGTTGAGATAAAAAACATACAATAAGCAACCCATAGTTTATTTGTTAATACAAATCTTAAATTTAATGATTCCGACATATTGCAATTGCATATTTATGGCGATACTAAATAGGTATGACTATGGCGATTTAAATTTTCATTTATGATAAATTTTCATCCTACCAAGGTTTGTATTTATATATTGAGGGGAACTAACATTTGATTGGAGCTTTTAAAATTTGGTGAAGTCACAATATTTATTTCTATCTGAAGTTGGTCAAATTTTCTTGTCAGTCAGACACTATTCAGAATATTAATATTTATAGTTTACTCAGATGAGGGTCAGAATATTGATTTCTATACTCTTTAAATTTCTTTTAAAAGCAATCCATGATAGCTGTGTGTATTTGGCAATTATGTTTTAATTAAGCTTTGTTACATGTGTTGTTCTTTTTAAAATACTCGATGGTTTGATATTTTTGTGTTTTTTGTTAAAAAATCATCTGTAATAATATTATATTATGATTGATTGATTGATGATTGATTTGATGTCTGCTTTACGTGCATCGAGCCGTATTTCAGCTATACTCAGGACGGGAACAAGTTAACAAACAATAAATCAACGGAAAATGGGGATGGGATGTGTCACAGGGAATATAGTTTTGACTGCAATTTTGTGCGGGAATCTCTTTTGTAAAATTCTGCATTTTTGGTAATTTCAAACTGACGGATTCTTAATTGTAATTCTTTATAAGAAAAAAATAATTATCGCCATTTCCATCCATAGCAGGAGAGATCAGAGATGAACCGGGGCTGCTGGCGGAGGGACGTGAGAACCGCATTTCCATTGCCTGGACGAATAGCGTGAGAGCTATTTTGCCAGCTAGCCGGACAAATATGCTGCAGATACTGGATGCTCGTGACATGCGCATTTCGAATGGCAGGCGAATAGCGTTTGAGCTATTTTTTCGGTTACGCTCGTGACATGCGAAGTTCTAATGACCAGACGAATAGCGGGAGAGCAATTTTTCCGGCTAGCCGGACAAATAGCCACTACGTTTTTTAAAAACTGCTCAATTGTTATCCTTTATTGCATCAAACCTCTTATCCAAAAGCATCATAATTTATGAAAAGCAAATCTAGTCAACACCTGCTTGTGTTTTAAAACAAAACTTCTTAGATTTATTGCTTGTCGGCTAGACCTTTCCTAAGAAGTGTAGACGAACAACAAATGTCAATTTAATCGATCAACCTAATTAGTGTATGACTGTTCAGCAGAAGTGAAACTGGACTATTTAAGTAATAATATCACTTGCATTAATGTCTACCTTATAAAAAGCTGTTTTAATTATGTTATCATTAAAACAGAAAATCACAAATAACATGAACATTATACTAAATTTGATTTTAGAAACATAGCTTGTTAAAGGAGGTTTATAGAAAAAAAACAAACATGCTATTCGTTTGCAACTGAGGCAATCAAATAATGACTTTCAAATCAGTTGTGTACAGGCATCAAGATGACAAATTATATCGAGCACCAAAACCCACTAACAGTACCAAACAACAAAGTCGCAAATAATACAATTCAGATAAAAGGAAAGCATACTTAATAAATAGGTTTAAAGTCACCAACCTTCATCCAATGTCAAAGACATAATAATATTTTAATACACAGATCTTAGTAGTGTGCACGACAGGAGTAATTACTGTTTCTTATATAGACGACTCGGCTGATGCTGGATAGAGTGTTTCTGATTGAATTTATTCGGTTTTTCAGACCATTACAATTAGGATATCAAAGTCATGGTATATATCATAAATTACATAACAAACAACAGCAAGCTATATTGCCTCTACAACCAGAAACTGTAAAACTGCTTGCAGTTGATTGACATATTTTGGCTAGAATATTAAAAATGAGAAGACTGACACATGATTACATTGGTGGACTTTAAATCGACGGCGACACTTTAATCCACACAATAAAACTGACTGGAAGGCCAGGTCCAGTCTTGATGTTCATTTGCAATAATTACGAATAAAGGCTGTCAAGCCTATTTTGGTATAGAACTAATATTTTTGAAGTTATATTTTTACAGTGTCATGTTTGTATATATAACCATTTTACTTAATTAGTAATAGTTTTTAAGAGTTCTTGTTGAGTATTATTGGTCGTATCTTTTATCATTTATAAGAAACAGAAAGTTGGTGAGTATTTTCCTCCGGGCAACTTACAGTACTTGCACCCGTAAACGCAACACTTTGACTGATTGATAACTGATTGCTGACGGATTTTGGAACGCTGACGGATCGCTGACTGATTGATGATGACTACATCCGTCCAAAATTATGAATCCGTCATTACCTTGGTAACCGTCAGCGATCAGTGCGATCATTCCAATCAGTGCGATCCAGAATCCGTCATTTAATTATATGCATAAATCGGTTAGTTTATTGACTGATTCGTATAAAACGGATTCTGCTTCATTTGTATATAATATATGCATTTATTATACCTTTTTTATAATAAAATAAAAACATGCGTTTAAAAGAATTGTTAATACAATGTCTCGTTCTAAATGAATAAATAAACATATTTAAAGGAAAATTGTTTTCTTTATATTATATTATTAAGCACATTTCTTTAAAGAAGGACATACCTGCGAACCGAGTCCTATAAACCTAAAAAAAACTTCTAATTAAGGCACATCAGTAACGAAGAAGTAATGTTTTTTTCGTAATCCATTATTGATTCTCTTTTTTTATTCCCGCGACTCGTGATTTCGGCCTGTTTTATTTTTTGCGACCTGTTACATGTATATTTTTTGTCATATATTAAGCCGACCCGACTCCCGCAATCAGTAACATATTTATTTCACATTTATGGAAGAACGTGGCCTCTTTTTGACATCATTATTAGTTACTTAAAAGACCAGTTTTTGAAACCGGTTTTTACACAACTCTAATTATTGACATCTTACCTGTATGTTTTATAAAGGTATTGTTTGAAAGCATTGCATAAATGCATAAGATATGAATCGTTTTGTAATAAAATTATTTCAGAAAATATTTAGGTGAGGCTTTACTTTTGGCGGACTGTATATTTGAAAATATTTATTGATTTAATATGTTTTTAAGTTAGTGACCAGATTATAACCGTTCATTCCATATTAGATACAACAAAATGTACGACCCTACCCACTTACTGCATTAAAATATTTTTGAGTATTTTTTTTATTTGTTTTATACAAATGTGCACGTTTTTTTATCACAAATTCATGTTCTTTTGTTAAGGATTAAAATAAGTGGATGTCAAAGTTTGATTTGCTTGTTACAACATGCCTGAACGGCATGTCAAATAATGTTTTGCAATGTTTTGCTTAATGCCACACCCAGCAAAGATTGAAAATTGAAAATAGGAAATAAAAAGAAATGACAAGCAACAAGAGCCACTAGTCAAAGGACAGCTCCGAATAAAGACAATAATACACAAAGTAACAAGTATTGCAGTTTGGTTGTTTCGTTAACATGACAAGAAGGATTTTTGTGTGTGCTCCGATAAGATAAACTCATATAAATGTATTTCATATATAAGTTATGATACATATGACTTCATTTGTTATTGAAGGAAATCAAGCGAGATTGTTCACATCTGCTTTGACCCAATAGTACAATTGGATACGCACTAGTGATTATATGATAGTCATATACGTATGGTGGGTTTAAATCCTCAGACCTTTTGCATTTAATTCACATCGTACAAATGTAGGACAAGTGACTGTGCATGAAATATACAAAAATGATGAATAATATTATAGTACCATTATTAGATATCAAAGGAACTGATCTAAATCAAACAGACACCAATACCAACACACGATTTTAAATCATTTGAGACATGAATTATTCGTTCTATGTAATGTTCTGGCTTGATCTATAGAAAGAATACATTTTAACTGAATGGGATATTGACAATTGAAATTGACAAACTAACTCTTTGATGACTTGCATATTTATTATTTAAAGCGAAGCCTTTTATATCATTGTTTCAGCACCTTCTATCGCTATACTAGTGTTGTAGATTAAATGACCATCAAAGTCGACACAAGTCTGCTAAATATTTCAACGATAAACGTAATAAGACTTAACATCGCGCTTGTTATTTAAAAGAACATTTTTATCGTATATTATTGATACAAATTAGGTACAAGTTGTTTAGAAAACTCAAACCACATTTGAAAATAAATGCGATTTATTCAGATTAAGGTAATAACAAAATACCGAATACAATAAGGCTTAATGCTCCTGTATTGGTCATATTAACTGATGATGTCAGTATTAAATATAATATCACTGCAAGACAACAAGTCCTTTATGTTAGACAACTAGTCATAAGCTATATCATTAAATAGTATTATCAATGTCAAAGCAACAACACGTCAATAATACAGTTTGGGTGACCGTATTAACTATTATTAACATACTGTTTAAAGTTGCTCTGTGGCAGAGTATGTTGAATTTCGAAACTACTGACATACCCTCATTTGAAATAATTCAAAACGAGGACTTTCAATAGTTTGATTACATTTGTTAGGTCTATCTCGAGATAAGGTGTTTACCAAATCTACATTGTCTCCTCATCCAAAGTATCTTGCTTCACAGCTTACATTTATGGCGTTGATAAATATAATATTAAAAATTTTCCTATGCGTGCACAACTCGTTGTTTTGAAGCATTAAATATAAATTTTCGAGTCACAATTAACAACAAACTGAAGTTGTTAAATATTAATGTATCTTGCAAAACTTACAGCTCTCTCAGATTTTGAAGTCCTCTAAATGCTTCTTTTTGAATTGACGTAATTTGGTTGTCGTCGAGAGACCTGTAAAGAAAACACGATTATAGTGATACGTTCTTCTTCATTGAAAATTATTTTTATTGTAAGATATCAGTGTATTGCTGTATTGTATAACTATTCCATATCATTGTTGTAATATAATATTGAGAACATTACTTCATATTCGTTTGGGGAATTATCGTACTTTTAAGAAAATGACATATTTATAAATACGCATTTTGAAATGATTTCCGATAATTGCAGTTCACAATTTTTTTTTGCTTTGAGCATCTAGGAATAATGTTCATTATCGTGCTACTTGTTATTTGTTTTTTTTTGTGTATGTGTTTGTGCAAACGCATATGTTTATATATGGATCATTATTCGGTTCGCAAAACTATATTACGTTATAATTATGTTAATTTGCAAACAAACAGTTTTTAAATTAACAGATTCCATCAGAAGACTCATAATTCTATGTCTTTTATAAATATTAAAATGATTTGCAAAAATATTTTTACATGAATATTATTAGTACCAATTACGTAACGAACTTCAGTCAGCGTTAATTGCGCATGATTTCCGTGGTACAATCTTTTAAAACTTGCAATTCGTTAAGATAAATCATCTGGACATAATCGATTTTGTTCATTGTTGTCAAATTGATCTGTTTTAATTTGTCTGCTAAATGAGTAAGCAAACGACACTTATTTATGATAAAAGCAAAAACAAATGTTTATGCTCATTTTACATTTGTGTACTTAATAAAAATGACATAAAATGTATCAAAAAATTATTTGCAACAATCGACCCATTGTAAACAACGAATTGTGTTCTCTAAATACATGTAATAACGGAGTTTTTTGTTCTTTCATTGAAAATCGCAGCAACTAATTTTAATTGTTTTCAGACTTCAATGAACTCTTGAAGAACTTGAGTTAAACTGCAAATTTCGGCCCAATTTGATCTTTCCATTATATTATTTATGGCAGATAACACTGATTTTCTATTGAAGGCAATATCATGTAGGAAATTAGTTACCGAAATTAGAAAACGACGAGAGGGCCCTATAAAATTAGGTACATTTATAACTATCACATGTACAAAGATAAGAAGATGTGACCAGATTTCATGGTATATGCATGATTTTATCTTTACATAGTTATAAACATGTACACAGAAGTAACCCTTTTATTAAGTTTTATACTTGTCTGTATTAGGTCGCGGTCAGCATATACTTTACACTAGCTTCCAACAATTGAAACCCCATTTTTATTGCACATTTGTTCAATAAATTTAAATTGTTTCAGAATAGCATTGAACAAAACCTTAACAAACGAAAATAATTCGGTCTGCTAAAATAACTGTTTTAAATTTCAATAAAATGTGTAACACTTGTAACATTCAGGAATCCAGCTATATTGAAGACGAGAGTTTAACAAAGAATATAACACAAATGTGGATTGTGGCAGACTTAATATTTTATTGCCACTTGAAAGTATACAGAGATGAATTGATGCATAAATTATATTTTACCACAAGAATAATCTTTGTCGACATCTGCATAAAAAGTCTTACAGTACTCACTTGGTTTGCGCAAATCTTGTCGCAGTTGTCGTAGAATGTCAAATTATTTAATAAATAGACAAAGCAACCGTTAAATTGATTTGATTTGCTGTGTTGACAAAAATAAATCCAAACTCTAGTACAAACTGTAATATAATACTCAACTGACTGCAGCCTACTTGGATTCGTACTTTTGCTTTAATGAACATTTCCTCCTGTTCGTTAAATGTTACAGTGACATCTATTCGAATACTTTAAAATCATTTACACATTTTATTTTAGCTCAACAGACTTCCCGATCAAAAAATGGAACTAACATGTCAGTTGATATGATAAAGTATATAAGGTTGTATCGTTTCGATATTAGGCAATTAGTTTTTATCCCGACATCTGCTCAATTTAAAAAGAAAAAAAGCAATCCGGGCAGTTTTATTGTTACCTTTTGCTTAGTGATTATGTTTTGAGTATGATAAACTTGATTGTCGTTGGTAAGTAATCTATACTTAGCTTGTATTTGATTTCAAATATTGTGTTGTGCATTCAAATAAATATATTTTTATAATCTTGTATTGCTAAAACGCATATCATAAATGTAGTAAAGCACATATGCCATGGGCTTCAATATTATAGCAAAGACATTTAACAACCATTAGGTTTTAAAAAAAATATTTGTTTCGAACAAAACTGTAAGATAACCGACATGTCTGTAAATCAAAATGCAACATTTATCTTTAAAAGAAAGTTCAGCCACAATAAGTACCGGGGTGTATATTACAGATCTCCAATATTCATGTAAAGGGCTCGGTGGCTGAATGGCGTTCTTGTCTCTACTCCTAATCTTTAAAGTCTTGTGCACATTGAAATTTAAGTCTTAAAATGACGTAGATGAAGCTGTTTCTGTGGTTTGTTAATATCCAGTTATGAACAATATATTAACGAAGCCCGTTAGCAAATTCAAGGGTTGTTTCTTGAAAGGATCTAATGAATTTATTTATATGTAAAAATAAACGACCTAACTTCTGCTCTCTTCTTGCCTTCTAAAAGACGTGAATGAAATTCAGTTTCAGAACACTACTGTTCATTAAAAACTTGCCAGAGTTTGTACCAATTTGAATTCCTATTGCCTGCTGAAAAGGTTACACATTTGTTGTTGATCCGAAAATCTAGCATACTATAAACCCGATTAAATGATATATTAAAACTAAATGGCCCTGTGGTTCAATTGTCATAATTTAGAAGCCGGAAACGTTATCATCGTCAAGTGACAAATCATTTCTTTTGCAATATACCCATTTATTTTATTGAGTAAGCATACTACTGCGCAAACTTTAAAAGCACTCTGCACTCAAAGGTACTTGCTTTTTGTCTCACTGCTTTTCATCATGCTGCATTGGCAAAAAAATACGTATTTGTAATTTGGACTGTATAATGTGTTGTGGTTAAACATGCACTTCACGTGATAATTGTCTTTATTTTGCAATGTCTGCAACTGTTTCTGTAAGATCCGGAATTCTTGGTTCACACGTGGCTAAAATATGTCGATAACCAATAATGTTGCATAGTTTAATAGATGTGTTTGTTTAAAATGATTAAATGCAAAAACATCTCATATTATAATTGCAATTCATTGGTATTATTAATAACTTAAAACTGTATTGTTAAGTCATGAAAATATATTATGATTGACAGTTCTAACTAACGTTCATTTAACCCTTTAAATATTGTAAGACACACATTCCAAAATTATCACGCAATATAAGCAGCTTCGAACTTTCGAGCAAAACAGGGTGGTTGCTGCAAAGAACGGAACATAGTTTGACAAGCGCCACAATTAAATAAAAAATATTTATTCTTCCCTTTTGAAATTTCCCATATCCGTTTCAAGTAGCGCTAATTACAAATCCAGATATAAGGTTACCATATTGGCATATTGTATTTAAGAGTATCAACGCTAACACCATATAACATTTGTGCGTTTGTTTTTAATCTAAATTCAGATGTAGCTTGCAGCCTTTACATACTTTTCATTATTTCAAATATTAACATTTTTTATGTACACAAGAGAAAAAAAACCCCAATAAATTTGGAATATTATTAAAAATTAAATTTTAATACATTAAATGGTGTTGTCTTCTTTTTTTTTCGTATAATGCAAGATAATTTTTATGTTTATTTTGAATGCATGCACAGAGTGATAACAATACAACAAAACTATACACCTTAACTTAGATAACAAAAAACGTGTCAAAATTGGAACAAAGCATCCCAACACTCCATCCGATTTTAAAAAGAAAATGATATATGAAACACCAGATTGACACGTCTTAATTACACAATTGTTAACTGTATTTAATTATTTCAATTATATTGAATTCAATGTTTAACATTATTTTTCAATGAATATTCGTTGGTCGCTATTAATACCATTTTTCAAATATTCAATGTTCCTATTGGCAAGAATGGACATTTTTCTTTGGCGTGTTTCGAATATTTTTTGCCAGAATTCCCAGAAACCTCTGTTTGCAACTAAACTAAATAGCGTTATAAGTGTCCTGATTTGATAACAATGTCCTTACCTAAATTTCGATTTTTATTCAAATAACTGTAAAAGGTCCGTTGGTGGTAATAACATGAGATCAATACTACATGTACTTTATCTTTCCAAAAATCCTCAATTATGTATTTTTTAATGCAATATTTTGGACAATGAAGAGCTAGTGAGTAAATTTAGACTCAAAACGCGAAATATGAAATAAAAATATGAAGTTGCTTTAAATGGATGTTTTATTATACTGCTCTATTGTTTGTACTATATTTTTACTTGTGGTAGATTTTATTAATAATTAGAAATTGGTTTACATGTACAATTTTGACTTTTTAATTCCGTCGAGAAGATCACACTGTATCGCAAATTTCTATGGAAAGATGTAACGAAATAAGAAAATTAATGCGTGTTAGATATTCTAACAATTCTAAACACCATCGGTATGTGTACTGTGCTGAACAACTCGTTTGCAAATATGTAAAGGTTAACGAACGAAACTATGTGTTAACTCTGACATAAGTAAGAAGTTACAACACAAAGACATCCATAGTTTATTATTTATGTCCTGTTTAAACGTCATCGAGACATACCTTTGTATCGAAGTAAATACTTGTTGTGATTTATTGATGTTCTTAGGATAACACGTAGGATAAAAAGTGTGTTGGTAAGAAGTAGCTTTTTTTAAGTATCTCTACGTATCATAAGTGAGTCGAATGTAGAATAATAATAATAATAAAAGTTTTATATTTTTTGAGTTCAATATCGTGTGGAGTATTGCGTCAGACTCGGTGTCAGTTTCAAAATCTGAAGTAAGTATTACTCTGTTTGTCAGCTTTTATTTTGTTTTAATTCAAATTTATTTGATATAACAAGAGGTATTTGTGTGAAATGGCTCTTAACTTAAGTATCTGTAATTTTATTTAAGCGATTGGACGAAACGAAAGTACCACAGCATGTTTTGAAAGATACGTTCGCATATCTTGTCATGTACGAGATATTGAAAAAATATGTGTCAACAGGATCTACAAATTAACCTTCATATTACTGATAAACAATACTTGTCAAGTTCATGCTATGAAAACAAAGACAAATTATTTAGAATGGTAGATAATATTCGTTTGCCGTTTTTGATACTTTAATCCTAGTGTCCTAGTGAATATTAATTTCCTTTGCATATATCTTGATTAAAATAAATTTGGAGGAAGCCTTATATTACACAATTCAAATGAATATCAATATAAAACGTTTTATATTTAATCGTTTGCTTTGGACAAGGTGAAGCTATAAACGACTAGTTTGTTGGGTTTGGCATAAACAGTGTTGGTTTGTTGATTTAATTTGCGTCCAGGTTATTTGTATCAATCTGGGTATTGCCACTCAATGTCGAGTTATTTTTGTGTTGGTGTTGAGCGGTTGTTTTCTGTTTTCTCATTAAAAAAAAAACAAAACAGGCAAGTGATTGATCATAATGTAGGGAAACATAACCAACCATTAAGGTTAACAAATCTAGTTTACTTCTTGGTGACTGGTGAAATCACATCCAATGGTAGTGCAAATCACTGTACACAAAAGTTTCATTACTCACCCAAGAGATATAATTAACACTAAAATAATTTTTACGCATCTTTTATACAAGCCATATTCGGTTTGTGAACTGGTATATGAGGTCGACATTACTATTACAGTTTTGCAAGGAATTAATGTATACAGTCATATTCAATAATGATATGGCACTTACAACTCGTTCAAACCCTGATATGTTAGGTCAGTCTATAATCCAAATAAAATCATTTGACATTAAAACCATCTATACATTATTTATTACCATTTTTAATTTTCTCTTAAAATAATAACTTGCCACAAGTTCATGTAACTATAAATCGCATAAAGATATGTTTTATTGTTCGGTACCGTTGCGATGCAACGCGGTACAGTAAAAAAATCGCGACTATCATCGTTTTTGGTTTATGTTGTTTATCAATTTGAGTTATCGAATTCCTATAAAAGTAGATCCATTTACAAATGTGTATTGTTTACGTATTGCCGAAACATATATCCGTCGTATGGATAAAGTGGTCAGCTTTTCCCTACCAAATAATCTGACTGTACCTTATGTCCTACCATTTGTAAAAAACAATGACCATCTGCTTAACGCTTTACTTTAATATTTAATTTTACGAAAAGTGGAACTACAAAGTTTAAACCTTTTCTACTAGTTTGCAGTTTATATGTATCGTTAACACGATAAGTATCGGAAATAGCGGAAAATAAGACCTCTTAACCTAGGTAGCACAATTGTACTTTGGGCAGATCTTATCTTCAACGTCCAGGTATAGAAATATATCCGATATTAACCCTGCATTAAGAATTGTTTAGAAATGTGATGAACAAAATGTAAACTGTTCCCAAAATACGACTCTTTAGCGAAATAGTTAAGAAAAGATCAAACATTATACAAGAAATGGGACGTACTCATATATGTCTTCCAATTAAACAATCCGGAAAAACGGGTTCCTTCCATGTGAATAGGATCGTTAAATATTCAAGCTACTTACTTAAACTAAACATTTCGTTTTCATTTTCTAAAGTTGTTATTGAACTGAAAAACGCGAGCAGAAAACACTACAAAATGTGAATATATTTAAGAAATAGTGGAAATATTTCGAAATATGTATTTTATTTACATCTTGTGAGTTCATTAGGGATTATATTACTGACAAATTTATATATACTAATTATGTTTCTAACATTCAAGAGTAACAGTCTTGACCAATATAGCATACATGTGCACTGTATGCAGTTTTTATTTATGTTGATAGATAGTAGATCTAAACCAATACTTTTGCTGGATCAAATTAGATATCATCGTCCTGTGATTGGTATATGTAACTCTCCCAAACCAATTATTAATTCAGTTACACGAAAAACATGACTTTATGACAAAGAGAAGACAATGACAATTATAGACGACTTTGATCAGAAATTGACCGGCAACGTATATTTTATTCTGACGACATTAATAAGACATATTTTGACTTTACGGATGTCGTCTTAGGTGCGGCCGTAAAAAACATTCTTAATAAAACGGCAAGGGATACCCGAGATGGCTGACGAAATGATATTAGAAAAAATATTAGAAAAGAGGCGACTTCATTCAAAAGCGCGTCGTACAAATAAAGAGTCTGATTGGGCAAAAGTTCAACAAGCACGTAATATGGTGACGTCACAAATAAGAAAAGCCCTGCCTAGCTGTCAACTAGATAAAAAAATAAAACTGAGTAAACCGTCAAATCTATCAGGATGGCATATATGCAACATAATTTCAGTTATGAAAAAATGGAAATTCAGAGTATCGCTATTAACAAAAGATGACAATCTTATACCCAATGAGACTGCAAAAACAAATGAGTTTTATTAAATTACGTGTATTTTGTTATTCAAACTGACATAGACGACTTAACTGCGCATCTTCCAAATCCCCCAGTAGTCGTAAATGAAATCTCAAATATTTTATTACGGAAATCTGAGGTCAAAGACATTCTAAAAAATCTAAATATCAATAAGGAATCTAGTCCCGATCTTATCAATGTTAGACTTTTAAAACTTGCCAGCTCACAACTTAAAACACCGCTATATAGACTCTTTAACTTATCGCTCACAAAATCGTTGTACCCAACTTCAGGAAAGAGAGCAAATGCAAAGCCTTTCTTTAAAAATGGATCACTAGAAAGTTCAAACATATCGCCCAATTTCACTGCTCAGTATTATTTCAAAGTGTATGGAACGCTGTATTAATAAACATGTCCAGTATTTTCAATAGATAATAAGGTAATAATTACATATCAGACTGGTGTCACACAAGGTGACTCAGCATTCAATCAATTGATTGAATAGTGATGTCGACGAATTTCACCACTAGGCTTTGCAGTGGTTCGTGTGTTTTAATCCCAGAAGACCGAAACGATGCATGCATGGCGTAAATAAATTCAAAAGTACACCCTCTATTGCGGATGAAATCTTCAATACATATCTAGCCATAAACACTTAAGCTCTACCTCTCGGATGATGAACATATCGATTACATTGTTAAAAGGCATTCTTAAGAGTCAATATCTTACGACTTGTACAGTTAGTTGTAGATCGATTTACTTTAATAAGTGCATTCTTCATATATTAGACCCATTTTAGAATATAGTGACGTCGTTAAAAACAATTGGATTCAAACATTGGTTAATAAAATCAAAAGTGTTTACATAGAAACGATACGAATCGCAACGAGTGGCATACAATTAACATTGCCAGAAACATTATACGAGGAAACGGGATGGGAAAATCTTTCTGATCGTAGAAAGAAACACAAACTTGTTATGATGTTCAAAATGGTGAACGGGAATACACGTGAGTATTTGAGCAATTTATTACCAAATATCAGGTCTAATTTTTATCGGCATTTTACACGCCAGTGTACCAACATTACTGATACTCGGATTAGGACGTCTTTATATGCAAACTATTTTCTGCCGTCAACTATTAAATTGTGGAATAACCCGTCCGGAATTCGGGATAGATAAACATATTCAAGACACGCATCGGAGCTCAAACTTAAATCATGAATGAACATTCATTTGGAGCAGTCTGCTTAACAGTTCAAATTTTACATGTGGACAGATAGAGTCAAACATACATTTCCTATTTAACTGTAATAAATATTCAAATCTTCGTCAAAAAAATATTGTTTGCTTTAAATTTTCAAGTATAATTTAACTTAAACTTATATCTTTATGGACCAGATAATCTACACTGGAACAGAATATTGAGGTTTTTTACAAACTGCAATCCTATATTCTAAACAGTAAATGTTTGTAGATGCATAGACATTAAACACCTAAAAGCATTTCATCAACCCTTTCTTTTTTTTCCTTTTCCTATTACTTTATATTCGTTCTTTCCTCTATTCTTCATTATATAGTTTATCAAAGCTGTCAGAGCATGTATCCTACATTTTTGTTAAATATGTAAATTCATGACTGGAGTCGGATTTGTAAAAGCTTCTCAGCATGTTTCCGAATCCTTGTATTTACTGTTTAAATTAAGACGTTAAAGATGTGTTAAAAGAATGTGTACACTTTTAACATGGAAAAGTGTTTCATTTAGCGTATTTGTTAAACAGAAACTAAAAATCCATAAGACAGTGATAAAATACATATTGAGATAAAGAAAAACAGTAAACTACCAGCTACTGTGCGAAAATCTATAAAACTGTATTACAGCTAGGTGCAATCCTAACAAAACATAAAGTTAACTTAAGCAGTCCAAATCTCTGGTCAAAATCTCTGCTTTTTGACATAAAACCAGTCAATTTGACCGCTTTGACTTGACAAGATTTTGTCCAAATCTCTGCTTTGAATATTGTCAAATTCTCTGTTTTTGTCAAGTGGACAAAAACTGCTCAAATCTCTGTTTTTGTCCAATTAACAAAAACGGTCCAAACCCTTGTTTTTGAAATGTCACGTGACAAAAATGTCCAGTGAACAATAATCGTCAAAATCCATGCTTTTGTATTGTCACGTGACAAAAATGTCAAGTGGACAAAATCAATTTTCAAGTCACAAAATGTCTTTACAAAATTTCAAAATACATCCTTTATTCAATCATTTCGTTACAAACTGTCAATTAGACATTCACCAAAGAAGTTAATTAATCTACGGCAGCTATTTTTAAGAACGTGATTTCCTTTCCGTGCGCGTTTTGGTAAATTTATAGCAAGCCGTTGTGGTTACAATTTTAGACAGGAGCTCTCTCTATATTACTAATATAATTATGTTATTATTATTTTGATAAAGCAAGCATATTTTTTCGTGCAGTTCAATAAAAATATAAAACTATAAATCCTAACTTGTAATATTTTTTTAATAATTAATACTATTAAAACTCATATATTTCAGCATCAATATGTATATATTATTAATACTTGCATTTCACTTTTTTATTTCAAGCTAAATAATATTAGGTATGTTTTTAATCTTGGCTGCCTACGTCCCAGGATATGCTTTTTAACTTCAAATCCACAATTAAAACAAATCATTAATAAAATCATAAATTAAAAACCTCGATCACATTCATATATCAAATCAGTCCTTACCCTGCATGATAACATAGAAATATAACAACCATATTAAATACATAATATCACGCCAGAAACCTTTGCGACGCAATTACAAACCGTATTTTACATATAAAATCAATCCAGAGACCCTATTGATGGAATTTAAGCCATGCATATTTTGCATATAAAATCAATCCTGAATCCTTGGCAATACAATACAAAAATATATTAACTAATAAGACTTTAGCAAAGTAATCAAAACCATATATCAGATATCCTAAAATCACTCAAGAGACCTAAGCGATGCAATTCAAATACATATTAAACAAACAAATAAATCTCGAGACTCTAATTATGCAACTAGAAACCATATTTTACATTTAAAATCATTACACTTGTAATGCCATAAAAACAATATCTCACATATACAATTATTCTGGAGACCATAGGAATGCAATTAAAATTCATATTTCACATATATACAATTATTCCAGTGGCCTTAGTGATGGAAATAAAAACTATCTTTTACATATATAATCAATCATGAGACATGAGCTATAGAATTAAAAACCATATTTTATGTATAAAATCAGTCTTGGGATATTAGTAATGGAACTAAACCCATATTTTACCTATAAAATCATTCCAGATACCCTAAAGATGCAATCAAAAACCATAGTAAAAGTACAAAATTGCTTTGGAGAAATAAATGACGCAATTAAAAACCATAGAACACGTATAATATCACTCTGAAGGCCCGAGGGATGCAGTTAAAACCATATTTCACATATAAAATTAAGATAGTGATCTTAGTGATGCAATAAAAAACCATATCCCTCATAACAAATCACTTTGGAGACCTATTTGATGCAATTAAAAACCATACTTAACATACAAAAACCATACTTAACTTACATACAAAATCACTACTGAGACTGTTGCAATGAACTTAAAAACTATATTTCACATATAAAGTCCCTCTGGAGACCTCAGCCATGCAATTACAAACCATATTTTACATATAAAATCAATCCAGAGACCCTATTGATGAAATAGAAGCTTTATTTTCCATATAAAGTCAATCCTACAACGTTGACAATACAATTAAAAAATATGTTTAACATATAAAATCACAAATAAGACTATAGCAATGTAATCAAAAACGATATGTTAGATATAAAATCACCCTAGAGACCTAAGCGATGCAATTAAAATCCATACCTAACATAAGCAATAAATCTCGAGATTTTAGCAATGCAACTAGAAACCATATTTTCTATATAAAATCTTTCCTGAAGACTTGGTAATGCCATAAAAACAATCTATCACATATTAAATCATTCTGGAGACCATCGGAATGCAATTAAAAACCATATTTAACAGATAAAATCGTTCTGAAGACCATCGGAATGCAATTAAAAACCATATTTAACATATAAAATCAATCTTGAGACTTTAGCAATGCAATTAAAAACAATATTTCACATATAAAATCATTCCTGTGGCCTAAGTAATGAAAATAAAAACTATATTTTAAATATAAAATCAATCACGAGACCTGAGCTATAGAATTTAAAACCTTATGTATAAAGTACAAATTGTTTTGGAGAAATAAATGAAGCAATTAAAAACCATAGTACACATACAAAATTACGCCACTGATCTTAGCAATGCAATAAAAAGCCATATTCCGCATATAAAATCAATTCTAAGACCTTGAAAATGCAATTAAAAACAATATTTAACATGCTTGAGATTTTAGCGTTGCAATTAAAATCATTTTACACATATAAAATAAATCATGAGACTGGCAATGCAATTAAAAACCATTTTACATGTATAAAATAATTCCTGAGACCATAGCGATGCAATTAAAACCATATTTTACATAAACATTTTATTGTGAGACTTCATACATGTATAAACTCACTCTCAGTACCACAGAGAGTGTGTTTATAAAAATTAAAAAACATGCCACACACACTGGTATAGACAAAATGTGAGTGTTGTAAATATCAGATATTTTACATTATTGTTAAGTAGTTGTGTACTGTAATGAGATGTAGTGGTTAAAATACAGAACTGTCATACATCTTTAACCTTTTTTGTCACACTTTGGCTATTGCAATGTACTTTCTTTAGATGCATTTACTTTGGATACATGTAGAATTAATGTTTATTTTGAATGATTGCTAAGTTCAAGAATTGTCCTTATTAATATTATGTTATAGAAGTGATTGTTAGATATTTATATTAAAAAGATGTGTCTAAATTGATTGAACTCTACATTACTATTTATTTAAACTAAACAACGACGCAATAAGTAGTATGTTTCCGAGACGTAAGATTTAAAACATTGTTTCTGGTTCAAAATTTCGAATATTGAACAAGAAACAACGAATGTTGAAATAGGAACTGCGAATGTTGAACGAGGAACTAAAAATTTCGAATATTGAACCAGAAACAACGAATGTTGAACTAGGAACTGCGAATGTTGAACTAGGAACTGAAAAATCGAATGTTGAACTAGGAACTGCGAATGTTGAACGAGGAACTAAAAATTTCGAATATTGAACCAGAAACAACGAATGTTGAACTAGGAACTGCGAATGTTGAACTAGGAACTGAAAAATCGAATGTTGAACTAGGAACTGCGAATGTTGAACGAGGAACTAAAAATTTCGAATATTGAACCAGAAACAACGAATGTTGAACTAGGAACTGCGAATGTTGAACTAGGAACTGAAAAATCGAATGTTGAACTAGGAACTGCGAATGTTGAACGAGGAACTAAAAATTTCGAATATTGAACCAGAAACAACGAATGTTGAACTAGGAACTGCGAATGTTGAACTAGGAACTGAAAAATCGAATGTTGAACTAGGAACTGCGAATGTTGAACAAGGAACTGAGTGCCTAATGTTAAACCGAGAGAAGAGGTCTTTGGTATTTATTTGAATGTTGAATGTTGAACGTTGAACAAGTAACCAACTTGATTCACGTGTCAATATGTCAAATTTTAGACATTTTTGTTTTCAAAGTATTAGTCATGTTTTCTCGCGTTTATTGGCCTTACAATTGTGCTCCTGTTTTTGTAGTTTTATAAAACTGAACTTTTTGAAAGCTTAATGAGGAAAAAAAGACATCGACAAAGATCTGTTTTTTTCATATTTTGTAAATGAGATGATGTCTATCTACTGAACAATGCTAAGTTCGGAGACTATTGGCACCTGATATACTGTAGAGACGAGGTTACTATTAAAGACATTACAAATACACGGTCCATTCAAAACTTTTCTGGACAAAGGCTTGGAAACTATAGACGAACTTCAACGAAAATAAACGAGTTCAACATTCCAATCTACATCTTCCTATTTATATAATGCTACGTTCCAGCACACACAGATGTACAGTGTCTAAAATTAACAACTTAAACGATATGCTAGATCTGCAGATTTTTAATTTGCTCAGAGAATGCTTCTACATAGTTTGATTTGATGTTTTCAATGGTTATATATCCGTAATTAGAACTTCATTAATCGTTATAGGAAATCCCACTCTCAATAATATTAAGCATTTTAGCTAAGTGTTTTATGGTCTTTTTTCCTAGATTTGACCATTCTTTGCAAATAAGTTTGGGTTTCTTATTAAAAGAAGACACTGTTCATTCGTCCGCTGCAACTGAGTAAATCGTATTTACTGGGATTGGGTTTACTATGTTTTTTCGTAATGAATGTTTGTCAAAATTAAAGACTACAATCGACTTTTTACGTTTGGCTTTTATAATCTTGTATATTCCCTAAATATATTTGTAACGTACAGATTTACTAGTAACATACATGTATCCATATAAAACATCTATATATTATTGTATACATTGATTTCCAAACGGTATGACTGCATTATTTAAGGAAATTTTTAAGATCAGATTATTTTAATCTTAAAATGTAGTTGAATAAAAGGGCATTTAACAGAATAAAATTGGCTGTTTAATATTAGATTCAATAAGATGCCTTAATTATAATTTAATTATTATGTTAGTTGGTCAGAATAAGTGAAGTAAAACTGATGTCACCGTCATTTCTAATTTCTATTGTGTTGTATAGTATTATTGTTCCAAAAATGTAGGCTAATACCTATGAATCAGCCAGAACAATTAACACTTATCACGATCTGTGTGCGGCATACTTGTTGAGCATTATAAAAAAGTTTTCAGTCTTTTTCATAAAAAGTTCTATAGTTTGAAAAAGAGAAGGACATCAACGAAGACTTATTACACGACAAGCAAGACTATTTCAACTTTAAAGTCATGAATTCCGATTTGCAATGCCTCTTCGTCACAATACCATGGGTTATATATATCACAGCTGAAAAGATACTTCGGCAGAAATTTCCTTGCAAGAGGATTGTTGTTTACTAGGTGGATGATAATGACAGTTTACTGCCCACTAAATTAAAGTCGTTCCTACGAAAATTGCATGGTCACTTTTGTGAATTGATTGATCATTTTATTGTATATTTCACCTTGATGTTCTTTTTTATGTTACTTGTGTCGGCTAACATTTTTAGTTTATACCCATTTCGACCATCTAAAGATAATAATTTGACCATTTTAGAAGATTATGTTCATTCAAACTGAACACCTTATAAAATCCATTAGTCGGCAGGAGTTCGTGTTGCTCATATATGTGTCATTTGTTTGCTTTATTGTTGGTTGTTGTTAGTCATAGAATAGGAATTAGGAAATGTAGTATTACATTCTATTTGTGTCAGTTTTTTGTCTTATGTCTAGTGAGCAATATATCAGCTATATTCATGAAGCACACATGTAAGCAAACATAAAACAATTACATGGAATTTTGATAGAATAAAGGGTATAAAGTTTTAAATGCAAAATGAATATTGGGCATTGTGAAGAGGCAGACAAACTACAAAAATGGTTTATAGTTAAATGAATGTTAACCTCTCTAAATACTTCACAAGTGCATCCGCTATTCGCCATTTGGGCAGGTCTGTGGGTACAGCACTATAATTCTCTAGCAGTTTAGTCCAATTTATGATATCACAAATCATATTAATAAATGAATCTACATGTTTATTGAAATAACGCTTAAACATAATATTTTCTAGTAACAGGTATATAAATATCACATAACCTTATATTTATTCGGATTAATTGCACGAATAAAAATAAATTGTAGCTGTGAGTCAGTCTAAGGTAAATGATTCTCAAAGTAAAAAAAAATATTGTCATGTTAATAGTATACGTTTGTTCTTGTAATTTAAACTGTCCAATAAGAAAACAGACAGATAAAATGTACATACGGGAACGTTAACAGTTTTGATGCAAGCCATGAAGATTTGTGACACCTACAATTTAATAGTTCTATAACAAAACCAGTTATTTGAGGAATTATTTGTATGTCTTCTTTTATCACGTCTACAAATTCTTGTGGCTAATGAAACAGAACAAACTTATTTTATCTGAAAACATCTTATGTAACAATTTTTTTGCGAAAATAGAAAATCTATACCAATTAATCATGTCGCTTTTTGACATTCCATTGTTAAAAACTACTTAATTATTGTCCTTTATTGCATTAAATCTCTTATCTAAAAGTATTTTAATTCATAAAATGTAAATTTACCAAACCACAGCTAATGTTTAAAAAATACTCATATTTAGTTTGTTGGCTAGAACATTTCCTAATTAGTTTGGACGTAAAGCAAATATTTACTCAATAACTCATCCTAATTAGTGTGTATATCTCAGAAACTAGTTCAGCAGGATTGAAACCAGAATTATAATTAGGTAATGATACATCTTTAAAGTATCACGTTGTTATGATGTTACAGGTAAAACAGAAAACTCAAATGACATAAACATAAGATAGGCTACATTTGATCTAAGAAACATAGTTTAGTAAAGGTGGTTGAGTTCACTGAAAACACAAATAGGCGGATTAATGGCACGATGCCATTTATTGTAACTTAGACAATCAAGTAACGACTTACAAATCATTTCTGTACAGTTATCAAGAGGAGACATTATGTCGCGTCCCATAACTCGCTAGCAATACCAAACAACAAAGTCCCAACAAATACGACTCAGATAAAAGAAAAGCAAACGTAGTAAAGTTTGCAGTCATCAAGCCATCATCAAGTGTCTAAGAAATACTTTTATTTTTAATACACATATCTTACTAGTGTACCAGGAACTGTAAAACTGCCTGCGGTTGATTGGCAAATTAGTATCGAATATTAAAATGAGACGACTGACAGATGATTACATTGGAACGCGGCGGCTACACTTTTATCAACACAATAATGAGTAACTGACTGGGAGACCAAGACCAGTCTTATGTTCCTTTGCAATAATTACGAATAAACGAGGTAGGACCATAATATTCACAATCAAAGCGATGATCAGTGGTCATGCATGTTGAAGTCGCTATTTTTGTATATAACTAATATTTTTAAAATTGTATTTGTGCAGAGACATATCTGTGTGTATAATACTTTTAATTTGTTGTATAATGACTAAATTTGTTACATAAGTACTATTGAATATCTGACGACTTCTGTTATTTATTACTATATTTTGTGATAAGCTAGTTCAGTTCTTGAGAAAATGATTTAATCTGGTTTATGCTCGTAATCATATCTTTTCTAATACAACCATTTTGTATTTCTGTGAGTAAGCAGATTATATTCAGTTATAATATATTTTTACAGGTGAAAAGAATCAGAAAAAATACAAAAAATAGCTTGTGTTTGTTTCTTTTTTTACTTAAGATACAGTATGATGGTTATTTACAAGGTATCAAACATACAAATTATGAAATTATTGCTATATATCTGCCTTGACTATTGATTTTTATTAAGAAATATGGTTAATATAACGATGAATTACTTTAGCTTAGCTGGTTTGTACAATTGTGTTTTTCTGTAGTCAGCAGTTTACTTTCACGCGTAAATTGTTATGCCCGGTTTACTTGACCTTAGCTTATATCTTGTGATAGGTAAGTTCAGTTGTGGAGAAAAAGATTGAACATGTTTATGCGTGTATTAAGTTTGTTTGTAGATTTGATGGTGTTTAACGCCACTTTTAGCAATTTTCAGCCATATCATGGCGTCCGGTTTTTATTGGGAGAGGAAGCCGGAGTACCCACAGAAAGCCCCAGACGTGCGGTCGAAATCTGACAATACTTGTCAATTAAGATTGCAGTCAGAATCGAACCCGTAATCTCAGTTTTGACAGACCAAATGATCAATAGCAGACGAACTACCTTAATGTGTGTATTAAGTACTCATATATTTGCTAAGAAAGGAGATAAAGAAGGAGAGATACATAGAGTTACAGCGATTTTGTATTTCTATGTGTCAGAAAAATGCATTCAGTTGAAATATATTTTTAAAGGTAGATATAATCATCACATCAAGCTAGTTTGTTTGCCTTTGTTTTTTCGTTTACTCAGTGATACAAAAAGGTGGTTATTCACAAGGTACTAAGATAATAAGCATACATATTATGAAATTATGACTGAGATGTGTAACTATTATGTTGTCATTATATTTATATTATCAGACATTTCACTTATAATACTAATTGAGCATTTATTAATATTTTCACATTCTTTTAAATGGGTGCAATAAACTGTAAAAATGGTTGGATAAAAATTGCATGAATTGTGTAATGTGTAGTAAGAGAAAAACCACTAAGATATATTAATGAAAGATTTAATCACAACATCATAACATTGATATAATTTATGAATAATTAAAAGAGATGAATTAGATTGGTGCGTATATAGGTATCAAACATAAGCTGGTCCCTTTTAAGTAAGTTACTGTTTAATACCTCATTGTACAGGTTGAAATTCACAATGTACACCTGTACTTAAGGCAGTATTCAGTTGGTTGAAATGCTCTTTGGTGGTTACCTGTTTTACTGATTTTTACTGTTTTATTGTTCATTATATTTTTGCACTAGTCATTTGATCTTGTGCTTTATTGTAAATATGTTAGTTCAATGGTAAAATAGACATTAAGTAGTGGAATGATATTAACATCTGTTTAAATGAAATCAAATAAAACGAATTTTCCAGCTAATTAGATAAACAATATAACCAACTAATGTGGTATTAAGTATATTGTAATGTAATTAGTTTTGGAGTTATTTCGCACAATAAAGAAGTTAAGATGGTTTCGCTGAAGCCCAATGTTTCGAATCTTAACTTTCTTAAAGACACATAGGACATAAACAAACAGAAAAAATACGTTTTTTGATACCCAATGTTTTGGGTCGTAACTTTCTTAAAGAAAGGTAGAAAAGAAACAAACCGAAAAAATATGTGTCAATTGCTATTCCGAAAAATAACACCACAGAAAATACTACACCACAGAAAATACTACAAAGGCATAAAATACAGCAACCCAAATACAATAGGGACTATGGGTGAGCTCGTGTGTTCGGATCAGCGCATAATATTATCAGCGCCAAATAATACACCATTTTATAAATCTATGAATGGAAATGACAAAGCACCAACAGAAATGAATAAACAAATATATAGATTGTTTAAAAGTTATCTATATTCTTGTCAATATTTGGAATGTTTGTTTGTTTGAATGGTGTTTTAACGCCACTTTCAGCAATTTTTCAGCTATTTCGTGGCGTCCAGTTTTTATTGGGGGAGGAAGCCGGAGTACCCGGAGAGAACCCCCGTTATTTGGAATGTAATGTAACTGGAATTTTAGGATTATCAACAAATCAATATCAAAATACATTATTAACAGAAAATATTAAGGGTAAATAACTTTACAACAATAACACAATTTAAGTATCCTCTGCTTTTCTGATGAATTAAGATAGTGACTTTATTAGTGTAACAAAACAATAACAGACTTTGATTTATGTTCGCTAATAGGATTTTTCAAGCCTCAAAAAATGTATATTCACTTCGCATAGCGGCTCGGTGAATATTACAGTTTTCTGGCTAATAAATCACGATAGCAATTTATATCACAATTATTAGTTGTATAATAGAAGGAGCTAGGTGCATGTAATATCGTGTTTTAAGGGTAAAGAGAATTATGAAATAAATGACCACTAGTACTGCTTTAGAAATACAATAATATAACTCCATACATATGTGATCAATATTTAATTGCTTTGGATCTATGAGCCACATATCAATACATATCAGACATAAATTTTTTGTATTTATTGAGAATCAAACTATTCTGATTTTAAGGGCCACTCATTAATCACTAATTATCAATCAAATAAGTGTGTTTGTATCTTGAATTATACTATAGTAAATTTATTGATGCGATTTCTCTGTCATTTTTAAAAGAATATTTGGCCTATTTTCATCGCATTTTAATAATTGAAATGAATTTAACAGTGTTAGTTGACACTAGTAATTGTTACCTTTTATACACAGGGAACTTTATGTCAAAATTGTTTGTTAAACCTGCGATATTATGAACAATTACACGAATTGGAAAAAGATGAGAAAATTTGTAGATCGATTCATTTTAATCCTCACAATACTAGCAAGAAATTACGATGTGGAAACACTATGTGGATTTGTCCAAAAATAAACATCACTGTAAGTAGGCTAAATATTTGAAAAATCCATCATGTAAATCAAACACATATTAGCTTTTGAGTTTAATGTTTGTCATTAACTGACTGTTTACTTTTTATATCCACAAGGAATACTAAAAAGAACACACCTTATTCTGTTTGCGAATAACATTTTTATAAATTTCTTATTTTAACCATTTGCTGACAATTCAATCTGTCTTTGCCAATCATTACTTTGCTTCTTATATTTTCATTTAACTGAGATAATACCATGAGTTTCATATCTCGTAAAATTATAGCAAAGCAAGCGAAATTTGTATTCCAATTTAGATTTTCCGTGTTTATGCTGTCTATCACTTGCTTATTCAAACTGGTCATATTTGAATTGGGATAAGAATCGTTTACTTTAATTATTCATGTATTTAGTATATTTAAATATTTAAAGCATATCTAATGCATATCAATCCTTCTTAAGATTAAAGGAAAATCAAATCAAATTAATGAAGACTAGGAAATGAATGTTTTTTTACTATGTTGTTTTTCTTACGTTCGTTTATCCATAGGTTGAAAGGTTGAAGCACGAAAATAACTATCAACACTTAGCAAGATAAAACAAGGGAAGACGAGAAAATCCAGTTATAAAAAAAACTTTCAAATCCAGGAAAAAAAATAACCACAAATAGATTACAGGCAATGACTTATAAGATTTATGAAACATATTTCCTGTCTCAATTGTCCTGTTAAATTCAGAATGGTCATTTAAATTTATGGAATATCGATTACTTTATTGACGGATTCATATAAGAAACTGAATGAGAAATTAGCGTTTAAATTTAGTTGAATGAATATATGTAACTAAAGGACATACTATTTTGTTTCAGATAGAAATGCTTTTAAATTCAATAAGTTACTTTAGTAATTTAATCCGTTTTGTTAGTTAGTCATTATAACGTGTTGTAGAACTTTTTTGTTTCCGTGATATTTAATTTCTATTGTATTAAAGGTTATTATTTGCTAAGAATGCCGGTTAATTCCGTAGGATAAGTTAGAATAATAAACACTAATAAAGCATTTGTGTATAATTCTATTGAGCGGTATATGAAAAGTGTAGTAACAGTCGTTCCTATGAAAATCATCATGAAGTGGTTGACCGTTATATTGTATATTTCACTTTGATATTATTATTTAAGTCACGGGTGTCAGCTACTTCAAACCCATTTCGATCATTACAGAAAATGGTTTGACTATTCACGAAGATTATGATATGTCGTCCTTAACACCTAATATGCTCCATTAATCAGCAAGATTTATTCTTGCTTATACAGTCGAAATTTAGTAGCTCGAACTCGGATCGCTCGAACACCCTGGAAGTCTCGAACACCTATCAAAGTACAGAACTTTTCCCTATAAAATCAACGTTAAAATTGCTTCGATTTCTCGAACACCGATTTCTCGAAAACTCGAACTAAATCAGCAGTTCCAATAACTGAAAATCCATTGAAAAAATCATGAATAACTCGAACTAAAATTATTGATATCTTGCATGACTAATTGGTCGTAAATGTTGTAAAGATCAAAGCCATACCTGTAAAAGGCCAAGCTTGATCTTTAATGATATAATCCCTAATAATTGACATAATGTCATCAATTTGTATTGATGTACAAGTTTGAAGGCCAATTTGTTAAAATAGGTTTTAATTAACTGAAATAAACACCAATAAATTGCTATCAAATCCGAATCGAGGTCATTAACACACTTAGTAATGCAATTATACTTATCAGTCCTCGTGCACAAAATTGAACAAGAAATAAAACAGTAAACATTTTATTTCAATAAAAACAAAAATACGTACTTAAAATAAGATTCATATAGGAAATGCAATGAAGAAACACAATTTTATTAATACAATGTTACACAGGAAATTAACTGAAATATATAAACTGATATAGATTTCGTATCGCACATGAATCATGAATCATTTCCGGACAGCACAAGCCCCGGTTTCTCGAACTCCCGATTACTCGAACTTTTTTTTTTCGGTCACTTCGAGTTCGAGCCATCGAAGTTCGACTGTATCTGTATCATTAGTTTTGCTTTTTTGTCAGATGCTGTTATTTATAGGATTTTATATTTGTAAAAATAGTGGTCAGGAGTTACGATTGTGGTTTTGTGTTACACTTAGACGATCCTGCTAGGCTGTATGAATTTTTGTGAAGTTTTAGTATTCAATGCATGATGATGGAGAGATCATAATCTTCTCTTTTGCAAGCGTAATGAGTGTCTAAGCAGGATTTCCACGTTAACTCGTAATACCTAATTAATTTATTGAACACTCTATACGATTTTTTTGCAGATAAAAATCATGATGCCACGGTAATTTCTACTGGCACATATTTAACATGAATGTTGGGCAAAGTTATATCATTATCAAGTTTTATGAAGATTGACAAAGTACTCATTTAAAGTTACAAATTAGAAATTGGCAATTTATCCCAATACCAGAAAAAGACTAAATCATACTTTATTTGTTCATTACAGTTTATACCAGATATACTAAAAGTGTAATGTTAATTAAGTGACAATTGTGGATGACATTTCAACATGCTGTAAATTTAAGATAAATGTAAGTTGAAGATTTCAAATAGTTCAATAAACGTCAGGTCTGAAATTACAAAAATACACAGCTATGACTCACATCAAGTTATAAAATGTGAAACTGTGCATCATTGTAAAAAACCCAGTGTATTTGTAACATTTTGCATTCAATGTAGATGTTTGTAACAATTTTTAAATGCTGATGCCAACATTAACTTTAAATTCAGATATTTTATATAATCCTTATTCATATTGTAAGACTTACAATATTTGCAGGTTTGGAACGCCAAGGAATGAAGTATTGCTGATAGTTGTAATGGAATTCCAACTCAGATCTCTGAAAAAGGTAAAATAAGTATGTTATTATGAATCAAATCTCTGAAATTAAGTAAAATAGCTAAAATGAATTTCTCCATTATTGCTTGCAGAGTCTTGAATACTTCAAATGAGTTATGCTCATTGTAGAAGCAACAAAAGCTACATTCGCCCAGTAAAAGTATGTTCCCGTTGGTCTATTCTTTTTTCCTTTTATATTTTATTGTTTGTAGAGTTATTGTCCTGAATCGGACTTAAATTATTTCTGCTGAGCGCTTCCCAATCATCCAATCAATCATTTAAAATAAAGTAATATTCCCCAATTATTTGGACAAAAAACTCAGCAACATTATGTTTACATGTGTATACATAAGTTGCATGGTAGATAACGCGCAACAAGTGTCCTTTTTCGTTCAAATCTTTGCAAGAAAATCAAATTATCGTTAGACATTATCTTATTCTTGTTTTAATGTTTGTAAATCAAAGACACACTTCAATTATTAGGAAAATTATCCATATCCACGCTATATACATGTTCGTGTCAGCATTGTGTTATTAATTCAAATTAAGTTATATTAATACACATGTTTATACATCTTTTGCTTGTATTCAATGCGTGTTCGTTCTCAGTAATAAGTCTATTTTTTAACTGTACAAACAAGAGGTGTTATACACAAAAATGTCTTGACGCCATTTGTATGAAGATAATGAGTACGGTTTAGTAGTAAAGTAAAACTAAATTTTTACTACACTACTAATGTTGATGTAATAGAAATTTGTTATATTTGTGGTAAGGCACAACGAATCGATGGAAGCTATACAGCAAATTCCGTTTCATAAGACAGCGATATTTAATAAGCCGAAAAGTAGCGGATACAAAATGTGGTTACTCAACAAAATAAATTCTAACTTTAATATGTTAAGGTGTCAAAATATCTGCTTGGTGTTTACAAGCAGCACATAATTACGAGTTCAAATATGACACTTTGTAAAAATTCTACGTTTGATGATTGTGAGAATACCATATGTACAAAGTAACAATTGTGTATAATACATCGGTGATATTATTTATAAATGACATCATATTAGTCTGCTTAAGTTCTGATTTAATTTGTTGTAATATGTTCAAGTTTTCGAAAAAACCGATATTGATTATCCCGAAAGACAAATTTTAATCTAGATGCTTAAAATGTTTTAAAACAAGGCAAATGCCTGACATTTGTGTGAGTCACCAGGTCGACGATTTAATTCATTGTTTTCTGTGCTCGCAAAATCATTACATTAGTTAGTGATTGCTTTAATTTCTTATGCTGAAGTTTTTACACAGTCTACTATCGTTGTTTTGTTTACTTCATTTTTCAAGATTTCCTTATACGGTAATACGAACGAGCAGACACAGCTTGAAATAAATACCTTATAATACCTTTTTGAATGCGGAAATAATAAAGGCTGACAAGAAACATTTCAGGTTAAATTCGACAGAAAACAGAACACAATGGGATCTTGAAACTTTTTTGACAAAGATATGAATCAAATTCCAACCGACTTTTTTCCTTGTACTTGCTGTGAAAGTATTTTCTTCCACTTGAACTATCACAGACACATACGACATGGTGCAATTTCCGCAAGCTATAAAATCTATAGCAACATGCCTTATTTTTCTATCTTATTGTTTCACCATATATTGCCAAGCAAAATACATGCTAAAAGTGACACCACATTTGAAAGTTCTTATAAAAGAGATTATTACTTCTTTAAACTAGAACTCTTCAATCTAGTACGCAAAGGGAAAAATTTCGCCAGGAACAATAAAGTCATTATTGAAAGACAGCTGCATAAAACTGCAGTCGTCAAGAAGATGCTGTACAGTAACCATTTTTTTTAGGTTGAGAGAGCAAAAGTTATTTTCTTGACTTGGGCATTTGAGTGACTTCTGAACAATAGAGGCTACATCGGTCCTCAAATATCTTATTTAAAACATAAAAAAGATATATATATATATATATATATATATATATATATATATATATATATATATATATATATTTATATACATGAAATCTAGTTAAACAGGGACTTAGTAAAGATTTTTACAATATTATTGTTCAATAACAGGTCATCATTTCATTTAGTCTTAATTCACAAAAGTTGTATAACTTTGTAATTGAAATCATATTTGTGTAAAGGACGCGTTTTGCATCAGATTATTGACAGTCTAATTGCGTCGTCTCCTTGAAGACTTTTTTTTATATTCTTAAAAGCGACACTAGACCAGATTCCTGATTTCACATTTCGCTATATAGATGATGTAGTGACTTAATCTAAGTTTGGTGACCACTTGCATTTAGTTTACCCTAGCGAGCTTACAAGTAGACATCAATAGAACACATATGTCAGCCTATTATACCCACTTCTGAAAAAAAGACTTGGGACAACTATAGACCAGACTCTAAGACAAACTTGATGACTTCAACTTAACAATTTTATTGATAGCTACATGTATATTCCACCAAAACCGACGTATGGTATTTAGATTTTAAAACTTATACGTTATGCTAGATTTTGTTATCGGCATTCTGGTTTTTAGGTCGGACACTGTTAGTAGCCATGTCGACGTTATCGTTTGAAAACGTCTATAACCATCACCTTGACATTATTGATCGATAAAAGAAATCCATCACCAAATACTTTTATACAATCTCGCTGCATCATTTGGAGTCTTCTTTTTTATCTTCATTAGGCCCTTTTCAGGACGTCACATATTATATCTCTATGGTTGTCTTGAGTTTCTTATTCTGGTTTTGCTTCTATTTGTTTATATCTGTCCTAGCCTCGATTGGTAATATTTTAGGCTCTCTTATTCCAGAAAATATGGTCGTTATCCTCTCTATCTTTAGCTTATTGATTTACCAGTAACATTGCAAAAATAAAGGTTCTTACATTAGTACGAACATAATCTGATTTCCCCAATCCAGATTTTACAGTGCGAGCCTAGGCGAGAACTCATTTTCACTAGTGCCGAGACCTGTTTTTCCTCACTGGTCAAGCAGTTGGAACAGAACGCAAAAATTAGAGAAACTATCTATTATATATATTGCATCTATAATCTAAAGTTCCAAGCAATAGGTGACAATGGCCGAATGTGAAAAGTATTTAGTCACCGACTATTGACCTTTGCCTTTCACCACTGATGTTGTAGTTACGATTGTAAATTTGGGCTGTATTTGCTCGCATCACACATGAATGACAAGCATTGCAGGTTTTCCTTTTAAAGGTCGAGTTTTAACCTAAATAATGATAAAACATCGACGTCATGGTATTGCTTAAAACTTGCTGAATGTTGCATTAAACCATGAAAGATGCAAATTCAACTTTTATAACAAACAAATTTTCAATTGATTTATTAGGAAATGATAATATATTATGTTTAGGATAAGAATTCTATTCTACTTTTAGAGTTTTTGAGGCTTCAATTGTATTTTCAAATTATCCATTTTCAGAAAACAGTAGTAGGCTAATTTGCGGAATATTTGTTTTTTTAATTAACAATATTCGCATCCTGTGTAGCGTATACATTAAAACTATATATGCATTAAATGCTATTTTAATTTATTGCTTAATAAGTATATCTGAACAAAAAGTCTTCTTCTAATTTAAGTCTACAGTTTGAAATTTAAATGAAAGGCCGGGTAGATTCTAAATTATTTGACGATAGAGAAGACTTAAATTTGCAAATCATACATTATCGCCTCTGTATAGTAATATTCTTAAAATGTATATCAGAGAATAAATGATACATATTTGATTGAACAATTTGTTTTAGCTGTACCTTGAAAGAAATTTTGTCCTAAAAAACATTTAAAAAAATGCATAACAAGTTTTGATGACAAAGAACACACTGCATTGTCAATCTTTATATTTAATATGAATTTAATGTAACATTACAAACAGATAATAGTTAAAACCAGTTAAAAATTAATAATGTAATAGTATATGACGTTAAGAGGCTTTAATGAACCCGACCATTGACCTTTTCGTATTCACCTTATCATTGTAGCTTTGACCATGATGAAGGTCAATAATGATCAACAAATAAGATCCTACGTCAATATCTATTAAAGGTAATTTACTATACTAAATACCAAAAATTCGAAGACGACCTTGACCCTTGCCCTTTCGTTGTTTTTCATGATATTGGTCAGTGATGACCAATAGTAGAGATTCTACGTCAATATATAATATATATTGTTGCTGAGATATAGCTCTTACAAAGGGTCTATTAAAATATACAATTCAAAACCTGAACATTTTGGTCAAGATTTCAATTTTGTATCTCTTACGGTTATGCATACAACCAAATATACAAAAATAGAATGTGACCTTGACCTTGTAATCTTTTCCTTAAGGTCAAGGTCATTGATGAACGACAGTGAAACCGCAATTTTATATCAGATCTGGTTAAAGAGATACATATTCAACTTGCAATGAAACAGGGAAGAACACTCATTTATTGACCTGAAAAATGGTTTCGCGTGTTATGTTTCAAAGTGTCTCAATCCTTGACTAACCATACTGAAACAACTTTTCTTAAGGTTTCTACTTTTATCTGAACATACGCTTTTAGTGACTGAAGGGATATAACTTAAAAAGCAACAAGTTGGCTGACTAATTGTTAACAGCGAAGTGTAATGTCTAATATATCCATTGTACAATATGTCTGAGACATGTCACATCACAAAATTAATTAGGCAAACAGAAAAAAAAACACTTCGGAAAAAATAACTAGAAACAGACAAAACATTAAGGCTTTCCAATCTAAAGTAAAAAGCTTAATGAGAAACATACTTCCAACATCAAGGCTTTTCACTCCTCAACCCCAATAATATTAAATAATAGGCAGTAACTCGAACAAGAATAATTATACGTATAATGAATTTTAACACAGTTGTTATTGTTATTATTAGTAGTAGTATTGTTGATGTTCAGAAACATTAATTTTAATAAGGTTTGAGATGCTTGTTAACTGTTATTTAATATTTATTATCGATGTTAAATTCCTTCAATAGAAACTAATAGGTAAATATATCACTGCAACTGGATTGAAAGGTACATCAGCTTATTCGAGTTGCTCCGCTTTACATGTATTTATCGTGCGATAAATATTTGATATTAATGTTTTGTAGAATTTTGTAATTGATTCATTACCAAAATATTAATCCCACCAAGAAACCCGTTACATAAACATCTCCTGCCTTATTATCGACATATGTCATGTTATATGTTATTGATATATATAGATTGAAAAAAATCATTTCGTAAGTTAAGTTATGACACAGACTTGGCACTATGTTGTTGTTATTATCAAGTCATTAGTCATTAAAACAGTAATGTAAGAAAAAAGAATCTAAATGTAGAAGCAATTTCAAATAATTGATAAGTCAATAACAGACAAAAAAGTGATAAAACAGAATAGGAGACAATAGTAAAAAACAATTAGTGAGAGGAACCGAGCTTAAAACAGGGCATGAATCGAGGTGCTTTAAACGAGAGAGCAAATTCGTCGCTTCAATCAGAACAAAATCTAGTAATAAGTCATCGTCTGGGTAGTCATAATCCAGTCAGAAGGAGAAAAGTTGGTTTAGTCAAACACAACAAGTCAATATTTATCTGTAATACAGATACCGCGCAACGGTAAAAGTGATGACGACGACCTTAAATTTTAAAATGGATGACTTTCGTCCGTTTTGATCCCTTGGCTTAAAATTTTTACTTAGTCAGCAGACACCTCCATCATTACATTATCAATGTGTAATACATTATATAAATTAAATAGGTTACTTAGTACCTAATAAGGAAGATGTTTACTCTACAAGCACATTATTTTGGAATATTGCTACACAAAGAGGAAAACTAAAAATAGAAAAAAATGAAACCATACTTTATTGTCGTTAATTTTGTTTTGCAACTTACCTTCATTGATAATTAATGATATATCAATCATCGTTTTGGCCTATATATGCATTGAGCAATTTTTGAACGTATCTAATCAAAAGCAACATATTAAAAGTCTTCCATTTATTGGGCGACCTCTAAAGGCAAAACACCAGGGACCAGACATACCAACAAGTGCCTAAAGTCAAAGGGAAACAAGGACCAGACATACCAACAAGTGCCTAAATTCAAAGGGAAACAAGGACCAGACATACCAACAAGTGCCTAAAGTCAAAGGGAATCAAGGACCAGACATACCAACAAGTGCCTAAAGTCAAAGGGAAACAAGGACCAAACATACCAACAAGTGCCTAAAGTCAAAGGAAAACAAGGACCAGACATACCAACAAGTGCCTAAAGTCAAAGGAAACAAGGACCAGACATACCAACAAGTGCCTAAATTCAAAAGGAAACAAGGACCAGACATACCAGCAAGTGCCTAAATTCAAAGGGAAACAAGGACCAGACATACCAACAAGTGCCTAAATTCAAAGGGAAACAACAACTTAGTTCTAATTCAAATAAACGTGAAGAGATAGAAATGTAATTCCAAAACATAAAGTATAATCTAAATGTTATTAACGTCAAATGTGCAGCGAACAAACAGCTCATGTCACTCTTTAGTCCGTTTAGACCACTTACTGCAAAATTATTATTAAGGAAAAGAAAATATATCTATAATTCATCGAAAATACCTCGTCGTTTTTAGAGATTGGTTTAGCAAAACGATAAATTAAGTCATATTAATGCCCATTGAACTTCTAAAGGAATACAAGCATTCTCTAGGTGGAACAAAGTCTTATTGCTGTAGTAGCTAAATCGTCACGACTAGTGTCTAGGAAATCAGAACACTGATACAATATCTAGCATGAATTACACCAATGAGTTGAGATTGCAAATTCATTAGGTCACTGACCAAAACTGTTTCATGACAAGATATTATCCGCATAGCAGATTTTTGTTTTATGTTTTTGCCCGACTCATAACCTTAATCAAAAGGACCAAATTAAAATGTGTTATGAAATCTGGTTCCATTTCATATTCATTAATGCCCGAGAATTTCAAAGATCAGAAGCAACTCGACCTTAAAAATGACCGTAGTATAAAATATAAACAGTAGACCCACGCAAAGTAAAATGATGCGACCTGTTTTGGTAATAGTTATAGAGAACATAGTAAATCAACAAAATATAACTAAAATAAAGTCCATTTTAATTACATAACACTGTTAATCTATATGTATTTTCCTCTTATTCGTAGAAGTTTGCGGCTGCGCCCGTCCAAACCAAGATATCCTTAAAACACTACTACCTATTAATATTGCCAAACATATAACCTTAATCAAAGGACCAAATGAAAATGTGTTATGATATTTAGTTCCATTTCAGATTCATTTGTGCACCAGCATTTCAAACATCAGGTAACAACTCGGTCTAAAAAATGGCTGAGGTATAAAATATAAACAGAAGAGACACGCAAAACAAAAAATAACGACGTGTTTTGCTAAAAGTAATAGAGAACATAGTAAAGCAACAAAATGCATATAAAATAAAGTCCATTCGAATGATAAAGTACTGTTAACCTATAATTATTTCCTCTTATTCGTGTAAAGAACGATCATATGCAAAACAAGTATAGTTGAGAACAAGAAAAAAGAGAAAAATAGTTTTTTTTAAACTTGCACTGTAGAAAAAGTCATAACAAGCCACTAACAATTTTCCTAAGCTACCGACACTTTTTTCGTTATATTAATACTTATCAGTGCGTCTCAAACCACAACCATTGGAAAGCTAAGGAATAGACGTTGTTTGATGCAAGTCATAATACTCGGTGTCCATCATTTATAATCTTTGAAGCATAGAACAGTAAAGCAATTTCATCAACTCCTATGAGGCACCCTTCTTTGCGGTATTTACTAAAATGTTCGTGGTTTGCTACTAGGATCATTTAAGCTTAAACAATAACAAATCATATTAAACTGAGAAGTATTTATCCACCATGACCACCAGTTCCCTTTAAAACACACTAATACACTACAAATTTATGAGCAATATTTATCACATAATTACTTGGCATCTATATATCAGTATACAACACTTGCAAGAAATGAATTTATTGTATGTATTGGGAATCAAACTATTGTGATTTTAAAAGGTCACTCAATCACTAGTTATAAATCAAATAAGTGAATCTGTACATTATACGATTTACATGTATTGATGTGATTTTTCTGGCATTTTAAAAAGGATATTTGGCAACAAGTTCATGTTACTGTGTATAGCGGATACGTTGATCTCTTTTTAATAAATGAAAATGAATATAATAATAGTATTATTTGCCACTAGTTTACTACTTTAATGTATGTTAAACATGAGATACATTGAACAATGAAGGATTTAATCCTTCCTTATTTTCTACCGAACAGCACTCCATTTTAGTACAAGAGGAAAACAATGAATCAGTTGTGGAAAAGTGATTCACTAGTGAGTATGACATAGTATATTGCTACTGAAACACCTAACTTAATAAACATAAACAAGGGGAATAACTACTGTCTATTAAACCGGAAAAAGCCGAGCTGATCTCGAGATTAAGATGTGGAAACAATATGTTGATAAAATAAAATAAAATAAACATCCCATGTAAGTAGGCTAAATAGTTTAATAACACATCCTGACAATTAAACATATATTAGAGTTTAATGTTGGCAATAATGTTAACTGACCGTTCACTTTGTGTCTCTATAAGGAAGTCTATACAGACACCTTACTCCGTTTGCGAAGACCATTTTTATAAATTTCTTTTGTAAACATTTGATGACAATTCACTCTTGTCTTTGCTAACCATTACTTTGTTTCTTTTACGTTATCTAAATAAGAGTTCAGCATACGTTTTATATCTGTTTTAGCTCTTGGAAAAAAATCTATTGAAATTAAGGCTAAAATAACCAAATTTATTATGCCAACTAAGCTTTATCCGTGTTTATGATTCCCACCCGCTGCTTATCTGGTCATATTTTTGTTGGAGTAATAATCATGAATCATTTACTTTAATTATTCACTTTTATTCTTGATTAAAATATATAAAACATATCTAATACATACATGTATCAATAAAGATAAGTGTACTGTTTTGCCTTGAAAGAATGAAGCACGAAAACAAATATCAGCACTTATCGAATGACAACGTACAACGAAAAAATCCGAATAAAGAAAAAGGCACATTAGACACGACTGGCTAATTAGAAACCCGTCTAGTTACTCGTTGTAACTTTTCCTATCTAAATTGAAACCTATATGTTCATATATATAGATAATACTGAAGAGACTATTCATGTTTAATTTATGCTAGATATTCAATTTTAAAACAGTTGTACTGTTTTGTTTTGCACTTTAATAATGGTGTTATTTTGCATTTGTTTATTTTTCTGTAAGACCACAGTTCTTACATTTATTAAGAAAATCCCAAGAAGAAACAAAAGCTCTTGAGTACCTGTTCAATTCGGTGATGTATATTCCATATTCAATTCCTGCTGAAATGTTGCTCCACAAAAGGAAAAGTTTAATCATCACTTCTGTCCTAAATTTACTCTCAACATTCATTTTCAATTGTTAGTTGTAGTTCAAGGAGTGAGACAGAACTAATCTAGCAGTCTCTGTGATATCAATATGTGCAAGTATAATGTTGTAGATGCGATCAACATAGTCGACAATCTTTGACTGTTCAATTAAAACACGCCACTTATATAGAGAAACAGCAAATTAAAGGAGACAGCTAAAAAAGAGAGTTCGTCTGTTAAAAATACGTCTACCAAAGATGTCAAATATTTCTTAAATCGGGTTTTAATATTGGTTTATGCTTAAACTGTAAATCACGGACACGATATCTCCTAACATTTGGCTCAAAAATAAAATACTGTAAAAACATTTATTTTTCAATTCACTGTATTAAGTATCTATCTTTTAAAGAAAAGAAAAAAACACAAACCGAAAGTTAAGCGGCAATGACAAATTAGAAATAAAAATAAACGAAAACAAAACAAACTAAAAAAAAGAACAGTTATTCGGATTAAGCATGCACCATGATTGCAGCCGTGTTCTCCCAGTCAGTAACTAGCGCATGCGTTTATTTGGAACACGGTCGAATTACTTTCGGATTTACCATGGTAAAAGACAAAGACAAGAATAAAAAAGGCTCTGTTTAACTCATGACAAATGTCTTTTTGTTAGACTTATTACTTAATTAAGTTCAATTGATTTATGGTAACTGCAAATATATCATTTGAAAGGATAACATCCACTTAGGCACAATTAACCTATGATGTAGTAGCTTATTAGTCAAAAACTGAGTTCAGTATATCGAGTATTTATCGAGATATATTTTTATTAAGGACTAATTTGATACCATAAGTGAAGTTTTTAGTTTCAAATTCTGTATTAGGGATTATATTCACACGGTCCCAAAATTTAACAACGACTAGTGATCATGTACATAGCATGCAGGGCAAGTTGTCTCGGTCAGTAACTTTCCTTTAAATCAAGTACCCTGCGTCATAAAGAAAACAAAACAAATAAGCAAGGAGATGATCACCATGACTAATTTGAGTTTGGTTTTTTTTACAGTTTATGATTTATTTAAAAATTAAATTTAAACCTAATTGTTGGTTGGCTAGTACAGCTCCTAAGTTTGTCAAGTCAAACAAGTTTGCTTGAGAACAAAAATATTTCTTACATCTGATAAATGAAACTCACCAACAAAGACACACACATAGTTACATCATTTCTTTTTTTTTTGTCTTTTTGTGTTTTGAGGCTTATCGTTTTTTGTTAACCTTAAGTTCTTTGAACCATAAATTTTTCAACTTTAAATGTTAAGTAATATACTTTACCGCATATCTATCTTGTTTAATAAATATGCTTCAAAAATTTTACTCTAGTTACTTTTTTCACCACATACAACATTCATAAATGCAAAATATACATTTGTTATGAATTGTGGAGCAGCGTCTTGGTAAATAACTTCCCATCAATCTGTTCAAAAATAAATGAACACTTAAAATAGTAATTTTGAGGAGTTTTTGCACATTTCTCGGCGTAAACAAGCTAGATTTAAAACCGAGAGCTTTGAAATATTTTCAAATGACAGAATAAACTGACACTATTGGAGGAGTACCTCACAATATTAAATGTAAATTGTGCGCACCATTTACTTTCACTGTACAAAGTCAAAGTGTAATAAAACAATGACTCAGCAACGATAACAGAGAATTAAGTTAGATCAAACCCCTTCCAAAACTTCAAGTACTTTAATTCAACTGAGGAGAAAATTGCAACATGTAAAGTTTGTAATAAACTTCAATAAAACGAGAAACTTTCTATTTGGTTGGAGTGTATATTTTGCCCGCAGTGAGACTCTAACCCACAACCCCAGTGTTGATAGACCAATAGAAGACGAGCTACCTTACTAACCACTCGGCGACCGAGGCCCCTAAAGCCAAATGAAAGATGAGGATTGACCATCAATGACCCAGCGAAAATGTCCGATAGTATTTGAGAGAAATGTTTTAAATAACGATCATTGTTACGTCATAGAACTGTTAAGTGTAACATCAACCTAATTACAACAAACAATTGTGTGAGCAACTTAATAGTCAAATAGTCAACAGAAATAAGTGGTGTAAAAACTGGAATACCGATCGCAGGATCTAGGTTATCGTATAAATTGTTATATTGACTCACAATACGCTGGAGCTGCTGAAATGTTGATTGTTACACGGTTGTTACAATACGATATGCCGTTTAATATATTAACCTTGGTTAGTACAATATATTTATATTGTTTTGATTCCTGTCAGTTTGTCCTTCACATTTACATATTTATCATGTTCTTCATTATCAGTCAAGTACAACTGTCATGTTATGTTGAAAATTAATTGGTTATCAATTTTTAGTTTTAATATTTGGGAGACACTCTGTTTTGTCTTTCAGTTTTTACTAATTTTATTAAAACTAAAACTATCAGGTCTTATGTCCATTTATGGTATATCTATTTGAACATTTAGTAAATTCTCAGGGAATTTGATTAATACTAGATCACTACTAGATAACTCCCTCTCCTCAACAGAGTACTTACATGTATTGAATTTGTTGTGGGAAAGGTCCTGAAATTGACGTCAGACTCTTTAGAGAGCAGTCTGCTTTCTCTAAATCATTTTCTCTGTAACACACACATGGTTCTTGACAAAGCAATTCAACTCCGGCACAAATCACAGCTGTAATAATTACCACCACATGAAATTCCATTGTATAATAGGGTTTTCTGCAAGGACAAAACCAAAATCTGATATTCAAGTACACTAAATGAAGCATTTAAGTTCGCGTGAGAGATACAGTAAATGTGGCATTATTAAAATTGATGCAGGTATAGTGATAATAATGCAGTTTGTTGTCATAGGCATTTTAGTTTCATGGACACTGGTGCTTCAGTTGTATGAGAGTTTTACTGAAACACTCTTTAGCACCATACAAATTTTAAATAGTAAAATATGCTTATTGATAGAATGCATAATATATATATGGTTATGTGATATGAGATGACCAGGATGATACATGTAAGTCTGATTACGATTGTTGATTAACGTGTTCAGGTTATTTTTTCCATATCGCTTTCTGTTCCAACAGCTTTATTTTATTTTTATAAATATTGTTACTAAAAATTACGCACAAAAATAATCGTTCTTGATGTTTTTCAATATCTTTTATTTAATGAATAAAATGTAATGTAGGATAAATTGGAACTGATGTAGAAATTGAAAATGTAAAAATATGTAACTTTTAGCAAAAAAAATATGGAATCAGGACGTCTTCAGTTAGGAACACATATGATTCAGACCACAAATAATGGTTATATTATTAATTAAAGAGAGAAAGAAAAAATGTATTATCATTAATTAAACAAATTAAAACAGTATGACCTTCACCTCACGACAGAATACTTTAGTGTATTCGCTCATCCCGACGCGCTCGCGAAAATACAAACAATTTATATCGTTCGTAGATCTTCATCCAGTCTTTCCCAAAAGACCGTATGTAAGTACCATTTGAAACGGTGGCTGCCGTTGTTTTTTTCTGTTCAGTTTCAACTCAATCTATTTGCCTTTATTAATATTTTGTCTTGGCTTTTCCAATGTCAAAAACGTCACGCTAGTTTAATAATCTTCAAGCATGCCCAATGCAGAGTGGATGAAGGAAAGCACTAAAGATGTAGGGTTTAAATATGAATCAAGCAATTATTAAGTTCTTTTTCTGACGGCAAAGGTCAGATGTAATCAACATGACATTTAATTTCATAAAAAATGTTATGTGCTGCACTAAAGTGTCGATGGATTCTTTTTAGATATGTTTTATCGCATTTGTTGCTGTATAATTTGCATAAAACACTACTTAAGAACTAAAACTACTGTACAAATGAATCATGAAATGTATTCGTTTTTTGCTAAGGAAGAACTATTATCATGTACAGAAAGTAAAACAAAAACTCATACCTTCTGTCACAAAAATTAGCACGAGTTGTTTAGAATAAATCCCTTAAGTAATCACTTCACTGAAACAAAAATAGTTTACTTATATAATGAGAATGCGCAACATTTTGTGTCAGGGAAGTTCTTGAATATATGAAAACAACGTTTAATCATAGACTTTACTTAGAAGAACTTAAAACAATTAACATGAAATTAGTATACTGTGGGTATCGTTTTTTATGTTTTGGAACATGTAAAATTCTAAATAAATAAAACCTTTACTAGTAAAGAGTTTGCAGTTGTTTTTTTTGAATTTTTTTATATGTTTATTATACAGAACATTCAAATCTTGATTAAATCAATTGTTTTCAGAAGACAAAAAACTAAATCACGGACACTACTGTCACACAAAAATCACAATAAGATATTGTATTCGTTTTGCAAGTACTATAGTTAAATTATGTATTACATTCGAGTCATAATCGGTGTTCGTGAGAGCTCAAAACTATATATATTTTGAGAGAGATAGTTATGATAAACATGTGATGAAACGGCGATCGAAAGTAACTTCGACTTAATCGTTTATTCCCATCATGTTTTGCAAATAAGGCAATATAGACATATAACGTTTTCACTATTTTACGGATCACACTTTTCCAAATTCTAAATTCAATTGTTTTGGTTTAAGTGTACAAATCAGAAAATTGATTTTACTCTATTGCCGTTTCGTCGTATAGGGTTTCCACGAATGAATATAACTGCTGTAAGTCATAAGTTGGAAGATGGAAATTAAATGATGAACGCGGTCATTTGTGTGCGGTGGCAGAAAAAGTAAACGTTTCACAAAATAAACAATAACGTTAAAAGATATACATCAAAGGGATATTTTGTGCGTTTCTTATACCAGTATCAAATATGAAATATTATACTGACAGACTGTATTTCTGTTAAATGAAGTATAATACAGAGAGATATTTAAAATGCATTGTTTGGTTTAGCTTTTTTAGACTTACTAGTTCATATTTATTTTTAAAGTCTGGTTAATATATCGATAGCATTTGTTTTGTTTCAGATTACAATATTTGTTTCTAACCCACGTTTCATCTGTTATTTATGTCTAACTAGTTTTATATCAGTTGTTTGGAGGACCTGTGTCGGCGAGTGGTTACGGTATTTCGTTTACTACACTGAGGGCAAGGTGTACTCGACTCCAATCTTAATTGACAAGATTGCCAGTTATCCAACAGAAGGTCCGGGGTACTCCGGCTTTCTCCTCTAATTAAAACTGGACTCCATGATATAACTGAAAAAGCTGAAAATGGCGTTAAACATCATTCAGACTAAACTTTCAATTTTTCTTACAAAAAAGTCATTTGACTTATTTATACACATTACAATGAGTAACTGGATGGGTGTCTAACTAGTGACCGTTCGGAGCATCTGAGATCACCCATGACTTTTATTGGGTTCGGGTTACTCGCTTTCTGTTTTGTTTTTGATTTTTGTTTTGTGTTGTAGTATGTTTGTCTAAACCCGAATTTGTTATTATCTGTTGACTTATTTCGGTGTTTTGCATTTTTTATTTCTTCTCTTGTTGGACTGACTGTGCATTTTTCGTTCTATTTGTTATTTCGGAACATAACTTTTATGACAGCGTAGCATACGTTCACGTTGACTTGAACAATCTCTGCAATAAGGTAAAGTTGGTTTCTTTGTACCAAACTGAGACGGTTTCAAGGTTTCGGCCCCAATAATTTCAAACTCCTCTCTAGGCACATTCGTTACTTTGTAGTCAGGACAAATTTCAGAACGAATATTTCTTCCTAAGTTAAAAAAAACTGGATATATTAAGTGAATTTCATACAATTTGTACAGCAATTCCAAAATATTGGAAACACATACTGTCAGAGAAATAATCTTTAAGAACAAAATATAAACATCAACAGAAAACAAAATTAAACAAATATTCTATAACTGTTACTTTACTAAATATGTGTGTTGACAATAGATATATAATATTTTACGAATCTATAGAAAGAAAGACAAACCATCAGGCATTTTATTGTGGAATAAGATTTTTCAAAAAGTTATCAAACTGTTGATACTTTTAAATTTATAAAACACTATTTAGAACTACATAAGTATAATATATGAAGATGGAAGCTACAAAACTGTATACTAACACGTAACTACCCCTTGTGGCAATGGAAATTATACCTAATATTATATGTATGCTATGTAAATAAGCAGATGATTATTACAATTGTTTTAAGGCATGCAATTTTGTTTACAAGGTTTGGACCCAAATTAAAAACATGAGATATTTTAATACAGATGAACACATTTGCACTTTAGAAAACCTTGTTTCTGGATACAAGATTACAGATAAAATTTTGTTATCAAATTAATTTGCTATTTACCAGCATAAGGTTCTCAATCTACAAAGCACATTATCTCTCAAATCAAAGAGAAGGAAAAATATATGTATTTCATACATATATGTTATATGTTAACTTTAACGAACATAACACCATTTTTAGAAATTTAAAAAACAACAGTTAAAATTATTCAACAATTTGAAAATTGTTTACTGTTGCCATGATGAATGAAAATCTTTATCAGTAAAACCGTACATCATTTTCTCTGTTTGTCGAATAAAAATGGTTATATAATTACAAACAAAAACTCCACTACTAGTCCAAAAAGTCACATCAACCGCACGATTGATCGATGTCGTAAAAACCATGTGTTAGGTTGTGGACCGAACGCTTTAAACCTGTGTATTAAAATACATCCGACGAATAATGTGTAAGTCTAAGATATAATGAAATAATGTTTCACTGAACCTTTTTGTCATTTAACAGTAAAACAATAATAATACTGAAAATTTCACAAGCCATCACATGTTTCTTCATGTACCATTATATCTCAGACATGACGAAATATACTGGAATATGTTATGTGTAAACTATTAGTTCTTACTTTGGAAACCAAATATTGTATTTACATTTTACATTAACATAGGCAGATAAGATGGAAGAGTATATTGCGAGCTTGTAGTAGGTTATGTCTACTAATTAAATATATATGGTTCATGGGTATTTGTGTAAATTTCCAAAATACTTAGCTTATAAATGAATTTTAAATTCATGTGGAATGCATACACATTTAATTTGAAAAGACGGGAGAACAGAACATTTTGTTCATGGGGGATAATTGGGTTTATTGTTGTGCATCCCTTACTATCTACTAACAGTGGCTTTGACATTGCTTGACAAACATTATGATTTCTTGATAGTTGGTTCAGCATTCATCTAAGTTTAGAACCAAAACAAGCTAACATACTAAAATTTGATAAATCATATTGACCAATTGTTAATGACATTAAAACGTTTGGAGGGTGGGGTAGTTATTGGTTATTTTCCCATTTCCAGCTGCTGCAATGTGCTAACTGTGTTGAAATCTTCACAAGGGGTCTATCATTTAAGATTCAAGACGCGTGGAACTATACAAAGAGTTAACCTACAGCCGTCCATCACCATGCATCTTTTATAAAAACTCATAACCTGCCAATAAGTGCGCATTTCTTATCTGCTAATCCGAGGTTCAAGCAGTGGTAAGTGTCCAGTATTAGGCATACGTTATGATTTGTATAACTTTGCTGTTTAAACATGAGGGCGATGTAAGCTTTATTTGATTTTTGAATCAACAAGCGTTCTGAAAGCATTGCTATTTCAAGTCCCCTACCAGCAAATTAAACTTACTGTACAATGAAAACAACTTTTATTTTATTGACCATCATTTCATATAAAATAATCGGACAGGAATTCAAACTTAATCTGTAACTCATGTTTTTAAAATCTTATACCACATATTAGCTCAATGTCTCCAAGTGTTATAAAAAAATATGTAGACCCCTTCGGCAATGCGGGTAGATGACTACTACATGTAGATATCTATTAATTTTATGCGACATTAACAATTCACTCCGCTTGTTATATTAAAAAATGTTATTTCATTATAAAGCAGTATAGTTCTACTACAAGTCCTGGATGAAATCTAAAGGTAGACAGCACTACAGATATAAACACATTTTTGTTACTTTAATATTTCAACATACTTACATTTAGTATTTTTCTGTCAGCAAGAAAATAAAAGAAAATCTTTTTAACCTTATAGTTGCTATATTGCATAAACTTTTAGCACTCTTTAGTTACAAATGTGGCACCACTTTTCCCAGCAAGTTCTAGTCATTTCTCAGAAAAAATATATATAAATCTAAATATACTGAAGACCAAATCTGTCTGTTAGATTTTCTGATTGACAACATATTGGCCATGTTACGAGGACATGTTTTTCAACAGACTGTTGGTATTCCAATGGGTTCTAATTGTTCTTCTCTCCTCGCCGACCCGTTTGTGTACTCTTATGAGGCAGAGTTCCTAGAAGGCATACTGAAGAAGAAAGAAAAAACTCTTGCCCTTATCTTTAATTTCACATTCCTCTATATTGTTTTGTAAGGTATTCTAGATCCTGCGATCGTTATTCCGATTTTCTTTGCTGTTGACTGTTTACTCAAACAAGGGTTTGTTGTACCTAGGTTGATGTTATCTGTCCAGAAGTTATATGGTAGGCACCACGACTTAATTGATCGTTATGGGAAATCAGTGTCTCAAATAAGATCTGACATTTTCGCTTAGTCATATGTAGTGTTTCCTATTCACGGATTTGACTTTTTCCTACACATGAATATGAGTAACTCAAAGGGTGTCTATTTAGTGGCAGACACTGCTTACTCGTCCGAAGCACCTGAGTGCACCCATGGTTTTTATTGGGTTCGGGTTACTCTCTTTCTGTGTTTTATGTTTTTGGTTTTTGTATTTGTCTATATCCGGATTTGAAATTGTCCCTTGGCTTTTGACTCTTGTTGTTCGGTCGGTTTTCTTTGTTATTTACCCTGTATGAATAAATTTCAGCTGAATTATTTACCAGACACAGACAGGTTTGCACCGGGATGAATGATTATCATCGTCAATTATACTTGTAGCATGAAGTTATTGTTGCCAGGCAATGTATCAGATTACACAGATTTTTTTAATATAGTTCGTGTGATTTCGTAAATCCTTGCATTTTATAATTCAAAATAAATCATATGATATATATAATGCTCAAATATAAGGTATAACGGATCATAATTTATTTCAGTTACTGTGTAAACAAGACTGGTCACAAAATCCTTGTTTTGTCAACAAAACATTAGACACCCCACTCCGAAAAGGTTTCCATATTTACCTCCTGCTAGAACTTGTCAGAGCTGGCCTACATCATATTTTATTTCTTTCAGTTTTTTATCCACTCATTAACATGTCATATATTTACACACAAAATCGTATTTTAGTCTTTATTTATAAAAAAAAACAGTTTCCGTAGAAACGCATATTTTTTAATTTTTTTTGGGGGGAGGGGTTGAATAAAAAGGATTTGTTACAACCTAAAATCCTTGTTATTTTTTAAATTCTCGCAATTATCATGACAGTTTTCCAGCGTTTACAAGATATTTCTACGTAATTTTTGCAAAAACCCCATGCAAATCAAACCTTAAGTTAACATCTGGTTTTGATAACACGTTTTGATAAATAAGGGCACTATCGTTGCAAAAACAAACTGCTTATTTCAACTGAGTTTAGTTACATTAATCGGGTTATTAACATCGCAATTTTTCTCTGTCATCGTCCACTTGACGTGTTTGCAGTAAGTCTGCTCACCAAAAAACCAAGGGAGGTCCAGCGTGTCCCTAGGCAGCGGAAGGAGGACACTGATTGATTGATTAATGGTGTTTAACGCCCGAGCAGAAATATTACAGCTATATTCAGGCGAGGAGGACACTGTGGCGGTTAAGTAAAGTCATAATATGTAAAGCATGACAACGGACCACAGATGATTGATCCATTTCTTGGTTGATTGAATGATTGATTGACGTCCAGCAAGTAGATTTTCTGAATTGTCAGGACATGAATAAGTTATGAATCAATAAACCAATGGAGAAGACATTGTAGAAAATGATTAATATCACTAATTAAAGTATGGAGTATTATTGACTTATAGTATACAATTTTCATATACTGTATATTTAGTATAAGAGCAAGTTATATCAACGAGAAAAATGTGTGGGCTGACTGGAAAACGACTTTTACTGCCACTGGAAAATTATGGAGTATTGTACTAGGGATGGCAACAAGTGAAACATCTCTCAAAATCAGTCAATCTGTATAAAAACGTCAGTGTACGTACATACATACTTGTCTAAATACAAGTTTTATGCTTTACATAATTATAGTTTTTTTATTTGGTTTTAGACGTTATGATCGTATTGTTTGGGTAGCGAAGTATACAGTAAAGGGGTATAATATAACTACCTAGTTATAACTAAAACAGTTTGTGTTATGCTTGTTCCGATTCCGATTATCTTCTACTGTTCATGTGTTGTACTGTACTATTGCATGCAGGGAAATAATTTATCTGTCCGCATTAATAGGATCAAGCCTAACCACATAAAGTATTATCTCTGTTTCAAGCCAGTAATTTTGTTCTTCCTGCTGCTTGTTTAGGCTATTTGATACTTTGTCTTTAAAGACATAATTGGATTCTGAGAATTGTGAGCAAAGGTTCGCTTAACAACTCATCGGTACTTCCTAAAAACTATAAACTATTGCCGCATAATGGATATAAATACCATGATTGAATTCAGACAAATTTCTGCCCATTTTTATAAAGTACGAGGCTTCAACTTGATGGAGATATATATGCCTTTAATTTGTTGACTGTGTTTATTAAGAATAAAACAATTTTGTATGTGTCTAGGATCTTTTCAATTTTGTTTACTTATTGACTATTTTTTTCCAAAAAGAAGAATGCGTTGAGAAATAGACCAGAATAGTTTTTTATTTAATTATAATGTATATGTGGATTAAAATGCTTAAAACACCCAACCCATGCAAACTATTTTTTGATTGCCGCATATCTTGTAATTAAATTCGTGTTGTTGTTGCAATGTTAAAAGCTACAGTGTAACAAGGGTTGGTTGAATCATATTCTAATATATCTTTGTTACAGACATAACTTACTTATTATCTAGAGTGATTATTTTGGCCAGCGTTCCATATGCCGTATAAGTGATTTTTTCGCGGTAAAAATGGGAACACGCGAAATATTCGGAAACGAGATAGAGTGATTTAATCATATTACGGATTGCGAAAATTACATTACACCAAAAAAACTCACGCAGTTTTATATCAAAAACGCTTATTTTCTCACACACGAAAAAACACTTATACAGTGTAACGGTAATTGTTCTAAAATAAAAATAAAATTGTACCGTGTGCAAACCACTGACTTCAAATAATCGTGCCTGGTGACACTGTCCGTACAACTTATATACTTACACTTCTTTAACTCATTGTTTATTCAGATGTTGTTCTTAAATCGTATATTCCGTTGCTTTGAATTATTTATGGTTGTTAAAATTTTCCGATCAATTTGTGTGATAAATAACTTTAAAAAGGTCGTGATTTTTCGACATATCAAGTAATCGTTTAAATTTGGCTTTTGCTAAAACCACAGATATATTAATTTGGCAGTGAAAGCAATCAGAGTATAGTGCCTACAGAAAAATCATTTAACTCTGTTAACATATTTTTGAAATTATTGGCTTCATCATATATAATTATGTATCTTTGATACGAATAACTTTGTCAACGTGAAACAAGCGAAGTTGTAATATTTGTTCAAAGGACTTGATATTTATATCAAGGTTTTGCGTGCATTTGCACAGCGTGAATTGCATATCAAATATTATTATATAAATTAATAGTGTAACAATTTCAATTTTGTATTTACCTAAGATCTTTCCAATTTTCTAATTAACTATTTTTTTCTAAGAATGTCGTGTGTTGAGAACCAGATATAATACTGTATTCATAGATTGTTTATGAAGATGCTATACATACTGTTATATGATATATTTTCGTTTCAGTTCCAAATATGTTAATTGGGTATTGTACATTGAGAAAGTTACATTTCGTTTTTCGCATATACTGTAATTAAATTAGAGTAGTTGCTGAAACGTTAAAGACTACACTGTAATAAGGTTTAGGTGAATCATATTCGAATATATGACTATGAAGTAAAACATTTTGAGCACAGAAACGTATGGAAGTTCTAGTGTAATAAAACAATCAACTGAATATCTAACTTTAGACAGTGTACATGTTTTAGGTTAATATGCTTGACACATAGTTGAGTTTATTATGTTGTCATTCTTTTAAATATAAGTTCATAACGATACATATGTGAAAATAACTAAACTTTTGTTTTGACCTTTTATAAGGCTCGTCTGTTTCAGGTTTAGGACATCCGGAGGCCTGTGAATTTTACAGATATAATAATGATAAACATAGATTGAATTTTACTGCTAATTTTGTTAATATGGTTACACGCTGTGTATTTTTCGTTCGCATATCTTTGTGTCTTACCCAAAATGTAATACAATTGCTAGGGTCATATTACAATTACAGCTATTTTGGGTAACAAGCTTATTATAAACAGTCACACACACAAGGGATAAAATAAACAACAAACTTAGTATTTTATCTTTTTTCAAGATCACAAGCTAATATTGAAACATTTGATAACAATATAAACGTGTAAGGTTTGTCTAAAAAAGCACTGAACTTTTTAACACTGCATATGTCTTTCTTTCTTATCCTTATTTGAGAACAAGAAAGGTAAGTATTGTGACCAAGAAAATGGATTGAAATAATTCTAATGTATATTTCTTTGTATTACGTTTTTATCCACTTTCAGCAATTTCTGCAGCTAAATCAGGGGTAAATTTAGTTTGGGGGAAGTGTGTAAATTAGAAAAACCCTTTGTTAAGCTAGAACTTCAAATGATCTTACATAATATGGTGTTTAATTGATTCTTGTCTATATAAACTGTTATACTCAAATGGGACATGCAATTGACATTATATTATATAATATTGATATTTTTTACTGTTTTCTTATCATATTGTATATTTATATATATATATATACAAAAGTCTATGTATTATGACAACCATAAGGTATATCTATCGAGCGGATTTCTGAAACATCACAAATACAGCGTCAATATCAAATAGTTATTTATACGTCTACAAATAAAGCCCAACACTGATATAATTAAATTTTGAAATGTTCAGCTTTAGCTTAGAGAAATTTCAAGAACGATATTTTATTATTTGTTGACGTCATTTATTTATATAGATACTGACTAATGGATTTTGGTTGGTCAACCTGTGTCTATAATTTTGACCAAAACAACGTCATTTGTATCATTGCATAATCTTCTAGACTTGTATATTATTTTTTGTTCATGCTGTATAGTCATGTTTGTCGATCTGATACTTAATAAGTGTACTGGTTAATAGCTATGCGTAAACACATTCTTCCTTTATTATACTTCATTTTCCAATATGTTCATTTATTACCTGAACCTCAACACAGATATCAATTCGTTTATAGATTAAAAACCTAAAACTACATTACGCATACAATAACAATAGCCACATTTATTTCATTAAGGTCAAAGTTTGGTTTTAGTATGTAGATAATTTATAAACTGTTGTAACTCTGATATCGAACGATCATAATTTCAAAATTTTTATCCTCCACAATATCAAAATAAATTGTATGTTTATAAGGGCGCTGAGAGTTTTCTTCCTTTAAACGCTCCACAAACGTCTATTTATATCACAATTCTAATACAGGGAAGTTAATGTTGAAATCAAGATAATAAATATATAACCGGGGGGTTGGACAATCGGTTTGAAATAATAATAGTAGCAAGGTTAATATTGTTTCTAATCGAAATGAATTTTATCATTTATACCATTATCCCATTATTCCGATACATTACCCTTATCCTCACTCTATTTTTGTAAGTTCAAAACTTGGAAAAGTATACAGGACGCTGGTCATTAAAATCATAACAAACTGTTTATAGAATTTTTGCAATAAGAATTCTTACAGAATATTGATCCAAACGAACAACATATAATTTCATTTGTATATGTTTAAGCAATTATTATTCATAGTCATGATTGTACTGTTAATGCTATCTCTTAGAAATTATCCCTTTAACTATAGTTATGGCTTTCCTTTATATGTTAAATTTAAACATGTGATGTATTTCAATAAAAATTTTAGGACGAACGTTCCTATGTCAAACTATGTATACCGAACCTATGAAATTGTAACTAGTGTGAATTGCAGACCGTTAAACAATAAACATGTATTTCTAATAGTGTTATTATTTGTAACAATAAGAACCCTAACCTTTAAATATAACAATTATATCTGAAATTATAAAGCATAAATTTAACTGGTATTTTATGCTAATAAAAACTACATTATTTTCATAAATAATGAAAACTGTGGTAAAGTATATTAGTGTGAAAAATAATATAAAAAAAATCAGATAAGACAAAAAATTAATAGATGTATATTGTCCAACTATTTTGTATCATATTTTAGCTACATAAAATTATTTTTGTCACTTTCATTTGTTATTAATGTATATAAAATGTAATCAGAGAGTAATTGGTTTTCCGCTGTTAAATAAAAATAGAAAACTACAATAGCCGAAAGCCAAGGGACATTAACTAATCATGATATAGACCAACATACAGAGCGCAACACACAAACCAAAACACAAAAGCAGACAGAGAATAACCTGAACCAAATAAAAAACCTGGGTGCACGTGTTCCGGACGAGGAAGCGTGAATGTACACACCATACACTGGAGCTGGTGGAATGTTACTGCAAAAAAGTAATACAAAGTACAATACATCATTTGGATTTGAAAACTAATAATAATTTTATTGAAAAATATCCATTTTGCTTTTATAAGTCTGGTCCAAGGTTGGCTTCCGTAAATAGATAATTTATAATATGTTATATCTTTCCATGAAATCGTACGATCATAATTTTAAACTTTTATTTTATCTCCAATATCAAAATCAATTGTATGTTTATAAACGCGCAGAGAGTTTACTTCCTTGACAGACCTCATCACTAGTTCTTTGTCACAATTTTAATACGGGAAAGTTCAGTTTTGTAAAAAGGAAAAAAACAACATATAATCTGATAAATGTGCAAATGGCTTGTTAATAATAGTTGCAAAGTTAATACTGTTTCTAATTGCAATGAATTTCATTTTAGAGAATATCATGCGAAGTCCTTAATACTTCTTCATTTTTGGTCGCATTTTTATTATAGGGAGTCTTTTCCAATGTTATACTTCTGTGGGGCTTTTACATTGTTTCGTTTTCTTTTTTCCATGTGTGGTTTCCTCAATCTAAATGTTGTCATTGTTCTAATTGTTTTCTTACTGTTAATAAATAAACTGGTTTCCCTACAGTTTCTTTTTATATTGAATGTAAACAAATATTACAATCTGATTATACATAACTGTGTAATAGAATAAAGTCCCATGTGGTGTATGACTATAAAATGCAAAGTATGGAGCATGGTTAACATATAGAAGCAGGTTAATTAAAGTCTAATTAAAAAGTCAACAGTAGATCTAGCTGCGGACAGGCTTTAAGAGTGTTTGTTTGTTTACAAAAGCGCTAAGAGATTTCTTCCTGTGACGCCCCTGTGTCATTTATATTAATATCATAATTGTAGTACAAGGATGTTCCGTGAAACGACTTGCAACAGTACACATAAAATAAATTATGATGAATGTTACACATTTGTGTTTTAACAATTAATTGAAAGTTAATTAATAAAACTAATTTTATTTTAAAGTTTATGTTTTACTAGAAGATGAGATCACCAAATCCTACTCACGACGATACATTACTAACAATTGAGAGTGCGAGTTATATGCACAGAAAATTCCTATAAAGCATATCTAAAATTACTGTATATACTATTATTGCTGCAGCTACACAGTTGGTCATAAAAATTCTTATTTTCTCACTCGCTGTCGTTGAATTGAAAAAGAAACGAAAACGTCTTATGTCGGATTACGCTAAGGGCTGACTATTGTTGCGCACCACAGTTATATGTACAAACTAGGTCATTAACGTTTTATTTTAAATCTAACACTACACTTTTGACCAAAAAAATATGGTTACATCAAGTTAGTTTAATAAGTCCGAGGAATTCACATAGCCGAGCAATCTCGAACATTGATACATTCTGAAAATAAGACTTATTATTAGTCAGTACGGTCGACAAACTGTAAGCTAAATCTAACAGCCTATGTCCGGTTTAATCGATACAATATTTATTGTTTATTTTTTACAATTAGCCATTAAATTATAAATTATTTTGCACGTATTAGCTTCACGTTTCTTAGAGATATTTGGTATGCGACTTTTTATGTTCTAACTATAACATATTAAAATTGATACAGGAAAGAAGTAATAAGGGACGCCTTCAGTATAACCGGGCAGACTTGTGGCATATATATTATGAAACCTTTTTACTAAATAATGATCTAATGATTGTTATCTTTGCAAATGTTTGGATTTTAACAAAACAGTTATTTATTCATTGGTACACGTATGTTCTACTCCACTTCAATTAAACACGATTCTTCTTAATCCTATTTACAAAATCTTTTTATGAAGGCTGTTAAAATTATAGGAACTTAAATTAGTGACGATCATCCGCATAGAAACAGACATTGTTACAACAACACCTTCACATGTCTATACGCAATAGTAATGTTAGGAAGATGCAGTCTATTAAAATCGCATTCATGATTATTTGAGTGACTAGTATGACAACAATAATTGTTAATAAATAGGCATTTCGGTTTTGGATCCGGCACTACGCCACAAAAGAGACTACAACAATTTCCTATTTTAAACGTTTCTGAACATGTACATACTTTGAAGTATATTTTACTATCAACGTTTACTGTTTATACACTTTGTGCTTTTAGGGTTTAATTCATGGGAAACATTGATTCCCACTTTGACGCGATTTTAACACAGGGAGGTTCATTTGTGTGGGAGGTTTATTTGTTATTGTTTATAAAGTGTTTAATATGTTGTATGTTATAACAAAATGACTTCGTCGGACCTTCATTTCGTCCAATTAATTGCGCTCCAACCAAGAATATTAAAAGGAGCATGCAATTAAGATGAAAAAGAGATTTGTCAACTTTCAATTAAAAACATTTCCGAACAATCAGGAAAATAAATTTAGCTAATCCTGTAACACTGAATGCGCTAAAGATATTTGTATTATTTCCAAAGTTTGATTACTGGGCATATATCATCGGAAAATAACACTCCACCAACAGATGTTGTTTTCGAAAATAAATTTATATGAAAACCATTTAAATTGCCCTTTAAAATACGATGTGCATTCTATTTGTGGCAAACCCCTTATTGCTGTTCACATGCCAATTTTCTTTTGCAAGAACTTTGAGTAACGAATCAGAGAAGATATTTATGAGAAACTTGATTGATTTACTTTTACGATCTTTTCTACTGCATGAAAGAAGAGTTCTTGCGTTTGCTTTGATTATTTTTTTTCCGCAAAACAGTTCCAAAAGCACGTGACATATCATTTGGATTTAAACTAATAATAATTTATCATAAAATAACAATAACCATTGTTTATTTTCATTAAGGTTAAAGGCTTGGATTCCGTAAACAGATAATTTATAATCTGTTTATCTTTCTATGAAATCCTATTGTCATAATTTCAAACTTTAATATCATCTATAATATCTACAGGCAATTGTATATTTATAACAGCGCTGAGGGTTTGCTTCCTTCAAAGACCTCGACATTAGCTCTATTTTTGTCACAATTTTAAAACAAGGAAGTTCAGTATTGTAAACAAGAAAAACACAATATATAATCTGATAGATGGACAAGTGGTCTCTTGTGGTGTGTGACTATTAAATGACAAATATGGAGCATGGTCAACACATGTTAAGCAGGTTTATTCAAGTTTTATTAAAAATCGACAGTATATCTTGCTGTGAACAGGCTTCACCTGTCATTAGCTTGTTTTCAAAAGCGTTAGAGAATTGTTACTAATAAATCCATTAGTACTATTTTTATTATAATCATATTTTAGAACAGAGAAGATCGATGTAGAGAACAGAAAAAAGTTGTTGTTGTTCAAAATGGAAGTTAAAAATTTGTTTGTTAATTGAAGATGGAAATTATTATTTGATTATGTTATGCAAGATGAGAAGACACCACACCCTACACACGACCAAATATTACTTATAATTAAGAGTGTTAAATATATCAGTTTTATGCACAGAAAATTCCCAAAATGCATATTTGAAAATAATAAAAATAATACAATTGCAGATTTCAACAATCTCCTTTTTTAAACGTTTCTGAACATGTACATACTTTGAAGTATATTTTACTATCAACGTTTACTGTTTATAAACTTTGTGCTTTTAGGGTTTAATTCATGGGAAACATTGATTCCCACTTTGATGCGATTTTAACACAGGGAGGTTCATTTGTGTGGGAGGTTTATTTACTATTAAAGTACATTGTTTATAAAGTGTTTAATATGTTGTATGTTATAACCAAATGACTTCGTCGGACCTTCATTTCGTCCAATTAATTGCGCTCCAACCAAGAATATTAAAAGGAGCATGCAATTAAGATGAAAAAGAGATTTGTCAACTTTCAATTAAAAACATTTCCGAATAATCAGGAAAATAAATTAAGCTAATTATGTAACACTAATGCGCTATAGATATTTGCATTATTTCCAAAAAAGTTTGATAACTGGGCATATATCATCGGAAAATAACACTCCATCTACAGATGTTGTTTTCGAAAATCAATTTATATGAAGACCATTTAAATTGCCCTTATAAATCTGATGTGCATTCCATTTATGGCAAACCCATAGTTTCTGTTTACATGCCAATTTTCTTGTGCAGGAACTTTGAGTAACGAATCAGAGAAGATAATTATGAGAAAGTTTATTGATTTATTTTTACGATCTTTTCTACTGCATGAAAGAAGAGTTCTTGCGTTTGCTTTGATTATTTTTTCCGCAAAACAGTTCCAAAAGCACGTGACATATCATTTGGATTTGATCTAATAATAATATATCATAAAATAACAATAACCATTGTTTATTTTCATTTAGGTTAAAGGCTTGGATTCCGTAAATAGATAATTGATCATATGTTTATCTTTCTATGAAATCGAAAACACAATTTCAAACTTTAATATCATCTATAAAATCTACAGGCAATTGTATATTTATAACCGCGCTGAGGGTTTGCTTCCTTCAAAGACCTCGCCATTAGCTCTATTTTTGTCACAATTTTAAAACAAGGAAGTTCAGTATTGTAAACAGGAAAAAACACAATATATAAACTGATAGATGGACAAGTGGTCTCTTGTGGTGTGTGACTATTAAATGACAAATATGGAGCATGGTCAACAAATGTAAAGCAGGTTTATTCAAGTTTTATTAAAAAGCGACAGTATATCTTGCTGCGAACCGGCTTTACCTGTCATTAGTTCGTTTTCAAAAGCGTTAGAGAATTGTTATTAATAAATCCCTTAGTACTATTTTTATTATTATCAATTTTAGAACAGAGAAGATCGGTGTAGAGAACAGAAAAAAGTTGTTGTTGTTCAAAATGGAAGTTAAAAATTTGTTTGTTAATTGAAGATGGAAATTATTATTTGATTATGTTATGCAAGATGAGAAGACACCACATCCTACGCACGACCAAATATTACTTATAATTGAGAGTGTTAAATATATCAGTTTTTTGCACAGAAAATTCCCAAAATGCATATTTGAAAATAATAAAAATAATACAATTGCAGATTTCAACAATCTCCTCTTTTAAACGTTTTTGAACATGTACATACTTTTAAATATATTTTACTATCAACGTTTACTGTTCATAAACTTTGTGCTTTTAGGGTTTGATACATGTGAAACATTGATTCCCACTTTGACTCGAATTTAACACAGGCAGGTTTATTTGTGTCACCTTTATTTGCTATTAAAGTACATTGTTTATAAAGTGCCTAATATGTTATATGTTATAACAAAATGACTTCGTCGGACCTTCTTTTCGTCCAATTAATTGCGCTTCAACCAAGAATATTAAGAGGACCATGTAATTAAGATTTAAAAGAGATTTGTCAACTTTCAATTTAAAACATTTCCGAACAATCAGGAAAATAAATTCAGCTAATTATGTAACACTAATGCGCTATAGATATTTGCATTATTTCCAAAAAAGTTTGATAACTGGGCATATATCATCGGAAAATAACACTCCACCTACAGATGTTGTTTTCGAAAATCAATTTATATGAAGACCGTTTAAATTGCCCTTATAAATCTGATGTGCATTCCATTTGTGGCAAACCCATAGTTTCTGTTTACATGCCAATTTTCTTGTGCAGGAACTTTGAGTAACGAATCAGAGAAGATAATTATGAGAAAGTTGATTGATTTATTTTTACGATCTTTTCTACTGCATGAAAGAAGAGTTCTTGCGTTTGCTTTGATTATTTTTTCCGCAGAATTGCTACTTATAAATCCTTTAGTATTAAAATGGTCATAATTTCAAACTTTAATATCAAGTACAATATCTACAGTCAATTGTATGTTTATAAGCGTGCAGTGAATTTGCTTCCTTGAATGACCTCGTCATTAGCTCTATTTTGATACACGGAAGTTCAGTAAACAGAAAAAAAAAAAATATATAATCTGATAGAACTGAATTCTTGTAAAGCCCTCAGTTTGTTAATTATAGATAGAAATTATTAAAATATTTTTAATAATTTCTATCTATAATTAACAAACTGAGGGCTTTACAAATGTTATGCAAGACCCCACAACCTACAGACGACAAATTATTACTTGTAATTGAGATTGTTAAATATATGAGTTTTATGCACGAAAATCGCCAAAATGCACTTTTAAAAATAATAAACATAATATTATGATTTCGACAATCTCATGAACGTCTATGAATAGGTACTTTTCAGTATATTTTACTATCAGCGTCTGCTGTACACTGACGCAATTTTAATGCAGGTTTATTGTTTTAAACATTTAAACAAAAGTTTACTTATTAGGGCATGAAATCAATTCAAATAAAATATCAAAATATCAAATTGTATGTGTTTAGTTTTATTCGTAATTACAAATTGTATATAAAGGGCACTAAAGGTAAACTACAGTTTTATTGTTTATAGACAGGTTCCGGTTTCATAAAACATCTCAAATTTGAAGTTAATTTCGACATATTACGTCATCGTAATAGAAAAAACAACCAGCAGTATCGCTTTTACTAGGAAGCCCTTCCGAAAGATTCATATTCTTTCAACAGCATTTGTCAGTTATTTGTCATCAATTGCTACATTTTTGTATTAAAGTTATGTTAGAGCTATCTTTCGTTTGTCTAATCCATGCGACAAACACCAACGAACAGATGTGCTAGTAAGGTAACACATTGAACTATAAAAACCTGGTTCCTTTATTATATCACCAACTTGTTCTAATGATTTACTCATTGTCTTGTTTAATCTTTAACAACATCCAACATCAACTCAAAAATTCATATCCTGCTAATTGGCTTTGGTTCGCCAAATATTAGTCCTTACTTATTAACTTAAGATCATCGCTGTCGATGTTTCAAACGTAAATTAATTTCGCGAGATACGTAGTATTATAAATAAATAGTGAGTTGCGCACTCACATTCAAAATTTTAGATTTTAAATTCTTAGTATTGGCGTTCCGTAGCACTTGTTTCAGTTAACATTGCAGAGAAATATACATGACAGATGTCGTGATTTGTGATGTAGGATGTCTTCTATATATTTCACAGTGTTACTAATCTAGTTCAAACAATGTTTTGCTTAATTTTGTAGACGTATATATATAACATTACTATCCTTTCAAAATAAGTTTTAAAACATATCTTTTGCTATTTTATATATTAATTCATAACGCTTAAGAATATGTGTGATGGGTAATGTCTAGTAGAATATATGTACAAAGACGTTCAAGGTTCAGTTACATGGTTCACAATCTAAATAGAGCTTCGATAGGTGGTGATAGTGAACTTTATTGCAAATAGTTCAATTTACTATCCGCTTCTGTACAAAGATTATATATAACGTCAAGTACAGAAACAACAACATAGATGCATTTTGTTTTAAAATATTTCATATAGAATTATAAATTAAACGGTAAATATATCGGATAACAAAAGATGCAATTGCATTCAGTTATTTAGTATCACATTCACTGCCTTTACTTACATCATGTGTCATAAGTTTGTACCTTTTGAGACGTGCATGGTATTTACATTTCAATACACATATTTTATACATATTAAAATAGAAGCAACACTGTGTGCCTTATATTAGGTACTCAAAATAAATAGAGTTAAATTCATTAGTTTTATGAAAAATGGAAAATAAATCTAACGTTATTAGGTGTGTACTGGATGTTGGGAAATATAGCTGTGTGTGACTTTTCAAGATTGGAATAATACGATGTTTGTTTTTAATGCACTTAAAAGATGTATAACTGAGCGTTAAAATCAATGGCCATTGAAACAACTGCAACGGTAATTACCATTAATGAAACATTGTGTGCGAATTAAGGAGATAAACCTTACGATAAAATTGGGGCTATGCAATTTATTATTGCAGTCATCATAGTTTATAGTGGTGCCGTCACGGCTCTGTTTATTCTGCGTATATTTAGTCCATAAAATTCCAGACAAATACGAAAAGGACAATGAAGCAGATAATTCCTTAACAAATATGCCGAAGGTAAGGATAAGGTTAGACCAGGAGAGTAAAATGTGACCAATCAGACTGTTGGAAGAAAAGCACAACGTTGGTAGGAAACTATCAGAATAAATACAACAATGTTTGGTCAATTACTTATGCCACTGTTTGCTTTTTCAGTGACTTCCGCTGGGAATACACATCCGTCTGCCATAAATCAGAAATCCAGAGTCCGGTGAAGGGCGGTCTAGTATAAATATCGGTTTGACATCATCTGTAGTTTTTCTGTACTACGCTACCTGCATTGAAACAAACTATAACAAACAACAACAAAAACGTTTTTGTAGATTTGTTTTAACTGCAGGTAGAACCTCTTTACAACACACAATGACGGGTAATTCATTGTATAGTTAAACTTTAACTTGAACATGTGTCCATTTTGGCAATTGCTGAAATAAATTAATTTTTGTTGTGTCCATAAGAGAGCACAATTTAGTACTTAGTTTGATCTATTGCTTTTTAACCCATACGTGTTACATATCCTCAGAAAATATTCCTTGCAAATAGTTATTTCTTAAATGAGTATCGGCTAAAGTGATGTTTGTTTGTTTTTGGTTTAGCGCCACTTTTTTATGAATTTTCAGCTCTATAATGGCGTTTCCGGCGTGTCGGCGAGTAAGAATCTGTATTCAGACAGGGTGTTCCATTCCAACACTTACTGACAAAATATCACAGCTTTTACGCAGAAGATCGCGGGTTCTCGCTATGTACTAATTCCGGCTTGTTCACTCTTATGAAAACTGGTCGCCACTATATTGGGTAAAAAATTGCTAAAAGAAACCTTACACGAACAAGACATACTTGTATTACTGTTTAATTAGGTAAATGGGTTCAATTTATAATTGATTTGATCTTTTACAGCTCAGTAGGAACGAAGATTTCATAATAGTAGGACCGTGGATAAATTATAAGTCTACGAATGGAAGTCGATTGTATTTTCCACGATAATCTCCCTTCTGCAAAATGAAAATTACAATTTACTGAAAGGATCGTGCAGTCAAATCCTGGTATCCGTTAAGCCATTAAATAAACAGTAATTACAAGCAACAAAGTTTATTTACAATTTGATACCATGTGCATAAATAACAATAAAAGTTAACATATTAACAAACTCGGAGAGACAATAATAAAACAAAAACAGGATAAGTATCAACAAGGTCATCATAAGCATAACGAAAAACGTACTCAAATTGTAGAACAAAGGGTCGATCGTCTGCTAATGTCACTCCTAACCGAGTAGTCACCCTTTGGTAAATGAAAAAGTATTGACCAAAGTCTTATATATAGTTATAGATATAGTTTTAATTTACTGCCAAATTCTATGATTTTTTCATTCTTCCAAGGACCTGAAATAACTGTTAATAATTTTTGGTTTTTTAATGTGGGAAAATGAATACCCCCAATTAAATTTAAGAAGCTGTTTCTTTTCTTAATTTTAAATGTATCGAAGGAAATAAACTAAAATTGTTCAAATGGAAACTCTTCCAATATGTTTTGCCATGTAAAAAATTACTAGCACTCTGGAAAATTTCTAATAGCCCTTTATGCAATATGTGTGAAGTAGTAGAAGATTATGAACACATGTTTATCACATGTGAATATTTAAGCGAATTCTGGGAGAAAATAAGGGAACTTTTGAAAAAACTAAAAATTGGAAATCATGTTATAAACCTAAAAAATCTTGTCTTTGGATATAAGATTCAGGATGAGAAACTTTTCTGGTTGAACTTTCTTCTACTTATCATTTTGTTTAGTATAAATAAGATATATTACCTATCAGAACAAAAAAACTAAGAGAATAAATGTATTTAATTTGTTTAAATATGAATTTTTGAAGAGACTAGAAGTTTGGAGTTTTAGAAAATCTCGGATTGATCCAAATTTGAACATTATCGAAGAAATTCTCCTACACTCGTAATTCGTAATATAATGTGTATGCGCTAATAACAGAAGGTGCTGCCGCATCAGCTCAATTTAAAATATTAAAGTGCGTCTTTTATCTGTAATAAAGTGTATACTTACTTACTTATATACAAATGTATTTAATTATTATTTATCCACATGCGTTAAATATTAAGGTTAAGAACTAGTGTGAATATCTAAAGTATGATGTAAACACGGAATGATTTCCGGCAACTGTCTTCGTTGATAAGTACCCCGGGCTTATCAATATTAATGCTATCACTGGGCTTTTAAGGTTAATGCTGTACCCTTAAAAGATATGTTAACAGCAATGTGTGCAATAAAATGTTAATTTGTAAAAAAAAAAAAATAATAATTTACCTGATACAAGCTCACTGTCATTCTTATTAGACTTTGATTAATTAGTTCGTTCAAAATATTTCAGCTCACGTCCGGGAAACGAGTTATCGTCCATAAAAAAGTAGTCTGATCTAATTTGTCTTTTGAGAATGCAATAAATATCAGAATAAATATCAAGCACTTTTTAAAAACCAATTTCTAACAACAAAAGGGGTTGTTTCATCCCTTATGTTGGCCTAGTATTCATTACTTGTATCTATAAGGCATCATTATTCAGTTGTTAAACCTCGTTTTCTCTGCGCAGTATTGGTCAATAAATGACGAACAATCCGCACAATCTCTTTTCTGTAGTCCACTAAATGTTTGTGTACTTTATTAAACGGACTCCTTTCTTTAGGATTTGTCTGCCAGCATGCTAACATTATGTGATACATAGTTGATGGACACTCTTCTGGTCGCTGTAGTAATATACCTTCATCTAAAAATCTGACAACCTAGTAACAAATAGAAATAATTTAATTGATTGATTGATATTTAACGTCGAGCGGCACTTCTTTAGTTTAGATATTGTCTTAACATGTAGACCTGGGACAGTTCGTTCTCAGGCGGAAGACAATGGATGCCGTTTCAATTAAGTGGTTGTCTGGTTATAATATGAAAGACATGTAATTGATATTTCATACTATGTTTCATACTAATGGCGCCTTTTTCGACCTTTTTGTAGCAAAATATGTCGATTCTACAGTCTGTCATAATAATGTTTTTCTAGGCTTACCTAGAAATCGTCATCTTGACTTTTAATAAAATACTACGTTTGTTTAATAAGATGGAGATCTGTTTACTTTTCTTTTTTTTAAAGCTTTTGTTCACAGTGCATCCAACATTGCTGGTGTATCGAGTGTGAGCTTGTACATCCGTCTGGAAAACTTTTAACAACTCTTATAAGGCGTAAAACATTTGCATCTTATCTGACACTAAATTTATTTTTAAATTATAAAAATCAAACCTCTACGTTTGAATGTCGATAATAAGGCTGTCGTCCGTAACTGAAAATTTCCCATAGTACCACGCCAAATGCCCATATATCTGACTCGGTTGTAAAGCGTCCAAATGTCATTTTTCCGGAGACATCCATCTCACCGGAAGAATACGTGATCCCCCAATATAAAAATAAAATATAAAAATACTTCTGATACAAATATGAAAACTTTTAAGACTCATTACTGGTAAACTCCTATGGAGTCTCATTACTGGTAAACTCATATGGAGTCTCAATACTGGTAAACTCCTATGGAGTCTCATTACCGGTAAACTCATATGCATGGATCTCATTACCGGTAAACTCATATGGATCTCATTACCGGTACATTCATATGGAGCCTCATTACTGCTACACCAATAAGGAGCTTCATTACCGGTACACATATATAAAGTCTCATTACTAATTCACTCATATGGAGTCTCGTTACTGGTGCACACATGCATGTATGAAGTCTAATTAATGGTAAACTCATATGGAGCCTCATTTCTGGTAAACACACATTGATTCTCATTTCTGGTACACTCATATGAAGTCTCATTTCTGGTAAACTCACATATGAAGTCTCCTTTCTGGTACAGTCACATGGAGCCTCATTACTGGTACTCAAATGGGGCTTCATTACTGGTACACTCATATGGAGACTAATTACTGGAAAACTCATATGGAGCCTCTTTAATGGTACACTTAAATGGAGCTTCATTTCTGGTACACTTATATGGAGCCTCATTACTGGTGCACTCATATGGAGCCCCTTTAATATTAAACTCATGTGGAGCCTAATTACAGATAAATTCAAATGAAGCCTCGTTTCTGGTACATTCATCTTAAGCCTCAATAATGGTCAACTCGCATGTATCATCAAATGGAGCCTCATTCCTATGATATCATATCGTAATCGTTATGTAGTGACGTATGTAGTGAAAATGGAGAATATTCATAATAGTTTAAAAAATCCCTCGAAAACCTTTATGATTCGTGTCACTCTATTATTCGTAAATTTTTCACCAATAACTGTCATTCGGGACAATTTTCCTGTAAAATTTCCTGCCTTTAGCTATTGACTTCTCTTTCAGCCTTTAAATAATTTATTTACTGTTAAAATAATGTTAGGTAATTGCTATTTGAAAACCATTAATGTGCAAGTGTCAACAGATTTTAGGTTTGCGTTGTTAATTTGTCAATTGCACAGGTGTGCAATGACCAAATGTGTTCCTTTAAAGTGATATATTATTTGAAGTTTTATAACAGCTTGACATCTTTTTATAATTACAATAAGTAACGATGTCATAATGGTAGCATCATATATGGGTGGAAAGGTGGCAATGCCTGTTTTGCTGAAGATATATCATTAAAATTTAGATGTTAGGGAACGTATAATGTTTGCAAAGAAAAACATCTTTCTTGCGGGTATTTCTATTACCTCATTTTCATAAAACATAACAAAAAAACGAATACATATTGTAATATTAATTTGACAATGTTATAATGTTATAATTTCAAACCTATTTGGATGCACACGGTCATATTCGAGGTTTAAAAAAAATGTCGTTCAATTACAAAAAGGCATGGGTTAACTAATAACGGTCACAACATGCATGTATGTACACATACTCCTTGCATTAAAAAGATTAAGTGTCAATTTATCAAAAATATGAGTTTCATAAATGTAGGATCTGTTTCATCTTCCATAATTATTTAAGCCACAATTTCAAAATAATTAAATTTATTTCAAAACTTGTATTATATCTACAGTTGTGTATTTTTATTTATTACTTTAAGGCATTGTATGGACCCGTTCCCAAGGGCAATGACGGATAAAAGAGCTCACGAGAGATTTTATGTTCTTTGGTTCTTAACACACCGAATTTGAATAAATCTTTTATATCTTTCGATTTACTTGTAAACTTTATTTATTTATTTATTTTTTAAACTTTGATATGGTTTGAAGCGATTTTTGGATGTAACTCATCTACTCCCTGTTAACTGAATATTTAAAGATGCAGGCGACATTAGTCTCACAATTATCTTTGCTAATGGTGATGTTTGCGATTTTGAGTCTACGGTGTCTTACAGTTTGATATTATATTTGGGCTATTGTTGATCATGTATCCCAAAACTTTGTGTTGTTGGCCTTATACTTCAAGAAGAATTAAACATCTGAAAAAAGTTAAATACAAGGTTTCATTTTTAAATTAATGGTTTACATCCACTTATACTAAATATATGAATATTCAACAAGAAAATAGTCAGGTCTTCTTCAAACTACTTTATGTAACATATTAACAGCAAAAATGCCAATGTTTCACGAAGGTCATACTCATGTTGACTGTTAGCCAAGCTAATATTTGTTTAAATGTTCCTTAAATGATTATATGTCATTGTGCAATCTGATTTGTGTAATAGATGATGCTGTGTCAACATGATCAATTCTATTATTAACTTAAAAAAATAGTAATTTTTAGAGTTTTTGAGAAAAATAGCTAAATTTCGCCACTTTTGTTTCTCCCTATAATAAGATAAACGAAATTGAGTGTACCCAATGATTTTATTCTCTTATTAGTTTGTACCATGTCTTAACGCTGTAATAACATGTAATTATATTAATTATCACCATTGGATTCGAAACTGTAATAGTTTATTTTAAATGTGATATATTTCTTTTTTAATTAGGCAAAGGACCATGATTATCTCCACTTGGCACAGCATCTCAAAATTGTAGCTTTTAATGAAAATGTGTGTAATATTAATTTGACAAACATATTTACACATAATAAAAAAAAATGTTTGAAATTTTTATAGTGTTGATTTTATTTACAACTCACCTTAATGATAATAAAAAAAAAATTTCTGAGCTGATGAACTGGTTCCCTGATTTAAAAGATAGCCTTGCTCCTTGAAGAAAGTGAGTCCAGTTGAAATACTTTGGATAAAGTCTTATATCAATAAGACTTACAAATTGACAAAGTTTCATTCATATTTGAAACACCCCCTTGTGGCTCATATTGCATGGTTTTATGATGGATTGGGTGTTACATGCATGTTATGTAAAACAGATTTCTGGTCTTTTTGATGTAGATTTGTATCATGTTTCTTATGCCAATTATTTAGTTTTTTCAGAACTTATAGCAGAAATTTGTTATTTAATTCTGCAGTTTGTACATCTACAACAAATTAACACATTCAATATACGATGTACGCTAAAACAATCAGAAAACAAAACGTAAACGATAAACCATAGGATGCACGCTGTAGAACACGATGCACGATAAACGAAACGATGTACGCTTTTACAAACGAAAACATACGATGAACGATAGAATAAACGATACACCATACGATGCACGCTGGAAAAAACGATTTTACAATATACTATACGATATATTGTACCATATACGAACGATATACGCACGCTGTACGAGCGATGTACGAACGTTGTACGAACGATGAACGCACGATATACGAACGTTGTACGAACGATATACGCACGATGTACGGACGTTGTACGCACGAAAAACGTACGATGTACGAACGATGTACGGACGTTGTACGAACGACAAGCGCATAATGTACGACCGATGTACGGATAAAACCGTTTAATTGCACGTTCCAGGGACTTTAGGTGAACTGCAAATTTATTTTCCTCAGGAAATGTTGTTTAAGTCCGTTTAGTTCTTTCCTTTTCGCAAAGTTTTTTATATTGTTAAATCTTTGTAAAATGTATTATTCTGCCAGTTTCTTGCGCCATTTCTTTGACGTTAAACTTTATCTACCGCTCCAGGACAGTCAATACAAATACTGTTCTTTCATCTTTTTAAATAACAGAAATTGATCATGTGGCGTAAGACTTATCTTTGCTCTAAAGACATATATTTGAGTTTTTTTAGTAAAATAATTTCTTCCACAAAATTTGCGGACTCCATCTTTTTTGTAAACAGTAACATTGAATAGATAAACCATTCAAAACTCGCATTATTAAGTTAATCAGAAAACAAACACATGAAACATTATGTGATGTCGGTGAACTTGTTAAAAGAAACCCAATTAACACCACCACCACCACCCTCCCCCCCGCATCATTGTAATACCTTACTAATTTATACCTTACTCATTTGATTGAAATTAATTTAAACGAATTTTCTTTGTCAATATTTTACTTGTTTTCTAATACAGGTAATGCTTGTTTTATTCATTTCTTTGCTTAAGAAACACACAAAAATGAATTATTATTATTATTATTATTATTATTATTATTATTATTATTATTATTATTATTAATATTTACTATAGAAACCAGCACTAGAATAAAGAGTACTGATGCAACCATGATATGGGAACAAAAGAACCTGACAACCTGATAACAACCCGCCGACCTTACACGGTCATTTAAACTGAGTAAAATCGTTGACAGGGTGGCACCGGGTGGTGCCTTTAAAACTTACAGTGTTGCTGCATGTGGTGTATGCCAGGTGGTGAAACCAGTGAAGATTCCCGTTGTAAATTTAATGTGTGTAGAAAGAAAGACAACTCTTACTTGAACCTACACATGATTTATTTCGTCATTAGTGCTTTGTATTTACAACGTGATGGGTATAAGTTCGTGAATGGATATTTATTTTAAACGATGAGCGTTGATTCAATTATTCATCAAGTAAACTGTCTTTGTACTAAAGCTCACGGTCTATAGCCACGAAATTTCCTTGTATTCAAAGCGTCGTAGAGAAGGCAGACGAAATTTAGCGATTACATAAGATAGAGGTATACCGGGAACGATTAGAGTTTTTAAAGCATTAAGCCCTTTCCAAACAGACATCATTTGTTTTGGCAGATTAGACTACCTCGGTTTTGACAGTCTTTAGAGCAACTGAAAGCGTTACACATTCATTCTGTCGGAATACCTAATCATATTGGGTGTTGCTGGAGGTGATTGGGATACACATCTAGTATTATTGAAGATTTTGTGGAAGCAATTATAATCGTACACCAATGAAGTCACAGTCTAGCGCTTGCTTGTAGGACCTCTTATTAAAACAGTGCAACTAGTAGGTTGCTTAGTAAAAAAGGGTCTTCCAAAAATGTTCGTTCAATTTAATAAAAGTAGCAATGATATGCAGACATTTTTCCTGCGATAACATGGCACACACAATTCCCAGTCTGAGATCGAGTTTCAGTTCCAGTACTGAAAATAACTGGCATTATTGTGCTTTTGTCTATAATGAGTGCAACATTAGCCAATCACATGAATCTACACGTTTGTAAAAATGAAACGGATCGCATTAGGCTAATAAAAGCAGCAGACCAACCCCTCACTCAATAACACTTAGTGTAGTTATTTAAAAAGATATGCACTACCTGACGACTATTTTATAACTGTGTGTTCCTACACGGGAGATATAAAAATAGTTGTTCGAAATTTAAACAGTATCAGCCTATACCTTTGGGATATTTTCTCAACGCCCAGACAATGGATGTATCTAAGGGAGATATAAGAATAGATGTTAGAAATTTAAACAGTATCAGCCTACACCTTTTAGATATTGTCTCAACGCCAGACAATGGATGTATCCAAAAAGACTCATCCCCTATATAGATCAAGCCAACAACCTAGCCAGGGCATCAACCTCCTAATGGGAGAATTCTCACAACCATAATCATCCCATACTAAGCTTAGTGCTGAATGGGAACAATCCATCATAATTGTTTTTTTTTCACAAAATGACGTCATTCGCTGCTATATAAAGGATATTCTGACGCATCGTCATTGAAACAAGTTGTAACGATTCAAACTTCGCGAGTCTGTTGCCTCAAACTTTAATATTTTCGTGTGCTAGAATTGTATTCGATTTACTACCAGTTGAAGTGAAAGAAAACTGTTATGGATGTGTTGTGGATGGTCCTAGTCAGATTCACCACACCTGCATCATGTGGACTGAACAAGAACATTAGTCAGATTCACCACACCTGCATCATGTGGACTGAACAAGAACATTAGTCAGATTCACCACACTTGCATCATGTGGACTAAACAAGAACATTAGTCAGATTCACCACACCTGCATCATGTGGACTGAACAAGAACACAGGCAGATTCACCACACCTATATCATGTGGACTAAACAAGAACATTAGTCAGATTCACCACACCTGCATCATGTTGACTGTACTAGAACATTAGTCAGATTCACCACACCTGCATCATGTGGACTGAAAAAGAACATTTGTCAGATTCACCACACCTGCATCAAGTGGACTAAACAAGAACATTAGTCAGATTCACCACACCTGCATCATGTGGACTAAACAAGAACATTAGTCAGATTCACCACACATGCATCATGTGGACTGAACAAGAACATTAGTCAGATTCATCACACCTACATCATGTTGACTGTACAAGAACATTAGTCAGATTCACCACACCTGCATCATGTGGACTGAACAAGAACATTAGTCAGATTCACCACACCTGCATCATGTGGACTGAACAAGAACATTACTCAGATTCACCACACCTGCGTCATGTGGACTGAACAAGAATATTAGTCAGATTCATCACACCTGCATCATGTGGACTGAACAAGAACATTAGTCAGATTCACCACACCTGCATCATGTGGACTGAACAAGAACATTAGTCAGATTCACCACACATGCATCATGTGGACTAAACAAGAACATTAGTCAGATTCACCACACCTGCATCATGTGGACTGAACAAGGATATTAGTCAGATTCACCACACATGCATCATGTGGACTGAACAAGAACATTAGTCAGATTCACCACACCTGCATCATGTGGACTAAACAAGAACATTAGTCAGATTCACCACACCTGCATCATGTGGACTGAACAAGAACATTAGTCAGATTCACCCCACCTGCATCACGTGGACTAAACAAGAACATTAGTCAGATTCACCACACCTGCATCACGTGGACTAAACAAGAACATTAATCAGATTCACCACACCTGCACCATGTGTACTGTACCAGAACACCGGCAGATTCATTACACCTGCATCATGTGGCCTGAACAAGAACATTAGTCAGATTCACCACACCTGCATCACGTGGACTAAACAAGAACATTAATCAGATTCACCACACCTGCATCATGTGGACTGTACCAGAACACCGGCAGATTCATCACACCTGCATCATGTGGACTGAACAAGGATATTAGTCAGATTCACCACACATGCATCATGTGGACTGAACAAGAACATTAGTCAGATTCACCACACCTGCATCATGTGGACTAAACAAGAACATTAGTCAGATTCACCACACCTGCATCATGTGTACTGAACAAAAACATTAGTCAGATTCACCCCACCTGCATCACGTGGACTAAACAAGAACATTAGTCAGATTCACCACACCTGCATCACGTGGACTAAACAAGAACATTAATCAGATTCACCACACCTGCACCATGTGGACTGTACCAGAACACCGGCAGATTCATTACACCTGCATCATGTGGCCTGAACAAGAACATTAGTCAGATTCACCACACCTGCATCACGTGGACTAAACAAGAACATTAATCAGATTCACCACACCTGCATCATGTGGACTGTACCAGAACACCGGCAGATTCATCACACCTGCATCATGTGGACTGAACAAGAACATTAGTCAGATTCACCACACCTGCATCATGTGGACTAAACAAGAACATTAGTCAGATTCACCACACCTGCATCATGTGGACTGAACAAGAACATTAGTCAGATTCAACACACCTACATCATATGGACTAAACAAGAACATCAGTCAGATTCAACACACCTGCATCATGTGGACTAAACAAGAACATTAGTCAGATTCAACACACCTACATCATGTGGACTAAACAAGAACATTAGTTAGATTCACCACACCTGCATCATGTGGACTGAACAGGAACATTAGTCAGATTCACCACACCTGCATCATATGGACTAAACAAGAACATTAGTCAGATTCAACACACCTGCATCATGTTGAATGAACAAGAACATTAGTCAGATTCAACACACCTACATCATATGGACTAAACAAGAACATTATTCAGATTCAACACACCTGCATCATGTGGACTGAACAAGAACATTAGTCAGATTCAACACACCTGCATCATATGGACTGAACAAGAACATTAGTCAGATTCACCACATCTGCATCATGTGGACTAAACGAGAACATTAGTCAGATTCACCACACCTGCATCATATGGACTTAACAAGAACATTAGTCAGATTCACCACATCTGCTTCATGTGGAATGAACAAGAACATTAGTCAGATTCACCACACCTGCATCGTGTGGACTGAACAAGAACATTAGTCAGATTCACTACACCTGCATCATGTGGACTGAACAAGAACATTAGTCAGATTCACCACACCTGCATCATGTGGACTGAACAAGAACATTAGTCAGATTCACCACACCTGCATCATGTGGACTTAACAAGAACATTAGTCAGATTCACCACACCTGCATCATGTGGACTAAACAAGAACATTAGTCAGATTCACCACACCTGTATCATGTGGACTGAACAAGAACATTAGTCAGATTCACCACACATGCACCATGTGGACTAAACAAGAACATTAGTCAGATTCAACACACCTGCATCATGTGGACTGAACAAGAACATTTGTCAGATTCACCACACCTGCATCATGTGGACTTAACAAGAACATTAGTCAGATTCACCACATCTGCATCATGTGGAATGAACAAGAACATTAGTCAGATTCACCACACTTGCATCATGTGGACTGAACAAGAACATTAGTCAGATTCACCACACCTGCATCATGTGGACTGAACAAGAACATTATTCAGATTCACCACACCTGCATCATGTAGACTGAACAAGAACATTAGTCAGATTCACCACACCTGCATCATGTGGACCAAACAAGAACATTAGTCAGATTCACCACACCTGTATCATGTGGACTGAACAAGAACATTAGTCAGATTCACCACACATGCATCATGTGGACTAAACAAGAATATTAGTCAGATTCAACACACCTGCATCATGTGGACTGAACAATAACATTAGTCAGATTCACCACACATGCATCATGTGGACTAAACAAGAACATTAGTCAGATTCAACACACCTGCATCATGTGGACTATACAAGAACATTAAGTCAGATTCAACACACCTGCATCATGTGGACTAAACAAGAACATTAGTCAGATTCACCACACCTGCATCATGTGGACTGAACAAGAACATTATTGAGATTCATTACACCAGCATCATGTGGACTGAACAAGAACATTATTGAGATTCAACACACCTGCATCAACAGGACTGAAAAAGAACATTAGTCAAATTCATCATACCTGCATCATGTGGACTGAACAAGAACATTAGCCAGATGCACCACACCTGCATCAAGTGGACTGAACAAGAACATTCGTTAGATTCACCACACATGCATCATGTGGACTAAACAAGAACATTAGTCAGATTCATCACACCTGCATCATGTGGACTGAACAAGAACATTAGTCAGATTCACCAAACCTGCATCATGTGGACTGAACAAGAATATTAGTCAGATTCATCACACCTGCATCATGTGGACTGAACAAGAACACAAGTCAGATTCATCACACCTGCATCATGTGGACTGAACAAGAACATTAGTCAGATTCACCAAACCTGCATCATGTGGACTGAACAAGAACATTAGTCAGATTCATCACACCTGAATCATGTGGACTAAAACAATAACATTAGTCAGATTCACCACACCTGCATCATGTGGACTGAACAAGAACATTAGTCAGATTCATCACACCTGCATCATGTGGACTAAAACAATAACATTAGTCAGATTCAACACACCTGCATCATGTGGACTAAACAAGAACACAAGTCAGATTTAACACACCTGCATCATGTGGACTAAACAACAACATTTAGTCAGATTCACTACACCTGCATCATGTGGACTGAACAAGAACATTAGTCAAATTCACCACACCTGCATTATGTGGACTGAACAAGAACATTAGTCAGATTCATCACACCTGAATCATGTGGACTAAAACAATAACATTAGTCAGATTCACCACACCTGCATCATGTGGACTGAACAAGAACATTAGTCAGATTCATCACACCTGCATCATGTGGACTAAAACAATAACATTAGTCAGATTCAACACACCTGCATCATGTGGACTAAACAACAACATTTAGTCAGATTCACTACACCTGCATCATGTGGACTGAACAAGAACATTAGTCAGATTCACCACACCTGCATCATGTGGACTGAACAAGAACATTAGTCAGATTCATCACACCTGCATTATAAGGACTAAATAAGAACATTAGTCAGATTCACCACACCTGCATCATGTGGACTAAACAAGAACACAAGTCAGATTCAACACACCTGCATCATGTGGACTGAACAAGAACATTAGTCAGATTCACCACACCTGCATCATGTGGACTAAACAAGAACATTAGTCAGATTCACCACACCTGCATCATGTGGACTGAACAAGAACATTAGTCAGATTCATCACACCTGCATCATGTGGACTAAAACAATAACATTAGTCAGATTCAACACACCTGCATCATGTGGACTAAACAACAACATTTAGTCAGATTCACTACACCTGCATCATGTGGACTGAACAAGAACATTAGTCAAATTCACCACACCTGCATCATGTGGACTGAACAAGAACATTAGTCAGATTCATCACACCTGCATCATGTGGACTAAATAAGAACATTAGTCAGATTCACCACACCTGCATCATGTGGACTAAACAAGAACACAAGTCAGATTCAACACACCTGCATCATGTGGACTGAACAAGAACATTAGTCAGATTCACCACACCTGCATCATGTGGACTAAACAAGAACATTAGTCAGATTCACCACACCTGCATCATGTGGAATGAACAAGAACATTAGTCAGATTCATCACACCTGCATCATAAGGACTAAATAAGAACATTAGTCAGATTCACCACACCTGCATCATGTGGACTAAACAAGAACACAAGTCAGATTCAACACACCTGCATCATGTGGACTGAACAAAAACATTAGTCAGATTCACCACACCTGCATCATGTGGACTGAACAAGAACATTAGTCAGATTCATCACACCTGAATCATGTGGACTAAAACAATAACATTAGTCAGATTCACCACACCTGCATCATGTGGACTGAACAAGAACATTATTCAGATTCATCACACATGCATCATGTGGACTAAAACAATAACATTAGTCAGATTCAACACACCTGCATCATGTGGACTAAACAAGAACACAAGTCAGATTCAACACACCTGCATCATGTGGACTAAACAACAACATTTAGTCAGATTCACTACACCTGCATCATGTGGACTGAACAAGAACATTAGTCAAATTCACCACACCTGCATCATGTGGACTGAACAAGAACATTAGTCAGATTCATCACACCTGCATTATAAGGACTAAATAAGAACATTAGTCAGATTCACCACACCTGCATCATGTGGACTAAACAAGAACACAAGTCAGATTCAACACACCTGCATCATGTGGACTGAACAAGAACATTAGTCAGATTCACCACACCTGCATCATGTGGACTGAACAAGAACATTAGTCAGATTCATCACACCTGCATCATGTGGACTAAACAAGAACATTAGTCAGATTCACCACACATGCATCATGTGGACTGAACAAGAACATTAGTCAGATTCACCACACCTGCATCATGTGGACTGAACAAGAACATTAGTCAGATTCATCACACCTGCATCATAAGGACTAAACAAGAACATTAGTCAGATTCACCACACCTGCATCATGTGGACTGATCAAGAACATTAGTCAGATTCATCACACCTGCATCATGTGGACTAAACAAGAACATTAGTCAGATTCACAACACATGCATCATGTGGACTAAACAAGAACATTAGTCAGATTCACGACACCTGCATTATGTGGACTGAACAAGAACATTAGTCAGATTCACCACACCTGAATCATGTGGACTTAACAAGAACATTAGTCAGATTCACCACACCTGCATCATGTGGACTGAACAAAAACATTAGTCAGATTCACCACACCTGAATCATGTGGACTTAACAAGAACATTAGTCAGATTCACCACACCTGAATCATGTGGACTGAACAAGAACATTAGTCAGATTCACCACACCTGCATCATGTGGACTAAACAAGAACATTAGTCAGATTCACCACACCTGCATCATGTGGACTTAACAAGAACATTAGTCAGATTCACCACACCTGCATCATGTGGACTTAACAAGAACATTAGTCAGATTCACCACACCTGCATCATGTGGACTGAACAAGAACATTAGTCAGATTCACCACACCTGCATCATGTGGACTAAACAAGAACATTAGTCAGATTCACCACACCTGCATCATGTGGACTAAACAAGAACATTAGTCAGATTCATCACACCTGCATCATGTGGACTAAAACAAGAACATTAGTCAGATTCATCACACCTGCATCATGTGGACTAAAACAAGAACATTAGTCAGATTCAACACACCTGCATCATGTGGACTGAACCAGAACATTGGGTCAGATTCAACACACCTGCATCATGTGGACTAAACAAGAACACAAGTCAGATTCACCACACCTGCATCATGTGGACTGAACAAGAACATTAGTCAGATTCACCACACCTGCATCATGTGGACTAAACAAGAACATTAGTCAGATGCAACACACCGGCATCATGTGGACTAATAAAGAACATTAGTCAGATTCACCACACCTGCATCATGTGGACTAAACAAGAACATTAGTCAGATTCAACACACCTGCATCATGTGGACTGAACAAGAACATTAGTCAGATTCATCACACCTGCATCATGCGGACTGAACAAGAACATTAGTCAGATTCACCACATCTGCATCATGTAGACTGAACAAGAATATTAGTCAGATTCACCACACACCTCAATCATGTGGACTAAACAAGAACATTAGTCAGATTCATCACACTTGAATATAATGTAGACTAAACAAGAACATTAGTCAGATTCATCACACCTGCATCATGTAGACTAAACAAGAACATTAGTCAGATTCACCACACCTGCATCATGTGGACTGAACAAGAACATAAGTCAGATTCACCACACCTGCATCATGTGGACTGACCAAGAACATTAGTCAGATTTATCACACCTGCATCATTTGGACTAAACAAGAACATTAGTCTGATTCATCACACCTGCATCATGTAGACTGAACAAGAATATTTAGTCAGATTCACCACACACCTCAATCATGTGGACTAAACAAGAACATTAGTCAGATTCATCACACCTGCATCATGTGGACTAAACAAGAATATTAGTCAGATTCACCACATCTGCATCATGTAGACTGAACAAGAACATTTAGTCAGATTTACCACACACCTCAATCATGTGGACTAAACAAGAACATTAGTCAGATTCATCACACTTGAATATAATGTAGACTAAACAAGAACATTAGTCAGATTCATCACACCTGCATCATGTGGACTAAACAAGAACATTAGTCAGATTCATCACACCTGCATCATGTGGACTAAACAAGAACATTAGTCAGATTCATCACACCTGCATCATGTGGACTGAACAAGAACATTAGTCAGATTCATCACACCTGCATCATGTGGACTAAACAAGAACATTAGTCAGATTCACCACATCTGCATCATGTAGACTGAACAAGAATATTTAGTCAGATTTACCACACACCTCAATCATGTGGACTAAACAAGAACATTAGTCAGATTCATCACACCTGCATCATGTGGACTAAACAAGAATATTAGTCAGATTCACCACATCTGCATCATGTAGACTGAACAAGAACATTTAGTCAGATTTACCACACACCTCAATCATGTGGACTAAACAAGAACATTAGTCAGATTCATCACACTTGAATATAATGTAGACTAAACAAGAACATTAGTCAGATTCATCACACCTGCATCATGTGGACTAAACAAGAACATTAGTCAGATTCACCACACCTGCATCATGTGGACTGAACAAGAACATAAGTCAGATTCACCACACCTGCATCATGTGGACTGACCAAGAACATTAGTCAGATTTATCACACCTGCATCATTTGGACTAAACAAGAACATTAGTCTGATTCATCACACTTGAATCATGTGGACTGAACATGAACATTAGTCAGATTTACCACACACCTCAATCATGTGGACTAAACAAGAACATTAGTCAGATTCATCACACTTGAATCATGTGGACTAAACAAGAACATTAGTCAGATTCATCACACCTGCATCATGTGGACTAAACAAGAACACAAGTCAGATTCAACACACCTGCATCATGTGGACTGAACAAGAACATTAGTCAGATTCACCACACCTGCATCATGTGGACTGAACAAGAACATTAGTCAGATTCATCACACCTGCATCATGTGGACTAAACAAGAACATTAGTCAGATTCACCACACATGCATCATGTGGACTGAACAAGAACATTAGTCAGATTCACCACACCTGCATCATGTGGACTGAACAAGAACATTAGTCAGATTCATCACACCTGCATCATAAGGACTAAACAAGAACATTAGTCAGATTCACCACACCTGCATCATGTGGACTGATCAAGAACATTAGTCAGATTCATCACACCTGCATCATGTGGACTAAACAAGAACATTAGTCAGATTCACCACACCTGCATCATGTGGACTAAACAAGAACATTAGTCAGATTCACCACACCTGCATTATGTGGACTGAACAAGAACATTAGTCAGATTCACCACACCTGAATCATGTGGACTTAACAAGAACATTAGTCAGATTCACCACACCTGCATCATGTGGACTGAACAAAAACATTAGTCAGATTCACAACACCTGAATCATGTGGACTTAACAAGAACATTAGTCAGATTCACCACACCTGAATCATGTGGACTAAACAAGAACATTAGTCAGATTCACCACACCTGCATCATGTGGAGTAAACAAGAACATTAGTCAGATTCACCACACCTGCATCATGTGGACTTAACAAGAACATTAGTCAGATTCACCACACCTGCATCATGTGGACTTAACAAGAACATTAGTCAGATTCACCACACCTGCATCATGTGGACTGAACAAGAACATTAGTCAGATTCACCACACCTGCATCATGTGGACTAAACAAGAACATTAGTCAGATTCACCACACCTGCATTATGTGGACTGAACAAGAACATTAGTCAGATTCATCACACCTGCATCATGTGGACTAAAACAAGAACATTAGTCAGATTCATCACACCTGCATCATGTGGACTAAAACAAGAACATTAGTCAGATTCAACACACCTGCATCATGTGGACTGAACCAGAACATTGGGTCAGATTCAACACACCTGCATCATGTGGACTAAACAAGAACACAAGTCAGATTCACCACACCTGCATCATGTGGACTGAACAAGAACATTAGTCAGATTCATCACATCTGCATCATGTGGACTGAACAAGAACATTAGTCAGATTCACCACACCTGCATCATGTGGACTAAACAAGAACATTAGTCAGATTCAACACACACCTCAATCATGTGGACTAAACAAGAACATTAGTCAGATTCATCACACTTGAATATAATGTAGACTAAACAAGAACATTAGTCAGATTCATCACACCTGCATCATGTGGACTAAACAAGAACATTAGTCAGATTCACCACACCTGCATCATGAGGACTGAACAAGAACATTAGTCAGATTCACCACACCTGCATCATGTGGACTAAACAAGAACATTAGTCAGATTCAACACACCTGCATCATGTGGCCTGAACAAGAACATTAGTCAGATTCATCACACCTGCATCATGCGGACTGAACAAGAACATTAGTCAGATTCACCACACCTGCATCATGTAGACTGAACAAGAACATTAGTCAGATTTACCACACACCTCAATCATGTGGACTAAACAAGAACATTAGTCAGATTCATCACACTTGAATATAATGTAGACTAAACAAGAACATTAGTCAGATTCATCACACCTGCATCATGTGGACTAAACAAGAACATTAGTCAGATTCACCACACCTGCATCATGTGGACTGAACAAGAACATAAGTCAGATTCACCACACCTGCATCATGTGGACTGACCAAGAACATTAGTCAGATTTATCACACCTGCATCATTTGGACTAAACAAGAACATTAGTCTGATTCATCACACTTGAATCATGTGGACTGAACATGAACATTAGTCAGATTTACCACACACCTCAATCATGTGGACTAAACAAGAACATTAGTCAGATTCATCACACCTGCATCATGTGGACTAAACAAGAACATTAGTCAGATTCACCACACCTGCATCATGTGGACTGAACAAGAACATTAGTCAGATTCACCACACCTGCATCATGTGGACTGAACAAGAACATTAGTCAGATTCACCACACCTGCATCATGTGGACTGAACAAGAACATTAGTCAGATTCACCACACATGCATCATGTGGACTGAACAAGAACATTAGTCAGATTCACCACACCTGCATCATGTGGACTAAACAAGAACATTCGTCAGATTCATCACACCTGCATCATGTGGACTGATCAAGAACATTAGTCAGATTCACCACACCTGCATCATGTGGACTGAACAAGAACATTAGTCAGATTCACTACATCTGCATCATGTGGACTAAACAAGAACATTCGTCAGATTCACCACACCTGCATCATGTGGAATAAACAAGAACATTAGTCAGATTCACCAAACCTGCATCATGTGGACTGAACAAGAACATTAGTCAGATTCATCACACCTGCATCATGTGGACTGAACAAGAACATTCGTCAGATTCATCACACCTGCATCATGTGGACTGAACAAGAACATTAGTCAGATTCACCAAACCTGCATCATGTGGACTGAACAAGAACATTAGTCAGATTCATCACACCTGAATCATGTGGACTAAAACAATAGCATTAGTCAGATTCACCACACCTGCATCATGTGGACTGAACAAGAACATTAGTCAGATTCATCACACCTGCATCATGTGGACTAAAACAATAACATTAGTCAGATTCAACACACCTGCATCATGTGGACTAAACAAGAACACAAGTCAGATTCAACACACCTGCATCATGTGGACTAAACAACAACATTTAGTCAGATTCACTACACCTGCATCATGTGGACTGAACAAGAACATTAGTCAAATTCACCACACCTGCATCATGTGGACTGAACAAGAACATTAGTCAGATTCATCACACCTGAATCATGTGGACTAAAACAATAACATTAGCCAGATTCACCACACCTGCATCATGTGGACTGAACAAGAACATTAGTCAGATTCATCACACCTGCATCATGTGGACTAAAACAATAACATTATTCAGATTCAACACACCTGCATCATGTGGACTAAACAAGAACACAAGTCAGATTCAACACACCTGCATCATGTGGACTAAACAACAACATTTAGTCAGATTCACTACACCTGCATCATGTGGACTGAACAAGAACATTAGTCAAATTCACCACACCTGCATCATGTGGACTGAACAAGAACATTAGTCAGATTCATCACACCTGCATTATAAGGACTAAATAAGAACATTAGTCAGATTCACCACACCTGCATCATGTGGACTAAACAAGAACACAAGTCAGATTCAACACACCTGCATCATGTGGACTGAACAAGAACATTAGTCAGATTCACCACACCTGCATCATGTGGACTAAACAAGAACATTAGTCAGATTCACCACACCTGCATCATGTGGACTGAACAAGAACATTAGTCAGATTCAACACACCTGCATCATGTGGACTAAACAACAACATTTGGTCAGATTCACTACACCTGCATCATGTGGACTGAACAAGAACATTAGTCAAATTCACCACACCTGCATCATGTGGACTGAACAAGAACATTAGTCAGATTCATCACACATGCATTATAAGGACTAAATAAGAACATTAGTCAGATTCACCACACCTGCATCATGTGGACTAAACAAGAACACAAGTCAGATTCAACACACCTGCATCATGTGGACTGAACAAGAACATTAGTCAGATTCACCACACCTGCATCATGTGGACTGAACAAGAACATTAGTCAGATTCATCACACCTGCATCATGTGGACTAAACAAGAACATTAGTCAGATTCACCACACCTGCATCATGTGGACTGAACAAGAACATTAGTCAGATTCACCACACCTGCATCATGTGGACTGAACAAGAACATTAGTCAGATTCATCACACCTGCATCATAAGAACTAAACAAGAACATTAGTCAGATTCACCACACCTGCATCATGTGGACTGAACAAGAACATTAGTCAGATTCATCACACCTGCATCATGTGGACTAAACAAGAACATTAGTCAGATTCACCACACCTGCTTCATGTGGACTAAACAAGAACATTAGTCAGATTCACCACACCTCCATTATGTGGACTGAACAAGAACATTAGTCAGATTCACCACACCTGAATCATGTGGACTTAACAAGAACATTAGTCAGATTCACCACACCTGCATCATGTGGACTGAACAAAAACATTAGTCAGATTCACCACACCTGAATCATGTGGACTTAACAAGAACATTAGTCAGATTCACCACACCTGAATCATGTGGACTGAACAAGAACATTAGTCAGATTCACCACACCTGCATCATGTGGACTAAACAAGAACATTAGTCAGATTCACCACACCTGCATCATGTGGACTTAACAAGAACATTAGTCAGATTCACCACACCTGCATCATGTGGACTTAACAAGAACATTAGTCAGATTCACCACACCTGCATCATGTGGACTGAACAAGAACATTAGTCAGATTCACCACACCTGCATCATGTGGACTAAACAAGAACATTAGTCAGATTCACCACACCTGCATTATGTGGACTGAACAAGAACATTAGTCAGATTCATCACACCTGCATCATGTGGACTAAAACAAGAACATTAGTCAGATTCATCACACCTGCATCATGTGGACTAAAACAAGAACATTAGTCAGATTCAACACACCTGCATCATGTGGACTGAACAAGAACATTGGGTCAGATTCAACACACCTGCATCATGTGGACTAAACAAGAACACAAGTCAGATTCACCACACCTGCATCATGTGGACTGAACAAGAACATTAGTCAGATTCATCACATCTGCATCATGTGGAATGAACAACAAGAACATTAGTCAGATTCACCACACCTGCATCATGTGGACTAAACAAGAACATTAGTCAGATTCAACACACCTGCATCATGTGGACTAATAAAGAACATTAGTCAGATTCACCACACCTGCATCATGTGGACTAAACAAGAACATTAGTCAGATTCAACACACCTGCATCATGTGGACTGAACAAGAACATTAGTCAGATTCATCACACCTGCATCATGCGGATTGAACAAGAACATTAGTCAGATTCACCACACCTGCATCATGTAGACTGAACAAGAACATTAGTCAGATTTACCACACACCTCAATCATGTGGACTAAACAAGAACATTAGTCAGATTCATCACACTTGAATATAATGTAGACTAAACAAGAACATTAGTCAGATTCATCACACCTGCATCATGTGGACTAAACAAGAACATTAGTCAGATTCACCACACCTGCATCATGTGGACTGAACAAGAACATAAGTCAGATTCACCACACCTGCATCATGTGTACTGACCAAGAACATTAGTCAGATTCACCACACCTGCATCATTTGGACTAAACAAGAACATTAGTCTGATTCATCACACTTGAATCATGTGGACTGAACATGAACATTAGTCAGATTTACCACACACCTCAATCATGTGGACTAAACAAGAACATTAGTCAGATTCATCACACTTGAATCATGTGGACTAAACAAGAACATTAGTCAGATTCATCACACCTGCATCATGTGGACTAAACAAGAACATTAGTCAGATTCACAACACCTGCATCATGTGGACTAAACAAGAACACAAGTCAGATTCACCACACCTGCATCATGTGGACTGAACAAGAACATTAGTCAGATTCACCACACCTGCATCATGTGGACTGAACAAGAACATTAGTCAGATTCACCACACATGCATCATGTGGACTAAACAAGAACATTCGTCAGATTCATCACACCTGCATCATGTGGACTGATCAAGAACATTAGTCAGATTCACCACACCTGCATCATGTGGAATAAACAAGAACATTAGTCAGTTTCACCAAACCTGCATCATGTGGACTGAACAAGAACATTAATCAGATTCATCACACCTGCATCATGTGGACTGAACAAGAACATTCGTCAGATTCATCACACCTGCATCATGTGGACTGAACAAGAACATTAGTCAGATTTACCAAACCTGCATCATGTGGACTGAACAAGAACATTAGTCAGATTCATCACACCTGAATCATGTGGACTAAAACAATAACATTAGTCAGATTCACCACACCTGCATCATGTGGACTGAACAAGAACATTAGTCAGATTCATTACACCTGCATCATGTGGACTAAAACAATAACATTAGTCAGATTCAACACACCTGCATCATGTGGACTGAACAAGAACATTAGTCAGATTCATCACACCTGCATCATGTGGACTTAACAAGAACATTAGTCAGATTCACCACACCTGTATCATGTGGACTTAACAAGAACATTAGTCAGATTCACCACACCTGCATCATGTGGACTGAACAAGAACATTAGTCAGATTCACCACACCTGCATCATGTGGACTAAACAAGAACATTAGTCAGATTCACCACACCTGCATTATGTGGACTGAACAAGAACATTAGTCAGATTCATCACACCTGCATCATGTGGACTAAAACAAGAACATTAGTCAGATTCATCACACCTGCATCATGTGGACTAAAACAAGAACATTAGTCAGATTCAACACACCTGCATCATGTGGACTGAACAAGAACATTGGGTCAGATTCAACACACCTGCATCATGTGGACTAAACAAGAACACAAGTCAGATTCACCACACCTGCATCATGTGGACTGAACAAGAACATTAGTCAGATTCATCACATCTGCATCATGTGGACTAAACAAGAACATTAGTCAGATTCAACACACCTGCATCATGTGAACTAATAAAGAACATTAGTCAGATTCACCACACCTGCATCATGTGGACTAAACAAGAACATTAGTCAGATTCAACACACCTGCATCATGTGGACTGAACAAGAACATTAGTCAGATTCATCACACCTGCATCATGCGGACTGAACAAGAACATTAGTCAGATTCACCACACCTGCATCATGTAGACTGAACAAGAACATTAGTCAGATTTACCACACACCTCAATCATGTGGACTAAACAAGAACATTAGTCAGATTCATCACACTTGAATATAATGTAGACTAAACAAGAACATTAGTCAGATTCATCACACCTGCATCATGTGGACTAAACAAGAACATTAGTCAGATTCACCACACCTGCATCATGTGGACTGAACAAGAACATAAGTCAGATTCACCACACCTGCATCATGTGGACTGAACAAGAACATTAGTCAGATTTATCACACCTGCATCATTTGGACTAAACAAGAACATTAGTCTGATTCATCACACTTGAATCATGTGGACTGAACATGAACATTAGTCAGATTTACCACACACCTCAATCATGTGGACTAAACAAGAACATTAGTCAGATTCATCACACTTGAATCATGTGGACTAAACAAGAACATTAGTCAGATTCATCACACCTGCATCATGTGGACTAAACAAGAACATTAGTCAGATTCACCACACCTGCATCATGTGGACTGAACAAGAACATTAGTCAGATTCACCACACCTGCATCATGTGGACTGAACAAGAACATTAGTCAGATTCACCACACCTGCATCATGTGGACTGAACAAGAACATTAGTCAGATTCACCACACATGCATCATGTGGACTGAACAAGAACATTAGTCAGATTCACCACACCTGCATCATGTGGACTAAACAAGAACATTCGTCAGATTCATCACACCTGCATCATGTGGACTGATCAAGAACATTAGTCAGATTCACCACACCTGCATCATGTGGACTGAACAAGAACATTAGTCAGATTCACTACATCTGCATCATGTGGACTAAACAAGAACATTCGTCAGATTCACTACACCTGCATCATGTGGAATAAACAAGAACATTAGTCAGTTTCACCAAACCTGCATCATGTGGACTGAACAAGAACATTAATCAGATTCATCACACCTGCATCATGTGGACTGAACAAGAACATTCGTCAGATTCATCACACCTGCATCATGTGGACTGAACAAGAACATTAGTCAGATTTACCAAACCTGCATCATGTGGACTGAACAAGAACATTAGTCAGATTCATCACACCTGAATCATGTGGACTAAAACAATAACATTAGTCAGATTCACCACACCTGCATCATGTGGACTGAACAAGAACATTAGTCAGATTCATTACACCTGCATCATGTGGACTAAAACAATAACATTAGTCAGATTCAACACACCTGCATCATGTGGACTGAACAAGAACATTAGTCAGATTCATCACACCTGCATCATGTGGACTAAAACAATAACATTAGTCAGATTCAACACACCTGCATCATGTGGACTAAACAAGAACACAAGTCAGATTCAACACACCTGCATCATGTGGACTAAACAACAACATTTAGTCAGATTCACTACACCTGCATCATGTGGACTGAACAAGAACATTAGTCAAATTCACCACACCTGCATCATGTGGACTGAATAAGAACATTAGTCAGATTCATCACACCTGAATCATGTGGACTAAAACAATAACATTAGTCAGATTCACCACACCTGCATCATGTGGACTGAACAAGAACATTAGTCAGATTCATCACACCTGCATCATGTGGACTAAAACAATAACATTAGTCAGATTCAACACACCTGCATCATGTGGACTAAACAAGAACACAAGTCAGATTCAACACACCTGCATCATGTGGACTAAACAACAACATTTAGTCAGATTCACTACACCTGCATCATGTGGACTGAAAAAGAACATTAGTCAAATTCACCACACCTGCATCATGTGGACTGAACAAGAACATTAGTCAGATTCATCACACCTGCATTATAAGGACTAAATAAGAACATTAGTCAGATTCACCACACCTGCATCATGTGGACTGAACAAGAACATTAGTCAGATTCATCACACCTGCATTATAAGGACTAAATAAGAACATTAGTCAGATTCACCACACCTGCATCATGTGGACTAAACAAGAACACAAGTCAGATTCAACACACCTGCATCATGTGGACTGAACAAGAACATTAGTCAGATTCACCACACCTGCATCATGTGGACTAAACAAGAACATTAGTCAGATTCACCACACCTGCATCATGTGGACTGAACAAGAACATTAGTCAGATTCATCACACCTGCATCATGTGGACTGAACAAGAACATTAGTCAGATTCATCACACCTGCATTATAAGGACTAAATAAGAACATTAGTCAGATTCACCACACCTGCATCATGTGGACTGAACAAGAACATTAGTCAAATTCACCACACCTGCATCATGTGGACTGAACAAGAACATTAGTCAGATTCATCACACCTGAATCATGTGGACTAAAACAATAACATTAGTCAGATTCACCACACCTGCATCATGTGGACTGAACAAGAACATTAGTCAGATTCATCACACATGCATCATGTGGACTAAAACAATAACATTAGTCAGATTCAACACACCTGCATCATGTGGACTAAACAAGAACACAAGTCAGATTCAACACACCTGCATCATGTGGACTAAACAACAACATTTAGTCAGATTCACTACACCTGCATCATGTGGACTGAACAAGAACATTAGTCAAATTCACCACACCTGCATCATGTGGACTGAATAAGAACATTAGTCAGATTCATCACACCTGAATCATGTGGACTAAAACAATAACATTAGTCAGATTCACCACACCTGCATCATGTGGACTGAACAAGAACATTAGTCAGATTCATCACACCTGCATCATGTGGACTAAAACAATAACATTAGTCAGATTCAACACACCTGCATCATGTGGACTAAACAAGAACACAAGTCAGATTCAACACACCTGCATCATGTGGACTAAACAACAACATTTAGTCAGATTCACTACACCTGCATCATGTGGACTGAAAAAGAACATTAGTCAAATTCACCACACCTGCATCATGTGGACTGAACAAGAACATTAGTCAGATTCATCACACCTGCATTATAAGGACTAAATAAGAACATTAGTCAGATTCACCACACCTGCATCATGTGGACTAAACAAGAACACAAGTCAGATTCAACACACCTGCATCATGTGGACTGAACAAGAACATTAGTCAGATTCACCACACCTGCATCATGTGGACTAAACAAGAACATTAGTCAGATTCACCACACCTGCATCATGTGGACTGAACAAGAACATTAGTCAGATTCACCACACCTGCATCATGTGGACTGAACAAGAACATTAGTCAGATTCATCACACCTGCATCATGTGGACTGAACAAGAACATTAGTCAGATTCATCACACCTGCATTATAAGGACTAAATAAGAACATTAGTCAGATTCACCACACCTGCATCATGTGGACTGAACAAGAACATTAGTCAAATTCACCACACCTGCATCATGTGGACTGAACAAGAACATTAGTCAGATTCATCACACCTGAATCATGTGGACTAAAACAATAACATTAGTCAGATTCACCACACCTGCATCATGTGGACTGAACAAGAACATTAGTCAGATTCATCACACATGCATCATGTGGACTAAAACAATAACATTAGTCAGATTCAACACACCTGCATCATGTGGACTAAACAAGAACACAAGTCAGATTCAACACACCTGCATCATGTGGACTAAACAAGAACATTTAGTCAGATTCACTACACCTGCATCATGTGGACTGAACAAGAACATTAGTCAAATTCACCACACCTGCATCATGTGGACTGAACAAGAACATTAGTCAGATTCATCACACCTGCATTATAAGGACTAAATAAGAACATTAGTCAGATTCACCACACCTGCATCATGTGGACTAAACAAGAACACAAGTCAGATTCAACACACCTGCATCATGTGGACTGAACAAGAACATTAGTCAGATTCACCACACCTGCATCATGTGGACTGAACAAGAACATTAGTCAGATTCATCACACCTGCATCATGTGGACTAAACAAGAACATTAGTCAGATTCACCACACCTGCATCATGTGGACTGAACAAGAACATTAGTCAGATTCACCACACCTGCATCATGTGGACTGAACAAGAACATTAGTCAGATTCATCACACCTGCATCATAAGGACTAAACAAGAACATTAGTCAGATTCACCACACCTGCATCATGTGGACTGATCAAGAACATTAGTCAGATTCATCACACCTGCATCATGTGGACTAAACAAGAACATTAGTCAGATTCACCACACCTGCATTATGTGGACTGAACAAGAACATTAGTCAGATTCACCACACCTGAATCATGTGGACTTAACAAGAACATTAGTCAGATTCACCACACCTGCATCATGTGGACTGAACAAAAACATTAGTCAGATTCACCACACCTGCATTATGTGGACTGAACAAGAACATTAGTCAGATTCATCACACCTGCATCATGTGGACTAAAACAAGAACATTAGTCAGATTCATCACACCTGCATCATGTGGACTAAAACAAGAACATTAGTCAGATTCAACACACCTGCATCATGTGGACTGAACAAGAACATTGGGTCAGATTCAACACACCTGCATCATGTGGACTAAACAAGAACACAAGTCAGATTCACCACACCTGCATCATGTGGACTGAACAAGAACATTAGTCAGATTCATCACATCTGCATCATGTGGACTAAACAAGAACATTAGTCAGATTCAACACACCTGCATCATGTGGACTAATAAAGAACATTAGTCAGATTCACCACACCTGCATCATGTGGACTAAACAAGAACATTAGTCAGATTCAACACACCTGCATCATGTGGACTGAACAAGAACATTAGTCAGATTCATCACACCTGCATCATGCGGACTGAACAAGAACATTAGTCAGATTCACCACACCTGCATCATGTAGACTGAACAAGAACATTAGTCAGATTTACCACACACCTCAATCATGTGGACTAAACAAGAACATTAGTCAGATTCATCACACATGAATATAATGTAGACTAAACAAGAACATTAGTCAGATTCATCACACCTGCATCATGTGGACTAAACAAGAACATTAGTCAGATTCACCACACCTGCATCATGTGGACTGAACAAGAACATAAGTCAGATTCACCACACCTGCATCATGTGGACTGAACAAGAACATTAGTCAGATTTATCACACCTGCATCATTTGGACTAAACAAGAACATTAGTCTGATTCATCACACTTGAATCATGTGGACTGAACATGAACATTAGTCAGATTTACCACACACCTCAATCATCTGGACTAAACAAGAACATTAGTCAGATTCATCACACTTGAATCATGTGGACTAAACAAGAACATTAGTCAGATGCATCACACCTGCATCATGTGGACTAAACAAGAACATTAGTCAGATTCACCACACCTGCATCATGTGGACTGAACAAGAACATTAGTCAGATTCACCACACCTGCATCATGTGGACTGAACAAGAACATTAGTCAGATTCACCACACCTGCATCATTAGGACTGAACAAGAACATTAGTCAGATTCACCACACATGCATCATGTGGACTGAACAAGAACATTAGTCAGATTCACCACACCTGCATCATGTGGACTAAACAAGAACATTCGTCAGATTCATCACACCTGCATCATGTGGACTGATCAAGAACATTAGTCAGATTCCCCACACCTGCATCATGTGGACTGAACAAGAACATTAGTCAGATTCACCACACCTGCATCATGTAGACTGAACAAGAACATTAGTCAGATTCATCACACCTGCATCATGTGGACTGAACAAGAACATTAGTCAGATTCACCACACCTGCATCATGTAGACTGAACAAGAACATTCGTCAGATTCATCACACCTGCATCATGTGGACTGAACAAGAACATTAGTCAGATTTACCAAACCTGCATCATGTGGACTGAACAAGAACATTAGTCAGATTCATCACACCTGAATCATGTGGACTAAAACAATAACATTAGTCAGATTCACCACACCTGCATCATGTGGACTGAACAAGAACATTAGTCAGATTCATTACACCTGCATCATGTGGACTAAAACAATAACATTAGTCAGATTCAACACACCTGCATCATGTGGACTAAACAAGAACACAAGTCAGATTCAACACACCTGCATCATGTGGACTAAACAACAACATTTAGTCAGATTCACTACACCTGCATCATGTGGACTGAACAAGAACATTAGTCAAATTCACCACACCGGCATCATGTGGACTGAACAAGAACATTAGTCAGATTCATCACACCTGAATCATGTGGACTAAAACAATAACATTAGCCAGATTCACCACACCTGCATCATGTGGACTGAACAAGAACATTAGTCAGATTCATCACACCTGCATCATGTGGACTAAAACAATATCATTAGTCAGATTCAACACACCTGCATCATGTGGACTAAACAAGAACACAAGTCAGATTCAACACACCTGCATCATGTGGACTAAACAACAACATTTAGTCAGATTCACTACACCTGCATCATGTGGACTGAACAAGAACATTAGTCAAATTCACCACACCTGCATCATGTGGACTGAACAAGAACATTAGTCAGATTCATCACACCTGCATTATAAGGACTAAATAAGAACATTAGTCAGATTCACCACACCTGCATCATGTGGACTAAACAAGAACACAAGTCAGATTCAACACACCTGCATCATGTGGACTGAACAAGAACATTAGTCAGATTCACCACACCTGCATCATGTGGACTAAACAAGAACATTAGTCAGATTCACCACACCTGCATCATGTGGACTGAACAAGAACATTAGTCAGATTCACCACACCTGCATCAAGTGGACTGAACAAGAACATTAGTCAGATTCATCACACCTGCATCAAAAGGACTAAACAAGAACATTAGTCAGATTCACCACACCTGCATCATGTGGACTGAACAAGAACATTAGTCAGATTCATCACACCTGCATCATGTGGACTAAACAACAACATTTAGTCAGATTCACTACACCTGCATCATGTGGACTGAACAAGAACATTAGTCAAATTCACCACACCTGCATCATGTGGACTGAACAAGAACATTAGTCAGATTCATCACACCTGCATCATGTGGACTAAAACAATAACATTAGTCAGATTCAACACACCTGCATCATGTGGACTAAACAAGAACACAAGTCAGATTCATCACACCTGCATCATGTGGACTGATCAAGAACATTAGTCAGATTCACCACACCTGCATCATGTGGACTGAACAAGAACATTAGTCAGATTCACCACACCTGCATCATGTGGACTGAACAAGAACATTAGTCAGATTCACCACACATGCATCATGTGGACTGAACAAGAACATTAGTCAGATTCACCACACCTGCATCATGTGGACTAAACAAGAACATTCGTCAGATTCATCACACCTGCATCATGTGGACTGATCAAGAACATTAGTCAGATTCACCACACCTGCATCATGTGGACTGAACAAGAACATTAGTCAGATTCACTACATCTGCATCATGTGGACTAAACAAGAACATTCGTCAGATTCACTACACCTGCATCATGTGGAATAAACAAGAACATTAGTCAGTTTCACCAAACCTGCATCATGTGGACTGAACAAGAACATTAGTCAGATTCATCACACCTGCATCATGTGGATTGAACAAGAACATTCGTCAGATTCATCACACCTGCATCATGTGGACTGAACAAGAACATTAGTCAGATTTACCAAACCTGCATCATGTGGACTGAACAAGAACATTAGTCAGATTCATCACACCTGAATCATGTGGACTAAAACAATATCATTAGTCAGATTCACCACACCTGCATCATGTGGACTGAACAAGAACATTAGTCAGATTCATTACACCTGCATCATGTGGACTAAAACAATAACATTAGTCAGATTCAACACACCTGCATCATGTGGACTAAACAAGAACACAAGTCAGATTCAACACACCTGCATCATGTGGACTAAACAACAACATTTAGTCAGATTCACTACACCTGCATCATGTGGACTGAACAAGAACATTAGTCAAATTCACCACACCTGCATCATGTGGACTGAACAAGAACATTAGTCAGATTCATCACACCTGAATCATGTGGACTAAAACAATAACATTAGCCAGATTCACCACACCTGCATCATGTGGACTGAACAAGAACATTAGTCAGATTCATCACACCTGCATCATGTGGACTAAAACAATAACATTAGTCAGATTCAACACACCTGCATCATGTGGACTAAACAAGAACACAAGTCAGATTCAACACACCTGCATCATGTGGACTAAACAACAACATTTAGTCAGATTCACTACACCTGCATCATGTGGACTGAACAAGAACATTAGTCAAATTCACCACACCTGCATCATGTGGACTGAACAAGAACATTAGTCAGATTCATCACACCTGCATTATAAGGACTAAATAAGAACATTAGTCAGATTCACCACACCTGCATTATGTGGACTAAACAAGAACACAAGTCAGATTCAACACACCTGCATCATGTGGACTGAACAAGAACATTAGTCAGATTCACCACACCTGCATCATGTGGACTAAACAAGAACATTAGTCAGATTCACCACACCTGCATCATGTGGACTGAACAAGAACATTAGTCAGATTCACCACACCTGCATCATGTGGACTGAACAAGAACATTAGTCAGATTCATCACACCTGCATCATAAGGACTAAACAAGAACATTAGTCAGATTCACCACACCTGCATCATGTGGACTGAACAAGAACATTAGTCAGATTCATCACACCTGCATCATGTGGACTAAACAACAACATTTAGTCAGATTCACTACACCTGCATCATGTGGACTGAACAAGAACATTAGTCAAATTCACCACACCTGCATCATGTGGACTGAACAAGAACATTAGTCAGATTCATCACACCTGCATCATGTGGACTAAAACAATAACATTAGTCAGATTCAACACACCTGCATCATGTGGACTAAACAAGAACACAAGTCAGATTCAACACACCTGCATCATGTGGACTAAACAACAACATTTAGTCAGATTCACTACACCTGCATCATGTGGACTGAACAAGAACATTAGTCAAATTCACCACACCTGCATCATGTGGACTGAACAAGAACATTAGTCAGATTCATCACACCTGCATTATAAGGACTAAATAAGAACATTAGTAAGATTCACCACACCTGCATCATGTGGACTAAACAAGAACACAAGTCAGATTCAACACACCTGCATCATGTGGACTGAACAAGAACATTAGTCAGATTCACCACACCTGCATCATGTGGACTGAACAAGAACATTAGTCAGATTCATCACACCTGCATCATGTGGACTAAACAAGAACATTAGTCAGATTCACCACACCTGCATCATGTGGACTGAACAAGAACATTAGTCAGATTCACCACACCTGCATCATGTGGACTGAACAAGAACATTAGTCAGATTCATTACACCTGCATCATAAGGACTAAACAAGAACATTAGTCAGATTCACCACACCTGCATCATGTGGACTGAACAAGAACATTAGTCAGATTCATCACACCTGCATCATGTGGACTAAACAAGAACATTAGTCAGATTCACCACACCTGCATCATGTGGACTAAACAAGAACATTAGTCAGATTCACCACACCTGCATTATATGGACTGAACAAGAACATTAGTCAGATTCACCACACCTGAATCATGTGGACTTAACAAGAACATTAGTCAGATTCACCACACCTGAATCATGTGGACTGAACAAAAACATTAGTCAGATTCACCACACCTGAATCATGTGGACTTAACAAGAACATTAGTCAGATTCACCACACCTGAATCATGTGGACTGAACAAGAACATTAGTCAGATTCACCACACCTGCATCATGTGAACTAAACAAGAACATTAGTCAGATTCACCACACCTGCATCATGTGGACTTAACAAGAACATTAGTCAGATTCACCACACCTGCATCATGTGGACTTAACAAGAACATTAGTCAGATTCACCACACCTGCATCATGTGGACTGAACAAGAACATTAGTCAGATTCACCACACCTGCATCATGTGGACTAAACAAGAACATTAGTCAGATTCACCACACCTGCATTATGTGGACTGAACAAGAACATTAGTCAGATTCATCACACCTGCATCATGTGGACTAAAACAAGAACATTAGTCAGATTCATCACACCTGCATCATGTGGACTAAAACAACAACATTAGTCAGATTCAACACACCTGCATCATGTGGACTGAACAAGAACATTGGGTCAGATTCAACACACCTGCATCATGAGGACTAAACAAGAACACAAGTCAGATTCACCACACCTGCATCATGTGGACTGAACAAGAACATTAGTCAGATTCATCACATCTGCATCATGTGGACTGAACAAGAACATTAGTCAGATTCACCACACCTGCATCATGTGGACTAAACAAGAACATTAGTCAGATTCAACACACCTGCATCATGTGGACTAATAAAGAACATTAGTCAGATTCACCACACCTGCATCATGTGGACTAAACAAGAACATTAGTCAGATTCAACACACCTGCATCATGTGGACTGAACAAGAACATTAGTCAGATTCATCACACCTGCATCATGCGGACTGAACAAGAACATTAGTCAGATTCACCACACCTGCATCATGTAGACTGAACAAGAACATTAGTCAGATTTACCACACACCTCAATCATGTGGACTAAACAAGAACATTAGTCAGATTCATCACACATGAATATAATGTAGACTAAACAAGAACATTAGTCAGATTCATCACACCTGCATCATGTGGACTAAACAAGAACATTAGTCAGATTCACCACACCTGCATCATGTGGACTGAACAAGAACATAAGTCAGATTCACCACACCTGCATCATGTGGACTGACCAAGAACACTAGTCAGATTTATCACACCTGCATCATTTGGACTAAACAAGAACATTAGTCTGATTCATCACACTTGAATCATGTGGACTGAACATGAACATTAGTCAGATTTACCACACACCTCAATCATGTGGACTAAACAAGAACATTAGTCAGATTCATCACACTTGAATCATGTGGACTAAACAAGAACATTAGTCAGATTCATCACACCTGCATCATGTGGACTAAACAAGAACATTAGTCAGATTCACAACACCTGCATCATGTGGACTGAACAAGAACATTAGTCAGATTCACCACACCTGCAACATGTGGACTGAACAAGAACATTAGTCAGATTCACCATACCTGCATCATGTGGACTGAACAAGAACATTAGTCAGATTCACCACACATGCATCATGTGGACTGAACAAGAACATTAGTCAGATTCACCACACCTGCATCATGTGGACTAAACAAGAACATTCGTCAGATTCATCACACCTGCATCATGTGGACTGATCAAGAACATTAGTCAGATTCACCACACATGCATCATGTGGACTGAACAAGAACATTAGTCAGATTCACTACATCTGCATCATGTGGACTAAACAAGAACATTCGTCAGATTCATCACACCTGCATTATAAGGACTAAATAAGAACATTAGTCAGATTCACCACACCTGCATCATGTGGACTAAACAAGAACACAAGTCAGATTCAACACACCTGCATCATGTGGACTGAACAAGAACATTAGTCAGATTCACCACACCTGCATCATGTGGACTGAACAAGAACATTAGTCAGATTCATCACACCTGCATCATGTGGACTAAAAAAGAACATTAGTCAGATTCACCACACCTGCATCATGTGGACTGAACAAGAACATTAGTCAGATTCACCACACCTGCATCATGTGGACTGAACAAGAACATTAGTCAGATTCATCACACCTGCATCATAAGGACTAAACAAGAACATTAGTCAGATTCACCACACCTGCATCATGTGGACTGAACAAGAACATTAGTCAGATTCATCACACCTGCATCATGTGGACTAAACAAGAACATTAGTCAGATTCACCACACCTGCATCATGTGGACTAAACAAGAACATTAGTCAGATTCACCACACCTGCATTATGTGGACTGAACAAGAACATTAGTCAGATTCACCACACCTGCATCATGTGGACTGAACAAAACCATTAGTCAGATTCACCACACCTGAATCATGTGGACTTAACAAGAACATTAGTCAGATTCACTACACCTGAATCATGTGGACTGAACAAGAACATTAGTCAGATTCACCACACCTGCATCATGTGGACTAAACAAGAACATTAGTCAGATTCACCACACCTGCATCATGTGGACTTAACAAGAACATTAGTCAGATTCACCACACCTGCATCATGTGGACTTAACAAGAACATTAGTCAGATTCACCACACCTGCATCATGTGGACTGAACAAGAACATTAGTCATATTCAACACACCTGCATCATGTGGACTAAACAAGAACACAAGTCAGATTCACCACACCTGCATCATGTGGACTGAACAAGAACATTAGTCAGATTCATCACATCTGCATCATGTGGACTGAACAAGAACATTAGTCAGATTCACCACACCTGCATCATGTGGACTAAACAAGAACATTAGTCAGATTCAACACACCTGCATCATGTGGACTAATAAAGAACATTAGTCAGATTCACCACACCTGCATCATGTGGACTAAACAAGAACATTAGTCAGATTCAACACACCTGCATCATGTGGACTGAACAAGAACATTAGTCAGATGCATCACACCTGCATCATGCGGACTGAACAAGAACATTAGTCAGATTCACCACACCTGCATCATGTAGACTGAACAAGAACATTAGTCAGATTTACCACACACCTCAATCATGTGGACTAAACAAGAACATTAGTCAGATTCATCACACTTGAATATAATGTAGACTAAACAAGAACATTAGTCAGATTCATCACACCTCCATCATGTGGACTAAACAAGAACATTAGTCAGATTCACCACACCTGCATCATGTGGACTGAACAAGAACATAAGTCAGATTCACCACACCTGCATCATGTGGACTGACCAAGAACATTAGTCAGATTCATCACACCTGCATCATGTGGACTAAACAAGAACATTAGTCAGATTCACCACACCTGCATCATGTGGACTGAACAAGAACATTAGTCAGATTCACCACACCTGCATCATGTGGACTGAACAAGAACATTAGTCAGATTCATCACACCTGCATCATAAGGACTAAACAAGAACATTAGTCAGATTCACCACACCTGCATCATGTGGACTGAACAAGAACATTAGTCAGATTCATCACACCTGCATCATGTGGACTAAACAATAACATTAGTCAGATTCACCACACCTGCATCATGTGGACTAAACAAGAACATTAGTCAGATTCACCACACCTGCATTATGTGGACTGAACAAGAACATTAGTCAGATTCACCACACCTGAATCATGTGGACTTAACAAGAACATTAGTCAGATTCACCACACCTGCATCATGTGGACTTAACAAGAACATTAGTCAGATTCACCACACCTGCATCATGTGGACTTAACAAGAACATTAGTCAGATTCACCACACCTGCATCATGTGGACTGAACAAGAACATTAGTCAGATTCAACACACCTGCATCATGTGAACTAAACAAGAACACAAGTCAGATTCACCACACCTGCATCATGTGGACTGAACAAGAACATTAGTCAGATTCATCACATCTGCATCATGTGGACTGAACAAGAACATTAGTCAGATTCACCACACCTGCATCATGTGGACTAAACAAGAACATTAGTCAGATTCAACACACCTGCATCATGTGGACTAATAAAGAACATTAGTCAGATTCACCACACCTGCATCATGTGGACTAAACAAGAACATTAGTCAGATTCAACACACCTGCATCATGTGGACTGAACAAGAACATTAGTCAGATGCATCACACCTGCATCATGCGGACTGAACAAGAACATTAGTCAGATTCACCACACCTGCATCATGTAGACTGAACAAGAACATTAGTCAGATTTACCACACACCTCAATCATGTGGACTAAACAAGAACATTAGTCAGATTCATCACACTTGAATATAATTTAGATTAAACAAGAACATTAGTCAGATTCATCACACCTCCATCATGTGGACTAAAAAAGAACATTAGTCAGATTCACCACACCTGCATCATGTGGACTGAACAAGAACATAAGTCAGATTCACCACACCTGCATCATGTGGACTGACCAAGAACATTAGTCAGATTCATCACACCTGCATCATGTGGACTAAACAAGAACATTAGTCAGATTCACCACACCTGCATCATGTGGACTGAACAAGAACATTAGTCAGATTCACCACACCTGCATCATGTGGACTGAACAAGAACATTAGTCAGATTCATCACACCTGCATCATAAGGACTAAACAAGAACATTAGTCAGATTCACGACACCTGCATCATGTGGACTGAACAAGAACATTAGTCAGATTCATCACACCTGCATCATGTGGACTAAACAATAACATTAGTCAGATTCACCACACCTGCATCATGTGGACTAAACAAGAACATTAGTCAGATTCACCACACCTGCATTATGTGGACTGAACAAGAACATTAGTCAGATTCACCACACCTGAATCATGTGGACTTAACAAGAACATTAGTCAGATTCACCACACCTGCATCATGTGGACTGAACAAAAACATTAGTCAGATTCACCACACCTGAATCATGTGGACTTAACAAGAACATTAGTCAGATTCACCACACCTGGATCATGTGGACTGAACAAGAACATTAGTCAGATTCACCACACCTGCATCATGTGGACTGAACAAGAACATTAGTCAGATTCACCACACCTGCATCATGTGGACTAAACAAGAACATTAGTCAGATTCACCACACCTGCATTATGTTGACTGAACAAAAACATTAGTCAGATTCATCACACCTGCATCATGTGGACTAAAACAAGAACATTAGTCAGATTCATCACACCTGCATCATGTGGACTAAAACAAGAACATTAGTCAGATTCAACACACCTGCATCATGTGGACTGAACAAGAACATTGGGTCAGATTCAACACACCTGCATCATGTGGACTAAACAAGAACACAAGTCAGATTCACCACACCTGCATCATGTGGACTGAACAAGAACATTAGTCAGATTCATCACATCTGCATCATGTGGACTAAACAAGAACATTAGTCAGATTCAACACACCTGCATCATGTGGACTAATAAAGAACATTAGTCAGATTCACCACACCTGCATCATGTGGACTAAACAAGAACATTAGTCAGATTCAACACACCTGCATCACGTGGACTGAACAAGAACATTAGTCAGATTCATCACACCTGCATCATGCGGACTGAACAAGAACATTAGTCAGATTCACCACACCTGCATCATGTAGACTGAACAAGAACATTAGTCAGATTTACCACACACCTCAATCATGTGGACTAAACAAGAACATTAGTCAGATTCATCACACTTGAATATAATGTAGACTAAACAAGAACATTAGTCAGATTCATCACACCTGCATCATGTGGACTAAACAAGAACATTAGTCAGATTCACCACACCTGCATCATGTGGACTGAACAAGAACATAAGTCAGATTCACCACACCTGCATCATGTGGACTGACCAAGAACATTAGTCAGATTTATCACACCTGCATCATTTGGACTAAACAAGAACATTAGTCTGATTCATCACACTTGAATCATGTGGACTGAACATGAACATTAGTCAGATTTACCACACACCTCAATCATGTGGACTAAACAAGAACATTAGTCAGATTCATCACACTTGAATCATGTGGACTAAACAAGAACATTAGTCAGATTCATCACACCTGCATCATGTGGACTGAACAAGAACATTAGTCAGATTCATCACACCTGCATCATGCGGACTGAACAAGAACATTAGTCAGATTCACCACACCTGCATCATGTAGACTGAACAAGAACATTAGTCAGATTTACCACACACCTCAATCATGTGGACTAAACAAGAACATTAGTCAGATTCATCACACTTGAATATAATGTAGACTAAACAAGAACATTAGTCAGATTCATCACACCTGCATCATGTGGACTAAACAAGAACATTAGTCAGATTCAACACACCTGCATCACGTGGACTGAACAAGAACATTAGTCAGATTCATCACACCTGCATCATGCGGACTGAACAAGAACATTAGTCAGATTCACCACACCTGCATCATGTAGACTGAACAAGAACATTAGTCAGATTTACCACACACCTCAATCATGTGGACTAAACAAGAACATTAGTCAGATTCATCACACTTGAATATAATGTAGACTAAACAAGAACATTAGTCAGATTCATCACACCTGCATCATGTGGACTAAACAAGAACATTAGTCAGATTCACCACACCTGCATCATGTGGACTGAACAAGAACATAAGTCAGATTCACCACACCTGCATCATGTGGACTGACCAAGAACATTAGTCAGATTTATCACACCTGCATCATTTGGACTAAACAAGAACATTAGTCTGATTCATCACACTTGAATCATGTGGACTGAACATGAACATTAGTCAGATTTACCACACACCTCAATCATGTGGACTAAACAAGAACATTAGTCAGATTCATCACACTTGAATCATGTGGACTAAACAAGAACATTAGTCAGATTCATCACACCTGCATCATGTGTACTAAACAGGAACATTAGTCAGATTCACCACACCTGCATCATGTGGACTGAACAAGAACATTAGTCAGATTCACCACACATGCATCATGTGGACTGAACAAGAACATTAGTCAGATTCACCACACCTGCATCATTTGGACTAAACAAGAACATTAGTCTGATTCATCACACCTGCATCATGTGGACTGAACAAGAACATAAGTCAGATTCACCACACCTGCATCATGTGGACTGACCAAGAACATTAGTCAGATTTATCACACCTGCATCATTTGGACTAAACAAGAACATTAGTCTGATTCATCACACCTGCATCATGTGGACTGAACATGAACATTAGTCAGATTTACCACACACCTCAATCATGTGGACTAAACAAGAACATTAGTCAGATTCATCACACTTGAATCATGTGGACTAAACAAGAACATTAGTCAGATTCATCACACCTGCATCATGTGGACTAAACAGGAACATTAGTCAGATTCACCACACCTGCATCATGTGGACTGAACAAGAACATTAGTCAGATTCACCACACATGCATCATGTGGACTGAACAAGAACATTAGTCAGATTCACCACACCTGCATCATGTGGACTAAACAAGAACATTCGTCAGATTCATCACACCTGCATCATGTGGACTGATCAAGAACATTAGTCAGATTCACCACACCTGCATCATGTGGACTGAACAAGAACATTAGTCAGATTCACTACATCTGCATCATGTGGACTAAACAAGAACATTCGTCAGATTCACCACACCTGCATCATGTGGAATAAACAAGAACATTAGTCAGATTCACCAAACCTGCATCATGTGGACTGAACAAGAACATTAGTCAGATTCATCACACCTGCATCATGTGGACTGAACAAGAACATTCGTCAGATTCATCACACCTGCATCATGTGGACTGAACAAGAACATTAGTCAGATTCACCAAACCTGCATCATGTGGACTGAACAAGAACATTAGTCAGATTCATCACACCTGAATCATGTGGACTAAAACAATAACATTAGTCAGATTCACCACACCTGCATCATGTGGACTGAACAAGAACATTAGTCAGATTCATCACACCTGCATCATGTGGACTAAAACAATAACATTAGTCAGATTCAACACACCTGCATCATGTGGACTAAACAAGAACACAAGTCAGATTCAACACACCTGCATCATGTGGACTAAACAACAACATTTAGTCAGATTCACTACACCTGCATCATGTGGACTGAACAAGAACATTAGTCAAATTCACCACACCTGCATCATGTGGACTGAACAAGAACATTAGTCAGATTCATCACACCTGCATCATGTGGACTAAAACAATAACATTAGTCAGATTCAACACACCTGCATCATGTGGACTAAACAAGAACACAAGTCAGATTCAACACACCTGCATCATGTGGACTAAAACAAGAACATTAGTCAGATTCATCACACCTGCATCATGTGGACTAAAACAAGAACATTAGTCAGATTCAACACACCTGCATCATGTGGACTGAACAAGAACATTGGGTCAGATTCAACACACCTGCATCATGTGGACTAAACAAGAACACAAGTCAGATTCACCACACCTGCATCATGTGGACTGAACAAGAACATTAGTCAGATTCATCACATCTGCATCATGTGGACTAAACAAGAACATTAGTCAGATTCAACACACCTGCATCATGTGGACTAATAAAGAACATTAGTCAGATTCACCACACCTGCATCATGTGGACTAAACAAGAACATTAGTCAGATTCAACACACCTGCATCACGTGGACTGAACAAGAACATTAGTCAGATTCATCACACATGCATCATGCGGACTGAACAAGAACATTAGTCAGATTCACCACACCTGCATCATGTAGACTGAACAAGAACATTAGTCAGATTTACCACACACCTCAATCATGTGGACTAAACAAGAACATTAGTCAGATTCATCACACTTGAATATAATGTAGACTAAACAAGAACATTAGTCAGATTCATCACACCTGCATCATGTGGACTAAACAAGAACATTAGTCAGATTCACCACACCTGCATCATGTGGACTGAACAAGAACATAAGTCAGATTCACCACACCTGCATCATGTGGACTGACCAAGAACATTAGTCAGATTTATCACACCTGCATCATTTGGACTAAACAAGAACATTAGTCTGATTCATCACACTTGAATCATGTGGACTGAACATGAACATTAGTCAGATTTACCACACACCTCAATCATGTGGACTAAACAAGAACATTAGTCAGATTCATCACACTTGAATCATGTGGACTAAACAAGAACATTAGTCAGATTCATCACACCTGCATCATGTGTACTAAACAGGAACATTAGTCAGATTCACCACACCTGCATCATGTGGACTGAACAAGAACATTAGTCAGATTCACCACACATGCATCATGTGGACTGAACAAGAACATTAGTCAGATTCACCACACCTGCATCATTTGGACTAAACAAGAACATTAGTCTGATTCATCACACCTGCATCATGTGGACTGAACAAGAACATAAGTCAGATTCACCACACCTGCATCATGTGGACTGACCAAGAACATTAGTCAGATTTATCACACCTGCATCATTTGGACTAAACAAGAACATTAGTCTGATTCATCACACTTGAATCATGTGGACTGAACATGAACATTAGTCAGATTTACCACACACCTCAATCATGTGGACTAAACAAGAACATTAGTCAGATTCATCACACTTGAATCATGTGGACTAAACAAGAACATTAGTCAGATTCATCACACCTGCATCATGTGGACTAAACAGGAACATTAGTCAGATTCACCACACCTGCATCATGTGGACTGAACAAGAACATTAGTCAGATTCACCACACCTGCATCATGTGGACTGAACAAGAACATTAGTCAGATTCACCACACCTGCATCATGTGGACTAAACAAGAACATTCGTCAGATTCATCACACCTGCATCATGTGGACTGATCAAGAACATTAGTCAGATTCACCACACCTGCATCATGTAAACTGAACAAGAACATTAGTCAGATTCACTACATCTGCATCATGTGGACTAAACAAGAACATTCGTCAGATTCACCACACCTGCATCATGTGGAATAAACAAGAACATTAGTCAGATTCACCAAACCTGCATCATGTGGACTGAACAAGAACATTAGTCAGATTCATCACACCTGCATCATGTGGACTGAACAAGAACATTCGTCAGATTCATCACACCTGCATCATGTGGACTGAACAAGAACATTAGTCAGATTCACCAAACCTGAATCATGTGGACTGAACAAGAACATTAGTCAGATTCATCACACCTGAATCATGTGGACTAAAACAATAACATTAGTCAGATTCACCACACCTGCATCATGTGGACTGAACAAGAACATTAGTCAGATTCATCACACCTGCATCATGTGGACTAAAACAATAACATTAGTCAGATTCAACACACCTGCATCATGTGGACTAAACAAGAACACAAGTCAGATTCAACACACCTGCATCATGTGGACTAAACAACAACATTTAGTCAGATTCACTACAACTGCATCATGTGGACTGAACAAGAACATTAGTCAAATTCACCACACCTGCATCATGTGGACTGAACAAGATCATTAGTCAGATTCATCACACCTGAATCATGTGGACTAAAACAATAACATTAGCCAGATTCACCACACCTGCATCATGTGGACTGAACAAGAACATTAGTCAGATTCATCACACCTGCATCATGTGGACTAAAACAATAACATTAGTCAGATTCAACACACCTGCATCATGTGGACTAAACAAGAACACAAGTCAGATTCAACACACCTGCATCATGTGGACTAAACAACAACATTTAGTCAGATTCACTACACCTGCATCATGTGGACTGAACAAGAACATTAGTCAAATTCACCACACCTGCATCATGTGGACTGAACAAGAACATTAGTCAGATTCATCACACCTGCATTATAAGGACTAAATAAGAACATTAGTCAGATTCACCACACCTGCATCATGTGGACTAAACAAGAACACAAGTCAGATTCAACACACCTGCATCATGTGGACTGAACAAGAACATTAGTCAGATTCACCACACCTGCATCATGTGGACTAAACAAGAACATTAGTCAGATTCACCACACCTGCATCATGTGGACTGAACAAGAACATTAGTCAGATTCACCACACCTGCATCATGTGGACTGAACAAGAACATTAGTCAGATTCATCACACCTGCATCATAAGGACTAAACAAGAACATTTAGTCAGATTCACTACACCTGCATCATGTGGACTGAACAAGAACATTAGTCAAATTCACCACACCTGCATCATGTGGACTGAACAAGAACATTAGTCAGATTCATCACACCTGCATCATGTGGACTAAAACAATAACATTAGTCAGATTCAACACACCTGCATCATGTGGACTAAACAAGAACACAAGTCAGATTCAACACACCTGCATCATGTGGACTAAACAACAACATTTAGTCAGATTCACTACACCTGCATCATGTGGACTGAACAAGAACATTAGTCAAATTCACCACACCTGCATCATGTGGACTGAACAAGAACATTAGTCAGATTCATCACACCTGCATTATAAGGACTAAATAAGAACATTAGTCAGATTCACCACACCTGCATCATGTGGACTAAACAAGAACACAAGTCAGATTCAACACACCTGCATCATGTGGACTGAACAAGAACATTAGTCAGATTCACCACACCTGCATCATGTGGACTGAACAAGAACATTAGTCAGATTCATCACACCTGCATCATGTGGACTAAACAAGAACATTAGTCAGATTCACCACACCTGCATCATGTGGACTGAACAAGAACATTAGTCAGATTCACCACACCTGCATCATGTGGACTGAACAAGAACATTAGTCAGATTCATCACACCTGCATCATAAGGACTAAACAAGAACATTAGTCAGATTCACCACACCTGCATCATGTGGACTGAACAAGAACATTAGTCAGATTCACCACACCTGCATCATGTAGACTGAACAAGAACATTAGTCAGATTCATCACACCTGCATCATGTGGACTAAACAAGAACATTAGTCAGATTCACCACACCTGCATCATGTGGACTAAACAAGAACATTAGTCAGATTCACCACACCTGCATTATATGGACTGAACAAGAACATTAGTCAGATTCACCACACCTGAATCATGTGGACTTAACAAGAGCATTAGTCAGATTCACCACACCTGCATCATGTGGACTGAACAAAAACATTAGTCAGATTCACCACACCTGAATCATGTGGACTTAACAAGAACATTAGTCAGATTCACCACACCTGAATCATGTGGACTGAACAAGAACATTAGTCAGATTCACCACACCTGCATCATGTAAACTAAACAAGAACATTAGTCAGATTCACCACACCTGCATCATGTGGACTTAACAAGAACATTAGTCAGATTCACCACACCTGCATCATGTGGACTTAACAAGAACATTAGTCAGATTCACCACACCTGCATCATGTGGACTGAACAAGAACATTAGTCAGATTCACCACACCTGCATCATGTGTACTAAACAAGAACATTAGTCAGATTCACCACACCTGCATTATGTGGACTGAACAAGAACATTAGTCAGATTCATCACACCTGCATCATGTGGACTAAAACAAGAACATTAGTCAGATTCATCACACCTGCATCATGTGGACTAAAACAAGACCATTAGTCAGATTCAACACACCTGCATCATGTGGACTGAACAAGAACATTGGGTCAGATTCAACACATCTGCATCATGTGGACTGAACAAGAACATTAGTCAGATTCACCACACCTGCATCATGTGGACTAAACAAGAACATTAGTCAGATTCACCACACCTGCATCATGTGGACTTAACAAGAACATTAGTCAGATTCAACACACCTGCATCATGTGGACTGAACAAGAACATTAGTCAGATTCATCACACTTGCATCATGCGGACTGAACAAGAACATTAGTCAGATTCACCACACCTGCATCATGTAGACTGAACAAGAACATTAGTCAGATTTACCACACACCTCAATCATGTGGACTAAACAAGAACATTAGTCAGATTCATCACACTTGAATATAATGTAGACTAAACAAGAACATTAGTCAGATTCATCACACCTGCATCATGTGGACTAAACAAGAACATTAGTCAGATTCACCACACCTGCATCATGTGGACTGAACAAGAACATAAGTCAGATTCACCACACCTGCATCATGTGGACTGACCAAGAACATTAGTCAGATTTATCACACCTGCATCATGTGGACTAAACAAGAACATTAGTCTGATTCATCACACTTGAATCATGTGGACTGAACATGAACATTAGTCAGATTTACCACACACCTCAATCATGTGGACTAAACAAGAACATTAGTCAGATTCATCACACTTGAATCATGTGGACTAAACAAGAACATTAGTCAGATTCATCACACCTGCATCATGTGGACTAAACAAGAACATTAGTCAGATTCACAACACCTGCATCATGTGGACTGAACAAGAACATTAGTCAGATTCACCACACCTGCATCATGTGGACTGAACAAGAACATTAGTCAGATTCACCATACCTGCATCATGTGGACTGAACAAGAACATTAGTCAGATTCACCACACATGCATCATGTGGACTAAACAAGAACATTAGTCAGATTCACCACACCTGCATCATGTGGACTAAACAAGAACATTCGTCAGATTCATCACACCTGCATCATGTGGACTGATCAAGAACATTAGTCAGATTCACCACACATGCATCATGTGGACTGAACAAGAACATTAGTCAGATTCACTACATCTGCATCATGTGGACTAAACAAGAACAATCGTCAGATTCACCACACCTGCATCATGTGGACTAAACAACAACATTTAGTCAGATTCACTACACCTGCATCATGTGGACTGAACAAGAACATTAGTCAAATTCACCACACCTGCATCATGTGGACTGAACAAGAACATTAGTCAGGTTCATCACACCTGCATTATAAGGACTAAATAAGAACATTAGTCAGATTCACCACACCTGCATCATGTGGACTAAACAAGAACACAAGTCAGATTCAACACACCTGCATCATGTGGACTGAACAAGAACATTAGTCAGATTCACCACACCTGCATCATGTGGACTGAACAAGAACATTAGTCAGATTCATCACACCTGCATCATGTGGACTAAACAAGAACATTAGTCAGATTCACCACACCTGCATCATGTGGACTGAACAAGAACATTAGTCAGATTCACCACACCTGCATCATGTGGACTGAACAAGAACATTAGTCAGATTCATCACACCTGCATCATAAGGACTAAACAAGAACATTAGTCAGATTCACCACACCTGCATCATGTGGACTGAACAAGAACATTAGTCAGATTCATCACACCTGCATCATGTGGACTAAAACAAGAACGTTAGCCAGATTCATCACACCTGCATCATGTGGACTAAAACAACAACATTAGTCAGATTCAACGCACCTGCATCATGTGGACTGAACAAAAACATTGGGTCAGATTCAACACACCTGCATCATGAGGACTAAACAAGAACACAAGTCAGATTCACCACACCTGCATCATGTGGACTGAACAAGAACATTAGTCAGATTCATCACACCTGCATCATGCGGACTGAACAAGAACATTAGTCAGATTCACCACACCTGCATCATGTAGACTGAACAAGAACATTAGTCAGATTTACCACACACCTCAATCATGTGGACTAAACAAGAACATTAGTCAGATTCATCACACATGAATATAATGTAGACTAAACAAGAACATTAGTCAGATTCATCACACCTGCATCATGTGGACTAAACAAGAACATTAGTCAGATTCACCACACCTGCATCATGTGGACTGAACAAGAACATAAGTCAGATTCACCACACCTGCATCATGTGGACTGACCAAGAACATTAGTCAGATTTATCACACCTGCATCATTTGGACTAAACAAGAACATTAGTCTGATTCATCACACTTGAATCATGTGGACTGAACATGAACATTAGTCAGATTTACCACACACCTCAATCATGTGGACTAAACAAGAACATTAGTCAGATTCATCACACTTGAATCATGTGGACTAAACAAGAACATTAGTCAGATTCATCACACCTGCATCATGTGGACTAAACAAGAACATTAGTCAGATTCACAACACCTCCATCATGTGGACTGAACAAGAACATTAGTCAGATTCACCACACCTGCATCACGTGGACTGAACAAGAACATTAGTCAGATTCACCATACCTGCATCATGTGGACTGAACAAGAACATTAGTCAGATTCACCACACATGCATCATGTGGACTGAACAAGAACATTAGTCAGATTCACCACACCTGCATCATGTGGACTAAACAAGAACATTCGTCAGATTCATCACACCTGCATCATGTGGACTGATCAAGAACATTAGTCAGATTCACCACACATGCATCATGTGGACTGAACAAGAACATTAGTCAGATTCACTACATCTGCATCATGTGGACTAAACAAGAACATTCGTCAGATTCATCACACCTGCATTATAAGGACTAAATAAGAACATTAGTCAGATTCACCACACCTGCATCATGTGGACTAAACAAGAACACTAGTCAGATTCAACACACCTGCATCATGTGGACTGAACAAGAACATTAGTCAGATTCACCACACCTGCATCATGTGGACTGAACAAGAACATTAGTCAGATTCATCACACCTGCATCATGTGGACTAAACAAGAACATTAGTCAGATTCACCACACCTGCATCATGTGGACTGAACAAGAACATTAGTCAGATTCACCACACCTGCATCATGTGGACTGAACAAGAACATTAGTCAGATTCATCACACCTGCATCATTAGGACTTAACAAGAACATTAGTCAGATTCACCACACCTGCATCATGTGGACTGAACAAGAACATTAGTCAGATTCATCACACCTGCATCATGTGGACTAAACAAGAACATTAGTCAGATTCACCACACCTGCATCATGTGGACTAAACAAGAACATTAGTCAGATTCACCACACCTGCATTATGTGGACTGAACAAGAACATTAGTCAGATTCACCACACCTGAATCATGTGGACTTAACAAGAACATTAGTCAGATTCACCACACCTGCATCATGTGGACTGAACAAAACCATTAGTCAGATTCACCACACCTGAATCATGTGGACTTAACAAGAACATTAGTCAGATTCACTACACCTGAATCATGTGGACTGAACAAGAACATTAGTCAGATTCACCACACCTGCATCATGTGGACTAAACAAGAACATTAGTCAGATTCACCACACCTGCATCATGTGGACTTAACAAGAACATTAGTCAGATTCACCACACCTGCATCATGTGGACTTAACAAGAACATTAGTCAGATTCACCACACCTGCATCATGTGGACTGAACAAGAACATTAGTCAGATTCAACACACCTGCATCATGTGGACTAAACAAGAACACAAGTCAGATTCACCACACCTGCATCATGTGGACTGAACAAGAACATTAGTCAGATTCATCACATCTGCATCATGTGGACTGAACAAGAACATTAGTCAGATTCACCACACCTGCATCATGTGGACTAAACAAGAACATTAGTCAGATTCAACACACCTGCATCATGTGGACTAATAAAGAACATTAGTCAGATTCACCACACCTGCATCATGTGGACTAAACAAGAACATTAGTCAGATTCAACACACCTGCATCATGTGGACTGAACAAGAACATTAGTCAGATGCATCACACCTGCATCATGCGGACTGAACAAGAACATTAGTCAGATTCACCACACCTGCATCATGTAGACTGAACAAGAACATTAGTCAGATTTACCACACACCTCAATCATGTGGACTAAACAAGAACATTAGTCAGATTCATCACACTTGAATATAATGTAGACTAAACAAGAACATTAGTCAGATTCATCACACCTCCATCATGTGGACTAAACAAGAACATTAGTCAGATTCACCACACCTGCATCATGTGGACTGAACAAGAACATATGTCAGATTCACCACACCTGCATCATGTGGACTGACCAAGAACATTAGTCAGATTCATCACACCTGCATCATGTGGACTAAACAAGAACATTAGTCAGATTCACCACACCTGCATCATGTGGACTGAACAAGAACATTGGTCAGATTCACCACACCTGCATCATGTGGACTGAACAAGAACATTAGTCAGATTCATCACACCTGCATCATAAGGACTAAACAAGAACATTAGTCAGATTCACCACACCTGCATCATGTGGACTGAACAAGAACATTAGTCAGATTCATCACACCTGCATCATGTGGACTAAACAATAACATTAGTCAGATTCACCACACCTGCATCATGTGGACTAAACAAGAACATTAGTCAGATTCACCACACCTGCATTATGTGGACTGAACAAGAACATTAGTCAGATTCACCACACCTGAATCATGTGGACTTAACAAGAACATTAGTCAGATTCACCACACCTGCATCATGTGGACTGAACAAAAACATTAGTCAGATTCACCACACCTGAATCATGTGGACTTAACAAGAACATTAGTCAGATTCACCACACCTGGATCATGTGGACTGAACAAGAACATTAGTCAGATTCACCACACCTGCATCATGTGGACTGAACAAGAACATTAGTCAGATTCACCACACCTGCATCATGTGGACTAAACAAGAACATTAGTCAGATTCACCACACCTGCATTATGTTGACTGAACAAGAACATTAGTCAGATTCATCACACCTGCATCATGTGGACTAAAACAAGAACATTAGTCAGATTCATCACACCTGCATCATGTGGACTAAAACAAGAACATTAGTCAGATTCAACACACCTGCATCATGTGGACTGAACAAGAACATTGGGTCAGATTCAACACACCTGCATCATGTGGACTAATAAAGAACATTAGTCAGATTCACCACACCTGCATCATGTGGACTAAACAAGAACATTAGTCAGATTCAACACACCTGCATCACGTGGACTGAACAAGAACATTAGTCAGATTCATCACACCTGCATCATGCGGACTGAACAAGAACATTAGTCAGATTCACCACACCTGCATCATGTAGACTGAACAAGAACATTAGTCAGATTCACCACACCTGAATCATGTGGACTTAACAAGAACATTAGTCAGATTCACCACACCTGGATCATGTGGACTGAACAAGAACATTAGTCAGATTCACCACACCTGCATCATGTGGACTGAACAAGAACATTAGTCAGATTCACCACACCTGCATCATGTGGACTAAACAAGAACATTAGTCAGATTCACCACACCTGCATTATGTTGACTGAACAAGAACATTAGTCAGATTCATCACACCTGCATCATGTGGACTAAAACAAGAACATTAGTCAGATTCATCACACCTGCATCATGTGGACTAAAACAAGAACATTAGTCAGATTCAACACACCTGCATCATGTGGACTGAACAAGAACATTGGGTCAGATTCAACACACCTGCATCATGTGGACTAAACAAGAACACAAGTCAGATTCACCACACCTACATCATGTGGACTGAACAAGAACATTAGTCAGATTCATCACATCTGCATCATGTGGACTAAACAAGAACATTAGTCAGATTCAACACACCTGCATCATGTGGACTAATAAAGAACATTAGTCAGATTCACCACACCTGCATCATGTGGACTGAACAAGAACATTAGTCAGATTCAACACACCTGCATCACGTGGACTGAACAAGAACATTAGTCAGATTCATCACACCTGCATCATGCGGACTGAACAAGAACATTAGTCAGATTCACCACACCTGCATCATGTAGACTGAACAAGAACATTAGTCAGATTTACCACACACCTCAATCATGTGGACTAAACAAGAACATTAGTCAGATTCATCACACTTGAATATAATGTAGACTAAACAAGAACATTAGTCAGATTCATCACACCTGCATCATGTGGACTAAACAAGAACATTAGTCAGATTCACCACACCTGCATCATGTGGACTGAACAAGAACATTAGTCAGATTCACAACACCTGCATCATTTGGACTAAACAAGAACATTAGTCTGATTCATCACACCTGCATCATGTGGACTGAACAAGAACATAAGTCAGATTCACCACACCTGCATCATGTGGACTGACCAAGAACATTAGTCAGATTTATCACACCTGCATCATTTGGACTAAACAAGAACATTAGTCTGATTCATCACACTTGAATCATGTGGACTGAACATGAACATTAGTCAGATTTACCACACACCTCAATCATGTGGACTAAACAAGAACATTAGTCAGATTCATCACACTTGAATCATGTGGACTAAACAAGAACATTAGTCAGATTCATCACACCTGCATCATGTGGACTAAACAGGAACATTAGTCAGATTCACCACACCTGCATCATGTGGACTGAACAAGAACATTAGTCAGATTCATCACACCTGCATCATAAGGACTAAACAAGAACATTAGTCAGATTCACCACACCTGCATCATGTGGACTGAACAAGAACATTAGTCAGATTCATCACACCTGCATCATGTGGACTAAACAATAACATTAGTCAGATTCACCACACCTGCATCATGTGGACTAAACAAGAACATTAGTCAGATTCACCACACCTGCATTATGTGGACTGAACAAGAACATTAGTCAGATTCACCACACCTGAATCATGTGGACTTAACAAGAACATTAGTCAGATTCACCACACCTGCATCATGTGGACTGAACAAAAACATTAGTCAGATTCACCACACCTGAATCATGTGGACTTAACAAGAACATTAGTCAGATTCACCACACCTGGATCATGTGGACTGAACAAGAACATTAGTCAGATTCACCACACCTGCATCATGTGGACTGAACAAGAACATTAGTCAGATTCACCACACCTGCATCATGTGGACTAAACAAGAACATTAGTCAGATTCACCACACCTGCATTATGTTGACTGAACAAGAACATTAGTCAGATTCATCACACCTGCATCATGTGGACTAAAACAAGAACATTAGTCAGATTCATCACACCTGCATCATGTGGACTAAAACAAGAACATTAGTCAGATTCAACACACCTGCATCATGTGGACTGAACAAGAACATTGGGTCAGATTCAACACACCTGCATCATGTGGACTAATAAAGAACATTAGTCAGATTCACCACACCTGCATCATGTGGACTAAACAAGAACATTAGTCAGATTCAACACACCTGCATCACGTGGACTGAACAAGAACATTAGTCAGATTCATCACACCTGCATCATGCGGACTGAACAAGAACATTAGTCAGATTCACCACACCTGCATCATGTAGACTGAACAAGAACATTAGTCAGATTCACCACACCTGAATCATGTGGACTTAACAAGAACATTAGTCAGATTCACCACACCTGGATCATGTGGACTGAACAAGAACATTAGTCAGATTCACCACACCTGCATCATGTGGACTGAACAAGAACATTAGTCAGATTCACCACACCTGCATCATGTGGACTAAACAAGAACATTAGTCAGATTCACCACACCTGCATTATGTTGACTGAACAAGAACATTAGTCAGATTCATCACACCTGCATCATGTGGACTAAAACAAGAACATTAGTCAGATTCATCACACCTGCATCATGTGGACTAAAACAAGAACATTAGTCAGATTCAACACACCTGCATCATGTGGACTGAACAAGAACATTGGGTCAGATTCAACACACCTGCATCATGTGGACTAAACAAGAACACAAGTCAGATTCACCACACCTACATCATGTGGACTGAACAAGAACATTAGTCAGATTCATCACATCTGCATCATGTGGACTAAACAAGAACATTAGTCAGATTCAACACACCTGCATCATGTGGACTAATAAAGAACATTAGTCAGATTCACCACACCTGCATCATGTGGACTAAACAAGAACATTAGTCAGATTCAACACACCTGCATCACGTGGACTGAACAAGAACATTAGTCAGATTCATCACACCTGCATCATGCGGACTGAACAAGAACATTAGTCAGATTCACCACACCTGCATCATGTAGACTGAACAAGAACATTAGTCAGATTTACCACACACCTCAATCATGTGGACTAAACAAGAACATTAGTCAGATTCATCACACTTGAATATAATGTAGACTAAACAAGAACATTAGTCAGATTCATCACACCTGCATCATGTGGACTAAACAAGAACATTAGTCAGATTCACCACACCTGCATCATGTGGACTGAACAAGAACATTAGTCAGATTCACCACACCTGCATCATTTGGACTAAACAAGAACATTAGTCTGATTCATCACACCTGCATCATGTGGACTGAACAAGAACATAAGTCAGATTCACCACACCTGCATCATGTGGACTGACCAAGAACATTAGTCAGATTCATCACACCTGCATCATTTGGACTAAACAAGAACATTAGTCTGATTCATCACACTTGAATCATGTGGACTGAACATGAACATTAGTCAGATTTACCACACACCTCAATCATGTGGACTAAACAAGAACATTAGTCAGATTCATCACACTTGAATCATGTGGACTAAACAAGAACATTAGTCAGATTCATCACACCTGCATCATGTGGACTAAACAGGAACATTAGTCAGATTCACCACACCTGCATCATGTGGACTGAACAAGAACATTAGTCAGATTCACCACACATGCATCATGTGGACTGAACAAGAACATTAGTCAGATTCACCACACCTGCATCATGTGGACTAAACAAGAACATTCGTCAGATTCATCACACCTGCATCATGTGGACTGATCAAGAACATTAGTCAGATTCACCACACCTGCATCATGTGGACTGAACAAGAACATTAGTCAGATTCACTACATCTGCATCATGTGGACTAAACAAGAACATTCGTCAGATTCACCACACCTGCATCATGTGGAATAAACAAGAACATTAGTCAGATTCACCAAACCTGCATCATGTGGACTGAACAAGAACATTAGTCAGATTCATCACACCTGCATCATGTGGACTGAACAAGAACATTCGTCAGATTCATCACACCTGCATCATGTGGACTGAACAAGAACATTAGTCAGATTCACCAAACCTGCATCATGTGGACTGAACAAGAACATTAGTCAGATTCATCACACCTGAATCATGTGGACTAAAACAATAACATTAGTCAGATTCACCACACCTGCATCATGTGGACTGAACAAGAACATTAGTCAGATTCATCACACCTGCATCATGTGGACTAAAACAATAACATTAGTCAGATTCAACACACCTGCATCATGTGGACTAAACAAGAACACAAGTCAGATTCAACACACCTGCATCATGTGGACTAAACAACAACATTTAGTCAGATTCACTACACCTGCATCATGTGGACTGAACAAGAACATTAGTCAAATTCACCACACCTGCATCATGTGGACTGAACAAGAACATTAGTCAGATTCATCACACCTGAATCATGTGGACTAAAACAATAACATTAGCCAGATTCACCACACCTGCATCATGTGGACTGAACAAGAACATTAGTCAGATTCATCACACCTGCATCATGTGGACTAAAACAATAACATTAGTCAGATTCAACACACCTGCATCATGTGGACTAAACAAGAACACAAGTCAGATTCAACACACCTGCATTATGTGGACTAAACAACAACATTTAGTCAGATTCACTACACCTGCATCATGTGGACTGAACAAGAACATTAGTCAAATTCACCACACCTGCATCATGTGGACTGAACAAGAACATTAGTCAGATTCATCACACCTGCATTATAAGGACTAAATAAGAACATTAGTCAGATTCACCACACCTGCATCATGTGGACTAAACAAGAACACAAGTCAGATTCAACACACCTGCATCATGTGGACTGAACAAGAACATTAGTCAGATTCACCACACCTGCATCATGTGGACTGAACAAGAACATTAGTCAGATTCACCACACCTGCATCATGTGGACTGAACAAGAACATTAGTCAGATTCACCACACCTGCATCATGTGGACTGAACAAGAACATTAGTCAGATTCATCACACCTGCATCATAAGGACTAAACAAGAACATTAGTCAGATTCACTACACCTGCATCATGTGGACTGAACATGAACATTAGTCAGATTCATCACACCTGCATCATGTGGACTAAACAACAACATTTAGTCAGATTCACTACACCTGCATCATGTGGACTGAACAAGAACATTAGTCAAATTCACCACACCTGCATCATGTGGACTAAACAAGAACATTAGTCAGATTCACCACACCTGCATCATGTGGACTAAAACAATAACATTAGTCAGATTCAACACACCTGCATCATGTGGACTAAACAAGAACACAAGTCAGATTCAACACACCTGCATCATGTGGACTAAACAACAACATTTAGTCAGATTCACTACACCTGCATCATGTGGACTGAACAAGAACATTAGTCAAATTCACCACACCTGCATCATGTGGACTGAACAAGAACATTAGTCAGATTCATCACACCTGCATTATAAGGACTAAATAAGAACATTAGTCAGATTCACCACACCTGCATCATGTGGACTAAACAAGAACACAAGTCAGATTCAACACACCTGCATCATGTGGACTGAACAAGAACATTAGTCAGATTCACCACACCTGCATCATGTGGACTGAACAAGAACATTAGTCAGATTCACCACACCTGCATCATGTGGACTAAACAAGAACATTAGTCAGATTCACCACACCTGCATCATGTGGACTGAACAAGAACATTAGTCAGATTCACCACACCTGCATCATGTGGACTGAACAAGAACATTAGTCAGATTCATCACACCTGCATCATAAGGACTAAACAAGAACATTAGTCAGATTCACCACACCTGCATCATGTGGACTGAACAAGAACATTAGTCAGATTCACCACACCTGCATCATGTAGACTGAACAAGAACATTAGTCAGATTCATCACACCTGCATCATGTGGACTAAACAAGAACATTAGTCAGATTCACCACACCTGCATCATGTGGACTAAACAAGAACATTAGTCAGATTCACCACACCTGCATTATATGGACTGAACAAGAACATTAGTCAGATTCACCACACCTGCATCATGTGGACTTAACAAGAACATTAGTCAGATTCACCACACCTGCATCATGTGGACTGAACAAAAACATTAGTCAGATTCACCACACCTGAATCATGTGGACTTAACAAGAACATTAGTCAGATTCACCACACCTGAATCATGTGGACTGAACAAGAACATTAGTCAGATTCACCACACCTGCATCATGTGAACTAAACAAGAACATTAGTCAGATTCACCACACCTGCATCATGTGGACTTAACAAGAACATTAGTCAGATTTACCACACCTGCATCATGTGGACTTAACAAGAACATTAGTCAGATTCACCACACCTGCATCATGTGGACTGAACAAGAACATTAGTCAGATTCACCACACCTGCATCATGTGGACTAAACAAGAACATTAGTCAGATTCACCACACCTGCATTACGTGGACTGAACAAGAACATTAGTCAGATTCATCACACCTGCATCATGTGGACTAAAACAAGAACATTAGTCAGATTCATCACACCTGCATCATGTGGACTAAAACAAGACCATTAGTCAGATTCAACACACCTGCATCATGTGGACTGAACAAGAACATTGGGTCAGATTCAACACATCTGCATCATGTGGACTGAACAAGAACATTAGTCAGATTCACCACACCTGCATCATGTGGACTAAACAAGAACATTAGTCAGATTCACCACACCTGCATCATGTGGACTTAACAAGAACATTAGTCAGATTCAACACACCTGCATCATGTGGACTGAACAAGAACATTAGTCAGATTCATCACACTTGCATCATGCGGACTGAACAAGAACATTAGTCAGATTCACCACACCTGCATCATGTAGACTGAACAAGAACATTAGTCAGATTTACCACACACCTCAATCATGTGGACTAAACAAGAACATTAGTCAGATTCATCACACTTGAATATAATGTAGACTAAACAAGAACATTAGTCAGATTCATCACACCTGCATCATGTGGACTAAACAAGAACATTAGTCAGATTCACCACACCTGCATCATGTGGACTGAACAAGAACATTAGTCAGATTCACCACACCTGCATCATGTGGACTGACCAAGAACATTAGTCAGATTTATCACACCTGCATCATTTATACTAAACAAGAACATTAGTCTGATTCATCACACTTGAATCATGTGGACTGAACATGAACATTAGTCAGATTTACCACACACCTCAATCATGTGGACTAAACAAGAACAATAGTCAGATTCATCACACTTGAATCATGTGGACTAAACAAGAACATTAGTCAGATTCATCACACCTGCATCATGTGGACTAAACAAGAACATTAGTCAGATTCACAACACCTGCATCATGTGGACTGAACAAGAACATTAGTCAGATTCACCACACCTGCATAATGTGGACTGAACAAGAACATTAGTCAGATTCACCATACCTGCATCATGTGGACTGAACAAGAACATTAGTCAGATTCACCACACATGCATCATGTGGACTGAACAAGAACATTAGTCAGATTCACCACACCTGCATCATGTGGACTGAACAAGAACATTCGTCAGATTCATCACACCTGCATCATGTGGACTGATCAAGAACATTAGTCAGATTCACCACACATGCATCATGTGGACTGAACAAGAACATTAGTCAGATTCACTACATCTGCATCATGTGGACTAAACAAGAACATTAGTCAGATTCACCACACCTGCATCATGTGGACTGAACAAGAACATTAGTCAGATTCACCACACCTGCATCATGTAGACTGAACAAGAACATTAGTCAGATTCATCACACCTGCATCATGTGGACTAAACAAGAACATTAGTCAGATTCACCACACCTGCATCATGTGGACTAAACAAGAACATTAGTCAGATTCACCACACCTGCATTATATGGACTGAACAAGAACATTAGTCAGATTCACCACACCTGAATCATGTGGACTTAACAAGAACATTAGTCAGATTCACCACACCTGCATCATGTGGACTGAACAAAAACATTAGTCAGATTCACCACACCTGAATCATGTGGACTTAACAAGAACATTAGTCAGATTCACCACACCTGCATCATGTGGACTGAACAAAAACATTAGTCAGATTCACCACACCTGAATCATGTGGACTTAACAAGAACATTAGTCAGATTCACCACACCTGAATCATGTGGACTGAACAAGAACATTAGTCAGATTCACCACACCTGCATCATGTGAACTAAACAAGAACATTAGTCAGATTCACCACACCTGCATCATGTGGACTTAACAAGAACATTAGTCAGATTCACCACACCTGCATCATGTGGACTTAACAAGAACATTAGTCAGATTCACCACACCTGCATCATGTGGACTGAACAAGAACATTAGTCAGATTAACCACACCTGCATCATGTGGACTGAACAAAAACATTAGTCAGATTCACCACACCTGAATCATGTGGACTTAACAAGAACATTAGTCAGATTCACCACACCTGAATCATGTGGACTGAACAAGAACATTAGTCAGATTCACCACACCTGCATCATGTGAACTAAACAAGAACATTAGTCAGATTCACCACACCTGCATCATGTGGACTTAACAAGAACATTAGTCAGATTCACCACACCTGCATCATGTGGACTTAACAAGAACATTAGTCAGATTCACCACACCTGCATCATGTGGACTGAACAAGAACATTAGTCAGATTAACCACACCTGCATCATGTGGACTAAACAAGAACATTAGTCAGATTCACCACACCTGCATTATGTGGACTGAACAAGAACATTAGTCAGATTCAACACACCTGCATCATGTGGACTAAAACAAGAACATTAGTCAGATTCATCACACCTGCATCATGTGGACTAAAACAAGACCATTAGTCAGATTCAACACACCTGCATCATGTGGACTGAACAAGAACATTGGGTCAGATTCAACACATCTGCATCATGTGGACTGAACAAGAACATTAGTCAGATTCACCACACCTGCATCATGTGGACTAAACAAGAACATTAGTCAGATTCACCACACCTGCATCATGTGGACTTAACAAGAACATTAGTCAGATTCAACACACCTGCATCATGTGGACTGAACAAGAACATTAGTCAGATTCATCACACTTGCATCATGCGGACTGAACAAGAACATTAGTCAGATTCACCACACCTGCATCATGTAGACTGAACAAGAACATTAGTCAGATTTACCACACACCTCAATCATGTGGACTAAACAAGAACATTAGTCAGATTCATCACACTTGAATATAATGTAGACTAAACAAGAACATTAGTCAGATTCATCACACCTGCATCATGTGGACTAAACAAGAACATTAGTCAGATTCACCACACCTGCATCATGTGGACTGAACAAGAACATAAGTCAGATTCACCACACCTGCATCATGTGGACTGACCAAGAACATTAGTCAGATTTATCACACCTGCATCATTTATACTAAACAAGAACATTAGTCTGATTCATCACACTTGAATCATGTGGACTGAACATGAACATTAGTCAGATTTACCACACACCTCAATCATGTGGACTAAACAAGAACATTAGTCAGATTCATCACACTTGAATCATGTGGACTAAACAAGAACATTAGTCAGATTCATCACACCTGCATCATGTGGACTAAACAAGAACATTAGTCAGATTCACAACACCTGCATCATGTGGACTGAACAAGAACATTAGTCAGATTCACCACACCTGCATAATGTGGACTGAACAAGAACATTAGTCAGATTCACCATACCTGCATCATGTGGACTGAACAAGAACAGTAGTCAGATTCACCACACATGCATCATGTGGACTGAACAAGAACATTAGTCAGATTCACCACACCTGCATCATGTGGACTAAACAAGAACATTCGTCAGATTCATCACACCTGCATCATGTGGACTGATCAAGAACATTAGTCAGATTCACCACACATGCATCATGTGGACTGAACAAGAACATTAGTCAGATTCACTACATCTGCATCATGTGGACTAAACAAGAACAATCGTCAGATTCACCACACCTGCATCATGTGGACTAAACAACAACATTTAGTCAGATTCACTACACCTGCATCATGTGGACTGAACAAGAACATTAGTCAAATTCACCACACCTGCATCATGTGGACTGAACAAGAACATTAGTCAGGTTCATCACACCTGCATTATAAGGACTAAATAAGAACATTAGTCAGATTCACCACACCTGCATCATGTGGACTAAACAAGAACATTAGTCAGATTCAACACACCTGCATCATGTGGACTGAACAAGAACATTAGTCAGATTCACCACACCTGCATCATGTGGACTGAACAAGAACATTAGTCAGATTCATCACACCTGCATCATGTGGACTAAACAAGAACATTAGTCAGATTCACCACACCTGCATCATGTGGACTGAACAAGAACATTAGTCAGATTCACCACACCTGCATCATGTGGACTGAACAAGAACATTAGTCAGATTCATCACACCTGCATCATCAGGACTAAACAAGAACATTAGTCAGATTCACCACACCTGCATCATGTGGACTGAACAAGAACATTAGTCAGATTCACCACACCTGAATCATGTGGACTTAACAAGAACAATAGTCAGATTCACCACACCTGCATCATGTGGACTAAACAAGAACATTAGTCAGATTCACCACACCTGCATTATGTGGACTGAACAAGAACATTAGTCAGATTCACCACACCTGAATCATGTGGACTTAACAAGAACATTAGTCAGATTCACCACACCTGCATCATGTGGACTGAACAAAACCATTAGTCAGATTCACCACACCTGAATCATGTGGACTTAACAAGAACATTAGTCAGATTCACCACACCTGAATCATGTGGACTGAACAAGAACATTAGTCAGATTCACCACACCTGCATCATGTGGACTAAACAAGAACATTAGTCAGATTCACCACACCTGCATCATGTGGACTTAACAAGAACATTAGTCAGATTCACCACACCTGCATCATGTGGACTTAACAAGAACATTAGTCAGATTCACCACACCTGCATCATGTGGACTGAACAAGAACATTAGTCAGATTCAACACACCTGCATCATGTGGACTAAACAAGAACACAAGTCAGATTCACCACACCTGCATCATGTGGACTGAACAAGAACATTAGTCAGATTCATCACATCTGCATCATGTGGACTAAACAAGAACATTAGTCAGATTCACCACACCTGCATCATGTGGACTAAACAAGAACATTAGTCAGATTCAACACACCTGCATCATGTGGACTAATAAAGAACATTAGTCAGATTCACCACACCTGCATCATGTGGACTAAACAAGAACATTAGTCAGATTCAACACACCTGCATCATGTGGACTGAACAAGAACATTAGTCAGATTCATCACACCTGCATCATGCGGACTGAACAAGAACATTAGTCAGATTCACCACACCTGCATCATGTAGACTGAACAAGAACATTAGTCAGATTTACCACACACCTCAATCATGTGGACTAAACAAGAACATTAGTCAGATTCATCACACTTGAATATAATGTAGACTAAACAAGAACATTAGTCAGATTCATCACACCTCCATCATGTGGACTAAACAAGAACATTAGTCAGATTCACCACACCTGCATCATGTGGACTGAACAAGAACATAAGTCAGATTCACCACACCTGCATCATGTGGACTGACCAAGAACATTAGTCAGATTTATCACACCTGCATCAGTTGGACTAAACAAGAACATTAGTCAGATTCATCACACCTGCATCATGTGGACTAAACAAGAACATTAGTCAGATTCACCACACCTGCATCATGTAGACTGAACAAGAACATTAGTCAGATTCACCACACCTGCATCATGTGGACTGAACAAGAACATTAGTCAGATTCATCACACCTGCATTATAAGGACTAAATAAGAACATTAGTCATATTCACCACACCTGCATCATGTGGACTAAACAAGAACACAAGTCAGATTTAACACACCTGCATCATGTGGACTGAACAAGAACATTAGTCAGATTCACCACATCTGCATCATGTGGACTGAACAAGAACATTAGTCAGATTCATCACACCTGCATCATGTGGACTAAACAAGAACATTAGTCAGATTCACCACACCTGCATCATGTGGACTGAACAAGAACATTAGTCAGATTCACCACACCTGCATCATGTGGACTGAACAAGAACATTAGTCAGATTCATCACACCTGCATCATAAGGACTAAACAAGAACATTAGTCAGATTCACCACACCTGCATCATGTGGACTGAACAAGAACATTAGTCATATTCATCACACCTGCATCATGTGGACTAAACAAGAACATTAGTCAGATTCACCACACCTGCATCATGTGGACTAAACAAGAACATTAGTCAGATTCACCACACCTGCATTATGTGGACTGAACAAGAACATTAGTCAGATTCACCACACCTGAATCATGTGGACTTAACAAGAACATTAGTCAGATTCACCACACCTGCATCATGTGGACTGAACAAAACCATTAGTCAGATTCACCACACATGCATCATGTGGACTGAACAAGAACATTAGTCAGATTCACTACATCTGCATCATGTGGACTAAACAAGAACATTCGTCAGATTCACCACACCTGCATCATGTGGACTAAACAACAACATTTAGTCAGATTCACTACACCTGCATCATGTGGACTGAACAAGAACATTAGTCAAATTCACCACACCTGCATCATGTGGACTGAACAAGAACATTAGTCAGGTTCATCACACCTGCATTATAAGGACTAAATAAGAACATTAGTCAGATTCACCACACCTGCATCATGTGGACTAAACAAGAACACAAGTCAGATTCAACACACCTGCATCATGTGGACTGAACAAGAACATTAGTCAGATTCACCACACCTGCATCATGTGGACTGAACAAGAACATTAGTCAGATTCATCACACCTGCATCATGTGGACTAAACAAGAACATTATTCAGATTCACCACACCTGCATCATGTGGACTGAACAAGAACATTAGTCAGATTCACCACACCTGCATCATGTGGACTGAACAAGAACATTAGTCAGATTCATCACACCTGCATCATAAGGACTAAACAAGAACATTAGTCAGATTCACCACACCTGCATCATGTGGACTGAACAAGAACATTAGTCAGATTCATCACACCTGCATCATGTGGACTAAACAAGAACATTAGTCAGATTCACCACACCTGCATCATGTGGACTAAACAAGAACATTAGTCAGATTCACCACACCTGCATTATGTGGACTGAACAAGAACATTAGTCAGATTCACCACACCTGAATCATGTGGACTTAACAAGAACATTAGTCAGATTCACCACACCTGCATCATGTGGACTGAACAAAACCATTAGTCAGATTCACCACACCTGAATCATGCGGACTTAACAAGAACATTAGTCAGATTCACCACACCTGAATCATGTGGACTGAACAAGAACATTAGTCAGATTCACCACACCTGCATCATGTGGACTAAACAAGAACATTAGTCAGATTCACCACACCTGCATCATGTGGACTTAACAAGAACATTAGTCAGATTCACCACACCTGCATCATGTGGACTTAACAAGAACATTAGTCAGATTCACCACACCTGCATCATGTGGACTGAACAAGAACATTAGTCAGATTCAACACACCTGCATCATGTGGACTAAACAAGAACACAAGTCAGATTCACCACACCTGCATCATGTGGACTGAACAAGAACATTAGTCAGATTCATCACATCTGCATCATGTGGACTGAACAAGAACATTAGTCAGATTCACCACACCTGCATCATGTGGACTAAACAAGAACATTAGTCAGATTCAACACACCTGCATCATGTGGACTAATAAAGAACATTAGTCAGATTCACCACACCTGCATCATGTGGACTAAACAAGAACATTAGTCAGATTCACCACACCTGCATCATGTGGACTGAACAAGAACATTAGTCAGATTCATCACACCTGCATCATGTGGACTGAACAAGAACATTAGTCAGATTCACCACACCTGCATCATGTGGACTGAACAAGAACATTAGTCAGATTTACCACACACCTCAATCATGTGGACTAAACAAGAACATTAGTCAGATTCATCACACTTGAATATAATGTAGACTAAACAAGAACATTAGTCAGATTCATCACACCTCCATCATGTGGACTAAACAAGAACATTAGTCAGATTCACCACACCTGCATCATGTGGACTGAACAAGAACATAAGTCAGATTCACCACACCTGCATCATGTGGACTGACCAAGAACATTAGTCAGATTTATCACACCTGCATCAGTTGGACTAAACAAGAACATTAGTCAGATTCATCACACCTGCATCGTGTGGACTAAACAAGAACATTAGTCAGGTTCACCACACCTGCATCATGTGGACTGAACAAGAACATTAGTCAAATTCACCACACCTGCATCATGTGGACTGAACAAGAACATTAGTCAGATTCACCACACCTGCATCATGTGGACTGAACAAGAACATTAGTCAGATTCATCACACCTGCATTATAAGGACTAAATAAGAACATTAGTCATATTCACCACACCTGCATCATGTGGACTAAACAAGAACACAAGTCAGATTCAACACACCTGCATCATGTGGACTGAACAAGAACATTAGTCAGATTCACCACACCTGCATCATGTGGACTGAACAAGAACATTAGTCAGATTCATCACACCTGCATCATGTGGACTAAACAAGAACATAAGTCAGATTCACCACACCTGCATCATGTGGACTGAACAAGAACATTAGTCAGATTCACCACACCTGCATCATGTGGACTGAACAAGAACATTAGTCAGATTCATCACACCTGCATCATAAGGACTAAACAAGAACATTAGTCAGATTCACCACACCTGCATCATGTGGACTGAACAAGAACATTAGTCAGATTCATCACACCTGCATCATGTGGACTAAACAAGAACATTAGTCAGATTCACCACACCTGCATCATGTGGACTAAACAAGAACATTAGTCAGATTCACCACACCTGCATTATGTGGACTGAACAAGAACATTAGTCAGATTCACCACACCTGAATCATGTGGACTTAACAAGAACATTAGTCAGATTCACCACACCTGCATCATGTGGACTGAACAAAACCATTAGTCAGATTCACCACACCTGAATCATGTGGACTTAACAAGAACATTAGTCAGATTCACCACACCTGAATCATGTGGACTGAACAAGAACATTAGTCAGATTCACCACACCTGCATCATGTGGACTAAACAAGAACATTAGTCAGATTCACCACACCTGCATCATGTGGACTAAACAAGAACATTAGTCAGATTCACCACACCTGCATCATGTGGACTTAACAAGAACATTAGTCAGATTCACCACACCTGCATCATGTGGACTGAACAAGAACATTAGTCAGATTCAACACACCTGCATCATGTGGACTAAACAAGAACACAAGTCAGATTCACCACACCTGCATCATGTGGACTGAACAAGAACATTAGTCAGATTCATCACATCTGCATCATGTGGACTGAACAAGAACATTAGTCAGATTCACCACACCTGCATCATGTGGACTAAACAAGAACATTAGTCAGATTCAACACACCTGCATCATGTGGACTAATAAAGAACATTAGTCAGATTCACCACACCTGCATCATGTGGACTGAACAAGAACATTAGTCAGATTCAACACACCTGCATCATGTGGACTAAACAAGAACACAAGTCAGATTCATCACACCTGCATCATGCGGACTGAACAAGAACATTAGTCAGATTCACCACACCTGCATCATGTAGACTGAACAAGAACATTAGTCAGATTTACCACACACCTCAATCATGTGGACTAAACAAGAACATTAGTCAGATTCATCACACTTGAATATAATGTAGACTAAACAAGAACATTAGTCAGATTCATCACACCTCCATCATGTGGACTAAACAAGAACATTAGTCAGATTCACCACACCTGCATCATGTGGACTGAACAAGAACATAAGTCAGATTCACCACACCTGCATCATGTGGACTGACCAAGAACATTAGTCAGATTTATCACACCAACATCAGTTGGACTAAACAAGAACATTAGTCAGATTCATCACACCTGCATCGTGTGGACTAAACAAGAACATTAGTCAGATTCACCACACCTGCATCATGTGGACTGAACAAGAACATTAGTCAGATTCACCACACCTGCATCATGTGGACTGAACAAGAACATTAGTCAGATTCACCACACCTGCATCATGTGGACTGAACAAGAACATTAGTCAGATTCATCACACCTGCATTATAAGGACTAAATAAGAACATTAGTCATATTCACCACACCTGCATCATGTGGACTAAACAAGAACACAAGTCAGATTCAACACACCTGCATCATGTGGACTGAACAAGAACATTAGTCAGATTCACCACACCTGCATCATGTGGACTGAACAAGAACATTAGTCAGATTCATCACACCTGCATCATGTGGACTAAACAAGAACATTAGTCAGATTCACCACACCTGCATCATGTGGACTGAACAAGAACATTAGTCAGATTCACCACACCTGCATCATGTGGACTGAACAAGAACATTAGTCAGATTCATCACACCTGCATCATAAGGACTAAACAAGAACATTAGTCAGATTCACCACACCTGCATCATGTGGACTGAACAAGAACATTAGTCAGATTCATCACACCTGCATCATGTGGACTAAACAAGAACATTAGTCAGATTCACCACACCTGCATCATGTGGACTAAACAAGAACATTAGTCAGATTCACCACACCTGCATTATGTGGACTGAACAAGAACATTAGTCAGATTCACCACACCTGAATCATGTGGACTTAACAAGAACATTAGTCAGATTCACCACACCTGCATCATGTGGACTGAACAAAACCATTAGTCAGATTCACCACACCTGAATCATGTGGACTGAACAAGAACATTAGTCAGATTCACCACACCTGAATCATGTGGACTGAACAAGAACATTAGTCAGATTCACCACACCTGCATCATGTGGACTAAACAAGAACATTAGTCAGATTCACCACACCTGCATCATGTGGACTTAACAAGAACATTAGTCAGATTCACCACACCTGCATCATGTGGACTGAACAAGAACATTAGTCAGATTCATCACACCTGCATTATAAGGACTAAATAAGAACATTAGTCATATTCACCACACCTGCATCATGTGGACTAAACAAGAACACAAGTCAGATTCACCACACCTGCATCATGTGGACTGAACAAGAACATTAGTCAGATTCATCACATCTGCATCATGTGGACTGAACAAGAACATTAGTCAGATTCACCACACCTGCATCATGTGGACTAAACAAGAACATTAGTCAGATTCAACACACCTGCATCATGTGGACTAATAAAGAACATTAGTCAGATTCACCACACCTGCATCATGTGGACTAAACAAGAACATTAGTCAGATTCAACACACCTGCATCATGTGGACTGAACAAGAACATTAGTCAGATTCATCACACCTGCATCATGCGGACTGAACAAGAACATTAGTCAGATTCACCACACCTGCATCATGTAGACTGAACAAGAACATTAGTCAGATTTACCACACACCTCAATCATGTGGACTAAACAAGAACATTAGTCAGATTCATCACACTTGAATATAATGTAGACTAAACAAGAACATTAGTCAGATTCATCACACCTCCATCATGTGGACTAAACAAGAACATTAGTCAGATTCACCACACCTGCATCATGTGGACTGAACAAGAACATAAGTCAGATTTACCACACCTGCATCATGTGGACTGACCAAGAACATTAGTCAGATTTATCACACCTGCATCAGTTGGACTAAACAAGAACATTAGTCAGATTCATCACACCTGCATCGTGTGGACTAAACAAGAACATTAGTCAGATTCACCACACCTGCATCATGTGGACTGAACAAGAACATTAGTCAGATTCACCACACCTGCATCATGTGGACTGAACAGGAACATTAGTCAGATTCACCACACCTGCATCATGTGGACTGAACAAGAACATTAGTCAGATTCATCACACCTGCATTATAAGGACTAAATAAGAACATTAGTCATATTCACCACACCTGCATCATGTGGACTAAACAAGAACACAAGTCAGATTCAACACACCTGCATCATGTGGACTGAACAAGAACATTAGTCAGATTCACCACACCTGCATCATGTGGACTGAACAAGAACATTAGTCAGATTCATCACACCTGCATCATGTGGACTAAACAAGAACATTAGTCAGATTCACCACACCTGCATCATGTGGACTGAACAAGAACATTAGTCAGATTCACCACACCTGCATCATGTGGACTGAACAAGAACATTAGTCAGATTCATCACACCTGCATCATAAGGACTAAACAAGAACATTAGTCAGATTCACCACACCTGCATCATGTGGACTGAACAAGAACATTAGTCAGATTCATCACACCTGCATCATGTGGACTGAACAAGAACATTAGTCAGATTCACCACACCTGCATCATGTGGACTAAACAAGAACATTAGTCAGATTCACCACACCTGCATCATGTGGACTGAACAAGAACATTAGTCAGATTCACCACACCTGAATCATGTGGACTTAACAAGAACATTAGTCAGATTCACCACACCTGCATCATGTGGACTGAACAAAACCATTAGTCAGATTCACCACACCTGAATCATGTGGACTTAACAAGAACATTAGTCAGATTCACCACACCTGAATCATGTGGACTGAACAAGAACATTAGTCAGATTCACCACACCTGCATCATGTGGACTAAACAAGAACATTAGTCAGATTCACCACACCTGCATCATGTGGACTTAACAAGAACATTAGTCAGATTCACCACACCTGCATCATGTGGACTGAACAAGAACATTAGTCAGATTCATCACACCTGCATTATAAGGACTAAATAAGAACATTAGTCATATTCACCACACCTGCATCATGTGGACTAAACAAGAACACAAGTCAGATTCAACACACCTGCATCATGTGGACTGAACAAGAACATTAGTCAGATTCACCACACCTGCATCATGTGGACTGAACAAGAACATTAGTCAGATTCATCACACCTGCATCATGTGGACTAAACAAGAACATTAGTCAGATTCACCACACCTGCATCATGTGGACTGAACAAGAACATTAGTCAGATTCACCACACCTGCATCATGTGGACTGAACAAGAACATTAGTCAGAATCATCACACCTGCATCATAAGGACTAAACAAGAACATTAGTCAGATTCACCACACCTGCATCATGTGGACTGAACAAGAACATTAGTCAGATTCATCACACCTGCATCATGTGGACTAAACAAGAACATTAGTCAGATTCACCACACCTGCATCATGTGGACTAAACAAGAACATTAGTCAGATTCACCACACCTGCATTATGTGGACTGAACAAGAACATTAGTCAGATTCACCACACCTGCATCATGTGGACTGAACAAGAACATTAGTCAGATTCATCACACCTGCATTATAAGGACTAAATAAGAACATTAGTCATATTCACCACACCTGCATCATGTGGACTAAACAAGAACACAAGTCAGATTCAACACACCTGCATCATGTGGACTGAACAAGAACATTAGTCAGATTCACCACACCTGCATCATGTGGACTGAACAAGAACATTAGTCAGATTCATCACACCTGCATCATGTGGACTAAACAAGAACATTAGTCAGATTCACCACACCTGCATCATGTGGACTGAACAAGAACATTAGTCAGATTCACCACACCTGCATCATGTGGACTGAACAAGAACATTAGTCAGATTCATCACACCTGCATCATAAGGACTAAACAAGAACATTAGTCAGATTCACCACACCTGCATCATGTGGACTGAACAAGAACATTAGTCAGATTCATCACACCTGCATCATGTGGACTAAACAAGAACATTAGTCAGATTCACCACACCTGCATCATGTGGACTAAACAAGAACATTAGTCAGATTCACCACACCTGCATTATGTGGACTGAACAAGAACATTAGTCAGATTCACCACACCTGAATCATGTGGACTTAACAAGAACATTAGTCAGATTCACCACACCTGCATCATGTGGACTGAACAAAACCATTAGTCAGATTCACCACACCTGAATCATGTGGACTTAACAAGAACATTAGTCAGATTCACCACACCTGAATCATGTGGACTGAACAAGAACATTAGTCAGATTCACCACACCTGCATCATGTGGACTAAACAGGAACATTAGTCAGATTCACCACACCTGCATCATGTGGACTTAACAAGAACATTAGTCAGATTCACCACACCTGCATCATGTGGACTTAACAAGAACATTAGTCAGATTCACCACACCTGCATCATGTGGACTGAACAAGAACATTAGTCAGATTCAACACACCTGCATCATGTGGACTAAACAAGAACACAAGTCAGATTCACCACACCTGCATCATGTGGACTGAACAAGAACATTAGTCAGATTCATCACATCTGCATCATGTGGACTGAACAAGAACATTAGTCAGATTCACCACACCTGCATCATGTGGACTAAACAAGAACATTAGTCAGATTCAACACACCTGCATCATGTGGACTAATAAAGAACATTAGTCAGATTCACCACACCTGCATCATGTGGACTAAACAAGAACATTAGTCAGATTCAACACACCTGCATCATGTGGACTGAACAAGAACATTAGTCAGATTCATCACGCCTGCATCATGCGGACTGAACAAGAACATTAGTCAGATTCACCACACCTGCATCATGTAGACTGAACAAGAACATTAGTCAGATTTACCACACACCTCAATCATGTGGACTAAACAAGAACATTAGTCAGATTCATCACACTTGAATATAATGTAGACTAAACAAGAACATTAGTCAGATTCATCACACCTCCATCATGTGGACTAAACAAGAACATTAGTCAGATTCACCACACCTGCATCATGTGGACTGAACAAGAACATAAGTCAGATTCACCACACCTGCATCATGTGGACTGACCAAGAACATTAGTCAGATTTATCACACCTGCATCAGTTGGACTAAACAAGAACATTAGTCAGATTCATCACACCTGCATCATGTGGACTAAACAAGAACATTAGTCAGATTCACCACAACTGCATCATGTGGACTGAACAAGAACATTAGTCAGATTCACCACACCTGCATCATGTGGACTGAACAAGAACATTAGTCAGATTCATCACACCTGCATCATAAGGACTAAACAAGAACATTAGTCAGATTCACCACACCTGCATCATGTGGACTGAACAAGAACATTAGTCAGATTCATCACACCTGCATCATGTGGACTAAACAATAACATTAGTCAGATTCACCACACCTGCATCATGTGGACTAAACAAGAACATTAGTCAGATTCACCACACCTGCATTATGTGGACTGAACAAGAACATTAGTCAGATTCACCACACCTGAATCATGTGGACTTAACAAAAACATTAGTCAGATTCACCACACCTGCATCATGTAGACTGAACAAGAACATTAGTCAGATTTACCACACACCTCAATCATGTGGACTAAACAAGAACATTAGTCAGATTCATCACACTTGAATATAATGTAGACTAAACAAGAACATTAGTCAGATTCATCACACCTCCATCATGTGGACTAAACAAGAACATTAGTCAGATTCACCACACCTGCATCATGTGGACTGAACAAGAACATAAGTCAGATTCACCACACCTGCATCATGTGGACTGACCAAGAACATTAGTCAGATTTATCACACCTGCATCAGTTGGACTAAACAAGAACATTAGTCAGATTCATCACACCTGCATCATGTGGACTAAACAAGAACATTAGTCAGATTCACCACACCTGCATCATGTGGACTAAACAAGAACATTAGTCAGATTCACCACACCTGCATCATGTGGACTGAACAAGAACATTAGTCAGATTCATCACACCTGCATCATAAGGACTAAACAAGAACATTAGTCAGATTCACCACACCTGCATCATGTGGACTGAACAAGAACATTAGTCAGATTCATCACACCTGCATCATGTGGACTAAACAATAACATTAGTCAGATTCACCACACCTGCATCATGTGGACTAAACAAGAACATTAGTCAGATTCACCACACCTGCATTATGTGGACTGAACAAGAACATTAGTCAGATTCACCACACCTGAATCATGTGGACTTAACAAGAACATTAGTCAGATTCACCACACCTGCATCATGTGGACTAAACAAGAACATTCGTCAGATTCATCACACCTGCATCATGTGGACTGATCAAGAACATTAGTCAGATTCACCACACCTGCATCATGTGGACTGAACAAGAACATTAGTCAGATTCACTACATCTGCATCATGTGGACTAAACAAGAACATTCGTCAGATTCACCACACCTGCATCATGTGGAATAAACAAGAACATTAGTCAGATTCACCAAACCTGCATCATGTGGACTGAACAAGAACATTAGTCAGATTCATCACACCTGCATCATGTGGACTGAACAAGAACATTCGTCAGATTCATCACACCTGCATCATGTGGACTGAACAAGAACATTAGTCAGATTCACCAAACCTGCATCATGTGGACTGAACAAGAACATTAGTCAGATTCATCACACCTGAATCATGTGGACTAAAACAATAACATTAGTCAGATTCACCACACCTGCATCATGTGGACTGAACAAGAACATTAGTCAGATTCATCACACCTGCATCATGTAGACTAAAACAATAACATTAGTCAGATTCAACACACCTGCATCATGTGGACTAAACAAGAACACAAGTCAGATTCAACACACCTGCATCATGTGGACTAAACAACAACATTTAGTCAGATTCACTACACCTGCATCATGTGGACTGAACAAGAACATTAGTCAAATTCACCACACCTGCATCATGTGGACTGAACAAGAACATTAGTCAGATTCATCACACCTGAATCATGTGGACTAAAACAATAACATTAGCCAGATTCACCACACCTGCATCATGTGGACTGAACAAGAACATTAGTCAGATTCATCACACCTGCATCATGTGGACTAAAACAATAACATTAGTCAGATTCAACACACCTGCATCATGTGGACTAAACAAGAACACAAGTCAGATTCAACACACCTGCATCATGTGGACTAAACAACAACATTTAGTCAGATTCACTACACCTGCATCATGTGGACTGAACAAGAACATTAGTCAAATTCACCACACCTGCATCATGTGGACTGAACAAGAACATTAGTCAGATTCATCACACCTGCATTATAAGGACTAAATAAGAACATTAGTCAGATTCACCACACCTGCATCATGTGGACTAAACAAGAACACAAGTCAGATTCAACACACCTGCATCATGTGGACTGAACAAGAACATTAGTCAGATTCACCACACCTGCATCATGTGGACTGAACAAGAACATTAGTCAGATTCACCACACCTGCATCATGTGGACTGAACAAGAACATTAGTCAGATTCATCACACCTGCATCATAAGGACTAAACAACAACATTTAGTCAGATTCACTACACCTGCATCATGTGGACTGAACAAGAACATTAGTCAAATTCACCACACCTGCATCATGGGGACTGAACAAGAACATTAGTCAGATTCATCACACCTGCATCGTGTGGACTAAAACAATAACATTAGTCAGATTGAACACACCTGCATCATGTGGACTAAACAAGAACACAAGTCAGATTCAACACACCTGCATCATGTGGACTAAACAACAACATTTAGTCAGATTCACTACACCTGCATCATGTGGACTGTACAAGAACATTAGTCAAATTCACCACACCTGCATCATGTGGACTGAACAAGAACATTAGTCAGATTCATCACACCTGAATCATGTGGACTAAAACAATAACATTAGCCAGATTCACCACACCTGCATCATGTGGACTGAACAAGAACATTAGTCAGATTCATCACACCTGCATCATGTGGACTAAAACAATAACATTAGTCAGATTCAACACACCTGCATCAGGTGGACTAAACAAGAACACAAGTCAGATTCAACACACCTGCATCATGTGGACTAAACAACAACATTTAGTCAGATTCACTACACCTGCATCATGTGGACTGAACAAGAACATTAGTCAAATTCACCACACCTGCATCATGTGGACTGAACAAGAACATTAGTCAGATTCATCACACCTGCATTATAAGGACTAAATAAGAACATTAGTCAGATTCACCACACCTGCATCATGTGGACTAAACAAGAACACAAGTCAGATTCAACACACCTGCATCATGTGGACTGAACAAGAACATTAGTCAGATTCACCACACCTGCATCATGTGGACTAAACAAGAACATTAGTCAGATTCACCACACCTGCATCATGTGGACTGAACAAGAACATTAGTCAGATTCACCACACCTGCATCATGTGGACTGAACAAGAACATTAGTCAGATTCATCACACCTGCATCATAAGGACTAAACAAGAACATTAGTCAGATTCACCACACCTGCATCATGTGGACTGAACAAGAACATTAGTCAGATTCATCACACCTGCATCATGTGGACTAAACAACAACATTTAGTCAGATTCACTACACCTGCATCATGTGGACTGAACAAGAACATTAGTCAAATTCACCACACCTGCATCATGGGGACTGAACAAGAACATTAGTCAGATTCATCACACCTGCATCGTGTGGACTAAAACAATAACATTAGTCAGATTGAACACACCTGCATCATGTGGACTAAACAAGAACACAAGTCAGATTCAACACACCTGCATCATGTGGACTAAACAACAACATTTAGTCAGATTCACTACACCTGCATCATGTGGACTGTACAAGAACATTAGTCAAATTCACCACACCTGCATCATGTGGACTGAACAAGAACATTAGTCAGATTCATCACACCTGAATCATGTGGACTAAAACAATAACATTAGCCAGATTCACCACACCTGCATCATGTGGACTGAACAAGAACATTAGTCAGATTCATCACACCTGCATCATGTGGACTAAAACAATAACATTAGTCAGATTCAACACACCTGCATCATGTGGACTAAACAAGAACACAAGTCAGATTCAACACACCTGCATCATGTGGACTAAACAACAACATTTAGTCAGATTCACTACACCTGCATCATGTGGACTGAACAAGAACATTAGTCAAATTCACCACACCTGCATCATGTGGACTGAACAAGAACATTAGTCAGATTCATCACACCTGCATTATAAGGACTAAATAAGAACATTAGTCAGATTCACCACACCTGCATCATGTGGACTAAACAAGAACACAAGTCAGATTCAACACACCTGCATCATGTGGACTGAACAAGAACATTAGTCAGATTCACCACACCTGCATCATGTGGACTAAACAAGAACATTAGTCAGATTCACCACACCTGCATCATGTGGACTGAACAAGAACATTAGTCAGATTCACCACACCTGCATCATGTGGACTGAACAAGAACATTAGTCAGATTCATCACACCTGCATCATAAGGACTAAACAAGAACATTAGTCAGATTCACCACACCTGCATCATGTGGACTGAACAAGAACATTAGTCAGATTCATCACACCTGCATCATGTGGACTAAACAACAACATTTAGTCAGATTCACTACACCTGCATCATGTGGACTGAACAAGAACATTAGTCAAATTCACCACACCTGCATCATGGGGACTGAACAAGAACATTAGTCAGATTCATCACACCTGCATCGTGTGGACTAAAACAATAACATTAGTCAGATTGAACACACCTGCATCATGTGGACTAAACAAGAACACAAGTCAGATTCAACACACCTGCATCATGTGGACTAAACAACAACATTTAGTCAGATTCACTACACCTGCATCATGTGGACTGAACAAGAACATTAGTCAAATTCACCACACCTGCATCATGTGGACTGAACAAGAACATTAGTCAGATTCATCACACCTGCATTATAAGGACTAAATAAGAACATTAGTCAGATTCACCACACCTGCATCATGTGGACTAAACAAGAACACAAGTCAGATTCACCACACCTGCATCATGTGGACTGAACAAGAACATTAGTCAGATTCACCACACCTGCATCATGTGGACTGAACAAGAACATTAGTCAGATTCATCACACCTGCATCATGTGGACTAAACAAGAACATTAGTCAGATTCACCACACCTGCATCATGTGGACTGAACAAGAACATTAGTCAGATTCACCACACCTGCATCATGTGGACTGAACAAGAACATTAGTCAGATTCATCACACCTGCATCATAAGGACTAAACAAGAACATTAGTCAGATTCACCACACCTGCATCATGTGGACTGAACAAGAACATTAGTCAGATTCATCACACCTGCATCATGTGGACTAAACAAGAACATTAGTCAGATTCACCACACCTGCATCATGTGGACTAAACAAGAACATTAGTCAGATTCACCACACCTGCATTATATGGACTGAACAAGAACATTAGTCAGATTCACCACACCTGAATCATGTGGACTTAACAAGAACATTAGTCAGATTCACCACACCTGCATCATGTGGACTGAACAAAAACATTAGTCAGATTCACCACACCTGAATCATGTGGACTTAACAAGAACATTAGTCAGATTCACCACACCTGAATCATGTGGACTGAACAAGAACATTAGTCAGATTCACCACACCTGCATCATGTGAACTAAACAAGAACATTAGTCAGATTCACCACACCTGCATCATGTGGACTTAACAAGAACATTAGTCAGATTCACCACACCTGCATCATGTGGACTTAACAAGAACATTAGTCAGATTCACCACACCTGCATCATGTGGACTGAACAAGAACATTAGTCAGATTCACCACACCTGCATCATGTGGACTAAACAAGAACATTAGTCAGATTCACCACACCTGCATTATGTGGACTGAACAAGAACATTAGTCAGATTCATCACACCTGCATCATGTGGACTAAAACAAGAACATTAGTCAGATTCATCACACCTGCATCATGTGGACTAAAACAAGAACATTAGTCAGATTCAACACACCTGCATCATGTGGACTGAACAAGAACATTGGGTCAGATTCAACACACCTGCATCATGTGGACTAAACAAGAACACAAGTCAGATTCACCACACCTGCATCATGTGGACTGAACAAGAACATTAGTCAGATTCATCACATCTGCATCATGTGGACTGAACAAGAACATTAGTCAGATTCACCACACCTGCATCATGTGGACTAAACAAGAACATTAGTCAGATTCAACACACCTGCATCATGTGGACTAATAAAGAACATTAGTCAGATTCACCACACCTGCATCATGTGGACTAAACAAGAACATTAGTCAGATTCAACACACCTGCATCATGTGGACTGAACAAGAACATTAGTCAGATTCATCACACCTGCATCATGCGGACTGAACAAGAACATTAGTCAGATTCACCACACCTGCATCATGTAGACTGAACAAGAACATTAGTCAGATTTACCACACACCTCAATCATGTGGACTAAACAAGAACATTAGTCAGATTCATCACACTTGAATATAATGTAGACTAAACAAGAACATTAGTCAGATTCACCACACCTGCATCATGTGGACTAAACAAGAACATTAGTCAGATTCACCACACCTGCATCATGTGGACTGAACAAGAACATAAGTCAGATTCACCACACCTGCATCATGTGGACTGACCAAGAACATTAGTCAGATTTATCACACCTGCATCATTTGGACTAAACAAGAACATTAGTCTGATTCATCACACTTGAATCATGTGGACTGAACATGAACATTAGTCAGATTTACCACACACCTCAATCATGTGGACTAAACAAGAACATTAGTCAGATTCATCACACTTGAATCATGTGGACTAAACAAGAACATTAGTCAGATTCATCACACCTGCATCATGTGGACTAAACAAGAACATTAGTCAGATTCACAACACCTGCATCATGTGGACTGAACAAGAACATTAGTCAGATTCACCACACCTGCATCATGTGGACTGAACAAGAACATTAGTCAGATTCACCATACCTGCATCATGTGGACTGAACAAGAACATTAGTCAGATTCACCACACATGCATCATGTGGACTGAACAAGAACATTAGTCAGATTCACCACACCTGCATCATGTGGACTAAACAAGAACATTCGTCAGATTCATCACACCTGCATCATGTGGACTGATCAAGAACATTAGTCAGATTCACCACACATGCATCATGTGGACTGAACAAGAACATTAGTCAGATTCACTACATCTGCATCATGTGGACTAAACAAGAACATTCGTCAGATTCACCACACCTGCATCATGTGGACTAAACAACAACATTTAGTCAGATTCACTACACCTGCATCATGTGGACTGAACAAGAACATTAGTCAAATTCACCACACCTGCATCATGTGGACTGAACAAGAACATTAGTCAGATTCATCACACCTGCATTATAAGGACTAAATAAGAACATTAGTCAGATTCACCACACCTGCATCATGTGGACTAAACAAGAACACAAGTCAGATTCAACACACCTGCATCATGTGGACTGAACAAGAACATTAGTCAGATTCACCACACCTGCATCATGTGGACTGAACAAGAACATTAGTCAGATTCATCACACCTGCATCATGTGGACTAAACAAGAACATTAGTCAGATTCACCACACCTGCATCATGTGGACTGAACAAGAACTTTAGTCAGATTCACCACACCTGCATCATGTGGACTGAACAAGAACATTAGTCAGATTCATCACACCTGCATCATAAGGACTAAACAAGAACATTAGTCAGATTCACCACACCTGCATCATGTGGACTGAACAAGGACATTAGTCAGATTCATCACACCTGCATCATGTGGACTAAACAAGAACATTAGTCAGATTCACCACACCTGCATCATGTGGACTAAACAAGAACATTAGTCAGATTCACCACACCTGCATTATGTGGACTGAACAAGAACATTAGTCAGATTCACCACACCTGAATCATGTGGACTTAACAAGAACATTAGTCAGATTCACCACACCTGCATCATGTGGACTGAACAAAACCATTAGTCAGATTCACCACACCTGAATCATGTGGACTTAACAAGAACATTAGTCAGATTCACCACACCTGAATCATGTGGACTGAACAAGAACATTAGTCAGATTCACCACACCTGCATCATGTGGACTAAACAAGAACATTAGTCAGATTCACCACACCTGCATCATGTGGACTTAACAAGAACATTAGTCAGATTCACCACACCTGCATCATGTGGACTTAACAAAAACATTAGTCAGATTCACCACACCTGCATCATGTGGACTGAACAAGAACATTAGTCAGATTCAACACACCTGCATCATGTGGACTAAACAAGAACACAAGTCAGATTCACCACACCTGCATCATGTGGACTGAACAAGAACATTAGTCAGATTCATCACATCTGCATCATGTGGACTGAACAAGAACATTAGTCAGATTCACCACACCTGCATCATGTGGACTAAACAAGAACATTAGTCAGATTCAACACACCTGCATCATGTGGACTAATAAAGAACATTAGTCAGATTCACCACACCTGCATCATGTGGACTAAACAAGAACATTAGTCAGATTCAACACACCTGCATCATGTGGACTGAACAAGAACATTAGTCAGATTCATCACACCTGCATCATGCGGACTGAACAAGAACATTAGTCAGATTCACCACACCTGCATCATGTAGACTGAACAAGAACATTAGTCAGATTTACCACACACCGCAATCATGTGGACTAAACAAGAACATTAGTCAGATTCATCACACTTGAATATAATGTAGACTAAACAAGAACATTAGTCAGATTCATCACACCTCCATCATGTGGACTAAGCAAGAACATTAGTCAGATTCACCACACCTGCATCATGTGGACTGAACAAGAACATAAGTCAGATTCACCACACCTGCATCATGTGGACTGACCAAGAACATTAGTCAGATTTATCACACCTGCATCAGTTGGACTAAACAAGAACATTAGTCAGATTCATCACACCTGCATCATGTGGACTAAACAAGAACATTAGTCAGATTCACCACACCTGCATCATGTGGACTGAACAAGAACATTAGTCAGATTCACCACACCTGCATCATGTGGACTGAACAAGAACATTAGTCAGATTCATCACACCTGCATCATAAGGACTAAACAAGAACATTAGTCAGATTCACCACACCTGCATCATGTGGACTGAACAAGAACATTAGTCAGATTCATCACACCTGCATCATGTGGACTAAACAATAACATTAGTCAGATTCACCACACCTGAATCATGTGGACTAAACAAGAACATTAGTCAGATTCACCACACCTGCATTATGTGGACTGAACAAGAACATTAGTCAGATTCACCACACCTGAATCATGTGGACTTAACAAGAACATTAGTCAGATTCACCACACCTGCATCATGTGGACTGAACAAAAACATTAGTCAGATTCACCACACCTGAATCATGTGGACTTAACAAGAACATTAGTCAGATTCACCACACCTGGATCATGTGGACTGAACAAGAACATTAGTCAGATTCACCACACCTGCATCATGTGGACTAAACAAGAACATTAGTCAGATTCACCACACCTGCATCATGTGGACTTAACAAGAACATTAGTCAGATTCACCACACCTGCATCATGTGGACTGAACAAGAACATTCGTCAGATTCATCACACCTGCATCATGTGGACTAAACAAGAACATTCGTCAGATTCATCACACCTGCATCATGTGGACTTAACAAGAACATTCGTCAGATTCATCACAGCTGCATCATGTGGACTGAACAAGAACATTCGTCAGATTCATCACACCTGCATCATGTGGACTAAACAAGAACATTAGTCAGATTCACCACACCTGCATCATGTGGACTGAACAAGAACATTAGTCAGATTCACCACACCTGCATCATGTGGACTGAACAAGAACATTAGTCAGATTCATCACACCTACATCATAAGGACTAAACAAGAACATTAGTCAGATTCATCACATCTGCATCATGTGGACTGAACAAGAACATTAGTCAGATTCACCACACCTGCATCATGTGGACTAAACAAGAACATTAGTCAGATTCAACACACCTGCATCATGTGGACTAATAAAGAACATTAGTCAGATTCACCACACCTGCATCATGTGGACTAAACAAGAACATTAGTCAGATTCAACACACCTGCATCATATGGACTGAACAAGAACATTAGTCAGATTCATCACACCTGCATCATGCGGACTGAACAAGAACATTAGTCAGATTCACCACACCTGCATCATGTAGACTGAACAAGAACATTAGTCAGATTTACCACACACCTCAATCATGTGGACTAAACAAGAACATTAGTCAGATCCATCACACTTGAATATAATGTAGACTAAACAAGAACATTAGTCAGATTCATCACACCTGCATCATGTGGACTAAACAAGAACATTAGTCAGATTCACCATACCTGCATCATGTGGACTGAACAAGAACATAAGTCAGATTCACCACACCTGCATCATGTGGACTGACCAAGAACATTAGTCAGATTTATCACACCTGCATCAGTTGGACTAAACAAGAACATTAGTCTGATTCATCACACTTGAATCATGTGGACTGAACATGAACATTAGTCAGATTTACCACACACCTCAATCATGTGGACTAAACAAGAACATTAGTCAGATTCATCACACTTGAATCATGTGGACTAAACAAGAACATTAGTCAGATTCACCACACCTGCATCATGTGGACTAAACAAGAACATTAGTCAGATTCACCACACCTGCATCATGTGGACTGAACAAGAACATTAGTCAGATTCACCACACCTGCATCATGTGGACTGAACAAGAACATTAGTCAGATTCACCACACCTGCATCATGTGGACTGAACAAGAACATTAGTCAGATTCACCACACATGCATCATGTGGACTGAACAAGAACATTAGTCAGATTCACCACACCTGCATCATGTGGACTAAACAAGAACATTCGTCAGATTCATCACACCTGCATCATGTGGACTGATCAAGAACATTAGTCAGATTCACCACACCTGCATCATGTGGACTGAACAAGAACATTAGTCAGATTCACTACATCTGCATCATGTGGACTAAACAAGAACATTCGTCAGATTCACCACACCTGCATCATGTGGAATAAACAAGAACATTCGTCAGATTCATCACACCTGCATCATGTGGACTGAACAAGAACATTCGTCAGATTCAACACACCGGCATCATGTGGACTGAACAAGAACATTAGTCAGATTCATCACACCTGCATCATGTGGACTGAACAAGAACATTAGTCAGATTCACTACATCTGCATCATGTGGACTAAACAAGAACATTCGTCAGATTCACCACACATGCATCATGTGGAATAAACAAGAACATTCGTCAGATTCATCACACCTGCATCATGTGGACTAAACAGGAACATTAGTCAGATTCACCACACCTGCATCATGTGGACTGAACAAGAACATTAGTCAGATTCACCACACATGCATCATGTGGACTGAACAAGAACATTAGTCAGATTCACCACACCTGCATCATGTGGACTGAACAAGAACACAAGTCAGATTCAACACACCTGCATCATGTGTACTAAACAACAACATTTAGTCAGATACACCACACCTGCATCATGTGGACTGAACAAGAACATTAGTCAGATTCACCAAACCTACATCATGTAGGCTGACAAAGAACATTAGTCAGATTCACCACACATGCATCATGTGGAATAAACAGGAACATTCGTCAGATTCATCACACCTGCATCATGTGAACTGAACAAGAACATTAGTCAGATTTACCACACACCTCAATCATGTGGACTAAACAAGAACATTAGTCAGATTCATCACACTTGAATCATGTGGACTAAACAAGAACATTAGTCAGATTCATCACACCTGCATCATGTGGACTAAACAAGAACATTAGTCAGTTTCACCACACCTGCAACATGTGGACTGAACAAGAACATTAGTCAAATTTATCACACCTGCATCATGTGGACTAAACAAGAACATTAGTCAGATTCATCACACCTGCATCATGTGGACTAAACAAGAACATTAGTCAGATTCACCACACCTGCATCATGTGGACTGAACAAGAACATAAGTCAGATTCACCACACCTGCATCATGTGGACTGACCAAGAACATTAGTCAGATTTATCACACCTGCATCATTTGGACTAAACAAGAACATTAGTCTGATTCATCACACTTGAATCATGTGGACTGAACATGAACATTAGTCAGATTTACCACACACCTCAATCATGTGGACTAAACAAGAACATTAGTCAGATTCATCACACTTGAATCATGTGGACTAAACAAGAATATTAGTCAGATTCATCACACCTGCATCATGTGGACTAAACAAGAACATTAGTCAGATTCACAACACCTGCATCATGTGGACTGAACAAGAACATTAGTCAGATTCACCACACCTGCATCATGTGGACTGAACAAGAACATTAGTCAGATTCACCACACCTGCATCATGTGGACTGAACAATAACATTAGTCAGATTCACCACACATGCATCATGTGGACTGAACAAGAACATTAGTCAGATTCACCACACCTGCATCATGTGGACTAAACAAGAACATTCGTCAGATTCATCACACCTGCATCATGTGGACTGATCAAGAACATTAGTCAGATTCACCACACCTGCATCATGTGGACTGAACAAGAACATTAGTCAGATTCACTACATCTGCATCATGTGGACTAAACAAGAACATTCGTCAGATTCACCACACCTGCATCATGTGGACTAAACAACATTTAGTCAGATTCACTACACCTGAATCATGTGGACTGAACAAGAACATTAGTCAAATTCACCACACCTACATCATGTGGACTGAACAAGAACATTAGTCAGATTCATCACACCTGCATTATAAGGACTAAATAAGAACATTAGTCAGATTCACCACACCTGCATCATGTGGACTAAACAAGAACACAAGTCAGATTCAACACACCTGCATCATGTGGACTGAACAAGAACATTAGTCAGATTCATCACACCTGCATCATGTGGACTAAACAAGAACATTAGTCAGATTCACCACACCTGCATCATGTGGACTGAACAAGAACATTAGTCAGATTCACCACACCTGCATCATGTGGACTGAACAAGAACATTAGTCAGATTCATCACACCTGCATCATAAGGACTAAACAAGAACATTACTCAGATTCACCACACCTGCATCATGTGGACTGAACAAGAACATTAGTCAGATTCATCACACCTGCATCATGTGGACTAAACAAGAACATTAGTCAGATTCACCACACCTGCATCATGTGGACTAAACAAGAACATTAGTCAGATTCACCACACCTGCATTATGTGGACTGAACAAGAACATTAGTCAGATTCACCACACCTGAATCATGTGGACTTAACAAGAACATTAGTCAGATTCACCACACCTGCATCATGTGGACTGAACAAAAACATTAGTCAGATTCACCACACGTGAATCATGTGGACTTAACAAGAATATTAGTCAGATTCACCACACCTGAATCATGTGGACTGAACAAGAACATTAGTCAGATTCACCCCACCTGCATCATGTGGACTAAACAAGAACATTAGTCAGATTCAACACACCTGCATCATGTGGACTGAACAAGAACATTAGTCAGATTCACCACACCTGCATCATGTGGACTGAACAAGAACATTAGTCAGATTCACCACACCTGCATCATGTGGACTGAACAAGAACATTAGTCAGATTCACCACACATGCATCATGTGGACTGAACAAGAACATTAGTCAGATTCACCACACCTGCATCATGTGGACTAAACAAGAACATTCGTCAGATTCATCACACCTGCATCATGTGGACTGATCAAGAACATTAGTCAGATTCACCACACCTGCATCATGTGGACTGAACAAGAACATTAGTCAGATTCACTACATCTGCATCATGTGGACTAAACAAGAACATTCGTCAGATTCACCACACCTGCATCATGTGGAATAAACAAGAACATTCGTCAGATTCATCACACCTGCATCATGTGGACTGAACAAGAACATTCGTCAGATTCAACACACCGGCATCATGTGGACTGAACAAGAACATTAGTCAGATTCATCACACCTGCATCATGTGGACTGAACAAGAACATTAGTCAGATTCACTACATCTGCATCATGTGGACTAAACAAGAACATTCGTCAGATTCACCACACATGCATCATGTGGAATAAACAAGAACATTCGTCAGATTCATCACACCTGCATCATGTGGACTAAACAGGAACATTAGTCAGATTCACCACACCTGCATCATGTGGACTGAACAAGAACATTAGTCAGATTCACCACACATGCATCATGTGGACTGAACAAGAACATTAGTCAGATTCACCACACCTGCATCATGTGGACTGAACAAGAACACAAGTCAGATTCAACACACCTGCATCATGTGTACTAAACAACAACATTTAGTCAGATACACCACACCTGCATCATGTGGACTGAACAAGAACATTAGTCAGATTCACCAAACCTACATCATGTAGGCTGACAAAGAACATTAGTCAGATTCACCACACATGCATCATGTGGAATAAACAGGAACATTCGTCAGATTCATCACACCTGCATCATGTGAACTGAACAAGAACATTAGTCAGATTTACCACACACCTCAATCATGTGGACTAAACAAGAACATTAGTCAGATTCATCACACTTGAATCATGTGGACTAAACAAGAACATTAGTCAGATTCATCACACCTGCATCATGTGGACTAAACAAGAACATTAGTCAGTTTCACCACACCTGCAACATGTGGACTGAACAAGAACATTAGTCAGATTTATCACACCTGCATCATGTGGACTAAACAAGAACATTAGTCAGATTCATCACACCTGCATCATGTGGACTAAACAAGAACATTAGTCAGATTCACCACACCTGCATCATGTGGACTGAACAAGAACATAAGTCAGATTCACCACACCTGCATCATGTGGACTGACCAAGAACATTAGTCAGATTTATCACACCTGCATCATTTGGACTAAACAAGAACATTAGTCTGATTCATCACACTTGAATCATGTGGACTGAACATGAACATTAGTCAGATTTACCACACACCTCAATCATGTGGACTAAACAAGAACATTAGTCAGATTCATCACACTTGAATCATGTGGACTAAACAAGAACATTAGTCAGATTCATCACACCTGCATCATATGGACTAAACAAGAACATTAGTCAGATTCACAACACCTGCATCATGTGGACTGAACAAGAACATTAGTCAGATTCACCACACCTGCATCATGTGGACTGAACAAGAACATTAGTCAGATTCACCACACCTGCATCATGTGGACTGAACAATAACATTAGTCAGATTCACCACACATGCATCAGGTGGACTGAACAAGAACATTAGTCAGATTCACCACACCTGCATCATGTGGACTAAACAAGAACATTCGTCAGATTCATCACACCTGCATCATGTGGACTGATCAAGAACATTAGTCAGATTCACCACACCTGCATCATGTGGACTGAACAAGAACATTAGTCAGATTCACTACATCTGCATCATGTGGACTAAACAAGAACATTCGTCAGATTCACCACACCTGCATCATGTGGACTAAACAACATTTAGTCAGATTCACTACACCTGAATCATGTGGACTGAACAAGAACATTAGTCAAATTCACCACACCTACATCATGTGGACTGAACAAGAACATTAGTCAGATTCATCACACCTGCATTATAAGGACTAAATAAGAACATTAGTCAGATTCACCACACCTGCATCATGTGGACTAAACAAGAACACAAGTCAGATTCAACACACCTGCATCATGTGGACTGAACAAGAACATTAGTCAGATTCACCACACCTGCATCATGTGGACTGAACAAGAACATTAGTCAGATTCATCACACCTGCATCATGTGGACTAAACAAGAACATTAGTCAGATTCACCACACCTGCATCATGTGGACTGAACAAGAACATTAGTCAGATTCACCACACCTGCATCATGTGGACTGAACAAGAACATTAGTCAGATTCATCACACCTGCATCATAAGGACTAAACAAGAACATTACTCAGATTCACCACACCTGCATCATGTGGACTGAACAAGAACATTAGTCAGATTCATCACACCTGCATCATGTGGACTAAACAAGAACATTAGTCAGATTCACCACACCTGCATCATGTGGACTAAACAAGAACATTAGTCAGATTCACCACACCTGCATTATGTGGACTGAACAAGAACATTAGTCAGATTCACCACACCTGAATCATGTGGACTTAACAAGAACATTAGTCAGATTCACCACACCTGCATCATGTGGACTGAACAAAAACATTAGTCAGATTCACCACACGTGAATCATGTGGACTTAACAAGAATATTAGTCAGATTCACCACACCTGAATCATGTGGACTGAACAAGAACATTGGTCAGATTCACCCCACCTGCATCATGTGGACTAAACAAGAACATTAGTCAGATTCACCACACCTGCATCATGTGGACTTAACAAGAACATTAGTCAGATTCACCACACCTGCATCATGTGGACTGAACAAGAACATTAGTCAGATTCACCACACCTGCATCATGTGGACTAAACAAGAACATTAGTCAGATTCACCACACCTGCATTATGTGGACTGAACAAGAACATTAGTCAGATTCATCACACCTGCATCATGTGGACTAAAACAAGAACATTAGTCAGATTCATCACACCTGTTTCATGTGGACTAAAACAAGAACATTAGTCAGATTCAACACACCTGCATCATGTGGACTGAACAAGAACATTGGGTCAGATTCAACACACCTGCATCATGTGGACTAAACAAGAACACAAGTCAGATTCACCACACCTGCATCATGTGGACTGAACAAGAACATTAGTCAGATTCATCACATCTGCATCATGTGGACTGAACAAGAACATTAGTCAGATTCACCACACCTGCATCATGTGGACTAAACAAAAACATTTGTCAGATTCAACACACCTGCATCATGTGGACTAATAAAGAACATTAGTCAAATTCACCACACCTGCATCATGTGGACTAAACAAGAACATTAGTCAGATTCAACACACCTGCATCATGTGGACTGAACAAGAACATTAGTCAGATTCATCACACCTGCATCATGCGGACTGAACAAGAACATTAGTCAGATTCACCACACCTGCATCATGTAGACTGAACAAGAACATTAGTCAGGTTTACCACACACCTCAATCATGTGGACTAAACAAGAACATTAGTCAGATTCATCACACTTGAATATAATGTAGACTAAACAAGAACATTAGTCAGATTCATCACACCTGCATCATGTGGACTAAACAAGAACATTAGTCAGATTCACCACACCTGCATCATGTGGACTGAACAAGAACATAAGTCAGATTCACCACACCTGCATCATGTGGACTGACCAAGAACATTAATCAGATTTATCACACCTGCATCATTTGGACTAAATAAGAACATTAGTCTGATTCATCACACTTGAATCATGTGGACTGAACATGAACATTAGTCAGATTTACCACACACCTCAATCATGTGGACTAGACAAGAACATTAGTCAGATTCATCACACTTGAATCATGTGGACTAAACAAGAACATTAGTCAGATTCATCACACCTGCATCATGTGGACTAAACAAGAACATTAGTCAGATTCACCACACCTGCATCATGTGGACTGAACAAGAACATTAGTCAGATTCACCACACCTGCATCATGTGGACTGAACAAGAACATTAGTCAGATTCACCACACCTGCATCATGTGGACTGAACAAGAACATTAGTCAGATTCACCACACATGCATCATGTGGACTGAACAAGAACATTAGTCAGATTCACCACACCTGCATCATGTGGACTAAACAAGAACATTCGTCAGATTCATCACACCTGCATCATGTGGACTGATCAAGAACATTAGTCAGATTCACCACACCTGCATCATGTGGACTGAACAAGAACATTAGTCAGATTCACTACATCTGCATCATGTGGACTAAACAAGAACATTCGTCAGATTCACCAAACCTGCATCATGTGGAATAAACAAGAACATTCGTCAGATTCATCACAGCTGCATCATGTGGACTGAACAAGAACATTCGTCAGATTCAACACACCGGCATCATGTGGACTGAACAAGAACATTAGTCAGATTCATCACACCTGCATCATGTGGACTGAACAAGAACATTAGTCAGATTCAACACACCTGCATCATGTGGACTGAACAAGAACATTCGTCAGATTCATCACACCTGCATCATGTGGACTGAACAAGAACATTAGTCAGATTCATCACACCTGCATCATGTGGACTGAACAAGAACATTAGTAAGATTCATCACACCTGCATCATGTGGACTGAACAAGAACATTAGTCAGATTCACCACACCTGCATCATGTGGACTGAACAAGAACACAAGTCAGATTCAACACACCTGCATCATGTGTACTAAACAACAACATTTAGTCAGATTCACCGCACCTGCATCATGTGGACTGAACAAGAACATTAGTCAGATTCACCAAACCTACATCATGTAGGCTGACAAAGAACATTAGTCAGATTCACCACACATGCATCATGTGGAATAAACAGGAACATTCGTCAGATTCATCACACCTGCATCATGTGAACTGAACAAGAACATTAGTCAGATTTACCACACACCTCAATCATGTGGACTAAACAAGAACATTAGTCAGATTCATCACACTTGAATCATGTGGACTAAACAAGAACATTAGTCAGATTCATCACACCTGCATCATGTGGACTAAACAAGAACATTAGTCAGTTTCACCACACCTGCAACATGTGGACTGAACAAGAACATTAGTCAGATTTATCACACCTGCATCATGTGAACTGAACAAGAACATTAGTCAGATTCATCACACCTGCATCATGTGAACTGAACAAGAACATTAGTCAGATTCACCACACCTGCATCATGTGGACTAAACAAGAACATTAGTCAGATTCACCACACCTACATCATGTGGACTAAACAAGAACATTAATCAGATTCACCACACCTGCATCATGTGGACTGAACAAGAACATTAGTCAGATTTACCACACACCTCAATCATGTGGACTAAACAAGAACATTAGTCAGATTCATCACACTTGAATATAATGTAGACTAAACAAGAACATTAGTCAGATTCATCACACCTGCATCATGTGGACTAAACAAGAACATTAGTCAGATTCACCACACCTGCATCATGTGGACTGAACAAGAACATAAGTCAGATTCACCACACCTGCATCATGTGGACTAAACAAGAACACAAGTCAGATTCACCACACCTGCATCATGTGGACTAAACAAGAACACAAGTCAGATTCACCACACCTGCATCATGTGGACTGAACAAGAACATTAGTCAGATTCATCACATCTGCATCATGTGGACTGAACAAGAACATTAGTCAGATTCACCACACCTGCATCATGTGGACTAAACAAGAACATTTGTCAGATTCAACACACCTGCATCATGTGGACTGAACAAGAACATTAGTCAGATTCATCACACCTGCATCATGCGGACTGAACAAGAACATTAGTCAGATTCACCACACCTGCATCATGTAGACTGAACAAGAACATTAGTCAGATTTACCACACACCTCAATCATGTGGACTAAACAAGAACATTAGTCAGATTCATCACACTTGAATATAATGTAGACTAAACAAGAACATTAGTCAGATTCATCACACCTGCATCATGTGGACTAAACAAGAACATTAGTCAGATTCACCACACCTGCATCATGTGGACTGAACAAGAACATAAGTCAGATTCACCACACCTGCATCATGTGGACTGACCAAGAACATTAGTCAGATTTATCACACCTGCATCATTTGGACTAAACAAGAACATTAGTCTGATTCATCACACTTGAATCATGTGGACTGAACATGAACATTAGTCAGATTTACCACACACCTCAATCATGTGGACTAGACAAGAACATTAGTCAGATTCATCACACTTGAATCATGTGGACTAAACAAGAACATTAGTCAGATTCATCACACCTGCATCATGTGGACTAAACAAGAACATTAGTCAGATTCACCACACCTGCATCATGTGGACTGAACAAGAACATTAGTCAGATTCACCACACCTGCATCATGTGGACTGAACAAGAACATTAGTCAGATTCACCACACCTGCATCATTTGGACTGAACAAGAACATTAGTAAGATTCACCACACATGCATCATGTGGACTGAACAAGAACATTAGTCAGATTCACCACACCTGCATCATGTGGACTAAACAAGAACATTCGTCAGATTCATCACACCTGCATCATGTGGACTGATCAAGAACATTAGTCAGATTCACCACACCTGCATCATGTGGACTGAACAAGAACATTAGTCAGATTCACTACATCTGCATCATGTGGACTAAAGAAGAACATTCGTCAGATTCACCAAACCTGCATCATGTGGAATAAACAAGAACATTCGTCAGATTCATCACAGCTGCATCATGTGGACTGAACAAGAACATTAGTCAGATTCACCACACCTGCATCATGTGGACTGAACAAGAACATTAGTCAGATTCACCACACATGCATCATGTGGACTGAACAAGAACATTAGTCAGATTCACCACACCTGCATCATGTGGACTAAACAAGAACATTCGTCAGATTCATCACACCTGCATCATGTGGACTGATCAAGAACATTAGTCAGATTCACCACACCTGCATCATGTGGACTGAACAAGAACATTAGTCAGATTCACTACATCTGCATCATGTGGACTAAAGAAGAACATTCGTCAGATTCACCAAACCTGCATCATGTGGAATAAACAAGAACATTCGTCAGATTCATCACACCTGCATCATGTGGACTGAACAAGAACATTAGTCAGATTCATCACACCTGCATCATGTGGACTGAACAAGAACATTAGTAAGATTCATCACACCTGCATCATGTGGACTGAACAAGAACATTAGTCAGATTCACCACACCTGCATCATGTGGACTGAACAAGAACACAAGTCAGATTCAACACACCTGCATCATGTGTACTAAACAACAACATTTAGTCAGATTCACCACACCTGCATCATGTGGACTGAACAAGAACATTAGTCAGATTCATCACATCTGCATCATGTGGACTGAACAAGAACATTAGTCAGATTCACCACACCTGCATCATGTGGACTAAACAAGAACATTTGTCAGATTCAACACACCTGCATCATGTGGACTGAACAAGAACATTAGTCAGATTCATCACACCTGCATCATGCGGACTGAACAAGAACATTAGTCAGATTCACCACACCTGCATCATGTAGACTGAACAAGAACATTAGTCAGATTTACCACACACCTCAATCATGTGGACTAAACAAGAACATTAGTCAGATTCATCACACTTGAATATAATGTAGACTAAACAAGAACATTAGTCAGATTCATCACACCTGCATCATGTGGACTAAACAAGAACATTAGTCAGATTCAACACACCGGCATCATGTGGACTGAACAAGAACATTAGTCAAATTCATCACACCTGCATCATGTGGACTGAACAAGAACATTAGTCAGATTCAACACACCTGCATCATGTGGACTGAACAAGAACATTCGTCAGATTCATCACACCTGCATCATGTGGACTGAACAAGAACATTAGTCAGATTCATCACACCTGCATCATGTGGACTGAACAAGAACATTAGTAAGATTCATCACACCTGCATCATGTGGACTGAACAAGAACATTAGTCAGATTCACCACACCTGCATCATGTGGACTGAACAAGAACACAAGTCAGATTCAACACACCTGCATCATGTATACTAAACAACAACATTTAGTCAGATTCACCACACCTGCATCATGTGGACTGAACAAGAACATTAGTCAGATTCATCACATCTGCATCATGTGGACTGAACAAGAACATTAGTCAGATTCACCACACCTGCATCATGTGGACTAAACAAGAACATTTGTCAGATTCAACACACCTGCATCATGTGGACTGAACAAGAACATTAGTCAGATTCATCACACCTGCATCATGCGGACTGAACAAGAACATTAGTCAGATTCACCACACCTGCATCATGTGGACTGAACAAGAACATTAGTCAGATTTACCACACACCTCAATCATGTGGACTAAACAAGAACATTAGTCAGATTCATCACACTTGAATATAATGTAGACTAAACAAGAACATTAGTCAGATTCATCACACCTGCATCATGTGGACTAAACAAGAACATTAGTCAGATTCACCACACCTGCATCATGTGGACTGAACAAGAACATAAGTCAGATTCACCACACCTGCATCATGTGGACTGACCAAGAACATTAGTCAGATTTATCACACCTGCATCATTTGGACTAAACAAGAACATTAGTCTGATTCATCACACTTGAATCATGTGGACTGAACATGAACATTAGTCAGATTTACCACACACCTCAATCATGTGGACTAGACAAGAACATTAGTCAGATTCATCACACTTGAATCATGTGGACTAAACAAGAACATTAGTCAGATTCATCACACCTGCATCATGTGGACTAAACAAGAACATTAGTCAGATTCACCACACCTGCATCATGTGGACTGAACAAGAACATTAGTCAGATTCACCACACCTGCATCATGTGGACTGAACAAGAACATTAGTCAGATTCACCACACCTGCATCATGTGGACTGAACAAGAACATTAGTAAGATTCACCACACATGCATCATGTGGACTGAACAAGAACATTAGTCAGATTCACCACACCTGCATCATGTGGACTAAACAAGAACATTCGTCAGATTCATCACACCTGCATCATGTGGACTGATCAAGAACATTAGTCAGATTCACCACACCTGCATCATGTGGACTGAACAAGAACATTAGTCAGATTCATCACACCTGCATCATGCGGACTGAACAAGAACATTAGTCAGATTCACCACACCTGCATCATGTAGACTGAACAAGAACATTAGTCAGATTTACCACACACCTCAATCATGTGGACTAAACAAGAACATTAGTCAGATTCATCACACTTGAATATAATGTAGACTAAACAAGAACATTAGTCAGATTCATCACACCTGCATCATGTGGACTAAACAAGAACATTAGTCAGATTCACCACACCTGCATCATGTGGACTGAACAAGAACATAAGTCAGATTCACCACACCTGCATCATGTGGACTGACCAAGAACATTAGTCAGATTTATCACACCTGCATCATTTGGACTAAACAAGAACATTAGTCTGATTCATCACACTTGAATCATGTGGACTGAACATGAACATTAGTCAGATTTACCACACACCTCAATCATGTGGACTAGACAAGAACATTAGTCAGATTCATCACACTTGAATCATGTGGACTAAACAAGAACATTAGTCAGATTCATCACACCTGCATCATGTGGACTAAACAAGAACATTAGTCAGATTCACCACACCTGCATCATGTGGACTGAACAAGAACATTAGTCAGATTCACCACACCTGCATCATGTGGACTGAACAAGAACATTAGTCAGATTCACCACACCTGCATCATGTGGACTGAACAAGAACATTAGTAAGATTCACCACACATGCATCATGTGGACTGAACAAGAACATTAGTCAGATTCACCACACCTGCATCATGTGGACTAAACAAGAACATTCGTCAGATTCATCACACCTGCATCATGTGGACTGATCAAGAACATTAGTCAGATTCACCACACCTGCATCATGTGGACTGAACAAGAACATTAGTCAGATTCACTACATCTGCATCATGTGGACTAAACAAGAACATTCGTCAGATTCACCAAACCTGCATCATGTGGAATAAACAAGAACATTCGTCAGATTCATCACAGCTGCATCATGTGGACTGAACAAGAACATTCGTCAGATTCAACACACCGGCATCATGTGGACTGAACAAGAACATTAGTCAGATTCAACACACCTGCATCATGTGGACTGAACAAGAACATTCGTCAGATTCATCACACCTGCATCATGTGGACTGAACAAGAACACAAGTCAGATTCAACACACCTGCATCATGTGTACTAAACAACAACATTTAGTCAGATTCACCACACCTGCATCATGTGGACTGAACAAGAACATTAGTCAGATTCACCAAACCTACATCATGTAGGCTGACAAAGAACATTAGTCAGATTCACCACACATGCATCATGTGGAATAAACAGGAACATTCGTCAGATTCATCACACCTGCATCATGTGAACTGAACAAGAACATTAGTCAGATTTACCACACACCTCAATCATGTGGACTAAACAAGAACATTAGTCAGATTCATCACACTTGAATCATGTGGACTAAACAAGAACATTAGTCAGATTCATCACACCTGCATCATGTGGACTAAACAAGAACATTAGTCAGTTTCACCACACCTGTAACATGTGGACTGAACAAGAACATTAGTCAGATTTATCACACCTGCATCATGTGAACTGAACAAGAACATTAGTCAGATTCATCACACCTGCATCATGTGAACTGAACAAGAACATTAGTCAGATTCACCACACCTGCATCATGTGGACTAAACAAGAACATTAGTCAGATTCACCACACCTACATCATGTGGACTAAACAAGAACATTAATCAGATTCACCACACCTGCATCATGTGGACTGAACAAGAACATTAGTCAGATTCATCACACCTGCATCATGTGGACTAAAACAATAACATTAGTCAGATTCAACACACCTGCATCATGTGGACTAAACAAGAACACAAGTCAGATTCAACACACCTGCATCATGTGGACTAAACAACAACATTTAGTCAGATTCACTACACCTGCATCATGTGGACTGAACAAGAACATCAGTCAAATTCACCACACCTGCATCATGTGGACTGAACAAGAACATTAGTCAGATTCATCACACCTGAATCATGTGGACTAAAACAATAACATTAGTCAGATTCACCACACCTGCATCATGTGGACTGAACAAGAACATTAGTCAGGTTCATCACACCTGCATCATGTGGACGAAAACAATAACATTAGTCAGATTCAACACACCTGCATCATGTGGACTAAACAAGAACACAAGTCAGATTCAACACACCTGCATCATGTGGACTAAACAACAACATCTAGTCAGATTCACTACACCTGCATCATGTGGACTGAACAAGAACATTAGTCAAACTCACCACACCTGCATCATGTGGACTGAACAAGAACATTAGTCAGATTCATCACACCTGCATTATAAGGACTAAACAAGAACATTAATCAGATTCACCACACCTGCATCATGTGGACTAAACAAGAACACAAGTCAGATTCAACACACATGCATCATGTGGACTGAACAAGAACATTAGTCAGATTCACCACACCTGCATCATGTGGACTGAACAAGAACATTAGTCAGATTCATCACACCTGCATCATGTGGACTGAACAAGAACATTAGTCAGATTCACCACACCTGCATCATGTGGACTTAACAAGAACATTAGTCAGATTCACCACACCTGCATCATGTGGACTGAACAAGAACATTAGTCAGATTCACCACACCTGAATCATGTGGACTTAACAAGAACATTAGTCAGATTCACCACACCTGCATCATGTGGACTGAACAAGAACATTAGTCAGATTCACCACACCTGCATCATGTGGACTAAACAAGAACATTAGTCAGATTCATCACACCTGAATCATGTGGACTAAAACAATAACATTAGTCAGATTCACCACACCTGCATCATGTGGACTGAACAAGAACATTAGTCATCTTCATCACACCCGCATCATGTGGACTAAAACAATAACATTAGTCAGATTCAACACACCTGCATCATGTGGACTAAACAAGAACACAAGTCAGATTCATCACACCTGCATCATGTAGACTAAAACAAGAACATTAGTCAGATTCATCACACCTGCATCATGTGGACTAAGACAAGAACATTAGTCAGATTCATCACACCTGCATCATGTGGACTAAAACAAGAACATTAGTCAGATTCATCACACCTGCATCATGTGGACTGAACAAGAACATTGGGTCAGATTCAACACACCTGCATCATGTGGACTGAACAAGAACATTGGGTCAGATTCAACACACCTGCATCATGTGGACTAAACAAGAACACAAGTCAGATTCACCACACCTGCATCGTGTGGACTGAACAAGAACATTAGTCAGATTCATCACATCTGCATTATGTGGACTGAACAAGAACATTAGTCAGATTCACCACACCTGCATCATGTGGACTAATAAAGAACATTAGTCAGATTCACCACACCTGCATCATGTGGACTAAACAAGAACATTAGTCAGATTCAACAAACCTGCATCATGTGGACTGAACAAGAACATTAGTCAGATTCATCACACCTGCATCATGCGGACTGAACAAGAACATTAGTCAGATTCACCACATCTGCATCATGTGGACTGAACAAGAACATTAGTCAGATTTACCACACACCTCAATCATGTGGACTAAACAAGAACATTAGTCAGATTCAACACACCTGCATCATGTGGACTGAACAAGAACATTGGGTCAGATTCAACACACCTGCATCATGTGGACTAAACAAGAACACAAGTCAGATTCACCACACCTGCATCGTGTGGACTGAACAAGAACATTAGTCAGATTCATCACATCTGCATCATGTGGACTGAACAAGAACATTAGTCAGATTCAACACACCTGCATCATGTGGACTAATAAAGAACATTAGTCAGATTCATCACACCTGCATCATGTGGACTAAACAAGAACATTAGTCAGATTCACCACACCTGCATCATGTGGACTGAACAAGAACATTAGTCAGATTCACCACACCTGCATCATGTGGACTGAACAAGAACATTAGTCAGATTCACCACACCTGCATCATGTGGACTGAACAAGAACATTAGTCAGATTCACCACACCTGCATCATGTGGACTGAACAAGAACATTAGTCAGATTCACCACACCTGCATCATGTGGACTGAACAAGAACATTAGTCAGATTCACCACACCTGCATCATGTGGACTGAACAAGAACATTAGTCAGATTCCCCACACCTGCATCATGTGGACTGAACAAGAACACAGGCAGATTTACCACACCTGCATCACGTGGACTAAACAAGAACATTATTGAGATTCACCACACCTGCATCATGTGGACTGAACAAGAACAGTAGTCAGATTCACTGCACCTGCATCATGTGGACTAAACAAGAACATTAGTCAGATTCACCCCACCTGCATCAAGTGGACTGTACCAGAACACCGGCAGATTCATTACACCTGCATCATGTGGACTGAACAAGAACATTAGTAAGATTCACCACACCTGCATCATGTGGACTGAACAAGAACATTAGTCAGATTCACCACACCTGCATCATGTGGACTGAACAAGAACATTAGTCAGATTCACCACACCTGCATCATGTGGACTGAACAAGAACATTAGTCAGATTCACCACACCTGCATCATGTGGACTTAACAAGAACATTAGTCAGATTCACTACACCTGCATCATGTGGACTAAACAAGAACATTAGTCAGATTCACCCCACCTGCATCAAGTGGACTGTACCAGAACACCGGCAGATTCATTACACCTGCATCATGTGGACTGAACAAGAACATTAGTAAGATTCATCACACCTGCATCATGTGGACTGAACAAGAACACTAGTCAGATTCACCACACCTGCATCATGTGGACTGAACAAGAACATTAGTCAGATTCACCACACCTGCATCATGTGGTCTTAACAAGAACATTAGTCAGATATACCACACCTGCATCATGTGGACTGAACAAGAACATTAGTCATATTCACCACACATGCATCATGTGGACTAAAACAAGAACACTTAGTCGAATACTTTGAGACAACATTTGCGAGGATGAATTATGGTGATGTAGTTTAAAATTTTCAGAAGCACGTAATGCTCATGGATAAATTGACAGACTTGAAAACAAATTCGGAGCAAATATCAGAATGGTGCTGCATTCACAAACCCATTTCGAAGGAAGTACAATTCATAGCTAAAGAGTTGTTATCCTTGGACAACAAATTGGAATAAAACGAAATGAAACTAATGAATATGAAATAGCCAAAACATTCTTAGTGACTGATTTGTTGTGAACAATTGCAATAAACTCAAACTCTTCTATAAAGTTTCAGCATAGGAAAACACTGTTGTTTCATAATTTAATTCCACTGTAATACTGCATGTATTTAACTTTAATTGACAGTTTGTGTTTTATACCACTATCATAAAATCATTAAAAATATTTATGCGATAATTTCGTTTGCTTTTAATATGTTCTTACCTCAAAAAATGAGTAGTAAATCTCGATCGTCGTAGTATAAACAAACACATATATCGCGATACCACTCATTTCATGTTTTGACGTCACCATGAACACAAATTCAAACAAAAATGCTGGATAAAACATGTTATGAGTTATCCTAATCTGGTGCAAATTTAGGTCCAGATAACTGTATCGATTTTTGATATCCAAATGAATTGATGACACGGTTAGAAAATGGTTCCACAATCAAGATGATTACAGTCTTAGAAATTCCTTTCGAAAAGTTGTGGTATCTGGTATAGATGATCAGTTTGACTAGGATTTGGCTGATGTATCTAACGTCTCCGATGTGAACGACAGCATCAAATATCTTCTTGTCGTCATCGACGTTTTTACAAAATATCTTTGGGTCGAACCACTTAAAAATAAACAGCCAAAGATGTAGTGAAAATATTAAAGAACATAATTAAAAAGGCAGAAAATGCAAGAAAATACGGTCTGACAACGGAATAGAGTTGAATAATAACATCATGAAAACTTTTTTGAAACAACAAGATATTTATTATTCCACACACAAAACTATGATACATCAGCCAACGTGGTTGAACGAGTCATAAAAACGATAAAACAATTCGACGTATCTTTATTTCACCAAACAGAGGACGCATCGATGCATAGACGTCCTTCATGATATTATTAATAGTAACAATGCAACACCATACAGAAGTTTAAACTACATTGCTCCAAAGAATTTCAACAAGAACAACGAAGCAGATATGTGCTTTCATGTATTTAAAACTTGAAAAATTAAACCAAAAATAAAAAAACAAGGTTGTAAAGAAATATCGTTCCAAAGTATGGTTAGAATATCAGGCATCAACATGATTGTTGATAGATCTAACGATGAAAACTGCAACAGGGAAATTTTTAAAGTACGAAAACGATTTAGAATGCAAGCCATTCCTATGTATACGTTAAAGGACTTTAAGGAAGAACATTAAAAAACGAAAACAAAATGGTGTTATATTCAGTGGTATATCAAGTTTGAAGAATAGCCTAACAAATATAATCAATGAATTGATGAAAAGGGCATCACTGACCCAAAAACTTCCCACCTGAAAAGATGAGCATCTACTTAACGATGAGTTGTAATAAATATAAATAACTTAACAATTTTCCACGCAACGAACCATTCAAATTTTAATCCCATTTGAATGTTCCACTTTTGTTAGACGGTGTTTGGAGAGTTGCTTTAGTGGGGGCATATATTGCTTGCACAGCATCTAGAACTAACTCAATTTATATATATTTAGATATATGTGGAGAATCAATCGTAGAAGAGAAAATTACCAGCCATTGCTGTCGGGAACTGGTTAACAATCGTGGAAACACCATACTATGTACCTGTAAGAAACAATAATATATTTGAAATAGACATCATTATAACGACGCATCAAAAATATTTGGCCTCTTTTCTCTATCTTCCATCGACCATTAGACTTCATTTTAAGTCGTTTCTATTTTTTGGAATCATGGATAAAATGTATGTACCAGGTACACAAAAATGGATTCATTATTATCAAAACCTGTGAAGATTGCTCGTAATCCATATGTCAACTATAAACTTCGAGGAAGAAAGCAAATAGGTGGTGGATCTCTCTCCAGGGACTGTGCGATAATTTATTACACCCATAAGGCCATCTAATAAAAGCGGTCAAGATGAAAACGTTGTGGTGAAGCTAGTTTCCCCAGTATAACAGACCATTGGTCAGGCAAAAGACGAAGTTGCAAGAGCACAAGCTCAGCAAGGTATACAGAAGAAAACGAACAATAAAAGTGTCTGTAATTCTACGAAACGTCGACGAAAGCATACAGGTAAAGTGAAAAAAACCTCAAAGAACTAAAGAGTGAAGAGACTGAAGCAAACGGACAAGAAAACTTTTAAGAAAGAAACCAAGGAACAAGAACGCAACAAAACAAAAAATAAGAGCACATATCTGAAAAGGACGATTAAAGATATATTTAGAACATAAGATGGCTCTTTTAACAACTGAAGTGGTCTAGATTTGTTTTCACTCCCACCAACCATGGCATCCGTATAGGGAATATATTATGACGAACAAACATCTACTACTCAGATAAGTGGTAATGCACCCATAGAATTCAACCTAGCTGCTCAAAATTGTTTGGAATATATCGATTTAAAGAAGAGTCGCCTTTACGTGAAAACCAGAATAAAACGTGTAGATGGAAAAATCTTAAAACAACTGATTATGTTAGACCAATCAACAATTTACTTCTCTCTATGTTTCTCAAGACGATGTTACCATACAGAACAGGCTGATAACTTCAACGAATACACCTTACGCGTATAAAGCCTTAATTCAAAATATGCTATCTTATGGAACTGAAGCAAATAAATCTCAGCTAACCAATCAGCTGTATTTGAAAGATACATTTGTACACTTTGATGATAACGATGTGAAAAATGGATCCAATACTGTGTACAATAGATCTCTATATTTTATTGAATCTCAAGAGTGTGATATAGAAGGACCTCTCCTACATGTTTTTTTTTGTAGTTTATACAGATTTATTTTAAACTCCATAGCCACCAACGTGAAATTGTATTTATCTAGACCGGAGTTTTGTTTGATCTCAAATGACGCACACCTAGATTCGAAGTGGTCATTGAGGATATAGATTTGAAAGTGTGTAAACTACAAATCATACCATCTATCATTACGGCTCACTCAGAAAAATTGAAGACGACCAATGTTAAATACTCATTTACAAGGTCAGAAGTACGGCTAATTACAATAGCAGCAAGGAGTTTAAGTTTCAATTACAACAACTTATTTAATGGACTTAGACCTACCATAATGGTCATAGGATTTGTGGATTCCGAAGCTGATGCTGGAAGTTATGCTCTTAATACATATAACTTTCAACACATCAATCTCAGTCAGACAACTCTAAATCTCAACCAGGTGCCTGTATCTGGATACATAAATCAACTAAATTATAATTCACCTGGACTTGTAACATTACCAGCATTCATAAATATGTTTGAAGTGACGAATAAATTGATGAGAACACAAAAAAATCACCTGTCACAAGTGAAGGGTTATATTGACTTTTCTTTCCAGGGTTTGGTAATGTACCGTAATAACGCCCTCAAAATGAGGCAGTTTTATTTTTGCTCAACATAATGACCAAAAGTCTATGTGAGCTTTCTTAATCCCTTCCATCGCCGGAAACCCACGTCCGTTCGTGTTCGCGCTTTGCTACCATGTACTGAACGTGGGCACACTTGAAGGTATTTACTGATTTTTACTACTATTCAATGTCCTATTTATATGGGTCGCATGTAGTTGTACTTCCATTGAAGCGTTTAAACTAATCAAAATAGTCTTATTCAATAAACATTGGTCCCAGTGGCTAATTAAATTTGATGAATATTCACGAAAACGAGAAAATATCTACAAGTGTGTGCATAGTGGGTAAGTGATAGCAAAGTGAGAACATTACCAAATGTGGGTTTCCAATGATGCAGCCCTTGATGTTGCTTATTATTTATCAATACCTTATTTTTGCAGGTTTGATTGTTGGTTGGGTATTTAACATGAATATGTCTTAATTTTAAAGATTCAAACTTGAATAAGGTAAGTGTCAAGTAAAGTAAATGTGTTACATATCTTATATTATTTTTGTTGGGGTTCCACTGCATGTAAGCCGGGTTATGGTATGGTGAAATCAAGCAGCTGATGGGAGGGACGGAGGGCATTGAAAATTGGGTAACTATTTTGTGTAATCAACTTCTACAGTTTTCATCACAGATCTCTGAAAATTTCACAGAAAGATTGGTGTGTTGAAATTATGTACCTGTTATTAATCAATTTTTTGAGAATTTTTTCCTTATTTTATACACAGTGAACTTAGACATTTTTAATTATAAGAACAGTTATTAACCTTATATTGTCCGTCCGTTCGTTTCTGTCACAGTTTTTTCAACCTGATAGTTTCTATATTGCCTCATCTTATAGCAATTTCATCTACTTCCTGTCTACTGAATACTTAATGTGAGCGGGGCTGTGACTAGTGAGTATTAGCTCAAAGATTCTTTGTATTTTCCACAGATTGAATTTCGGTAAAACAAATATTCTAATTTCTTTAAGAATAATGTTGAATGGTTTATATGCAAGAAGTGTTATTTGTAAAACTGAATGTTACACATATAATCAGTCATAAGGATAAAGTGGAGCTATCGTTTTTGGAGAAATCAATTTGCAGGACTGGTACCTAGAATAATTCAAGTTATGTGTACTTATTCAGGTACCCAGTTCAATATTTACAAATAACTCCAAGACACATTTACCGTTAACCAGCCCAATACCAAATAACTTATTTGTCTCTAGACACATGTACCGGTAACCAGTCCAATACCAAATAACTTCTTTGTCCCTAGACACATGTACCGGTAGCCAGTCCAATACCAAATAAATTCTCTGTCCCAAGACACATGTAACGGTAACCAGTCCAATACTGAAGAACTTCTTTGTCACAAGACACGCGTACCGGTAACCAGTCCAATACCAAATCACTTCTTTTTCACAGACACACGTAACATATCTGACATTGGTTGTAGATGTTTTGTTTCAATATGACTTCAAACATAAAAAAAAGTATCAATGTATGCTCTGCAGAAAGATGAGTGACGACAGACTTGCTTAGGAGAGCGAGAGGTGGGATAGGTTAAAGTCCTGGAGTGAAGTGAAGGAACAAATTGATTCACGACTGCAAAATACTGAGAAATATGATGATAGTATGACACTAAGCTATGGACTACAGGTTAGTATACTTATATAGTGCTGGAAACAACTTCTTAGATTTATATTGTTTGGTTAAGATATCCAGACGACAACTGACCACGTGATCGTATTTGGTGTCCCGGATGTCCATTTTTTTCAATGAAGCAGACCTCGGTAATGACATGCGGCAAACATTTGAATTACTATTTGAGTAAACTAACTTTTTTGCTCAAAACTGTTAACATTGACTCAAAGTAAAACAATTTATTTAATTTGTGTCATTTATTAGCAATACATTGATTTAATAAAGCTGTATTTCTTTGTCGAATAATAAAATTAAACAGTGACTTCAATTATGGGTCGGATACCTTAAATGGTATTAATTCCACTTTCAGACTTTCAGCAACTTTTCAGCTAAATCATATTAGGGGAAGGAAGCTGAAGAAACCCCAACTTTCAGAAGGAAAACTGACAATCCTTGTCATTTAAGATTGGAGTTGAGCACACCTTGTCTACATTATTTGCTTATCCCTCTAAGGATTGGTTTGATTTCATTTCTATACATTTTTATCAATTAAACTTACTTTTCTTCATATCGTTTCAGCTCTTCCACACATTTCGAAATCCTGCTTCTATTAAATGTATGACACATTTTACCTCCAATGTTGGAGGGAGAGGTCTTTGTGTCTCATTACTGACTAGGTACGCAGGATCAGTTGAGTGTCTGGACCCTGAATTCAATGGGGCGTAGCGCCAAGTGTGAATACCAAAGGTAAATGTCTTAAATTTTATGACACATTTTACCTCCAACGTTGAAGAGGCGTTTGTGTCTCATTACAGACACAGGATCAGTTGAGTGTCTGGACCATGAATTCAATGGAGCATATCAAAGGTATATGCATTATGCAGATATATTTCAGTAGATATTTATCTAATGTTTGCCTTATATTCAAATCGCTTGACCTGTGTGGAAAAATATATGTCTCGTAACTAGTGAAAATGCCGTTATAAACAATTGATTGGTTTAAAATAATAACATCAAAATAAAAACTACTGACATATTAAACAAAACAACACCTTCCATTTACGGCGTAATCAAGTTATGAATGTAAACATGAGGTTGAGAGAATTTGAACTTCATTACGCAAATTTACTACTTTATACTAATATAAAAGAAACAGAATCCTACATTAGAACTCTTGGTTTATTAGATTTCTCCAATCTTGATAGTAAAATTATGGAAATTAAATTATCTTAATTAGAGAAACTATATGTTCTAATAAAATGGTCCCTGTTTATTTATAAAACGGGATCTTTTTATGTGTCAATCTTTATTTTTATTTGTATTTTATAAACTTCTGTTTGCATAAATTATCTCAGACGCATTAGTAGTATCCGTAAAGCATAATGTGGAATTTTCTCCGCTCTTTTGTATCAAATGTTTATTTTGTATGAAATGTTGTTAAACATTATTTTTTTCAGGGAATTCTACGGTATTACCATCTTTCCCAATAAAAGATTTTTTTCCGGATCGCGTCGATTGCTATTACCGGTACTTTGGAAGTTTGACAACGCTACCTTGCACGGAGTCTATAATATGGACGGTACTTGCTAATACTGTATACATTTCGAAATCCCAGGTAAAACTAGAATGTAAAAAGAGACAGCCTTGCAGAGTTAGAATAGTTACATGAATGTAGTGCAGTTGAACATTCAAATATAAAGGGGCCTCTGTGGCCACGTGGTTAAGGTAGTTCGTCTACTATTGACCACGTGGTCTGTCAACACTGAGGTTGCGGGTTAGTCTCACCGCAGGCAGGGTGCGCTCGACTCAAATCTTATTTGCCTGTTTTCCTACCGAAATTCGGGCGTTTTCTCCTAGTACTAAGGCTTCCACCAGAATAAAAACTTTACGCCATGTTATAGCTTAAAATTTGCTGAAAAGTGGCGTTAATCACAGTTGAAAAAAACCATTCAAATATAACAAATGAGAGCATTAACCGTACTATTTAAACATTACCTAGAGAAATTTATTAAGGTAATATTGACATGATCTTGATTTCGTGTTAAATAGGTGTTCAGACCTATTCAGAATCTGAGTGGACGAAAAGTAAAAATGTTTTGCTCATAAAATATATTTCTTTTTAGTTAATTAATTAAATACACCAATTTAGCATTCCAAAATTATGTTTAAATATTAAAAATAAATAACATAAAAAACATATGGTTGTATAACATAAATCTTGAATTCTGACTAATACAACCAGGAAATAATGTATAATAATTAAAAAAGCTCTGAAATCTTTAATGTATTTTTTTTGTTAAAAATTGTATTAAAGAAATTTACTAGAATTCTTAGCCTTTTACTAAGGTTCAATAAAGTTTTTAATTAATAAAAATGAACTAAAATGCTGTCAGAAATGGAATATATATCCACAGTAGAATTTATATTTTTATTCAATCATTGTACAATGAACGACAATTATAATCAGAAGTCTGCTTGATTTCTAAAAATACCTCTACTCAATATTAAGTTGGTAAAAGATTGTTTATAAACTACTGTCAAGACCTTAGCAGGACGTGCGATACCGATATTAAATTTAGCTGGAGTTCCATTTTATTTATAGAACGGGAAACAAATTTAATTCGGTATCCGATGAATGTTGGTTGTTTATTTTGAACATCAGCAGATGATTCTACAGAACTGTTGGATTCAACAAGCTTATTTGTATAACCTTAGGTACCTACAGGCGAAAAAGCAAGATATTCTGTATGGGTCTTCAAGGCAAAGTTGATTCAGCTTTCTACCAGTGTAAGAAAAGTATGTTGTCGCTAAATGCTGCATATACTGACGTTTTATTTTCATAGATGAAGAAGTTTCACAAGCTGATGGGAAAAGGTCATATTTTTACCAATAGCAAACGTCTCATTGAAGATGTATTCAGACCTATTCAGAATCTGAATGGACGAAAAGTAAAAATGTTTTGCTCATAAAATACATTTAGTACATTGTTCAAGCATAAATATACACAGATCGTTGTTTTGAGTCAGAATATATGGTGGAAAGGAAAATATTTATATTTATTATATTTAATATGACTGAAAACATGATACTATTTTAAAATACCAAGAGGTAATACTCCAATTTGGTGTAAAATGCACGTGAAGTTAAAAGAACATTTTCGAGCTTTATATTGATTTTCAAAGTTTTTTTTAAATATCTATAAAACTACATTTTCCGGACGCTTTGACGATCACTACCGTCTTTATGCACGGCAAATATACAAATGTCAAAAACATGTATTAATGTTAACGTAAATAACAACAAAGACAAGGGTTGGGCATCGGCATAAGGAGAAAAAAGTATTGGTACTGTTTAGTGCTACTGATGATAAGAGACACTAAGTGTATATTAAGAGAGTTTTTTCCTATCGGTCTTAACCTTTAAAAGATGTTTTTTGTTAAATAGATCAAGTTTTCAAAATTATTGGTGTGGCTCTTATTTTTGGTATACTCCTATGTAAAAATATTTTTATTTGCAATTGTCTCTGCCGATAGTTTTTATGTTCCTAACGTATTTTTGTAGTTCTTTTCCAGATCCCATACGGTATTGCTCTAATGGATGAATTCGCGTTCTAATTGTACATGTAAATGGAGGGTTTTTCTGATTATTAGTAAATTATAGATCTGTTTAAATATTATCATTTTGAGCTGTGTTGCCCGAAGTGCAATCTCAGGTTATAGTATAGTGAAATCGGGTGGTAGGGAATAGGTATTTATTTTGTGGATCCTGTTACGGAATTCTTCAGAAATTTTTTCCAATTTTCAAGAAAATTTCAGGGAAGAAAGTACCTATTTTGTAAACAACTTTATTACAGTTTCTAACCCAGATCTCCGTATCGTCGCAGAAAGATTGCAAACTAATTGAAAAAAGCGAACCGACCAAACAGCAAGAGCAGAAAGTCGAAGGTCAAGTAACGATGACAAATCTAGATAAAAACAGACATATACAACAAGGGGCAAACAACAACAAAAAAAAAGAAAAAAAAACACAACAGAAAGTGCGGAACCCAATAAAAAACATGGGTGCACTCATATGCTTCGGACTAGTAAGCAGTGCGTCCTCTAATTAGACGCATGTCGACTTACTTATTGTCATATCTAGAAAAAGTCAGAAGACTACAAATGTAACAAAAAGACTACATTTTAGTTAGCAAAAATTTCAGATCGTATTTTAGAGATGGATTTCCATAACAATCAATTAAGTCAAGGCAGCCTTAAAATTTCTGAATGGAAAACATCGACCTAGGTACACACCCTTGTAGCAAAGTAATCAACAGCAATGACCCATCTAGAAAATCCTAATACCGACTATCGATGAACAGACTGTTGACGATTAGAAGTTAAATCACTCCCGATCGCAGGATCTAGCATAACGTAAGGTGTTGCACCTGCTCTTATGAAAATTTCCCATTTTTCAACACTGAGGAATTTGGTAGTTTTATGTCATGCAATTTTTTCTAATCAACATATTCTACCGTCTGTTAAGCAGGAACGAATTTTGTTTTTTTTTTTAAATTGTAAGCCATTCCCAGTTTTAGTTACTTGTTTTGCAACCCAGCCAATTCCGACTTTTGCGAATTTTACGATGTGATTTAAATCAAGAAAATCTTTTTTGCAATATTTAATAATATAATAATATAATATTTTGTATCGTTTATAAGATTGATATTTTGGTGTTGCATTTGCAAATTAAAAGGAACTGCTCACTCTTTCGGAGCAGTTGCGTTTATTATTATATTATTATTATTATACATATTTATATAGCGCAAATATAGTTAAACAGAACTACCCTAAGCGCTTTACAACATACACTATACAACACACATCACAATAGTTATAACAATGTTGAAAAGGGAAACAAAGTATTTAAAAACAATACCGTTATAATGCAATTTTAACAAAAATGTAAAGCACAAATTAAAAATTAAAATACAAAAAATTTATATAGATATATTTTATGTTTAAAACAAGTAAAAATTACAATTTATCGTAACATGAATACTATTTTAAAATTTAGATATACAAAAATAAAAAAATAAATAAAAAATAAATAAAAACAAAACTAGAACAAAAAAAACCTTATAAGTGATAATTATAGTTAAAAAGATATGAAAGCTTCAAAAAATAAATCTACATAAAAGTAAATATGAGACCACAGTTAACCCAAACTATCACAAATGGAAAGCATCTAAAAAAGAAAAAAACAGTAAAATACAGACCATACATAGTTTAAATATCACAATAAGCTTTCCTGAACAAATGTGTTTTCAGATCCCTTTTAAAAGCGTCTAAAGATGTTAATTTCCGCAATGTCATTGGTAAGTTGTTCCAAAGAAAAGGTGCAGCACAGTCAAATCGCCGGTTCCCATATGTTTTCGTCCGGACATTCTTTGGAACTTGCAATAACATGCTGTTTTCTGATCGTAACGTTCTACCTGGTCTATACATGTTCACTAACTCTTGCAAGTATGTAGGAGCATCACCATTAATAGCCATGAAAACGTACATTAGGAGTTTATACTCGCAACGATATTTCATCGGAAGCCAGTGCAAAGACATGAGATTGGTGTTATTGATTCATGCTTTTTAGTTCTCGTAATTAATCTTGCAGCAGCATTTTGGACACGTTGCAGTTTTGTCATAACACGGCTATTTGTACCATACAACAGAGCATTAGCATAGTCTAATCTGGATGTAACTAACGAGCTGACTAGTGTCTTACAAGCGTCGTTGGTGATAAATGATCGAATTCGGCCAATGTTTCGAATTTGATGAAAACACGATTTCGTTATTGCACCGGCTTGATCGTCCATACTAAGTGTGTTGTCGAAGTAACATCCCAAATTCTTAACACAAGAAACATCCGTCACTACAGTTCCATCGAATGTTAGTTGTACGTTTGAGAAAAGGTTCACTTGATTCTTCGGTGAAAAAAATAATTAGCTCTGTTTTGTCTTGATTCAGCTTTAGTAAGTTGGCACCCATCCAGGAACTTATGTCAGACAAACAGTTCTCAAGGCGTTTAGCGGTATCTGACCAGTTACCAAGAGGTTTTATGACATGATAAACTTGCGTATCATCAGCGTACGAATGGTAAGACATTCCATGTCGTCTACATATTCGACCGACTGGTTTCGAAAACATGCAAAACAACTTTGGACCCAACACTGAACCTTGTGGGACAACAAAACGGAGCTTGATATCGTCAGATTGAACAGATCCGATAGAAACGCACTGATTTCGGTCTGACAAATATGACTTCAACCATAACAAGACATCACCAGTTATGCCAAACGAATGCTCTAAGCGCTGGAGGAGAATCTCATGGTCTATAGTGTCAAACGCATCAGATAGGTCGCGCATTAATAAGACAACACATGAATTCTTATCCATAGCACTAACATCATGATGATGTACTCGCAAAAGTGCCGTTTCAGTGGAATGTTTTGCTCGATACGCAGATTGTACATTGTAGTGAAGAGAATTAGAATTGAAGTGACCTTCCAACCGCTTTGCGACTACCTTCTCTAGTACTTTCGAAAGAAACGGAAGGTTTGAGACCGGCCTATAGTTTTTCAACTCTTCCTTGTCTAAGTTCGCTTTCTTCAAAAGTGGTCGCACTACCGCTCGTTTAAATGACGATGGAACATGGCATTGAGACAACGACTTGTTTATAATGTTCGTTATAGCTGGTAGTAGAGTCTCTAAACATTGCTTTGAAATGTTAGTCGGTAACGGGTCAAGCTCACATGATTTTGATGGGGATGCTAGGATGATTTTACGAACTTCATCAGTTGAAGTTTCTAAGAACGATCCTAGCGGAAGTCCTGTAAATTGTGAATCTTCCCGCATAACGTTACAGTCATTTGAAGACACATTGTTTGACGCTAGATTGTCTCGAATGGTAGCGATTTTACCTACGAAGAATTCGCAGAACCTATCAGCCAGTAGTTTGTCAGCCACGTGTTCGGGTAGAATAATTTCACGTTTGTTTCCCATTAATTCACTAGTAAGGCGAGGAAGCTGCTACTTTCATTTTTAAAAAAAATTATGTCATTGGTGTCAAAAAGACAATTTACAACTCATTCCGCTATTTGCAAACGTCAGAACCAACAACAAAAAATAATAGAAACTACACCAATGGTCCTGACTTTTCACAGGCATTTAAAAAGAAATGGTGGGTTAAACCAGGTTTGATGGCATGCCAAACACATACTTATTTGTAATTTATGAATGAACTATATCATTAACGGCAGGTACAGAGATACATATGTCAAACGAATGCTAAACAATAACCAAAATGATAGATAGACATGATTTCTTTAAATATTGTTTTTTATTTAGTTTAAGTTTTAATTAAAACTATACACAGCAACGTCACATTTCAAACATAGATGCACATTGATTATCATAACATATTTTGCATTCAGTTCTTTTCAAATAAGATGAAAATAAAATCAGTTGAGTCGGTTTGTATCTATCATTGAAAAACGTTGTAACGTAAAAGTGAAGACATTATTTGTGTCTTCTTCGACAGCTTTCAATAATGCTTTTCTTGCTAAATCAGAATTCCCTATAAGCTCAAAAGCTACACCTAGATAGCAATACTAAATATAGTTCTCTTTTAATTCCTTGTTATTAATAAATTAATCAAAGAACTGTTACTAAGATGGTAGTGACAAAGGAAACAAAGAAATTGAGCGAAAACTAAAAGATGGATCGAACTCGGTGACTGCTTAAATCGCATACACATTTCGAGGTCGTTGGGAATTAGCTGAAAAGACAAAATTAATATTACCGGTTCTTATCATAGTGTCGCTGATGTTCGACGTATTCCTATTTATTTCCAAGCTTGTGTAATAAAACTGGCTAATCAATATTATTCCTACAAACCCAACCATTATTTGCACAATCAAGGAATATATTTTTTCTGGAGAACACGTTGACAATAAATATGACAAGATATTCAGCGTAAGTCTGTATTGTTTCATCTTGTACAAAAATTAAGCTAACATCAGCAAACCACTGACAGCGCGGGGATGTGTGTTTATTAAAAGATATGCATGACATGTTCTGTAAATGTTTTTTACGTATCTTTGTTTAGAATATGTATCGTTAATTGTATTCTTTGAGGTTTTTGAAGTGAATGTAGCAATATTCCTTAAAGACAATATGATTTGATAGTAGAGGATCGATAGTGGAATGGTTTTCCATACATTCCTATTTTAAAGTTTTCATGAGGCTCGGTGGCCGAATGGTTTAGGTAGTTCGTCTACCATTGATCCCATGGTCTGTTTACAATGAGGTTGCGGGTTCGAGTCTCACTGTGTGCGGGGTGCACTCGACTGCAATAATAATGGACAAGGATGGCCAGTTTTCTTACCGCAGTCGGGGGTTTTCTCCGGGAACTCCGGCGTCCTCCCTCAATAAAAACTGGACGCCATGATATAGCTGAAAAATTGCTGAAAGTGGCGTTAAACAATATCAAACGCACACATTAAGTTTTCACGTCCGCGTGTACATGGTATACGAAAGACTGTTTTACGGTGTCTATACATATCATTTGAAGGAATAATTTGTCTAAAATAGTTTTGCAATGATTGAAACTCAATATCAAATGAAGTAAAAGGTTTAAAATTCGTCAGCTGTTTGTAAGAGAGAAGGCATCGCAAACCATCACTATATAATATAATGAGATGCTTTAGCAATCCCTGTCGACAAAATCCTTCGATTCTGTTTTCAAACATGTTGTTTTCTGGAATGAAATAGTGAGGACAAATTTGAATACTTGACACAGTAGATAAACCTCTGAAAGACAATATATGTAACAAGTGATACTATTGTTATTTCTAATGGACATGCAACATATGTAACAACAAGTGATAATATTGCTACATCCTGAGCTGAAGGTGTACATCTGTTTGTTCTACCTCCTCATTTCAACCAATGCCCACAACCTCAATATTTCTGTCTTCATTCCTTTCAAAAAACGCATCAAATCACGCAATTACTAGAGAATTTTACTACCTGGTATAATTTCCACTGCTTACAGAACTTCCTTAAAGGGATGCAGTACAACATCCACCATTTTCGTTAAAATTTCAAATTATATAGAACATTAATGGTAAATTTAATAATAATTTTTTTCATTATTACATGTTATAATTTCTATAAAATTGAAAATTATAATGAAGATAATGAAATAATAAAGTCTAATACCTATATTAATACTTAAATTTATTAATGTTGAATGAATAAGTTTTTGCATAAATGAGTTCGATATTGGCAAAAAGAATGAAAATGAAATTTTGAACAAGGGAGGCAGTTTTGACTAAAATTACCATTTTTAGCACTTTTTGACCAATTTTTCTCCAATGGGGAACAATTTAATTCAGAGACCCCTATTTTTCTTTCCATCACTAATGTATACCATTTGCTTGACATTATATCAAAATTTCAAAAAATTTCATTTGTAATCGTTTATTTCAGTACTTTTTTATACTATTCTCAGTATAATCTATTAGAAAATTTAAAATTTCAGTGTTCAACCCATCGAAAATGAGCTCTGAAACCATTATTTTTTTATAATTATGATAACTTGTATATAAAACTAACCATATGGCGAATTTAAAGAAAATTCATTGACAAACTTTTTTCCTCTAAACTGTCCTGCATCCCTTTAACAGTGTCAATGATAATGGCAGGATTTTGAAAACCTGATATATTTCCATTGCATCCATTAGCAGTATCAGAGGCACCTACTGTTTAAAAGAAACCAAAAGGAAAAGTGGTATTAAAGAAGTAACTAACGATAACAGAAATGTGAGGATATTGTTCGAAAAAAGCTTGAACTTATAACTTAAAACTAAAAATCCATTTCTGAGAATAAATTGTTTGCAGACAAAGCAACAGAACGCGTGGCCTTTCAAAGATGCCATGAGCACTGAGGACACAAAGCAACCCCCACTGAAAAAAACAAATGAGCAGGATGTGGAACAACTAAAGGGAGAAAAAGGTCCAAACCAGGATCGAAGAAGCGAAAGGGTCTGCAGAAGAAAGAGGTAGGTGGCGGCCGGCGAAACCTGACTTGCATGTGTCAATCCAATTTGTGGAATTGTATCAGTGAGTAAGGTATTCCAGATGAATACATAGGGATACTGCACTGATTTTATATGAGCAACTAATGAAGAGATATACATTTGTCCAAAATGTTCTTCTAAGGATAATGTGTTTGCATTTCCTGCATTAATGTATGTAGGTTCCTGTTGGTTTGATGTTTAAACATTTAATAATTTACTGTTGCCGCTTCATTATGTTTGAGAACAATAGAAAATCAATTTACTACCAATGATATTTAATGCCACCTACTACTTTGTTATTGATGCTCTCCATACGTAGTTAAATATCGTTTTGTGCGCATGGGTTATTTAGAGAACAGGATGACAAACAATCTAAACGCAAGTAAGGCACCTGTTTCGTTAGTTTGCATGGTGTTTAGTATTGATTTTTTGTTAAGTTCACAGGCATCAAGTTAAATATATCTTTTAAAGATGTGTGAAACAATATCGAAGAAAAAATTTTGAAATTAGCATGAATCGCTACATTGTATGCTTTTTAGTTGTGTTTATTTACATTTGAACACTTTTTACTAAGAAGTACGAATTACTTCTAGGTTCTCTATACTCTTTGTACAATTCCAAATCCACGTCGAGTAACTTGTCATAGTTTATGTCAACAAGCATCCTGTGAGGTTTTAGGACAACTATATTTTATATATAACATTCTCATGAAAACAATAGTTTTTCTTCCTTCTCGTTGGATACAGTAAAATTTAAATGAATGAAAACATAAAAATGTTATTACTGAATAGAATTTTGCGCGAAAATTCAGTACACAGATCTAAGCAACGAAAGCACATGCATTCAAAAAACATCTGTCCAGTTTTTCTTAGTCTATACAGCTACTTTCCATACAGATTTTTTTCTGGAAAAGTAATGTAATCCGGTTGTAACAGAGCATTTTTCTCCTACATAACTGGATCCAACTGTCCCCCCCTAGTCGGCTACGTTGTTGTTGGTTTTGGCTTCGTGGAATTTGGATCCCTCCACGGATGTTGGTTCTGGATACCTGGTGTGGCATGTAAGCTTCAATTGCATTTAGTATCTATATTTCTCAATTGATAAGATATGCAAGAGCTTGTAGTGTGTTTAATGCTTTTTGTAAATGTAACCAATGTCTTCATGATAGACGTGTAAACCAAGCTCATAAGCAAAAAAATAGAAAACAACGACTCCTCCTCGCCTTGAATAAGTTATAATGTACATTTATATATAATTTCGTTGTTATTAAATGTTTTATCTCCTTTAAAAATATGATAGCAGTTAGTTTTCCCACATGTGTCAATTATAGTACATAGTTACTGTGATGCAATGATCATTAGATACACAAATTTCTTAATAGTGGTGTATAATACCCAACCATTTTCATCAATACACCAACTCATAGTACAGTAGTAATAGGGGGAAGTTAACCATTCCATGAAACCTGGTTAAGTCACAATTTCTTTTAAAATGCATGTAGCAAGTCAAGATCATCGCTATAGTTGTTATATTATTAGTTGATGGTTATCAAGTTACAGGTTTCTTGGACATTGATTCGTGGATTAACTTTTTATATAGTTTCCTTGACGTGTGAATCAGTGAGCCCATTAATGAAGACAACCAACATCATGATGTCTTGTTTCTTAAAATGTCTTTTTACTAATGAAATATACATGGCTTAAAAGTTCACTATTTGTCCTGGTTAAAGGCTATACTTTTAATCAAGGTTAATATAATATTTACCCAGACACGCGTCTAGTCATGACTAATCAGTGGCGCTCATACCCAAACATAATTAAAAATCCACATGATTAAGATTTTGAGCTTTTATCACTGAAATTCCAAAACGGTATACCATATACAGCTAAAGTTATCTACACCTTGAAAAAAGGTAACCTAAAGATTAAAATTATTTTCGAACTTTCAAGGCAGTAAATTTAGAGAATTGCTATATGACTGAAATAATCAATGGTATTCCTGTCAGCACCGAATTATGACCACTGGGTTGGTGATGATCTCTGTGACTAACAGTCCCCACCGAATTATGACTACTGGGTTGGTGATAATTTCGGTGACTAACAGTCCCCACCGAATTATGACTACTGGGTTGATGATAATTTCGGTGACTAACAGTCCCCACCGAATTATGACTACTGGGTTGATGATATTCTCGGTGAAAACAGTCCCCACCGAATTATGACTACTGTGTTGGTGATAATCTTGGTGACTAACATTCCACACCGAAATATGACTACTGGGTTGGTGATAATCTTGGTGACTAACAGTCCACACCGAATTATGACTACTGGGTTGGTGATAATCACGGCGACTAACAGTCTCCACCGAATTATGACTACTGGGTTGGTGATAATCTCGGTGACTAACAGTCCCCACCGAATTATAACTACTGGTTTGGTGATAATCTCGGTGACTAACAGTCCCCACCGAATTATGACTTCTGGGTTGGTGATAATCTCGATGACTAACAGTCCACACCGAATTATGACTACTGGGTTGGTGATAATCTCGGTGACTGACAGTCCACACCGAATTATGACTACTGGGTTGGTGATAATCTCGGTGACTTACAGTCCCCACCGAATTATGAACCCAGTAGTTGCAAATAACATGTCATCAAAGATACATGTACAAAAGTTAAGAGAATTATTAAATGTCATCAAAGATACTGGTAACAAAGTTAATAGAATTATTACAAGTCATCAAAGATACTGGTACCAAAGTTAATAGAATTGTTACATGTCATCAAAGATACTGGTACCAAAGTTAATAGAATTGTTACATGTCATCAAAGATACTGGTACCAAAGTTAATAGAATTGTTACATGTCATCAAAGATTCTGGTACCAAAGTTAATAGAATTGTTACATGTCATCAAAGATACTGGTACCAAAGTTAATAGAATTGTTACATGTCATCAAAGATACATGTACTTAAGTTAATAGAATTATTACATGTCATCAAAGATACTGGTACCAAAATTAATAGAATTGTTACATGTCATCAAAGATACTGGTACCAAAGTTAATAGAATTTTTACATGTCATCAAAGATACTGGTACCAAAGTTAATAGAATTGTTTACGCCAGAAGCGCGTTTTGTCTTCTCATAAATACAGCCTATCTTCCATTTTTTACTATTTACAAATACCTTAATTGCAGTTGTCGGCCATATTGTGGCAGCCATGGTTAATACTGTGTTCTAGTAAATAAACTTTTATTATACCTACCTTACTGAGGCTGGCATATTTTTATCACAATTTTGTTAATGGTGGTGAGGAAGGCTTCAGCTTACACATTTGATTCAAACTTCTGTTTTGGTTGTGGTAAATTGCTGTTGTCGGCCATATACTGAGACCTCGACAAATGTATTAAAATAAATATAGTGTTGGTGTAAAGAGGAGCATTTGCGCATACGTTTAACTCAAACTTAGAGGAAAGTTGTTTTGTATCAAGTAATTGTAGTTGTCGGTCTTAGCAGCATCCATATTGAATGTGGCATTGTGGTATAAGATTATTAAATTCTTGTCAATTGCATAATGCTGTTATATTTTTACGGATTTTAATATGTTGTTGATCAAATGAATAGTTTTCTTAAAAATGTATTTTGAAATATGTCTTTTATCACACTTTTTATACAATATATGTGGTGTCACTGTGGAGAAAAAGTTCTTGTTAGGATAAGTACAGATTTTAGTCAAGAAGTTTAAAGGTCATTATAAAGTAGATGTCTTTTTGCAATACCCAATACAATGTCAATAAATATTTACAGGAAACTTAATTATTTTCAAACATACAATTCTTAAACACCCTTTATGTTGATTTTCAGCCCATTTGAATACTGGTTACATGTATACAATCCAAAAACATTGCAAAAATTGTCATCTTTAAACCTGCATAACCTTTTTTTATTTGTAGACCGATTAACAGTCTGTTTTCGGTCTTGTTTTCTGAAAATTGTAGTTTTAATGCTGTGATTTTTTGTTAAGATGGTATATAATGATATTTTCTCTAGGAACCATTAACATTGGCTATCATAGCCCATTTGCGGGCAAGTATGGCCCAAATGTTGGCGAACGTAGCCGGTATCTGGATTAGAGTGGTCCACTTTGCCTGAGAGCCTAAATAGGAAAAGCCAGTTGGAAACTGGTTAATATAGTATACTGATGATGTTATGCGTAATGAAATCAAACCAGTAATAGGGGAAAAAAGTACAATTGATAAAAAAGTAAGTTTACACAAAACGTAAAAGATCAACTTCCGCTTGCATTTCAGTTTCTCCAAGGGTCTGATAGCAATACATTTTCCCCAAGGTTTTATACTAAAATATTCCATAATAAAGTGGCGTGAAGTGTGATGTATTGTTATTAGCAAGGGTGAATAGATCTTTATTATAATAAATGTCGTTGTAATAAGAAACATTATATAAGTAACAAACCGTTTCCCATCCATCAGATGATATTGTTTTTCCTGTTTAGTTTTGTACACTTACCTTCCTTGTATAAAAAGTGTGACAAAAATAGAAGTAGCATTTCAGGATTAAAGGGAAGGAAGCTCTTTACGCTATAAAAGCAAACAAAAGACTCTGTTATTTTAAGATTTTGTTAAACTTCTTGAAAGGGTGAAAATGTGATTTCAGAAAAGATAAAAATACTATTTTTAGATTTTTATAAATAATCTGGCGACCATAACTTTACCTTTAAGAAAACCTACATAATAGCTATTAATATTATGACTAAGTAGCTATGTGTAAAACTCAACGGACTGGTATTTATTTCAGAACTATCGGGTCAGTAGGTAAAATACAGATAAAGTCTAAAACAACGTTCTAACATTTATCATGAATTTATCAGTCTGGATAAAAATCCGCATTACGTATATGTTCGTTATAGGAAATCACTGTCTCAAATAAGTTTGGACATTTGACTCTCGCCTAGACATGACAATGAGTAAATCGACGGCAGTCTAGTTAGATGCAGACACTGCTTGCTCGTCCGGAACACCTGGGTTCATCGATGGTTTATATATGTTTGTCTATATCCGAATTTGTTATTGTCCCTGGACTTTCGTCTCTCGTTGTTCGGTCGGTTTCAACTGCTATTTTTCTTACCAATAATAGGAATATAAGAAACTATGATTTCTGTGAGTCTGAAAACTAAATTCAGCTAAAATATATTTTCAAAGGTGAATAGAATCAGCATCATTATATAAATTTACAGTGTGTTTGTTTGTTTGCTTTTTGTCTTAAGGATACAAAATGATGCTTATTCACAAGGTACTAAACATGCACATTATGAACTTATTGATATGTTTCGTGACTGGACTATTGCTATTTATTTATTTTAAATATGCATTAATGTAGTGGTCAGTTTGTTTTTCACGTACATTGTTATGCCTGAGTTGGCTTGTCCTCAGCTCATATCTTGCGAACGGTAAGTTCAGTTGTTAAGCAAAATATTGTGTCTGTGTGCACTAGGTACTCATATATTTGATAAGAGGGATAGAGAGAAAGTTGAAATACATTCAGTTGAAATATAGTTTTATTCAAAGGCAGATATAATCCTTACATCAAGCTAGTTTGTTTTTGTTTGTTTTTTTTTCTTTTTATTAATGATATACAAAGATGGTTATTTACGAAGTACTAAGATACTATACATACAAATTCTGAAATTATGACTGAGATGTGTCACTATAATGTTATCATTGTCATTATATTTGTATTATCAGACATTTCACTTATAATACTAATTGATCATTAATTAATATTTTACATTCCGTTAAATGGGTGCAATAAATAACATCAGTGCTTTCTTAAAAGGAGTTGCTGCTTATTTGGCTGTTAATTCATGCGCGATCTGTTCCCATGACATCTAAAATACGCAGCTTTTGCATCATTTGTGCCATTTAACACGTTATCTTTGTGTCAAATATATTTAAACTTTACATTTTTAAAGTTAAATTATCACAAAAAAATCTGTCTCTATTATGTATTCTTTATTAGGCCTTTTTGAAATTATTGTAATGCAGTTTGTTTAAATTTCCATTTCTTATTTTTTGCGTGTATTTAAATGACTAGAAAGATTTTCTGAATTTTTATTTACTTTATATTTGTCTTAAATATAAAATAGTGTGTTTGCGACCAATAAGCAGTGCGCCCATCTATTTCAACTTCCTTGACATTACAAAATTTTTCATCTCTGACGAGTAAAAATATAAATCCAAAATCGTGGACTACTTGGACTCTGTTAAAGCCTATTAGAGCGATGGATTTTCTATAACAATCAATTATGTCATGGTGAAGGGTAGCATTAACCCAGTTACAAAACCAGTGTTTACCTCTCGAACATCAGCCAGGAACTCTTACTAGGCAATACAATCGCAAATAAGAAGTCTCAAGGATACATATTTAGTTAAAAGTGATGTATGAATGGTAACTAGATAAACGTCATCACCGTTTAATCCAGTTTTTAAGACATTAATATAGATCAAGCAAAATATATCACTTCCATAAACAAGACCTTCTAATAATGGGTGATGACTTTTTTCATGCCTAAAGAAGATATTCTGATAAAATGATAATGCAGACAAAAATCACTACAGAAGACAAACTTCATTAAAATAGAACCTCAAGAGATAACAGAAGGTTGTGTTGCCTTCAAAACCAGAAACAGTTAAAAAACACATTTACTTAAAGATCTACAAGGAAGATAGTTGAGCCTAAAATATCTATATCGGTGAATTAGTTTTTTTTTTTTAAATCAGGAATTACATCTTTAACAGCAACATTATGAATAGCTGACTTGAATGACTGACAGAGCTGCGTCTATTATGGCAGTAAGGTAAATTGGCCAGACAAAATACATTGTGCAGATAGAAGTCAGCAGATTGGATTTTGTAGCAACAAATAATTTGTATATCTTTCGTAATAATTTAAAATTAGTTTTTAGCTATGTATAATTATTTGCTGACATACAAGGAATTATTGTCTTTTTCAACTACATGTCTTTAATAACTTTCCTTATTTTTGTTACAATATATTTTTGTTTCCTTTTTAACGTATAATTTCATGTAATAAGTTTATTCCCTTTACGACATTCTTAACGTTTTATAGAACACTAGTATTTTAATATTTTAATGTTTTACTTCATCTACTTAAATATCAAATGAAAAAAGAAATGACGGCGACGTCATAATAACAAAATTGTTTGGGTACACTACGATATTTTATTGTTTCATTGCTTGGTTAGTTGTCTACATAATTTGAATACCACGTTTGTAGGTAAACAAGAGATATGGGCGATTTCATTCTTTTTTGAATATCTAAATGTTTAATACATTCTTATTCTTAGGTATTATTGTGTACTATAATCAAGATCAAATCTGAAATATAGGGTTATCGGATTCATATTGTGAAATATTGTCCCGAGAACGATGCTATATTTCACGAGCTTGCGAGTGCAATGTAGCATCTTGCGAGTTCCATTTCAAGCGGTTCTGTTAATTCTCCTCTCGAGAGCAGATCATGTATGTCCTTTTTGGCGATGTTTGTTTATAATAAAGCGACATTAAAAATATAAAGCCGATGTTTGGAACACATCTGTACTTTTCCCGGAAATTAAATAAAAGACAGAGAAAAGTGTAAAATATGAAAATATAATGCACGTTATTCCTATATGAAATAAAATGGCGAAACATTATTATTAATATATTAGATTTTTCAGTTATCAACATATTTGCGATGCTATATTCTTCGTACCACATAGAATCGAAAACGAAAAATAGGTGGAAACTTCTTTACATTTCTGACAAGTGACATAACTTCGATTTCCGAATCATAAATTTCCAATCTCTGTGTGTAATATTTTTGCTGCGATTGGACGTAGAGTATGTATTCAGAGCTTTAGATGATGTTTCGTGGAATGCAATTTCTTGTTATTTCCTTTAAACGAGATTGTTGTTTTCTGTGAAATATGAAAGATTACTGACATCTAAGTTAAAGTTGTTCCACAAAAACAATTAATCATCGCCATGCATTTTTTTATTGGTATTGGGTATCTCTCACTGCAATGTTGAATAACATAATTAGCAAGGACACTACACGAACATCTGTTCGTGTTGTTTATTAGAGCGTTGTTTGATGTTAGCCATAGCTTTGCAATTTAGTACTTTTATTCGCTTCTTTTGATAAGTGACTGATATGTTCTAATTTAGTGTTTAAATGTTGACATTTATATGAGAGTGTCAAAAGGAAAAAAGAGCTGATCTTAGCAAAATTATAATCATATTTAAAAAGTAAAACTTGCTGCTATTGTTGTTGATGTTGATGATGTTGTATAGATGGCTGTTATGACACATTAAATTTAGAGTGATTTCGTCTATTTGACTTCTGATATATAATATGTTGAATCTTATTTTAATTCCTATAGAAGGAAGATAACAGGCAAATGTATCACTGTACTAATACTAAGTAATGTTGACGAATTCGTGTTGTTCTGCTTAACATATGATTTTAATTAATATATTGTTCGTTAAATATTTGTTAAGGCGTCAGGTCGAGTTTTAATATTGGTTTATTCTGAAACTATAATTCTGAGTGTTCCCAAGAAACCCATTGCATACTTTCGATACCGACACCACTCATACAATATTCCAGTTATTTACAGGTGTACGTTGTTTTGGAACATTCAAAGAATATTTTTAAGTAAAATTATCACTGTGGCACTATTATTGTCATTATTAGGACAACATTGTTATTGTTGGTGGATTGCGAAAATGTTTGCATATCATAATTAAAACTAATTACCAAAAATACACATTCCTGATATTTGGCTCAAAAATAAAATGTCATGAAGACATATTTAACAATTCACTGTTTGACGTATTTATTTTTTAATACGTCAAACAATGAAAAAAAACCCAAAAGGCAATTATAACTGCAGCTTAAAATAAACAGTGGCACAAACGAAACCAAAAGACGATTAATTCGAATTTTACATGAACCAAGCGTGCATGCGTGTTCTCCCTTGCCATTAACTAGCGCATGCATTTATTTGAAATACGGTCGAATAACTTTGTTATATGCAAAATTTACAGACAAAGACTGGAAGAAGTAAGGCTCTATACAGCCAAAATGTATGATCTTATGTAGGAGAGGCATTACGCAATCATGTTCAATCAATTTATTCATGTTAACTGCAGATATATCATGTGAATAGATAACATCTACAGAGATACACAAAACAGAGTCCAGTCTAACTAATCAAGAGTACTGACACAACAATGAGTTTTTTCTTGACAATTTTGATTAAATGGTAATTTTGAAAATATAACTGAGGTTTCTAATTTCAAAATCTGTATTTAAGATTATATTCACATGGTCGATAAATTTAAAATGACAATACATCATATACATAACGTTTTGGAATTGAGTGATAATAGCGCTACAACATGTTATCATTTTGGTTTTAAATATTTTCCGCTTCAGCGCAACTGATGAGTATTGATCAAACGAAAAGCGCTTCCGACGTATTAAATTCTATTAATCTTGGTATCTTTGATGACATTTTATATGCTGTGGCTAGACGTCTCGGTCAGTGATTTTAATTCAAGGATATCACTTCAAATAGAAACACAAAAAAACAGGTTAACAAGAAGAGGATCACAACGAGTAATTAAAATTTGTTTTATTTATTTATTTACAGTATTTTAAATATTTTATTCCTACTTGTTGGTTGGTCAATTCAATGTTATAATAATTTCAACCTATAAAACACAGATAAATCGTCTGATTCCAGTACAGGAGAGGAAAAATCATCGGACGAATTCGATGAATTATATAAACTGTTTTTGATTTGTGTCAAGACTATCAATTTTTCTTTACAACAAAAATATTGCAAATACTTGAAAAATAAATTCACCGATAGACACATACAAAGTTAAATAGTCATTTTTTTGTTTTGTTTTGTGGCTTTTTGTGTTAGTTAAATACATTTTTTAAACCATAGATTTTAAAACTTTTATATATTTTACTGTATACATATATTGTTTAATTGGTATGCTTAAGAATTTATAGTGTAGTTACTTGTTTTACCACATACAATCCTTTATATATTTAGCCTCTAAGGGAAATAGCAAGGAAAATCGACCAAACAACAAGAGCCAAAAATGAAGCGACAGTTACAAATCCGGACAGCACATGCTTGCCTCTAATTAAGCAGCCGTTGAGTTACTCATTGTCACATCTAGGGAAAAGTCAAATCCAGAAATAGGAAACACTATCTAAAACTCAGCAAAAATATCACATCGAGTTTGAGACACTGATTTCCTATAATGATCAATTAGGTCATGGCTAAGATGTTCCAACAAGATGTTATCAAAATTATCAAGGTGACCAATTCAATGAATTCAATGAGCAATGCCACGTGACAGCTCATTCCCAGACAGCGGGTGGTTGGAGCAATGTATACAAGCTTGAAGTTCTGTTAAAGTTAGAAGGTTCAAAATCAATATTTTATTACTTGTTTACGTTTTTTGTATTTCTACTGAAATTCAATGATTAAGGTCATTCGTTGGTCAGTCTGTATCCATAGTCTTGTATCGTTGCATAATCTTCTGTATATTTATTTATTTATTTATTTATTTATTTATTTATTTATTTATTTATTTATTTATTTATTTATTTATTTATTTATTTATTTATTTATTTATTTATTTATTTATTTATTTATTTATTTATTTATTTATTTATATTTTTTTTATTTAGTATTCTGAAAACAATAACAATTCAGATCAAATGATAAACTTCAGGCTTATTTTTGAGTAGACGTCGTTTTTCCCTCACTTCTAAGTTCGAAGTAAAAAAGTTTCTTATAGTTATACAAAAGCGAATAAAACATTCACTTCTATTTTAAGGAATCAGGTACATCATATTGCATTGTAATCGGTTTCACATACACGATACAAATGCACCAATATATTAAAAAATGCAATAAAAAGATCAATCATTGACACATTTGTTAACTTTTAGTTTGTATATCAATTATTCTAACAAAGTACAATGTAAACAGTCTATGATTTATTTACAGTTAATTTTAGCGTTAAATGTCGACGTTGATCACATTTTGCTGTTTACATGCCATGACCAACTTTTGTAATACCAATTAACTATTTATTCAGATATCGTATTACTGTATGCCAATTATATTGTAACACTTAACAATAAGTGTTACCAATGTTAAAGAATGGCACATTTTGTTAATAATATAATGTGCGGAGAATAGGAACATATTGAATGGAGACACATAGTTTATTTACCTGTTTATGTTTATTATAGCCTAGCCCTAAAACAACCGTTAACGTTAACCAAACCATAAAAAATATTTTCGTAAAAAAATGCATCAAGATTGACAGCCGGTCTATTCGAATTTCATTGATATTTGTAACTCCTCTATCAAGAACCTTCATGTACATTGCAGATCTTAGGCATACACATGTATACATTTTCTAAATCATTGACAAGATTTGCAACAGCTTGCAGTGAGAATACTTTTTTTTGCAAGCGCCACCACTTTCTTCAGGAAAAAAATTACAACCGAGGTGACAAGCAAAAGCGTTTTAATATAGCTACCATTTCCTTGTTGAAAAACACTTTAAAATATGATTGCAGATAGTTTTTCTAAGTTTTGACTTAAGTTAACAGTACTTGTGCTGCTATGGTTATTATAAACATCTTACTGACATGTGGTATAGGATATCAATCGATTTACCTCAACAAATCAACTCGCATACAGTAATGGAAGCTGGAGGTTTGGCCAGCCATAAAACAGGGTTTAACACACTATTTCTTTTGATATGACTGCACCAAGTCAGAACCATTGCTGTAGGTGCTACATTTTGTGATTGTTTGTTCTAAAGTGAACTGTTTGTGGGATTTTGATTCGAGGGTTTTCTTTTTGACAGTTTCCTATTTGTTGGAGATTATGTTTTAACCTTTATTTAAAGTCAAATATCTCAAGTTTTATCTTTTGTAATAATGTAAGGTGACTAATTTTAGTTCTTAGATTTCGATAACAAACAGCCAAACGTCTTTTCCATAGATTTGATGTTGCATCATAAAGCTACAAAAATAACAAACTTCAGAATTCCATACGTCGTCGCTTACAATCCTGACTTGAAAAACATTTCCATTGTTGCACGTAAATGTTGAAACCTAATTGCAAACTATTTAATATTTTTTCCTTCAACTAATATTGAGTGGTATACCTTTGATCACACAGTCTTAAAAATACATTATTGTAATGCTTGTGTAAAAAACAAACCTTGCGTTAAAATCTGGATGGTAAATCGATAAAATATTAGTAATTATAACTTATGCAAAGCAGATAACGCTTGTATAACATTTCGAAGCACAACAACTAAAAAAAGGTCACAATATAAACGTCCTCTAAATAGGGCAATTACCATATTGACCTATGAACTGTAGAAATCTAGCATATTGTAGAAAACGAGACATGTTTCACTGTGTGACGGAACAAATATAGCCTTTTTGTTATAGTAACAACAATCGTCCATTAAGTCATACTCTTAAATCAAATGGCCTCACTTTTGACAAACCTTGTAACTTCATTCAGTAAACTTCAAGGAATAGTTTGGACACAACAGTTAAAATTCTATAATCTAACGGATTAACCGAACGTTACCCACAGGAAGTAGTCGAAGCAAATATTAAGGATCATTCGGCATCCCTAAATGCAGTGAACAACATAAATAGGATTATTCAACCAATACATTCCAAATGTTTGAAGTTGTTTTAGATCAGTAAGCTAACGCCTGAAAGTGGCATTAATTACCAATAAAATAAACAAACCCGACAAGATTGTTTAAATTCTTTTACGTATAATTGTGTGTATCAGACTTATCGGTTCTGTATCATTTATATGTTTACTACAGCATCATTATTACATTATAGGTTTGAGTAAACTAAGTTAGTACTTAAATATTTCTATATTTTTGAATTATACACAGGTCATAATTTCATCTACAGTGTTACTTAGAATCAATGTCTTACTTATCCATCCTGATATTGTTGCGTTGTTTGTTTAGTTGGTAACATTTATTTTAGATAAGGTTGTAAAGCATAGAAGTATAAGGTTACTTTTTATCTTTGGAAAGACATATTTGAAATATGACTAATAAACAAATTGATTAATATAAGGAAGATGACATCTGTAGAATATTAGATTTTGTTGGTATCCAAATATGTCATGCTTGCTGGACACGTGTTCCCGCTGTGGCCTTACAATGTTTGATGAGCAGTATGTTATGATTTACTGGTTAGTGTATGCATGTAATTCAAATGAGCTTATAATTTATCGGAGCAGATTTATTAATTTAGAAGTAAAAGCTGCTGTTATTGTTGTTGTTGAGAATGATGATGATATTGTTTAGATGGATGAAAAAAAAAACATAAAATTAAATCGGTTATGAAGTTTTTGTTAAATAATATATAATATGCGGAATCTTCGTAAAATTCCAACACAGGGAACTGGATATGCACAAGTATCACTGATATTGGATCGAGAATGACATGGTTGAATTTGGATTGTTACTCTTCTACGTTTTTTGTTATTTCATCATTTGTTATTATTGGTATTTTGGTCAAATCGTTTATTTCTTTTGTGTTATGTCTATTTAGCAATATTCATATATATATATATATATATATATATATATACTTCTGGATTGGTAGTAAGGTGTCCTTCATACAGTTATAGATGGGAGTAAGGTGTCATTTGTAGTAAGGTGTCATTTTCGATGGTGCACCTTAACTTTGATTAGGAATATAAAGTTAATGCGACGGTTTTGGAAGAAATTGAAGATACGCGATGAAAGAGTATGATTAAACGAATCTGTAGCATATTTTAAATCTGTAAAATGTTATATATTTAAAAAGTTATGACAATTTGAAATTTTGCAAGTCATAATTTCGTATATCTAAAATATTTGAAGTAGTATAGAATTGGGTGTAAGGTGTCCTTCACTTTTAAATGTCAAATTTAACTAAAAATCGAGCTATATCTTTCTAAAATGTGCATTTTACTCATCTTTTTCAAACCCTGCATTTTTATTTCCCCCCAAAATGCGTTGTTTTTCTAAAATTTAGAAATCCCAACAGATATATGTTTTCGACTTTACATTTCGTACTACGTTCCGACATCAAAATTTTAGTTTGGGGTACTTCCGGTGAACATATAGGAAAAATGGCGTGCACAATGATCTAAGGAATGGGTATAATCTGTCTTGTCAACGATGCATTTATACATGTCCATCCGTGGTTTAAATGGGAAATATTGCAATATTAATAGGAAATAATTGTCTACATTTTAAATGCGGTGAGTATTTATTTACTTTATTAATGACGACATAGTGTTTTAGTGGGAGTAAGGTGTCATTTCAGAAACCTATATATCGAAGCGGTGACCCACTTTCCAATATATAATAAGCACTACAGCTACTTTTTGACGACTTTTGTAGTAAATTGTAATATTTTTTAGATTGTTAATATGTACATAGGTGTGACCTTTTAATATTTTTCAATACCGTTCAATATTTAAATCATTCTCGTGTGTGTGGTTTTTTGGGGGGGGGGGTACTACAGATCATTTTATTGCATTGATGCCATAAAGGGAGAAGCGAATAAAGGTCTGCTGTTACTCTTGGGAATAGTTAGGTATCTAGTCATTTTGCACTACATGTGTCAAATTCATACCATGTTCATTTGTACAAAAAATACCATTTTGTACCACTATTTTGTCATTGGGAAAATAATAAAAAGGAAATAAATATATATTGTACATGTATACACACATATTACATCTTAAAAATCAACGCATGCAAAAGTTCCAAACCCTAGGCCTGCATTAGTCACTTTTGCGTGCGACGATTTTTAGGATCTAACGTGTGCAGAGATTTATACTAACAGTCCACCAAGGCGATTAAATAATTGCATCGTCGTGTAAAGTTTGCTTTTCGATCGTCCATGTGGCGATATGTGATGATTTGGTTGATATACTGTTTCTACGAATTTCGCCCTGTCATTCTGAACGGTAGCGGTATGCTTCGTTCAATTTTATTTCCATATTGGTAAGAAGTCTTAAATATTTTTGTTTCTGCATCATGTTTATCCTGTTAAGGCACCACACTGTGTTAGCTGGTCCCATATGAGTTTTACTTTGTGCATGAAGGGTAATAACAAAAATACCAGAAACCAGTTCAAAGTAAAAAAAATATGCAAATGTCAGGAGCAGATATGACCTCCCAGTCGGAGATTGCAAATATGATGCAGCTAGTGTTGAAATGAGTATTGCAATGATTTAAACATAAGGCCATGCCCAATTACTTGTTCATCGAACCGACCGCACATAAAATTATTTCAGAAAGAAAAAAATAGATTTCTTCTGCCTGCTTAAACTGTAAACCCACCCGCATCTAGAACCGAAAGTTGTCTTTAAAAAAATTTTCTTCTCCACATTTTACGATTTTCATCCAAGTGCTCCGATAGCTAAAGATTCATTCAGAACTTAGAAGGTTAAAAGCAGCATTTTATGGGCAACTGAATTCTTAATTTATATTTGAATATTTTGTAAATTCAACAAAAGGAATGAAAGTTTGTGTCATTTATTATTCTTAGCAACATTATTTCACTGAAGTATTGTATATCAAGCGCTACCTTACCTTCTATTCAATTATGCTGTACATAATAACATTAAAATACTGTATAAATTTGTCTCCATATGCTCTTATAATCATTTTTTACAAGAATATGTTAGCATTATTCTTTACAAGGATATGTACATGTGCATATAAGAATGTGCTTTCAATTTATTATTATTGGTTTTTTTATAAATATTTACAAATTGTTGTTTTTTTATATGTATTATTTTTACTGTTTGTTATTGTTAATAAAGACAGGTAGTCTTTTATTATTTCTTTTTAATCAATCTTGAAATAATGCCTTCCCAAAAAGATTTGGAGACATAATTGAATAGTGGTATGGGCTCTCTGTTGGTCCGTCTACCTATTGATAGAAAGCCAAGGCAGCATCTTTTCAAAAGAGAAAAAACAATTCAAGACAATTTTTTTCTGCTATATAATTTATTAATCAATTGATACATTTTTTTTTAATTTCAGTTATTTTCTTCCAAATTAAAAAAAAATCGCTCACTCGCATCAGTTTAACCATGAAAACCTGAAAAAAATCTTTTTAAAAAATAAGAAAAAACATGTCGCTCGCTTTATAAAAAACATTTCCTCCACAAAATCTGAATTTCGAAAAAAGCACCATTTTATACCATATATTATGTATTCAAAGTACTAGTAATATTGCAATAGAACATATATTTAAACAGATTGAAATTTAAAACTTGAAAAGCTATTTCCAGAATATACATTTTTTGCTTATGTTTTCATTTTTTCAATAGTCATTTAAATTCTGTGGCAGTGTATTTTGCAATCTCTGGCACCGAGTTCATATCCCCTCTGAAAACTGTCTGTATTATCTTTTGCTTGGCCTTGCAGTCTTCTGTACTTTTGATTTCTTTATAAATGTTGCTGAGTCTTAGTTTGCAGTGTTTTTTAAGTACTCTGGAAAATCGTTTATGTACATGAGAAATAATATAAGGCCTAACACTGAGATAATTGTGAGGACCGAATTTTAATTGTTTTTATAATGCTGTTCAAAATGCTTTGCAAATACAAAGTTTCTATATTTTCTTTATTGGTCATTGATATTTCTTTCAGTGCTCATTTATTCATATGTATGTACTTTCGATACAAAAAAAAATAATGTTTACTTATCTTTGATAAAAAAATATGAAGTTTTATTCTTCTGATTCATATATAATTTAATAATTTTATACATGTATGTAACAGGTTACATGCTATGTTATACAATTAATGACTTTGAACTTTGATATTGGTCGCTATCAGGATTTATCAGCCAGAAAAAAATGTAATATTCACTGAGCCGCTTGGCAAGGTGAATATACATTTTTGAGGGCTGAGATGTAGCCACCGTATATCACAGTCAGTAATTGTTTTATTACATGAATAAAATCAATATCTTCCTGTCTCCTGACCTTGACCTTCATTTCACGGTCAGCGACCACGTTCAAGTTTTTAAATTAAGGCAGTTGCTCTGTAACCATGCATGGCAGGATGACAATATTTGGTATAAAGGTTGCTGAGGAATAGAACATGACTGTCTGGTAGGTGTCACCTGACCTTGACCTCAATTTCACAGTCCAGTGATTACATATACTTTAAAGTTTTTGTATGAAGTCAGTTTCTCTGTAACTATGCATTGTTTATTTTAAATGATAACAATTTACATGATGCTCCCAACGCAACACAATTTTTTCTGTTACTGATTGGGAATGCAGGCGAGACATTTTTCTGTGTCCACACTTAATTGGTGGAAAATCATATGTATGCAATTCTGTTAATATGACCATGATGACCATTTGATGTTCAAAGCTTCCTTATTTTGTCTTGATCAGACAAAAAGTATGGCAACCATGTGAAATTCTTTTTTCTAAGTCATAACCATTAACAATACATTGTGACTTTGCACAATATAATAAAATGTACATTATTGTACATTGTAGGGTCGTTACTAACATTCTTCAGTTTATACCTATTAGACTTTAGACGAAGCTTTTTTAAGAATTTACAAATTCTGGGGTGCAGGGCCAAATGAAGAACATTTATTACCGGTACTTTTTAGGTAAATGTTGGGATTTCCTGCAGATAGTTGGCAAAGATTGCCAGCACTAAAAATTGTTTTATTGCAGTATGTCAACCATGTTTGCAGTTCATGCACACACAAGCTTCTAGCATAGTTTTATTTTTTTAAAATATGTTGCTGAAACGTTTTCTTCTTTTGTATTACAGGCTTAAAAGATACTAGTGTGAATGAATTATGGAATTGCACATTCACTGGATTGAGAATTGTGTCAGATTGTTAATTAATAGTTTTCTGCACAGTTTTTAGTTCATTGTTATGCAAACTTACATCATCAAGTGAAGAGGAAATAAATTTGCAATGACAATGAAAATACTTTTACTTATATGCTAGATCTTGCAATCAGTTGTCCAAGGTATGATGTAGCCAATCAAAATAGTGACTTCTAGCCCTGGAATTTCCTAGCTATGTTTGTCAGGGTTTCGTGGGGACAAATGTGGACTCAGAAAGCCTGACCTGTGAGGATACCATGTAATCTATTAAATTAAAGTTAAATATTGTGTTTAAGTTCATGCTCGCCCAATGTATATGTCTTAGATTAAAGTTAAATATGGTCTGCAGGGCTCACGCTGGGTCAAAATTATAGGGAGAAGTCACTTCTCTTTTGGGTGGCTGACAGGGAGAAGTGAGGATAGAACAGGGAGAAGTGGGTGGAAAACAGGGAGAAGTTGCAGTATATGTCGCGAAAGCATCCTGTTTACTTTGTTTTTTTTTTTAAATTGGTGTTGGCATTTGCATTTTTATCATGTTTTTTTAGCAGTTTAATTTATTGAGGATAAACTATCAAAGATTTGATTAACTATTCAGTATACTTATTTCATACATTTTCAAAAATACATGTATTAAACATAACAATAAAAAAAGAATCAACTGTCACAGTTTGTTCATTAAAATAAATGTTTCTTTGTCATTGATACACAATTTGATTGATTTATAATGAAGTACTATTAGAACTAGAAGAAGAAAATTACATCATTGTGACACATAATATATTATTTAAAATTGTAAAATTCACTATTAAAAAGTATTTAAACATATTTAACTAAAATTTGTTTAAGTAACTGCCAAAAGACTATTTTTATTACGTGTCTATCATTGCAAAACTCATTTCACCACTATCAGCGTAGTATATTTGCAATCTCCGGCACCAAATTCATATCCGCAAATTCTTGTGCTCTGAACTGGTTTTCGGTTATATTGTAAATCTACGCTTTATATACCAAATAAAAGTTAAAAGGGTACCAGTTCAACTTTGGCGCGTAAACTTAATAAACATGACGCGGTCTTCAAAAATACGAAGATTTCTTACCAAAATGGGAATAAAATTTGAAAGGCGACATTAGGCGATTATACAAAATGAAAGGGCGACTTCACTTCGCTTTTGAAGATGATCGACGGCGAAGTGGGACCACGATTAGGCGACTTCTTCGCCCGAGTCGCCCTCCAACGCGAGCCCTGGTCTGAGTTTATGCTTGCTCAATGTAAATGTCTATAAGATTAACTTAAATTAAGTTCATGCCCGCCCAATGTAAATGTCTATTAGAATAAAGTCAAATATGGTCTCAGTTCATGCTCCTGCATGTAAATGTATTACATGGACGAACATGTAAAGGCGGGATATATACCACGAATACGTAAATACGAGATATAATATACGGATGAACCTATAGTATATAAGAACGAACCTGTGAACACGAGATATTATACGGGCGAACCTGTAAAAATGGGATATTATAATACGCCCAACCTGTAAAAATTGAATATTATATACATACAAACTACTTAAGACGGTATATTATACGCAGACGGACCTGTAAAGACGTGATCTTATATACGAACAAACCACTTAAGACGGTATATCATAAACAGACGAACCTGTCAATACGAGATATTATAATACGTCCAACCTGTAAATATGGAGATTATATACGGACAAACCACTTAAGACGGTATATTATACTCTGACCCCTAAAGACGAGAGACCAGGCCAAACATAATACACAGTAACATCCACTAAGAGACCATACCTATAATACATGTAATACATTGATATGCAGTAACATTCACAACCAGGCCCTACCTATAATACACGTAATACAGAGATATACAGTAACATCCACCACCAGACCATACCTATAATACATGTAATACAGTGATATACAGTAACATCCACCACCAGGCCATACCTATAATACATGTAATACAGTGATATACAGTAACATCCACCACCAGAACACACATATAATACATGTAATACAGTGATATGCAGTAAAATCCACCACCAGGCCATACCTATAATACATGTAATACAGTGATATACAGTAACATCCACCACCAGACCACACATATAATACATGTAATACAGTGATATGCAGTAACATCCACCACCAGCCCATACCTATAATACATGGAATACAGTGATATGCAGTAACATCCACCACCAGGTCATACCTATAATACATGTAATACAGTGATATGCAGTAACATCCACCACCAGGGCATACCTATAATACATGTAATACAGTGATATGCAGTAATATCCACCACCAGGCCATACCTATAATACACGTATACAGTGATGTACAGTAACATCCACCACCAGGCCATACCTATAATACATGTAATACAGTCATGTACAGTAACATCCACCACCAGGCCATACCTATAATACACGTATACAATGATATACAGCAACATCCACCACCAGGCCATACCTATAATACATGTAATACAGTGATATGCAGTAACATCCACCACCAGACAATACCTATAATACATGTAATACAGTGATATACAGTAACATCCACCACCAGACCATACCTATTATACAGGTAATACAGTGTTTTGCAGTAACATCCACCACCAGGCCATACCTATAATACACGTATACAGTGATATACAGTAACATCCACTACTAGGCCATACAATGTACCTATCATGCATGTAATACAGTGATATACAGTAACATCCACCACCAGGCCATACCTATAATACACGTATACAATGATATACAGCAACATCCACCTCCAGGCCATACCTATAATACATGTAATACAGTGATATGCAGTAACATCCATCAACAGACCATACCTATAATACATGTAATACAGTGATATACAGTAACAACCACCACCAGACCATACCTATTATACAGGTAATACAGTGATATGCAGTAACATCCACCAGTAGGCCATACCTATAATACAAGTATATATTGAAATACAGTAACATCCACCACCAGTTCATACCTATAATGCACGTAATACAATGACATACAGTATCATCCACCACCAGGCCATACCTATAATGCATGTAATACAGAGATATACAGTAACATCAACCACCAGGCCATACCTATAATACATGTAATACAGTGATACAGTAACATCCACCACCAGGCCATACCTATAATACATGTAATACAGTGATTTACAGTAACATCCACCACAAGGCCATACCTATAATATGTGTTATACAGTGATATACAGTAACATCCACCACCAGGCCATACCTATAATACATCTAATACAGTGATATACAGTAACATCCACCACCAAACCATGCCTATAATACATGTAATACAGTGATATGCAGTAACATCCACCACCAGGCCATACCTATAATACATGTAATACAGTTATATACAAAAACATCCACCACAAGGCTATACCTATAATACACGTAATACAGTCATATACAGCAACATCCACCACCAGGCCATACCTATAATACACGTATACAGTGATAAACAGTAACGCCCATCACCAGGCCATACCTATAATACATGTAATACAGTGATGTACAGTAACATCCACCACCAGGCCATACCTATAATACACGTATTACAGTGATATACAGTAACATCCACCACAAGACCATACCTATAATACATGTAATACAGTGATATGCAGTAACATTCACCACCAGGTCATACCTATAACACATGTAATACAGTGATATTTAGTAACATCCACCACCAAGCCATACCTATAATACACGTATACAGTGATATATAGTAACGTCCACCACCAAGCCATACCTATAATACATGTAATACAGTGATGTACAGTAACATCCACCAACAGGCCATACCTATAATACACGTATACAATGATATACAGCAACATCCACCTCCAGGCCATACCTATAATACATGTAATACAGTGATATGCAGTAACATCCATCAACAGACAATACCTATAATACATGTAATACAGTGATATACAGTAACAACCACCACCAGACCATACCTATTATACAGGTAATACAGTGATATGCAGTAACATCCACCAGTAGGCCATACCTATAATACAAGTATATATTGAAATACAGTAACATCCACCACCAGTTCATACCTATAATGCACGTAATACAATGACATACAGTAACATCCACCACCAGGCCATACCTATAATGCATGTAATACAGAGATATACAGTAACATCAACCACCAGGCCATGCCTATAATACATGTAATACAGTGATACAGTAACATCCAACACCAGGCCATACCTATAATACATGTAATACAGTGATATACAGTAACATCCACCACAAGGCCATACCTATAATATATGTTATTCAGTGATATACAGTAACATCCACCACTAGGCCATACCTATAATACATCTAATACAGTGATATACAGTAACATCCACCACCAGACCATACCTATAATACATGTAATACAGTGATATGCAGTAACATCCACCACCAGGCCATACCTATAATACATGTAATACAGTTATATACAAAAACATCCACCACAAGGCCATACCTATAATACACGTAATACAGTTATATACAGCAACATCCACCACCAGGCCATACCTATAATACATCTAATACAGTGATATACACTAACATCCGCCATCAGACCATACCTATAATACATGTAATACAGCGATATACAGTAACATCCATAATCAGACCATACCTATAATACATGTAATACAGTGATATGCAGTAACATCCACCACCAGCCCATACCTATAATACATGCAATACAGTGAAATGCAGTAACATCCACCACCAGGCCATACGTATAATACATGTAATACAGTGATATACAATAACATCCACCACCAGGCCATACCTATAATACACGTAATACAGTGATATGCAGTAACATCCACCACCAGGCCATCCCTAAAATACACGTAATACAGTGATATACAGTAACATCCACCATCAGGCCATACCTATAATACACGTATTATAGTGATATACAGTAATATCCACCACCAGGCCATACCTATAAAACATGTAATACAGTGTTGTACAGTAAGATCCACCACCAGACCATACCTATAATACATGTAATACAGTGATATACAGTAACATCCACCACCCGCTAATACCTATAATACATGTAATACAGTGATAAACAGTAACATCCGCCACCAGGCGATACATATAATACATGTAATACACTGATATACAGTAACATCCACCACCAGGCCATACCTATAATACATGTAATACAGTGATATATAGTAAAATCCACCACCATGCCACACCTATAATACATGTAATACAGTGATATACAGTAACATCCACCACCAGGCCACACATATAATACATGTAATACAGTGACATGCAATTACATCCACCACCAGGGCATACATATAATAAACGTAATACAGTGATGCACAGTAACATCCACTACCAGGCCATACCTATAAAGCATGTAATACAGTGATATACATTAACATCAGCCACCAGGCCATACCTATAATATATGTAATACTGTGATATACAGTAACATCCACCACCAGACCTCACATATAATGCATGTAATACAGTGATATGCAGTAACATCCACCACCAGGCCATCCCTAAAATACACCTAATACAGTGATATTCAATAACATCCACCATCAGGCCATACCTATAATACACGTATTATAGTGATATACAGTAACATCCACCCACAGGCCATACCTATAAAACATGTAATACAGTGATCTACAGTAACATCCACCACCAGACCATACCTATAATACATGTAATACAGTACTATACAGTAACATCCACCAACCGGCAATACCTATAATACATGAATACAGTGATATACAGTAACATCCGCCACCAGGCCATACATATAATACATGTAATACAGTGATATACAGTAACATCCACCACCAGGCCATAGCTATAATACATGTAATACAGTGATATATAGTAAAATCCACCACCATGCCACACCTATAATACATGTAATACAGTGATATACAGTAACATCCACAACAAGGCCACACATATAATACATGTAATACAGTGATATGCAGTAACATCCACCACCAGGGCATACCTATAATACACGTTATACGCACCCACCACCAGGCCATACCTATAATACATGTAATACAGTGATATGCACTATCATCCACCACCAGGCCATACCTATAATACAGGTATACAGTGATATACAGTAACGTCCACCACCAGACCATACTTATAATACATGTAATACAGTGATGTACAGTAACATCCACCACCAGGCCATCCCTATAATACACGTATTACAGTGATATACAGCAACATTCACCACAAGACCATACCTATAATACATGTAATATAGTGATATGCAGTAACATCCACTACCAGGTCATACCTATAACACATGTAATACAGTGATATGCAGTAAAATCCACCACCAGGCCATACCTATAATACACGTATACAGTGATATACAGTAACGTCCACCACCAGGCCATACCTATAATAAATGTAATACAGTGATATACAGTAACATCCACCACCAGGCCATACCTATAATACATGTAATACAGTGATATGCAGTAACATCCACCACCAGGCCATACGTATAATACATGTAATACAATGATATACAATAACATCCACCACCAATCCGTACCTATAATACACGTAATACAGTGATATGCAGTAACATCCATCACCATGCCATCACTAAAATACACGTAATACAGTGATATACAGTAACATTTACCATCAAGCAATACCTATAATACACGTATTACAGTGAGATCCAGTAACATCCACCAACAGGCCATATCTCTAAAACATGTAATACAGTGATGTACAGTAACATCCACCAAGAGACCATACCTATAATACATGTAATACAGTGATATACAGTAACATCCACCCCCCGGCAATACCTATAAAACATGTAATACAGTGATATACAGTAACATCCGCCACCAGGCTACACATATAATACATGTAATACAGTGATATATAGTAAAATTCACCACCATGCTATAGTTATAATACATGTAATACAGTTATATACAGTAACATCCTCCACCAGGCCACACATATAATACATGTAATACAGTGATATGCAGTAACATCCACCACCAGGGCATACCTATAATACACGTATACAGTGATATACAGTAGCATCTCCCCCCCAAGGGCATACCTAAAATACACGTAATACAATGATATACAGTAAAATCCACCACAAGGCCATACCTATAAGTCATGTTATACAGTGATATACAGTTACATCCACCACCCGGCCATACCTATAATACATGTAATACAGTGATGTACAGTAACATTAACCACCTGACCACACCTATAATACATGTAATACAGTGATGTACAGTAACATCCACCACCAGGCCATACATATAATACATGTAATACAGTGATATACAGTAACATCCACCACGCGGCAATACCTATAAAACATGTAATACAGTGATATACAGTAACATCCGCCACCAGGCCACACATATAATACATGTAATACAGTGATATATAGTAAAATTCACCACCATGCTATAGTTATAATACATGTAATACAGTTATATACAGTAACATCCACCACCAGGCCATACATATAATACATGTAATACAGTGATATACAGTAACATCCACCACCAGGCCATACCTATAATACATGTAATACAGTGATATGCAGTAACATCCACCACCAGGCCATACCTATAATACATGTAATACAGTGATATACAAAGACATACACCACCAGGCCATACCTATAATAAACGTAATACAGTGATATACAGCAACATCCACCTCCAGGGCATACCTATAATACATCTAATACAGTGATATACAGTAACATCCACCACCAGACCTCACATATAATGCATGTAATACAGTGATATGCAGTAACATCCACCACCAGGCCATCCCTAAAATACACCTAATACAGTGATATTCAATAACATCCACCATCAGGCCATACCTATAATACACGTATTATAGTGATATACAGTAACATCCACCCACAGGCCATACCTATAAAACATGTAATACAGTGATCTACAGTAACATCCACCACCAGACCATACCTATAATACATGTAATACAGTACTATACAGTAACATCCACCAACCGGCAATACCTATAATACATGAATACAGTGATATACAGTAACATCCGCCACCAGGCCATACATATAATACATGTAATACAGTGATATACAGTAACATCCACCACCAGGCCATAGCTATAATACATGTAATACAGTGATATATAGTAAAATCCACCACCATGCCACACCTATAATACATGTAATACAGTGATATACAGTAACATCCACAACAAGGCCACACATATAATACATGTAATACAGTGATATGCAGTAACATCCACCACCAGGGCATACCTATAATACACGTTATACGCACCCACCACCAGGCCATACCTATAATACATGTAATACAGTGATATGCACTATCATCCACCACCAGGCCATACCTATAATACAGGTATACAGTGATATACAGTAACGTCCACCACCAGACCATACTTATAATACATGTAATACAGTGATGTACAGTAACATCCACCACCAGGCCATCCCTATAATACACGTATTACAGTGATATACAGCAACATTCACCACAAGACCATACCAATAATACATGTAATATAGTGATATGCAGTAACATCCACTACCAGGTCATACCTATAACACATGTAATACAGTGATATGCAGTAAAATCCACCACCAGGCCATACCTATAATACACGTATACAGTGATATACAGTAACGTCCACCACCAGGCCATACCTATAATAAATGTAATACAGTGATATACAGTAACATCCACCACCAGGCCATACCTATAATACATGTAATACAGTGATATGCAGTAACATCCACCACCAGGCCATACGTATAATACATGTAATACAATGATATACAATAACATCCACCACCAATCCGTACCTATAATACACGTAATACAGTGATATGCAGTAACATCCATCACCATGCCATCACTAAAATACACGTAATACAGTGATATACAGTAACATTTACCATCAAGCAATACCTATAATACACGTATTACAGTGAGATCCAGTAACATCCACCAACAGGCCATATCTCTAAAACATGTAATACAGTGATGTACAGTAACATCCACCAAGAGACCATACCTATAATACATGTAATACAGTGATATACAGTAACATCCACCCCCCGGCAATACCTATAAAACATGTAATACAGTGATATACAGTAACATCCGCCACCAGGCTACACATATAATACATGTAATACAGTGATATATAGTAAAATTCACCACCATGCTATAGTTATAATACATGTAATACAGTTATATACAGTAACATCCTCCACCAGGCCACACATATAATACATGTAATACAGTGATATGCAGTAACATCCACCACCAGGGCATACCTATAATACACGTATACAGTGATATACAGTAGCATCTCCCCCCCCAAGGGCATACCTAAAATACACGTAATACAATGATATACAGTAAAATCCACCACAAGGCCATACCTATAAGTCATGTTATACAGTGATATACAGTTACATCCACCACCCGGCCATACCTATAATACATGTAATACAGTGATGTACAGTAACATTAACCACCTGACCACACCTATAATACATGTAATACAGTGATGTACAGTAACATCCACCACCAGGCCATACATATAATACATGTAATACAGTGATATACAGTAACATCCACCACCCGGCAATACCTATAAAACATGTAATACAGTGATATACAGTAACATCCGCCACCAGGCCACACATATAATACATGTAATACAGTGATATATAGTAAAATTCACCACCATGCTATAGTTATAATACATGTAATACAGTTATATACAGTAACATCCACCACCAGGCCATACATATAATACATGTAATACAGTGATATACAGTAACATCCACCACCAGGCCATACCTATAATACATGTAATACAGTGATATGCAGTAACATCCACCACCAGGCCATACCTATAATACATGTAATACAGTGATATACAAAGACATACACCACCAGGCCATACCTATAATAAACGTAATACAGTGATATACAGCAACATCCACCTCCAGGGCACACCTATAATACATCTAATACAGTGATATACAGTAACATCCACCATCAGACCATACCTATAATACATGTAATACAGTGATATACAAAAACATCCACCACCAGGCCATACCTATAATACACGTAATACAGTGATATGCAGCAACATCCACCACCAGGCCATACGTATAATACATGTAATACAGTGATATACAATAACATCCACCACCAGTTCGTACCTATAATACACGTAATACAGTGATATGCAGTAACATCCACCACCAGTCCATCCCTAAAATACACGTAATAAAGTAATATACAGTAACATCCACCATCAGGCCAAACCTATACTACACGTATTATAGTGATATACAGTAACATCCGCCACCAGGCCATACCTATAAAACATGCAATACAGTGATCTACAGTAACATCCACCACCAGACCATACCTATAATACATGTAATACAGTGATATACAGTAACATCCACCACCCGGCAATACCTATAATACATGTAATACAGTGATATACAGTAACATCCGCCACCAGGCCATACATATAATACATGTAATACAGTGATATACAGTGACATCCACCACCAGGCCATAGCTATAATACATGTAATACAGTGATATATAGTAAAATCCACCACCATGACACACCTATAATACATGTAATACAGTGATATACAGTAACATCCACCACCCGGCAATACCTATAATACATGTAATACAGTGATATACAGTAACATCCACCACCAGGGCATACCTATAATACACGTAATACAGTGATGTACAGTAACATCCGCCACCAGGCCATACCTATAAAACATGCAATACAGTGATCTACAGTAACATCCACCACCAGACCATACCTATAATACATGTAATACAGTGATATGCAGTAACATCCACCACCACGCCATACCTATAATACATGTAATACAGTGATATATAGTAAAATCGACCATCATGCCACACCTATAATACATGTAATACAGTGATATACAGTAACATCCACCACCAGGCCACACATATATTACATGTAATACAGTTATGTACAGTAACATACACCACTAGGCCATACCTATAATACACGTAATACAATGATGTACAGTAACATCCACCACCCGGCCATACCTATAATAAATGTAAGACAGTGATATGCAGTAACATCCACTACCAGGCCATACCTATAAAACATGTAATACAGTGATGTACTGTAACATCCACCACCAGACCATACCTATAATACATGTAATACAGTGATATACAGTAACATCCACCACCCGGCCATACCTATAATACGTGTAATACAGTGATATACAGTAACATCCGCCACCAGGCCATACATATAATACATGTAATACAGTGATATACAGTAACATCCACCACCAGGCCATACCTATAATACATGTAATACAGTGATATATAGTAAAAGCGACCATCATGCCACACCTATAATACATGTAATACAGTGATATGTAGTAACATCCACCACAAGGGCATACCTATAATACACGTAATACAGTGATGTACAGGAACATCCACCACCAGGCCATACCTATAATACATGTAATACAGTGATATGCAGTAACATCCACCACCACGCCATACCTATAATACATGTAATACAGTGATATATAGTAAAATCGACCATCATGCCACACCTATAATACATGTAATACAGTGATATACAGTAACATCCACCACCAGGCCACACATATATTACATGTAATACAGTTATGTACAGTAACATACACCACTAGGCCATACCAATAATACACGTAATACAATGATGTACAGTAACATCCACCACCCGGTCATACCTATAATACATGTAAGACAGTGATATGCAGTAACATCCACTACCAGGATATACCTATAATACATGTAATACAGTGATATACAGTAACATCCGCCACCAGGCCATACCTATAATAAATGTTATACAGTGATATACAGTAACATCCACCACCCGGCAATCCCTAAAATACACGTAATACAGTGATATACAGTTACATCCACCATCAGGCCATACCTATAATACACGTATAATAGTGATATACAGTAACATCCACCACCAGGCCATACCTATAAAACATGTAATACAGTGATGTACTGTAACATCCACCACCAGACCATACCTATAATACATGTAATACAGTGATATACAGTAACATCCACCACCCGGCAATACCTATAATACGTGTAATAGAGTGATATACAGTAACATCCGCCACCAGGCCATACATATAATACATGTAATACAGTGATATGCAGTAACATCCACCACCAGGCCATACCTATAATACATGTAATACAGTGATATATAGTAAAATCGACCATCATGCCACACCTATAATACATGTAATACAGTGATATACAGTAACATCCACCACTAGGCCACACATATAATACATGTAATACAGAGATATGCAGTAACATCCACCAGCAGGGCATTCCTATAATACAAGCAATACAGTGACGTACAGTAACATCCACCACCAGGCAATACCTATAATGCATGTAATACAGTGATATACAGTAACATCAACCACCAGGCCATACCTATAATACATGTAATACAGTGATATACAGTAACATCCACCACCAGGCCATACCTATAATACACGTATACAGTGATATACAGTGGCATCCAACACCAGGTCATACCTAAAATACACGTAATACAATGATATACAGTAAAATCCACCACAAGGCCATACCTATAATACATGTTATACAGTGATATACAGTAACATCCACCACCCGGCCATACCTAAAATACATGTAATACAGTGATGTACAGTAACATCCACCACCAGGCCATACATATAATACATGTAATACTTAAGTAATAGTAACTAGTGTGTAGGGCTGTATCCAGAATTACGGACTGACGAAGGACCCGATACGGACCGTTTATCTTGTTACAGCCCGAGCCAAAGGCGAGGGCTGTAACAAATAAACGGTCCGTATCGGGTCCTTCAGAAGTCCGTAATTCTGATACAGCCATACACACAAGTTACTATTACTTTTATTTCATTGAAAACATTAGAAAACAAACAAGTTCAATAGTATACAAGACAAAATGAACTTTGTTTAACTGTAATTGTTTAGCATTTGTGCTAAATAATATGTTCTGTTGATATTTTACATGTTTTACATTTTGTTTAGTAATTAGCAATCTATTTACATTTATTTGTGGCACATCAAAATTGAAAATTCAAATAATCTTTTTTTCATCGGGCTGTATCACCGTTACAGCCAGGGCTGTATCAAACTTAGGGCTGTAACAGAAGATTGGATACAGCCCGTTTGCTGATACAGCCCTGCTGAGTTTTTTATTCTTAAACACATTAACTGTAGCTTAAAATACAGACTGCAAATTATCCAATGGAATGGTTTGTTACATTATTGATATGAAATAAAGTGATATACAGTAACATCCACCACCAGGCCATACCTACCATACATGTAATACAGTGATATGCAGTAAAATCCACCACCAGGCCATAATTATAATACATGTAATACAGTGATATGCAGTAACATCCACAACAAGGCCATACCTATAATACATGTAATACAGTGATATACAAAAACATCCACCACCAGGCCATACCTATAATACACGTAATACAGTGATATACAGCAACATCCACCACCAGGCCATACGTATAATACATGTAATACAGTGATATACAATAACATCCACCACCAGGCCGTACCTATAATACACGTAATACAGTGATATGCAGTAACATCCACCACCAGTCCATCCCTAAAATACACGTAATACAGTGATATACAGTAACATCCACCATCAGGCCATACCTATAATACACGTATTATAGTGATATACAGTAACATCCACCACCAGGCCATACCTATAAAACATGCAATACAGTGATCTACAGTAACATCCACCACCAGACCATACCTATAATACATGTAATACAGTGATATACAGTAACATCCACCACCCGGCCATACCTATATTACATGTAATACAGTGATATGCAGTAACATCAACCACCAGGGCATTCCTATAATACACGTAATACAGTGATATGCAGTAACATCCACCACCCGGTCATACCTATAATAAATGTAATACTGTGAGATGCAGTAACATCCACCACCAGGACATACCTATAATACATGTCATACAGTGATATACAGTAACATCCACCACCAGGCCACACATATAATACATGTAATACAGTGATATGCAGTAACATCAACCACCAGGGCATACCTATAATATACGTAATACAGTGATATACAGTAACATCCACCACCCGGCCATTCCTATAATACATGTAATACAGTGATATGCAGTTTCATCCACCCGGCAATACTTATAATACACGTAATACAGTGATATTCAGTAACATCCGCAACCAGGCCATACATATAATACATGTAATACATTGATGTGCACTAACACCCACCACCAGGCCATACATATAATACACGTAATACAGTGATTTACAGTAACATCCACCACCAGGCCATACCTATAATACATGTATTCATTGATGTACAGTAACATCCACCACCAGGCCATACCTATCATACACGTAATTCAGTGATGTACAGTAACCTCCACCACCCGGCCATACCTATAATACACGTAATACAGGGATATACAGTAACATCCACCACCAGGCCATACCTATAATGGACGTAATACAGTGATGTACAGTAACATCCACCACTAGACCATACCTTTAATACACGTAATACAGAGATATACTATAACATCCACCACCAGACCATACCTATAATACATGTAATGCAGTGATGTACAGTAACATCCACCACCAGACCACACTTATAATACATGTAATACAATGATATACAGTAACATCCACCACCAGGCCATACCTATAACACATGTAATACAGTGATATACAATAACATCCACCACCAGGCCATACCTATAATACATGTAATACAATGATATACAGTAACATCCACCACCAGGCCATACCTATAACACATGTAATACAGTGATATGGAGTAACATCCACCACCAGCCCATACCTCTAATACATGTAATACAGTGATATACAATAACATCCACCACCATGCCATACCTATAATACACGTAATACAGTGATATGCAGTAACATCCACAACCAGGACATTCCTATAATACACCTAATACAGTGATATACAGTAACATCCACCATCATGCCATACCTATAATACACGTATTACAGTGATAAACAGTAACATCCACTATCAGGCCATACTTATAATACATGTCATACATTGATGTGCACTAACACCCACCACCAGGCCATACCTATAATACACGTAATACAGTGATGTACAGTAACCTCTACCACCCGGCCATACCTATAATACACGTAATACAGGGATATACAGTAACATCCACCACCGGGACTTACCTATAATACATGTAATGCAGTGATATGCAGTAACATCCACCACCAGGGCATACCTACAATACACGTAATACAGTAATATGCAGTAACATCCACCACCAGGCCATCCCTAAAATACACGTAATACAGTGATATTCAGTAACATCCACCATCAGGCCATACCTATAATACACGTATTATAGTGATATACAGTAACATCCACCACCCGGCAATACCTATGATACATGTAATATAGTGATATACAGTAAAATCCGCCACCAGGCCATACATATAATACATGTAATACAGTGATATACAGTAACATCCACCACCAGGCCATTCCTATAATAATGTAATACAGTGATGTACAGTAACTAACATACACCACTAGGCCATACCTATAATACATATAATACAGTGATCTTCAGTAACATCCACCACCCGGCCATACCTATATTTCATGTAATACAGTGACATGCAGTAACATCAACCACCAGGGCATACCTATAATACACGTAATACAGTGATATGCAGTAACATCCACCACCCGGCCATACCTATAATACCCGTAATACAGTGATATACAGCAACATCCACCTCCAGGGCATACCTATAATACATCTAATACAGTGATATACAGTAACATCCACCATCAGACCATACCTATAATACATGTAATACGGTGATATACAGTAACATCAACAATCAGACCATACCTATAATACATGTAATACAGTGATATGCAGTAACATCCACCACCAGGTCATACCTATAATACATGTAATACAGTGATATGCAGTAACATCCACAACAAGGCCATACCTATAATACATGTAATACAGTGATATACAAAAACATCCACCACCAGGCCATACCTATAATACACGTAATACAGTGATATGCAGCAACATCCACCACCAGGCCATACGTATAATACATGTAATACAGTGATATACAATAACATCCACCACCAGGTCGTACCTATAATACACGTAATACAGTGATATGCAGTAACATCCACCACCAGTCCATCCCTAAAATACACGTTATAAAGTAATATACAGTAACATCCACCATCAGGCCAAACCTATACTACACGTATTATAGTGATATACAGTAACATCCACCACCAGGCCATACCTATAAAACATGCAATACAGTGATCTACAGTAACATCCACCACCAGACCATACCTATAATACATGTAATACAGTGATATACAGTAACATCCACCACCCGGCAATACCTATAATACATGTAATACAGTGATATACAGTAACATCCGCCACCAGGCCATACATATAATACATGTAATACAGTGATATACAGTGACATCCACCACCAGGCCATAGCTATAATACATGTAATACAGTGATATATAGTAAAATCCACCACCATGACACACCTATAATACATGTAATACAGTGATATACAGTAACATCCACCACCAGGCCACACATATAATACATGTAATACAGTGATATGTAGTAACATCCACCACCAGGGCATACCTATAATACACGTAATACAGTGATGTACAGTAACATCCACCACCAGGCCATACCTATAATACATGTAATACAGTTTTATGCAGTAACATCCACCACCACGCCATACCTATAATACAAGTAATACAGTGATATATAGTAAAATCGACCATCATGCCACACCTATAATACATGTAATACAGTGATATACAGTAACATCCACCACCAGGCCACACATATATTACATGTAATACAGTTATGTACAGTAACATACACCACTAGGCCATACCTATAATACACGTAATACAATGATGTACAGTAACATCCACCACCCGGCCATACCTATAATACATGTAAGACAGTGATATGCAGTAACATCCACTACCAGGCCATATAATACATGTAATACAGTGATATACAGTAACATCCACCACCAGACCATACCTATAATACACGTAATACAGTGATATACAGTAACATCCACCACCCGGCAATCCCTATAATACGTGTAATACAGTGATATACAGTAACATCCGCCACCAGGCCATACATATAATACATGTAATACAGTGATATACAGTAACATCCACCACCAGGCCATACCTATAATACATGTAATACAGTGATATATAGTAAAATCGACCATCATGCCACACCTATAATACATGTAATACAGTGATATACAGTAACATCCACCACCAGGCCACACATATATTACATGTAATACAGTTATGTACAGTAACATACACCACTAGGCCATACCTATAATACACGTAATACAATGATGTACAGTAACATCCACCACCCGGCCATACCTATAATACATGTAATACAGTGATATGTAGTAACATCCACCACAAGGGCATACCTATAATACACGTAATACAGTGATGTACAGTAACATCCACCACCAGGCCATACCTATAATACATGTAATACAGTGATATGCAGTAACATCCACCACCACGCCATACCTATAATACATGTAATACAGTGATATATAGTAAAATCGACCATCATGCCACACCTATAATACATGTAATACAGTGATATACAGTAACATCCACCACCAGGCCACACATATATTACATGTAATACAGTTATGTACAGTAACATACACCACTAGGCCATACCAATAATACACGTAATACAATGATGTACAGTAACATCCACCACCCGGCCATACCTATAATACATGTAAGACAGTGATATGCAGTAACATCCACTACCAGGATATACCTATAATACATGTAATACAGTGATATACAGTAACATCCACCACCCGGAAATACCTATAATACATGTAATACAGTGATATACAGTAACATCCGCCACCAGGCCATACCTATAATAAATGTTATACAGTGATATACAGTAACATCCACCACCCGGCAATCCCTAAAATACACGTAATACAGTGATATACAGTTACATCCACCATCAGGCCATACCTATAATACACGTATAATAGTGATATACAGTAACATCCACCACCAGGCCATACCTATAAAACATGTAAGACAGTGATATGCGGTAACATCCACTACCAGGATATACCTATAATACATGTAATACAGTGATATACAGTAACATCCACCACCCGGCAATCCCTAAAATACACGTAATACAGTGATATACAGTTACATCCACCACCAGGCCATACCTATAATACATGTAATAGAGTGATATACAGTAACATCCGCCACCAGGCCATACATATAATACATGTAATACAGTGATATACAGTAACATCCGCCACCAGGCCATACATATAATACATGTAATACAGTGATATACAGTAACATCCACCACCAGGCAATACCTATAATGCAAGTAATACAGTGATATACAGTAACATCAACCACCAGGCCATACCTTTAATACATGTAATACAGTGATATACAGTAACATCCACCACCAGGCCATACCTATAATACCCGTATACAGTGATATACAGTGGCATTCAACACCAGGTCATACCTAAAATACGCGTAATACAATGATATACAGTAAAATCCACCACAAGGCCATACCTATAATACATGTTATACAGTGATATACAGTAACATCCACCACCCGGCCATACCTATAATACATGTAATACAGTGATGTACAGTAACATCCACCACCAGGCCATACATATAATACATGTAATACAGTGATATACAGTAACATCCACCACCAGGCCATACCTACAATACATGTAATACAGTGATATGCAGTAAAATCCACCACCAGGCCATAATTATAATACATGTAATACAGTGATATGCAGTAACATCCACAACAAGGCCATACCTATAATACATGTAATACAGTGATATACAAAAACATCCACCACCAGGCCATACCTATAATACACGTAATACAGTGATATACAGCAACATCCACCACCAGGCCATACGTATAATACATGTAATACAGTGATATACAATAACATCCACCACCAGGCCGTACCTATAATACACGTAATACAGTGATATGCAGTAACATCCACCACCAGTCCATCCCTAAAATACACGTAAAACAGTGATATACAGTAACATCCACCATCAGGCCATACCTATAATACACGTATTATAGTGATATACAGTAACATCCACCACCAGGCCATACCTATAAAACATGCAATACAGTGATCTACAGTAACATCCACCACCAGACCATACCTATAATACATGTAATACAGTGATATACAGTAACATCCACCACCCGTCCATACCTATATTACATGTTATACAGTGATATGCAGTAACATCAACCACCAGGGCATTCCTATAATACACGTAATACAGTGATATGCAGTAACATCCACCACCCGGTCATACCTATAATAAATGTAATACTGTGAGATGTAGTAACATCCACCACCAGGACATACCTATAATACATGTCATACAGTGATATACAGTAACATCCACCACCAGGCCACACATATAATACATGTAATACAGTGATATGCAGTAACATCAACCACCAGGCCATACCTATAATATACGTAATACAGTGATGTACAGTAACATCCACCACCCGGCCATTCCTATAATACATGTAATACAGTGATATGCAGTAACATCCACCACCCGGCAATGCCTATAATACACGTAATACAGTGATATTCAGTAACATCCGCAACCAGGCCATACATATAATACATGTAATACATTGATGTGCACTAACACCCACCACCAGGCCATACATATAATACACGTAATACAGTGATTTACAGTAACATCCACCACCAGGCCATACCTATAATACATGTATTCATTGATGTACAGTAACATCCACCACCAGGCCATACCTATCATACACGTAATTCAGTGATGTACAGTAACCTCCACCACCCGACCATACCTATAATACACGTAATACAGGGATGTACAGTAACATCCACCACCAGGCCATACCTATAATGGACGTAATACAGTGATGTACAGTAACATCCACCACTAGACCATACCTTTAATACACGTAATACAGAGATATACTATAACATCCACCACCAGAACATACCTATAATACATGTAATGCAGTGATGTACAGTAACATCCACCACCAGACCACACTTATAATACATGTAATACAATGATATACAGTAACATCCACCACCAGGCCATACCTATAACACATGTAATACAGTGATATACAATAACATCCACCACCAGGCCATACCTATAATACATGTAATACAATGATATACAGTAACATCCACCACCAGGCCATACCTATAACACATGTAATACAGTGATATGGAGTAACATCCACCACCAGCCCATACCTCTAATACATGTAATACAGTGATATACAATAACATCCACCACCATGCCATACCTATAATACACGTAATACAGTGATATGCAGTAACAACCACAACCAGGAAATCCCTATAATACACCTAATACAGTGATATACAGTAACATCCACCATCATGCCATACCTATAATACACGTATTACAGTGATAAACAGTAACATCCACTATCAGGCCATACTTATAATACATGTCATACATTGATGTGCACTAACACCCACCACCAGGCCATACCTATAATACACGTAATACAGTGATGTACAGTAACCTCTACCACCCGGCCATACCTATAATACACGTAATACAGGGATATACAGTAACATCCACCACCGGGACTTACCTATAATACATGTAATGCAGTGATATGCAGTAACATCCACCACCAGGGCATACCTACAATACACGTAATACAGTAATATGCAGTAACATCCACCACCAGGCCATCCCTAAAATACACGTAATACAGTGATATTCAGTAACATCCACCATCAGGCCATACCTATAATACACGTATTATAGTGATATACAGTAACATCCACCACCCGGCAATACCTATGATACATGTAATATAGTGATATACAGTAACATCCGCCACCAGGCCATACATATAATACATGTAATACAGTGATATACAGTAACATCCACCACCAGGCCATTCCTATAATAATGTAATACAGTGATGTACAGTAACTAACATACACCACTAGGCCATACCTATAATACATATAATACAGTGATCTTCAGTAACATCCACCACCCGGCCATACCTATATTTCATGTAATACAGTGATATGCAGTAACATCAACCACCAGGGCATACCTATAATACACGTAATACAGTGATATGCAGTAACATCCACCACCCGGCCATACCTATAATAAATGTAATACTGTGATATGCAGTAACATCCACCACCAGGACATACCTATAATACATGTCATCTAGTGATATACAGTAACATCCACCACCAGGCAATACCTATAATACACGTAATACAGTGATATTCAGTAACATCCGCAACCAGGCCATTAATATAATACATGTAATACATTGATGTGCACTAACACCCACCACCAGGCCATACATATAATACACGTAATACAGTGATTTACAGTAACATCCACAACCAGACCATACCTATAATACATGTAATGCAGTGATGTACAGTAACATCCACCACCAGACCACACTTATAATACATGTAATACAGTGATATACAGTAACATCCACCACAAGGCCATACCTATAACACATGTAATACAGTGATATACAATAACATCCAACACCAGGCCATACCTATAATACATGTAATACAGTGATATACAATAACATCCACCACCAGGGCATACTACAATACATGTAATACAGTGATATACAGTAACATCCACCACAAGGCCATACTTTAATACATGTAATACAGTGATATACAATAACATCCACCACCCGGCCATACCTATAATACATGTCATACAGTGATATAAAATAACATCCACCACCAGGGCATACTATAATACATGTAATACAGAGATATACAGCAACATCCACCACCAGGTCATACCGATAATACATGTAATACAGTGATATACAATAACATGCACAACCAGGCCATACCTATAATACACGTAATAGAGAGTACAGTAACATCCACCAGCAATCGATACCTATAATACACGTAATACAGTGATATGCAGCAACATCCACCACCAGGCCATACCTATAATGCATTTAATACAGTGATATACAGTAACATCCACCATCAGGCCATACCTATAATACACATATTACAGTGATAAAACAGTAACATCCACTATCAGGCCATACTTATAATAGATGTAATACAGTGATATACAGTAACATCCACCACCAGACCATACCTATAATACATGTAATACAGTGATATACAGTAACATCCACCAGCAGGTTATACCTATAATACATGTAATACAGTGATATACAGTAAAATCCACCACCAGGCCACACCTATAATACATGTAATACAGTGATATGCAGTAACATCCACCACCAGGCCACACATATAATACATGTAATACAGTGATATGCAGTAACGTCCACCACCAGGCCTTACCTATAATACATGTAATACAGTGATATGCAGTAACATCTACCACCAGATCACACCTATAATACATGTAATACAGTGATCTGCAGTAACATCCACCACCAGAAAACACCTATAATACATGTAATACAGTGATCTGCAGTAACATCCACCACCAGACCACACCTATAATACATGTAATACAGTGATATACAGTAACATCCACCACAAGGCCATACCTATAACACATGTAATACAGTGATATACAATAACATCCAACACCAGGCCATACCTATAATACATGTAATGCAGTGATGTACAGTAACATCCACCACCAGACCACACTTATAATACATGTAATACAGTGATATACAGTAACATCCACCACAAGGCCATACCTATAACACATGTAATACAGTGATATACAATAACATCCAACACCAGGCCATACCTATAATACATGTAATACAGTGATATACAATAACATCCACCACCAGGGCATACTACAATACATGTAATACAGTGATATACAGTAACATCCACCACAAGGCCATACTTTAATACATGTAATACAGTGATATACAATAACATCCACCACCCGGCCATACCTATAATACATGTCATACAGTGATATAAAATAACATCCACCACCAGGGCATACTATAATACATGTAATACAGAGATATACAGCAACATCCACCACCAGGTCATACCGATAATACATGTAATACAGTGATATACAATAACATGCACAACCAGGCCATACCTATAATACACGTAATAGAGAGTACAGTAACATCCACCAGCAATCGATACCTATAATACACGTAATACAGTGATATGCAGCAACATCCACCACCAGGCCATACCTATAATGCATTTAATACAGTGATATACAGTAACATCCACCATCAATCCATACCTATAATACACATATTACAGTGATAAAACAGTAACATCCACTATCAGGCCATACTTATAATAGATGTAATACAGTGATATACAGTAACATCCACCACCAGACCATACCTATAATACATGTAATACAGTGATATACAGTAACATCCACCAGCAGGTTATACCTATAATACATGTAATACAGTGATATACAGTAAAATCCACCACCAGGCCACACCTATAATACATGTAATACAGTGATATGCAGTAACATCCACCACCAGGCCACACATATAATACATGTAATACAGTGATATGCAGTAACGTCCACCACCAGGCCTTACCTATAATACATGTAATACAGTGATATGCAGTAACATCTACCACCAGATCACACCTATAATACATGTAATACAGTGATCTGCAGTAACATCCACCACCAGAAAACACCTATAATACATGTAATACAGTGATCTGCAGTAACATCCACCACCAGACCACACCTATAATACATGTAATACAGTGATATACAGTAACATCCACCACCAGGCCATACCTATATTACACGTAATACAGTGATCTTCAGTAACATCCACCACCCGGCGATACCTATAATACAAGTAATACAGCGATATACAGTAACATCCACCACCAGGCCATACCTATAATACATGTGATACAGTGATATGCAGTAACATCCACCACCAGGCCACAGATATAATACATGTAAAACAGTGATATGCAGTAACATCAACCACCAGGGCATACCTATAATACACGTAATACAGTGATGTACAGTAACACCCACCACGAGGCCATACCTATAATACATGTGATACATTGATATGCAGTAACATCCACCACCAGGCCACACATATACTATATGTAATACAGTGATATGCAGTAACATCCACCACCAGGGCATACCTATAATACACGTATACAGTGATAAACAGTAACGTCCATCACCAGGCCATAACTATAATGCACGTTATACAGTGATATGCAGTAACATCCACCACCAGGCCATACCTATAATACATGCAATACAGTGATATACAGTAACATCCACCACCAGACCATACCTATAATACATCTAATACAGTGATGTACAGTAACATCCACCATCAGACCACACCTATAATACATGTAATACAGTGATGTACAGTAACATCCACCACCAGGCCATACATTTAATACATGTAATACAGTGATGTACAGTAAGATCCACCACCCGGCCATAACTTTAATGCACGTTATACAGTGATATGCAGTAACATCCACCACCAGGTCATACCAATAATACATGTAATACAGTGAAATACAGTAACATCCAGCATCAGACCACACCTATAATACATGTAATACAGTGATATGCAGTAACATCCACCACCAGCCCATACCTATAATACATGTAATACAGTGATATGCAGTAACATTCACCACCAGGCCATACCTATATTACACGTAAAACATTGATATGCAGTAACATCCACCACCAGGCCATCCCTATAATACACGTAATACAGTGATATACAGTAACATCCACCATCAGACCATGCCTATAATACATGTAATACAGTGATATACAGTAACATCCACCATCAGACCACACCTATAATACATGTAATACAGTGATATACAGTAACATCCACCACCAGGCCATACCTATAATACATGCAATACAGTGATATGCAGTAACATCCACCACCAGGCCATACCTATAATACCCGTAAGACAGAGATATACAGCAACATCCACCACCAGGCCATACCTATAATACCCGTAAGACAGAAATATACAGCAACATCCACCACCAGGCCATACCTAGAATACATGTAATACAGTGATATACAGTAACATCCACCACCAGGCCACTCATATAATACATGTAATACAGTGATATGCATAACATCCACCACCAGACCATACATATAATACACGAAATACAGTGATATACATTAACATCCACCACCAGGCAATACCTATAATACACGTATAATACACGTATTACAGTGATATACAGTAATATCCACATTTACAATCTCTTTTTAATAATAATAATAATATTATTATTATTATATTAATTAATTAATTTATTTATTTATTAATTAATTTATTTATTTATTTATTTATTTATTTATTTATTTATTTATTTATTTATTTATTTATTTATTTATTTATTTATTTATTTATTTATTTATTTATTTATTTATTTATTTATTTATTTATTTATTTATTTATTTATTTATTTAGTCAGCGGTTCTGATTCCACCTTCGCTCCATCACAATTTTGGAGGATGATGTAATCCAGGAGTCAGCCATTAAATTCGTTACCTAATTCTTGTATATGCATCTTGTGTATATGTAAATATATTATATATCTGTGAATACAAATAAAATATATTAAAACTGATAGGATTGTACTGCACAAAGGCGTAGCATCACATTTGATATTGGTACTGCTGAATGCTAATCAGGATCGCGCGTCGATCCTGTCCACCTTGTGGGGGTGGCTTTACAGCAGGGGGTTTGGGGCCGCTTAACGTCTTCGCGAGCTCTGTGGGTAAATGGTGCAAAATCCTGCATTCTGGCGATTTCCTAGCACTTAATCTCAGGTCTTAAAAGATGGGTTTCGTGAGCAAATTTTATTTTTTTTATTTCGGAAAATTATTGGTACGGCATGCCTTTCGTTCGATAAATGAAAATATTGAAACATTTATTGTAAGGAACTTGAAAACACTTTGTGTCTTTTTCTTTCTTTCTTTCTTACGTTTTTTCCGCGCCTGCTATATCATATTGTGAATAATTTAATTGGCGCGGAGGAGGAGGGAGGGGGCACAGATTTTTACTTGGAGCTTAACCATTGCACTATAGAGTGCATTTCGTTCGATAAATAAAAATACTGAAACATTTACTGTAAGAAACTTGAGAACACTTTGAGATCGTTTGTGTCTTTCTCTTTCTTTCTTTCTTGCGTTTTTTCTGCGCCTGCTCGTGAATCATGTAATTGGTGGGGGGGGGGGCACAGATTTTTATTTGGAGCTTAACCATTTAACTAGAGTGCCTTTCGTTCGATAAATGAAAATATTGAAACATTTACTGTAAGGAACTTGAGAACACTTTGAGATCGTTTGTGTCTTTCTCTTTCTTTCTTTCTTACGTTTTTTCCGCGCCTGCAATATCATATCGGGAATCATGTAATTAGCGGGAGGGGGGGGTGCTGGAATATCCGTGAAAACACCACAACGTCCAGTGCATTTATGAGAGTATTGTTTGGTAGATAAAAGGTATGTGTCACATAGCTGGCCTAACCGCACTTCGCAATTATTTGTATGTTTAAAAACTGCTGATTGAATGTTTTAATGTAATTTCACGCCATTGGACAAATTTCAGCTATGTCGTAGCATCCATTTATAGGAGAAAACCAGGAAAACGCGTATGACATAAGGAAGCACGATGGGCGTCGTTCGTGTTGCCAGAAATTTGCATGTAATTCGGACTGTCACAGTATGAAACGTCGGTTTTGTTGTTTTATTGTAGTTGGACAAGAATAATATGTTTGCATGTTCTGTAGAGAGTTTGCTTCACCCAGAGAGATTGATAAAGACGTCGTTGCATTTAGGAAATCATTTCTCGCAACATTCTATTTGTGATTTCTTAAACCAGGAGAGTGATACACATTTGTGTATTTTTTAAGCCGAGTAGTTAAAACCGTCAATTTAATGTGAAATAATTTTTTACATCGTAGTATCAAATAAAGCAAAATGATAACCAATAAACATATGACAACAAAATTACAAGATTCAACAAATATGTACCTAAACACAGGATGGACATCTAGAAATTGGGATATTAAATCACCTTGCTAACATTGGCACATAACAACACCCAGTTAGAGGGCATGCATCACGAAGTGAACACTCAAAAGCACAGAGCCTACCCAAAACTCTTCATATTCCTACCTAAACTACAGAAACGCAGTTACTCACAAAAATCAAGGTGTGTAATATGCAAAGACAGCTTTATTTATGTGTAATTAGCTGCAATAATGATAAATAAACTATTGTGATATTAATTTGACGTAATATTAAATATGTAATTATTAATTCAAGACAATAAGTGTTTGTTTTTATATGAAAGTCTTAGATATATATATACAAACCAAGAAGAAAGATAATTTTGTCACAGATTAACTTTCTGTGTACCTAGACACGAAACTGTGTATGTCGGTTCTGCCTCAAATTGTGCAATCAACTTTTTAAATTTTCATAATAGCCGCCGTTCTGAGATCTCTGGATAGTCTACAACGATTTCAATGAAAATTGGTATTTATACTGATACAGTTTACAATTCTGTGCATTTAAAAAAAAAGGCGCGATCTACTATTTTGTAAAAAAGTAAATACTGTTATACATGTAGATGTTAATTAGAATGGGGGCCTCGGTGGTCGGGCACTTAAGGTAGTTCGTCAACCTATAGTGGTCTGTCAACACTGAGATTGCGCGTTCGGGTCTCGATCACTGCGAGATGGTTGCTCGACTACAATCTTAATTGACAAGGATTGCCAGTTTTCCTACGGAAGGTCCGGGGTTTTCTCGAGATCTGGGTACTCTGGCTTCGTTCTCAATAAAAACTGGATTCCATGATATAGCTGAAAAATTGCTGAAAGTGGCGTTAAGCAACATATAAAAAAAATAATTTGAATGAGATCCACTAAAATTGGAGCTTCGTTTGGGAGACATTTGTGTTGGCATTTAAACACAGTATTACAAAATCTTTATTGCTTTCACCATTTATCTATAACTTTGAAATTTTTACCTGTCGCACCTTTTGTAAGAAATTGGATACATTACTGGTCAAACAAATTAGTTTTCTTTTAACGGGAATACAATTTTCCTGTTTTAGAGTATTGAACTTGAAATACATAGCATCCACCAATAAATTTTGACAAAATTTCAAATTTGTCACGAAAGTACCGTTTCCAAAAATACATTTCCGTCCAAAAAAGTTAGAAGTGTGTAAACCTCTGTGAAATTAAGTTATCAGTTAAAAATAAATTCATGCGTACTGTGCTTGCGTACTTGCTGATGTAATATGATACCAAAAAACTGGGATTCCCACTTCATTGTTGTGTTTTATAAACAACCATGTTCCCTGAGAATTTGAAAATGTTTTGATATTTTCATTCAAATATCATAGTATTCGTATTTTATTTTTTTCAACATGCTTACGAAGAAGGAAATTCAATTGGGTATGTATTTTTAAACGAATCTTTTAAATCTTAACGCAGCAATTTAAACACTGAATTTAAATTGATATGACATCTCGGTTTCCACATAGACGCCTTCCATGATATTATGTTTAATATGATCATTCTTTTGTGTGCCTATAATTCTGCAATCAAAGAGGTGTAACTTATTATTGAAAATCTTAAATCATTTGTCAATCTACTCTAATGATCAGTATTTCAGTATATGGATTCAAAATGAGAACAATCAAATTTCAGAAAAGGGGGACAGTATACTTTGAATGCCATTGTACGATTTGAACTAAATGAATCTTATGTTAAAACACATAATTCATAAAGGTGCCTATAAGAAATTCAAATTCATTTAGTTCGAATGTAATTATTTGTCTCTGATGTCACCCTTTATATAGTAAAGTGAAAACATAGATTGGTTTGTTGTTTATGAAATCCGACCTGTTACAGAGGGAAATAAATTGCTAACTGCACGTTGCTTGCAAATATTATTTCCACAACTTTGACATGTTTGAACAAGTTGTACTTAAATCTGCATTTAGCATTTTACTGCGGCTTCGGGCAAGTATTTTAAAACTGTAGTGTCCACAATTGTCAGATATATATACTGGATCTCGGAGTGCACGTTCATTGAGACTTCATTGTACCCCTTTTGTGCCCCTATAACATTATGAAAGAGTTATTCCCCATGTTTGTGAAAGAGTGTCAGCCATTTTCGTTTGTTTTGCTGAACATTGCTTTCGAGGAAAATTTGAGAAGAATGGAATACTTATACGTAAAAAGCTCATTATTGACTGTCAATGTTTAGTAGAAGTACTAAACATGGGTCTTCCAGTAACGAGATTCCACAAGGGTAGATCATTGTAGATTGCTCAGCAGAAATTTTGGATCAGCCGGATCGGTTCCTAGCTGCTACCAGTAGGTAGTTGAAACTTTAAAAAGTCTTAGAATCGGACGAACTATAGGTATATTAAGTAATTGATAATATAACACAATGAGTTATTCATTTAGTTTTGTAATTTTGACCCTCGCAGTATTAAATAAAAATGCGTTTGCCTGCCACCTCAGTAAAACGGGTGGTGGGGGGGGCTGGGATAACCAGGAGAATTAGTTCATTTAGTACCATAACCAAATCGTACCATTGCCATTTTGTACCCAAAATTACCATTTCATACCATCGAAATGCTATATCATACCATAGCTTATTGCCATTTTGTATCATAGACAAAAGACAATATTTATTTCCATAAAGACATTTTCTGTATGTACATTAAATGGTTATGGCACAAAGAATAAGCAAAAATGTCAATAACAGTTTATAATTACAAACATAGCAATATTAACATGGCGTGACAGTGGTACTAATTTATTTATTATACTTTTAATTGTGTTTTCTCATCTGCCAGCACTCTTGTAGAAATTTAATAAAAGTTTTAATAATTGGGTAGGAATTGTTATTAAGAAGAAATTTAATTTCTTTCATTGTTAGAGTATGAGGAAACGGATGTCCTAGTAGATTTTTAAGTTTTTCAATAAGGTTATTTATTGGATTGTTGTAATGAGGACAAGTTGATAGAAAATGGAACTCGTCCTCAATGTTTTTATTATCACAAGAGAGACAAATGCGTTCACTTTTTTCAGTATTATTATATCTTCCTCTTTCTATAGCCAAGTTGTGTGAACTTAAACGTAATTTACAAAGGATAGATCTTTCATTCTTAGTTTTACAGAGGTCTAAATAAGTAGGGCGTTTAGTTAGTATAAAAATTTTGTGAAAGAAAGAAAGTTTGCTACTAGCTTCTATAGAGCTGTTCATATTTTGTTTATATTGATCATTCATTCTTTGTTAAATTCTATTTAAGTATAGATCAGTATTATTTATATTGAGGTTTAAATGGTTAAATCCTAATTTATTTAATAAATTTTTAATGTTGGACATCCATATACTTGTGTCTTTGACATTATTAAAAATGGAGTTCACTAAGGAGTTGGAGAGTTTATTATATGATTTAGGAAACTCAGCATTTTCCTCTGAATTTTAATAAATAAAGATGTTCTATTTGCTTCTGCTAGGCAGTCAATATTTGTTGTTTTGGGTTTTGTAGTTAACCCCTAAAATTTCTTTAGTAAATTTTAAGTGTAAGTATTCATATGGTTCTGAATCTTTGTAACTATTGGCAGCTCCCCATACCTCACTACCATATTGTATGATAGGTAAAATCAGGGTATCAAACAGTTTTTCCAACAGTATGCATGGATTATCTAAAGTTATTGATTTCTTTATCTTAAACCAAGCTTTTCTTCCCTTTTCCATTAATTGAGTTTTAGCTAGATTAAAGTTACCAGTGTAGTTAAAAACCACTCCTAGATAACAATATGATTTAACTGTTTCTATAATCTCATTATCTATCTTAAATTGGTTAATGTGCGACTTTCCATTAGAATTAAAGATCAATATTTTTGATTTCTGTTTATTTACCCTAAGTTTCCAGGATACACAGAAGTTGTTTAAAGTATCCAGTGCTTTTTGTAGACCTTCCTGTGATTCTGATAGCAAGATGATATCATCTGCATACATAAGTGATGATATATTTAAACCTCCTAATATAATTGGGTTTGTTGAGCTATTCTTAAGTTCATCAGTAAGGCCATTTATAAATAGGTTAAACAAAGTAGGACATCCCCTTGTTTTACTCAACAATTAGAGGTAAACTTTTCACTTACTCCATTTGAAAATATAAGTCTGCATGTAGTGTTTTGATACATAGAATATATAATATAAAAGATTTTGTATGGAATTTTATGCTTTAGTAAGATATAAAAGAGGCCTTCTCTCCAAACTGTATCAAAGGCCTTTTTTAGATCTATGAAGGCTGCATATACTTTCTTTTTCTTAGATTTGTGATGATCTATAATAGATTTAAGTGAGAAAATGTGGTCAGCAGTTCTTGCCTTTGACTTAAATCCAATTTAGTTTTCACTTATTATTTTGTTATTTTATCATATGTAAACAATTTAATTTGTACCGTGCGTAAAATTGAACTACTTTAATGTATAAAACAAAATTATAATAATACCTTCTACAACTACACTGAGTAAAAATTTGTTAAAAATCTTGAAATTAGTCTGAAGAAGATCCAATATTATTAAATTTAAAAAGGTTATTTGTGTATTATATAAATATTATTCTGGGACTAGTATAACTAACGGGATTAAACATTCGCTAAGTCGTCAGCTAAGGAAGTACGATTTCTTTGTCCTGAAGAGACCAGAACGAGATTAAGCGAGAACGCAAAAGTGACATAGACGAATGTAATACGATACCAACATTTTAGTTAAGTTTGTTGCCAATTTTCTGTGACAGTAAATATGTTGTAATTTTTTAGAATTTTGTGTGTCTTATTTACCTTATTGTATTACCATGAGCATGTTTTATCAATTAAAAAATGTTAAAATCAGCGAAAATCGTGAGCCACTTTTACTGGTCGCCATTTTGGTATGTCATTTTGGCAAACTTTATATTTAATGACCATATATTATCATAATGCAATATTACACATTTAAAAGGTATAAACCAAACAATTAGGTTTTTTGTGTCACGTTGCAGCATATAGTTTTTTTGTCGTGATTCCTCGTATATTTTCGGATTAGGTAGCATGAAATATTTGCAGGTTTTTGGAAAGTGGACGCAGATTTTTAAACGGTCCCCTTGAATACAACCAATATACTTTTCTATTATGAAAGCAGTATTCATTTTTCTTTCATATTCTGAAAGATAAATGTTTTAAGATTGTAAACAGATAGGTCATAATAGAGGACATGAAAAATCACTTCATGTTTTACAAAAACTTAATTACAGTTCATGAATGTCCATTATTAAAAAACATTTCTATTCATTTTGTGTTATGCTTGTGATTGGTAATAAGCATAATAGAAAAAATTGTGTACTCAAACAAACAATTCATAATTGGGGGATTAATATCAGCAGTTACAAATTATCTTTTTTATACACCTATTAATTAATTTAATTTCTCTTGATCTTGGCTACTCTGATTAAAAGAGGCTATTTTAGCGAATTTATTTCAAGTTAGTAATTACCCTAATTAAGTTGTAATTAATTAATACTACAAACACAATTTCCAAATTTTAATTAATATTTATTACAACCCATTCTCTTAAGGTTGTGAACACCTGTTGCACTTGTTATGTGATCACAGGTGTGATGAACAAATGGTTCAATAAACAACCATGTCATAAGGTAGCTAATACCCATGTCATCATATTATTTGTCTAATATACCATTTTCACATGTTTATTCTGATTTGGGCAGGATTGTAGAATATACCGGAAGTTTAGCGAGATCGAGGCTAAGGGTGTAACAGTCCAATCAGTCTTAGAGAATAGATGTATAAATATTTGGGGGTTTTTTTTGTTGTATCATAAATAAATTGCTTTACTTTCTAAGTTTCTGTTATTATTTCATACACGCTTTGCAACGTAAATTTGGTTTGAACATCTGTAATTTATTATTGATTTTAATCATTTGAAATAAACATGATAAATGTCACAATAAATGCAGTTATGAATTTGTTGTTTGCAATGCTGAATAAAGGAAAATGGTCAATTTCAAGTAGGTGGCCATATATTAGGATAGGGAGAATCTTTTTAGGGACGCCAGGGTTGGGCATTTGTTTTAACGGGGATTCGGTATTTGGTTAAAATTTGACCGGGAATTTTGGATTAAAACGTAAGCGAGATTAGGGAAAGAACACATTTTTTTTGCCAGGGCAGGAATTCGGGAAAAATAAAGTTACCGGTATTAATTTTTATGGTATAAACACTTGTGTTACAGGTCAAAATGAAATACCCTTGACGTGTATATTGGCTAACAAAAGGACAAATACAAGAAAAGAAATAGTTTATTTATTAAGAACAATTAATTACTGATAAAATTACAATAACAAAAAAGAATGTTATTTGTCTTTTGAATGTTCCAGCCTGTATCCAAAAAAAAGGAATGTCCAATAAATATATCTAGTCCCAAAAGTTATGTCTAAAATCACTTCAATTACTAGTCCACTTGCAAGCAAGGTTAAATCCAGTAATGTTCTGTTGTAATGAAGTATTAAAAAATCAAACCGCTTCACATGGATGCATGTCTTTTATATATATATCCTAAGCAAACTTTTTGTAGATGATAGAATATTTTGTAGACTACTTTATATTTCTTGGTTAACAGTTATTGTCTATATGGTCCGAGTCCATTTTTTTTATGTAAAAACCTCCTGTCTAATTGATAGCACATTTTTAAAATCTTGAAGTTATCAAACAACATTGATGTCTTTGGCTCTGTGAGTTCTTTTCACAGCATCTGAAATAAGAGAAAAATTATTTATAACCCTCAAAATTCAAAATTGAAGTTAAATACAGTCTTCAAGAGCTCTCTCAGTTGCTTATTTGGTAGTATCTTTATAGTAATAAATATAATAAATGCACAACAAATACTAAATGATATGTTGTCAGAAGTTTTTTTGCAGAGCAATTCATGTTAATGGGTTTTTTTTTCTGCAAATGTCCACTGAAATAAAAGATGTATAATTTTAATTTAAACTACATGTTGGTATATGTTGTTTTGTTAAGCACTTGTGTTGGCTATAATGACAACAGTGTACATAAAGACAAACCAACCTCTTATTTATGGACAATCGATTCCTCAAATGTTCAACTGCAAACTTGTTTTCCCCTTAATGGCTTTAAATTCACCAGACTCTATACTTTATTTGTAGGATATCTTCAAAGAAGTGTAAAAGCAAGATTTCAAATACATATGGGAAGCATTAATTAATTAATTTAATTATTTTACTATAATATATATGTTTCTTTTATGTTATTTCGAAGGTTGAAACACTGCCCCAATTCAACATTAATTCAACGTCGGACAAACAACGATCTGAATTCAATGTTTGTTCAACGTTGACATTTCAATGTTAAAACTATCAACGTTGTAATTTCAACCATGAAACCATCAACGTTGTCATTTCAACGTTGAAACCAGCAATGTTATCATTTCAATGTTGAAACCATCAACGTTGTCATTTCATCGTTGAATTTGAGTTATTCAACGTTGTGACCAAATTTCAACATTTTTTCAACATTGATTGCCTGCTGGATATGTAATGGAACCATTTTGAGTGTGTTTTTATAACGAAAAATGCACCTAATTAACCAATAAAATGTATAAAAAAAAACTTTAAAAAGTAATTAAATGCTTACAACAGCCATTTATTTCAGTTAAAAAATATATATTAATCAAAAGAAAAAAATTCAACAAATGTGTAACATTTCTTTTAGCAATCCAGTTTTTGTATTCCTAAGAACCTAGAACAAGTCTATATGTAGTCTACACGTATGTTGATAGGACAGCAAAAAATTTTTGTTATACTTTGATGTACGGTATATTGGTTCTATTATAGTTTTTATTTTTAATTGACCCATTTCCTGTTTTACATGATTTATCTCCCTTTTTACCTCCAGTTTAAAAAAACTACGGGTATCATCACTAAAAGGCTATGATATTTAAATAAAGGTTTTGCATTGTTTTTTTAATTGTTTTTCTATGCCAATTCAATTATCATTTAATTAACCTCATTAGTAGATGATACTATAGCCATTGGCGACAGGTGAGTTTTAATATTGGAACAGGGATGTCACTGGTAAGCTTGTTTAATCAAGCTTTAAAACAGCCAAACTTCCCAAACTTAACGATTTATATACTATATTTTTGATGGAAAATGTTATAAAAGTGAAGTTAACATGACAATTTTCGCTGTTAAAATCGATCTTATAAATATCACAGAAAATAGTAAAAATTAAAAAAGGTTGTCCAACCACACACGCCGCAATCGACTATACAAGTAAACAGTACTGGTCTATCTCTATCTAATGTGAACCTCCATCTTTAAAATGTTATATTAAACAACATATTGAAGATATGAAAATTCATTTAGAAAAAGACAGACTGTGTTCTTGGATTTGTCAGAACGTTTAATCTCGGACCAGCATATGTTACAAACTTTGTGTATAAAAGCTGTGAAAAAGGATTGTAGGACAAAATCCCCCCACCCCCCCCACTAAATCCCTTCCGTGTAATTTAGCATAGGTGTACAAAATCCCCCTCGTTAAATTAACGAGGTGGACACCCCCCCCCGTAAAATTTTCAAGGTGGACAAATCCCTCCAGAATATGATTTTTTAAAAATGTTCACGCCGCACAGTCTCATACATATACAGATAAGCCTTAAAAAATGACCTAATATTTTTGTAAAAATTCCCCAGATGGGCATTGCTTAATATTATTGACTTGTTAATTAATATGTTTGTGATCAAACAAATATCGCTTACTTGAGCAAAACATTCTCTATATCTTTTAAAAACTTGAAACGGGTATGGCTTTTACTAATAAGTTAAAATTTAGTAAAATAATGGTATAAATTAGTTCAATAGCTTGAATTGTTTGTTGGTAAATAATAATGAAAGGGATCTAATTGGTCCAACATTATTTCATTGGGATAACTTCTATTACACATTGAAAATTTGGATATAGCAAGTGTGCATGGAGACCTAGCTTGGAATTGGATTTGGTGCCAGTCTGATCAAATTCCAGGTCACTGTTGCTAAAAATTGAAAAACAGTTTTTGGTCAATTACTTGGGAGTTTGGATAGACCAATCTTTGTTTCTTTTTTGTCTCGCCTGCGACGAAAGTCGCTGGAGGCGAGACATATGTATGGGAATCCGGCAGCGGCGGCGGCGTAAACACTTGACATCTTGCTTCATATATTTGTAAGCCCAAGCCCTAGGTCCATCAAATTTGGTACAGAGGTAGCTTATGATGAGTACTTGCCAGTCAGTCACTTGTCACCTGACCTTGACCTCAATTTCACGGTCCAGCGACTACGTTAAAGTTTTTGGGTTACGGCAAATCCTCTGTAACTACGCATAGTAGGATGACAATATATGGTGTATAAGTTGCTGATGACTAGTACATGACTGTCTGGTAGGTGTCACCTGACCTTGACCTCAATTTCACGGTCCAGCGACTACGTTAAAGTTTTTGGGTTACGACAGTTCCTCTGTAATCACGCATGGTAGGATGACAGTATTTGGTATATAGGTTGCTGATGACTAGTACATGACTGTCTGGTAGGTATCACCTGACCTTGACCTCAATTTCAAGGTCCAGCTACTATGTTAAAGTTTTTGGGTTACGACAGTTCCTCTGTAACCACGCATGGTAGGATGACAATATTTGGTATATAAGTTGCTGATGACTAGTACATGACTGTCTGGTAGGTGTCACTTTAACCTTGACTTCAATTTCACGGTCCAGCGACTATGGTAAAGTTTTTGTGTTACTGCAGTTTCTCTGTAACCACGCATGGTAGGATGACAATATTTGGTATATAGGTTGCTGATGAATAGTACATGACTGTCTGGTAGGTGCCACGTGACCTTGACCTCAATTTCACGTTCCAGTGACTACGTTAAAGTTTTTAAGTTACTGCTGTTCCCATGTAACCAAGCATGGTAGGATGACAATATTTGGTATATAGGTTGCTGATGAATAGTACATGATTGTCTGGTAGGTGTCACCTGACCTTGACCTCAATTTCATGGTTCAGGGACTGCATTAAAGTTCTGTAACTATGCATAGTATGGTGACAAAATTTGGTATACAGGCTGCTGCTCATAATTAATGCTATTTACATAATGCTTATGACGAAATTTATTTTTGTTACTGATGCAGAATTCAGGCGAGACGTTTTTGTGTCCACACTTGTTTCTTTTCTTGATGAAAATGTGGCAAAAAAATTTGGGATTGTTTTATCATCAGCACAACCAGTTGGACCATATACTGTGCATGTATACTGGTCAGGTCAAGGAGCATAAATTTACTAGACAATGTTACGTCGTGCCTTAATGCCAAACCCTGTGATAGCAATGGAAATTTAAGAAACAGGTTTTTCTGCTTTATCTAGCTTTTGCCTATTGGATGTTTTTTTTTTTTTAAATTTTTTTATGATTTATGTAACACTGCCAAATATGACATCAAAGTGGGTTATTTAGAAAAATGCATTCAAGTTTTTAATGGACCACTCTGTGCTGAATTCTTTATAAATATTACATGTCTTTGCTTAGTGGGAAAAACATACAAACATACAAACAGCTTCTTCTCCAGAACTTTTTCATACAATAAAGCCAAATTATTAAGAAATGAAGGTTGGATAGTTATCTTATTATTTTAAAATTTTGTTTGGGCCAATTGCAAATTCAACATGGCTTCCAAGGCCACTAAATGTGTTCTGATTGGCTGAAATTTCAAAAATCTCCTTACAAACTGCTTGGCAGATTGGTTTGAAATATTGCAACATATGTACCTTGATGATTCTATACAAAGTTTGAGTTTTTTGTGAATTTTTCAAATTCCAAGATGGCCACCACCATGGAACAACAGCTTAACATTGGACCCTAAGAGAAAAACACACTAATAGGTTCTTCTACGCAACTGTTATGGCAAATAATCCAGAAATGAAGCTTTGATAGTTAGCTTATTATTTAGAGTTTTTTTAGGAAATTGGAGCCAGGGCTTCTAGTGTGTTCTGATCTTCTGAATTAAAAAAAAATCTTCTCACAAGCCGATTGGCAGATTGATTTGTAATATGTTGCAGAAATGTACCTTACACAGTCCTCTACAAAGTTTGAGTTTTTTGTGCCTGTCCAAAATCCAAGATTGCCGTCACCATGGAAAACGGCTTGACATAGGACCCAATTGGAAAACCATGCACACAGCTTCTACTAAGAAACTGTTCCACACAGTTAAACCAAATAGTGTATCTTGGATAGGTATCTTATTATTTTGAGTTTTTCAGCCTACAGGAAATTCAATATGGCTGCCAGAGCTGCAAATGCTGTCTGATTGGCTGAAATTTCAAATTCGTTTCCTCACACACCACCTGGGCAAAGAATTGTGATATTGTAGAAATGTACCTCAAATGGTCCTCTACTTATATTGAGCTTTTTGTCTCGATCCAAAATACAAGATTGCTGCCACAATGGAACATCACTTACCAGAAATGAAGCCTGGAAAGTTATCTCTTTTACTTTTTCATTTATTTTTTAGACTATTTATTTATACAAAAAATGAAAAATACTAATTTTTTTACATTTCCTTATAAATGATTTTGTTTCTGAGATTAACTACATGCAAAGATTTATTTACTATCTTTTTTCTTATGTTTTGTTTCCAAGAGAAATTAATTTTTTTCTTTGTTTCCTACAATTTTAAAATCCAGAATAACATAGTTTTTGTGTACAAAGTTAATTATAAAGTACTTGAGTGAAGATTAGTTGTAGAAGTATAAAATAATCTAAATTATTTCCATGGAAAATGATTCACAGATTAATAAACTATAATGTTATAGGTTACAGATGATCTGACATTTTTATACATTCACAGTTTGATTAATCATCTCTCATGGGCTTAAATGCAATATTATAAAATACAAAAATTCCAAGTTGAAACATAAACTTAGTTTCATATTAAATTATAAAGCAAGTTAAACAATAGTATTACAAATATGGATGATTCACATTCCTGTTCTTGTTGTAAACTGAGGACCAAAAAGGGGGAATCTTACTTTTTGAAACTTTTTTTAAACCTTCATCAGGTACCCATATATTCCATTTGTTTTTGCCTGCCTTATGCATTTAAAACTTCATGACATGCTTTCATTGAATAATCCAAAATTTTATTACTATATTGCTTGCATCTACTCCTTTGATCTCGAAATTTGACTTGCATCTAGAAAAGTTCAGTTGAGAACCAAAATTTATGACTTGTATTTTCCATTTTATTGATCAAGTATTCAAGATTCTGTATTTCCTTTCTTTATAGTAAGTGTCTGCTACTTAACCATGGGTTTACAATGGCAAGATTGAAATAATGACATATTTGTTGTCGCCATCATTACTAAGCTGATTTGTTTCTTTGTTTGGATATTGTTTAACGCCACATGCAGTAACTTTTCAGCTATATCATAGCATCCTGTTTTTATTGTGGGAGGAAGTTGGAGTACAGGAGAAAACCCTAACCCTTTGGTAGGAAAACTGGCAATCCTTGTCAATTAAGATTAGGGTCGAGTGCACCCTGCCCGCAGTGAGTATTACTAAGTTGACTGTAATGGTTACAGAATATCTTTGTCTTGTTTGTCATAACCATTATCCTTTTCTACTGCCCTATGACTACCCCCATATATCACTTAACATGAATTTAATCTGGCTGACATGATGGGCGTTATACATGGAGCATGAGTTGCTTAGGTGATTACAAATTAATCTGTTTTGTGTTATAAATTAAAGTAGATTTATATAAATGCTAGAGTAAAACTGTAAATTACGAAGTCAAATGGGAGGACAAGGCCCACAAATCATTAAATTTTTCAGAAATTGTCTGATGTTACCTTTTATGAATTATTGCCTTTTTCATTTTTGAAGAAATTTTTAGTTTTTCCCAAATAACTTAAAAGCTATAAAAGCTAGATTAAACCTGTAAATTTCAAAAAATTTCAATGCATTCTACATGTTGGTGAGCAGTTATTGGCTCTGGGGTAGTTCTGAAATTTTGGTCAAAATAAGTTTAATTGTTTATGTTAAAAATTGCCATTTCATTACCCAAGTCAAACCTCACACAAATCTTCTCGTTATTAAAGACCTCTGAAAAATGGGAAAACAGTTTCTACATGTACATTCCCAAGGTAAGAGGGTACATATTTGTTATTGTTTCTGAAATTCATGTAAAGGGTTTTTTTTTTTGGGGGGGGGGGGGGGTTGGTGGGGTTAACTTTTGATAGATTTATAATACATAATAAAGCTGTGTTTGTGCAAGATTTGCTGTGTAAATTTGAGTTAATGGCTTATGTAGTTTGTTAATATATTTGTATTTTGATATAACAACTTTTTTCACTTGAAAATTTTTGTATAAGGCATACAAGATTAGTAAATAGTTGTCCATTCTTATAATGTCTACTCTGCAATTATTTAACTATTAACTACATTGTAACAATATGCATAAACTTCAGTGATACACTGATTGATATTTTGTAGTATGAAAGAACATTAAACATCACACATGTAAAATCTGTAGAGGGCACATTCCAGTCACCTATAAATAGAACACATACACATCTCAAACCTTCCCAGTCTCATAGCTAAGAAATTTAAGAGTGTTGTGTCATATTACAGAACACTTTAAATAAACCTTTTGTTATAGCCACATTTATTTTTTATATATTGATGAAACTTGAAAAAACACAATTCTTGAAGCTAACATGTATTTACTTTATGTTGTCTTCTACTTAGTGGAACTCCCTTAACTTATCATTGTGCCTTGTGCAGTAATTTAAAAATGTCAGTGTTTCAAATGAGGAAAACCTATTTGGAAGCTCTGGGACACTTTTGTGACAAAAGATAATGAATGCTCGATCTTTTTGTAGATGAAGCACATATTTGAAAAAAGTATTTCTTTTATGTATCAGCAATTAACACAAAAGGGAAATGTGACGGGAGCTTAATATTACATACTAGGTGTCATCAGCAATACCAATTTTATTTAGTTGTCTACATGAGACACATTTTAAATTGATCAAAATGTGAATTTAATGTAACTGTAATATACATTTTTGGCTGTATTAAGTTATTCCATATAAAACATAATTTTATAATTTTCCAAATATAAACAATACATACTGTTTGTGTGTAGTGGGTGGGATAAAGTCATTGAATACAGTAATTGTGATTTACATGTGGCACCATATATACAATTACTTTTGATTTAGGTTGATATATGGCTTTCTCAACCAGAAAAAAATGTAATATTGACAAAGACTTTATAAATGGGGTGAATATAAATTTTTGAGGGTTGAGAAAAATGGACAGCGATCAAAATCAGACAGTGTTATTTAAATAATACTATTTTTTACATTTGTCACAATTTCAGTTTTATTTGTGCTTTTTCTGGCCTTATTTAACACACGTGATTTAACAACACTGTAGATTGTTTTCGCCAAATGTAGTACATACAGTACTCTTCACTTGGGAGATATACAAATCTGTAAATGAACTTTGACTGAGGGAGATATTTGGCTGTGCCAAACTGTAACATGGACAGTGAATTTATTATTCAATGGAATTTTGGTATTTTGGCTGTATTTAAAAAGCAGTTTCATATAGAATTTATAAATAAATTTATTTAAATAATTTGTTAAATGTATTGGCTGTTTTTTAGCTGAGTGTGCAAAGTCCATTTCTGAACTATTTTATGGATGTTTGTGAGTTTCCTTGAGTACCCTATTGGGTTTGAAAATTGGCAAAAATTTTATTTGACATGACACCCCAAAAATTTAATGTGATATAGCTGAAATTATTCAGCTCGATGGGTCTCTCACTACTCAACGAAACTTAGTATCTAAGTGAGAGCAAAAAATGTTAATAGTTTCCCCTATGCGCAAATAAGTAAGAGGCTGTTTTCAAGTTGAAGTGTTGATTTTTTACTTTGTTGTCTAAAAGTTTGCATATTAGTGATGTTACCAGTTCCCCCCCCCCCCTGTCGCACATGCATTCACCTAGGAACTCTGCGATTAGGTTCTATATTGTATTGCTCACAATTGTACCTTTAACCAAATCCATAAAAATATGGTTAGTATTTTATTAATATCATTGTTATTTTGTATGAAAAGCTGATTCAGTAGCATCAGATGGGTCTATAATCTAGCACATAAGCATATTTACTTTCAGTCAAACAAATTATACATGTCATGATCATTTCTACACGATGTATTTAAATTCAGCACTTGTACTCAAATGATTCATTTTACCAACATTCATATTTCTACTTTTTGGCATTATACAAAATAGACATTTATTTTGTCAACCAAGGGAGATAATTGTATGCACTGAAGAATGTAAACAAACCATAAAATGAAGATTTTATTGAAGCGTGTGAAATTAATCCATATTTAAAGAACAAAATTAGAAGTTAATAATCCAATTCCTGTTTTAGAATTACATTACAAATATGTCTTGCTGAGATTGTTTGTGGGGAGGGGGGCAGATGTATATGGAATAAGCCAGGATGTGCACATATATATAAAAGTAACTTATAAGTACTTGTAGGTGGAGTGGTGTCGGTTGGTATCCATGGACCTTGTACAGAATAAATGCACTTGGTTACTAATCTTAAAAATGTGTTTTTTTTGCTTTCACCATTTATTTTGAATTCTTTTGTAGATATTTACTTGTTTACAATATATAGTTACAACATTATAGCATTATAACATCACAGTGTGCATGATGTCATAAAGGGTAATTCAAAACTCCTGGCTGTGTAAATCTTTTTTTTTGGTGAAGATACTTCTTTAGAAATATTGCTATTAACCTATTAATATCAGTTGAATTCTAGTAAACACACATTTTTGAACCATAATTATATGATTTATAGATTGAGTACTGTTTAGGAATATTTGATTGTGCAATTAATACAAAAATTATACATTAAATGTAAAAACTTGGTGTAAAAGATATATAATTGTACCCATTTTTTTTGTAAGAAAGGTAAAATTTTTATTATTTTGGAATTCAGTATTGATATTATTTAAAGATATAGCCTTCCTATGGTTTATTATGACATGTATATAGGTTGCGAAAGTTAAAACTTATCATCCAGCTATAATGACACATGAAAGTTGTTGATTTTTTTTTAAATGAAGTGTTGAGTTGAAAAAATTAGAAGCCTTAAAGTTTGCTAATAAAAAAGGTTTAAATGGTTTTATTTCCTTTCACATTGAGATGAAACTTGGCAGATTTGCTCGTAAATACAGTAAAAAGGGTAAAAGTTGAATTGCATTTTAAAGTTTTTTAATTAAATTTTTTAAATTTTACAATGGCCCTGTAAATGAACTTTGACTGAGGGTGAGTAAATTAAGTTCTTATTGCTCCGCCTAACTGTAGCATGGGCAGTGTATTTATTATTCAATGGAATTTTTTATATTTGAGCTTTATTTAAAAAGCAGTTTCATATGGAATTTTTAATTAAATTTTTTATATGTATTGGCTGTTTTTAGCTGATTGTGCAAAGTCATTTCTGGGTGTTTGTAAGTTTCCTTGAGTACCCTTTGGGGTTTCTAAATTTGCAAATTTTTTTTAGCTGATATGAGACCCCAAAATTTTAATTTGATATAGCTGAAATTATTCTGCTTGTTTTGAGGGGTCTTGTTACTCAACGAAACTTGGTGTCTAAGTGAGAGCAAATAATGTTAATAGTTTCCCAAATGTGCAAATAATTACTAGTAAGAGGCAGTTGTCATATATATATTTAAACAAGGCAAACAACTTTACTCCTGGTTCACCATTCCCAGATTACTCTCACTCATTACTCGCTTGTTTCTGCCCCACATTTATTATTTTAAAAGTGAAAACAAAGTCTTGAATTATTAAAGTTTTCGAACCATTTACCCTTCTGACTAATGCCCCTTCGGATTATAGACCTTTCTGACCATTGAACGGACACTGTGTTAAAATATTTGGTATGAAGTATCATTATGTCACTGAGTTTCAAGTAGTTTCAAAAGAATGCCCATGAAAGTGAGTTGGGGTGGGGTAGGAGTGGGGCATAGTGCATCATGATTGTAACCTGAGGAAATATGAATTTGTTCCAAAATAAGGGCTGAGTATACATGGTCTTTACTAAAAGAGGTACATGGGAAATTAAACAAAAAACTAATGAAAACTTTTTTAACTGGGTTTTCAGAAGTGAAGAGGATTGGGGTGCATGGCTTGTCCAGCTATTTTCTCGTAAAGTTTTAAGACTATAATATTTTCATCGTTTTTCCTTGTTTTTTTGGTTTAGTTTTTAGTATTGTCTTTATAGATATGTACAATTTTGTACGATTATTTAGATACATATATAATGCATGTAGGTAACAAAAAAGCAAAGTATGTGTAGATCAATTTTAGACATTGAAAGGATTTTTTTTCATTTGATTTCATTTTTTATGATCTTCTTTCAGAAATGGGTCAACAGATTTTTCCTATCTTTTATGTTTTTCAGGGAGATTTTTGTTTTTGTCAATTAAATCTATATTTGATTTCTTAATGTTAATCTCCATGTCAAATTGAATTGAGTTATATTTGTCAGTTACATGTAGTTTATCCATAACTTTTTAAACATATGTAATAATTGCATTTTCAGTGCCAGAAGAAGCCAAAGACAATCAAGTCAGGAACAGCTAATGGTAAGTGGTTTTAACCAAATTTATTTTATGAATAACAGGTTTTAAAATATTGTTTGCTTCCTTTGATACATTTGTCATTAAACCTTTTCATTCTTTAATATAAATGTTTATAAAACGCAGAGTACTATTTGTAATTTGTGTATTTATTACTAAATGAACAATAATTTATCATTTTCCTGATCATTGCACAATTGTTGCAAATGGAAAACTCAGAGAGTAGAGACTGAGAATTTAACTTTTTGTAGCAGCTACAGTGAGCCTAGTACTCTTTTTCCAAATCTACAAAAGGAGTTTTCATAGTGCAAAGAGTGTGGCACTCTCCGAACAGGTCATTATCACCAACCAGGCTCTCTGTATTTTAACCTGACAAGTCCCCAACAAGAGGCGGATCTGCCATCTTGGGATGCATTGGGCAGCTCTGTGTCTTGAGCACTGGGAACCCCCTCCCCACATGATGGTCCCATTGACAAATATACATAGATTTTCTATACAGTGAAAGAAGTACATGAATTATATGATACACGAGTCATCCTTGGTAGCCATCAATATTATTGATGCACCTTTGAATATATACCTTAGTTTAGTAGCAACTGTAAAAAATCATAGACATCCTAACTGTTGAAAATTGGAACAAATTTAGATTCAAGAACAGCTGTCCTGGTCTGTTGCAGAAACAAGTAAATTAAAAAAAAACATTGTATTTTTATTAGGCTACTACTGGGAATAGAATTTTGAACTCTGTCTGTCTGTCACGCAAATGTCTATCAGACATTTCAGACTATTTCTCTAAAATATTAGAGATATTGAAATGGGAATCAACCATTATGAGTTACAGATCAAGGATGAATGTCTTTCTGGCCTGATAATTATTAAAAATTAACGAAATTATAGCCCAAGTAGACTTTTTTCTCACAATTAAGTTTTCTAGACTGTTGTTATTGAGTTCATCTTGTGTTAATTGTTATTGAGTTCATCTTGTCTTGATATTTGGTATGTGAGTCAACCTTCTTGAGTTACAGATAAAGTTTTAATGTTGTCCTGGTCCTATGATTTTTGATGCAATTATAGCCCTTGAGCTTAAAAAATTTCTTGAAAACAACGGTTTTCCAGACTATGAATCTTTTGAATTTATGATGTTCCATTTGCTGAAATGAACCAATTTATTGTCTGGAATCTGGCACCTTAAAAATGATTTGCTGCTTTGGATTTTCAAATATTTTTCCTTACATTTCACATATTAAAATTTCTTTATCTTGTAGACTATACTAGTATGTCTATTGGATCAGTTATAGTTTGTACACTTAGCACACTGCATACAACACAACAATGTCCAATGTGCTTTTGAATGTTATAAAGTAGATGACATCATATTTTGAAATATTACAATTAAAAATAAAACCATTTGTATGCATTTAAGACATTTCGTTGTCGCTATACTGTTTGATTGTATTTTCAGATCAAGGACATTGGTGGCTGAGTAATTAAGGTAGTTATATGGATCTACTATTGATCACTTGGCCTGTCAACACTGATTGTCAGTTTGAGTCTGACTACAGGCATGAGTGCTTGACTCCCACTATTATTTTTTTCACCAGTTTCTAATGCATGTTAAACAGAATGATATTTGTTTAAAATTAGTGATATACCATAATACCATAATCTGTTAATTGGTCTGTTATTGCCTGTTGTGATATGTTTAACTTAAGACATGAAAGCCGTGCTGTACCTCTGCACCCCCCCCCCCCTCCCAAGTTTGCCAACTTAAGCCTAAGCCTAATTTACATTTTTGATATATTGTCAAATATGTAAATTAGGCTTAAGTTGACAAATCTACTACCAGTTGGCTAGTTGACGGTGTGCATTATCTGATGTTTCATTATTGTAAATTTATTATATCCATGTCATCCATCACATGTAGTTTAGGTGACAGACTCCAGGGAACCTCACAATAACATCTAAAGAGGTACATATTTAAAGAGATCACATATTTAATTAAATTTTTCTTTTATTTTCTGAGGCACTAATTCATGAAAATTCCATTTTAAGACCTGTAAAAATTCAATGTTAGTATTGCCTATCTCTTTGATGAAATTTTTACACCTTCACAAAGCTGTAGTATGTTCAAGAAGTGTTTTACAACATTTTTAGCTCACCTGACCCAAAGGGTCATGTGAGCTATTGTTATCACTTTGCGTCCGTCGGCGTCGTCGTCGTCGTCGTCGTCGTCGGCGTCTGTAAACTTTTTACATTTTAATCTTCTTCTCTGAAACCACTTGGCCAATTGAAACCAAACTTGGCCATAATGTTCATTGGATGGACCTTTACAAAGTTTGTGTTTTTTATTTTGATTGGTAAACCAATATGGCCGCCACCTCAAGACTTAGTTTAACATAGGACCCTATGGGAAAAAAGTTAAAAAGGGCTTCTTCTCTGAAACCGTTTAACCAATCAAAACAAAACTTACTAGCAATATTGTTTAGATGGTCCTCTATAAAGTTTGTGTTTTAGATGGGAATTGGAAATTCAAAATGGCCGCCACTGCAGGACTTAGTTTAACATAGAACCCTATGGGAAAAAGTTTTAAAAGGCTTCTTCTCTGAAACCGGTTAATCAATGGAAACAAAAACTTACTAGCAATATTGTTTGGATGGTCCTCTATAAAGTTAGTGTTTTTTATGGCAATTGGAAATTCAAAATGGCTGCCACCGCAGGACTTAATTTAACATAGGACCCTATGGGAAAAAGTTTGAAAGGCTTCTTTTCTGAAACCGGCCAACCAATGGAAACAAAACTTACTAGCAATATTGTTTGGATGGTCCTCTATAAAGTTAATGTTTTTTATCCCAATCTGATATTCAAAATGGCCGCCACCGCAGGACTTAGTTTAACATTGGACCCTATGGGAAAAATGTTAAAAAGGGCTTCTTCTCTGAAACCGGTTAACCAATCAAAACAAAACTTACTAGCAATATTGTTTGGATGGTCCTCTATAAAGTTTGTGTTTTTTATGGCAATTGGAAATTCAAAATGGCTGCCACCGCAGGACTTAATTTAACATAGGACCCTATGGGAAAAAGTTTGAAAGGCTTCTTTTCTGAAACCGGCCAACCAATGGAAACAAAACTTACTAGCAATATTGTTTGGATGGTCCTCTATAAAGTTAATGTTTTTTATCCCAATCTGATATTCAAAATGGCCACCACCGCAGGACTTAGTTTAACATTGGACCCTATGGGAAAAAGGTTAAAAAGGGCTTCTTCTCTGAAACCCGTTAACCAATCAAAACAAAACTTACTAGCAATATTGTTTGGGTGGTCCTTTATAAAGTTTATGATTTTTATGCCAACTGGAAATTCAAAATGGCCACTACCGCAGGACTTAGTTTAACATAGGACCCTATGGGAAAAAGTTTTTAAAGGCTTCTTCTCTGAAACCGGTTAATCAATTGAAACAAAAACTTACTAGCAATATTGTTTGGATGGTCTTCTATAAAGTTTATGTTTTTTATGGCAATTGGAAATTCAAAATGGCCGCTACCGCAGGACTTTGTTTAACATACGACCCTATGGGAAAAAAGTTTTTAAAGGCTTCTTCTCCGAAACCGGTTAATCAATGGAAACAAAAACTTACTAGCAATATTGTTTGGATGGTCCTTTATAAAGTTTATGTTTTTTATGGCAATTGGAAATTCAAAATGGCCAACTCCCCCGCAGGACTTAGTTTAACATAGGGCCCTATGGGCAAATAAAAAAAAATCTCTATACAACTGGTTAACCAATGAAACAAAGCTTTCTAGTAATATTGTTTGGATGGTCCTATTTAAAGTTTATTGAAAATTACAGGACTTACTTTAACATCAGGGAAATGCCATCTTCATTGCCTATAAAATCAGGTGAGCGATACAGGCTCTTAAGAGCCTCTGGTTAATCTTGTGACTTGTAGCTCCTAAAAAGTAATGGGTATAATATCCCTACAAAGGAACAAATATCAAGAAATTACTTTTCTATAAATAACTTTCTCTTATTGCTAGTTTTAATATTTCTTCAAAAGCATTGGTAAGTTAAGTAAATAGGAGGAAACATGATTAGTTGTAGTTATTTTATCTCTAAACAATGCACTTGTGGTATTTATCAGACATAAATTCATGTGTGAAAAAGTTGGTGTGATGATCAAGAAAATAGTAGTTAATAATGTGTGACAAACCTTGCATTTACAACTAATGTAATTCTCAATCAATTATAAATCGCCCACCTATTTCATTTCTTGATTTGAAATATTGCATAAATGTACCTTAAATGGTCCTCTACAAAGTTTTTTGTGACGATCCAAAATCCAAGATGGCCACCACCATGGAACACAGCCTAACATAGGACCCTATACAATTTATTCATTTGACCTTGAATAAAAGCTGTCTTCATATTGTGTTTGAATGTATTCTCCAATCAAGTAGATCAGTCAGACAAATACTTTGTGCCTCATTTGGTAGAGCTCTTTCCATCAAAACATCTATCATCTGTTCATCTATTTTGTTCTTCTTCTCTAAAATCATCTTCCTGTAGTAAGGAATTTTAATAAATTAATGTGTACAGACCAACAATTTCAAGGCAAAAATGTCTAAGTAGATGTCCACTGACTGAAAGTACATGACATGGAGAAGTGCAGGAATAATTATGTGTCTGAATTTTACTAGATCTGAACTGAGGGGTTTACAGAAAATACTTGTTTGGTCAGAATACAGATTAGTTTATTTTAATCAGGAACTGGCACTTTTAAAATTCATGATGCAGCTACAGCTAGTACAGAGATAGGCCAGACTTTTGTAGTAATTTATATTAATATAATAAAATGAATTTGTGTTACTAAAGATGGGTAAAGTAAGAAATGCTTTCATTGCAAAAGAAAAATGGAAATTTATAAGTATAAAATAAAAAGGATCTTGGTAACAGTGGCAGCTATAGAGATGTTAAACATAAATGATTCTATATGTCTGTGAAGAAACCAACATAGAGAAGATAATGACTAATTGATAGGTCATGTGATCCAAAAAACGGAATTGTGATCAGGATTGAATTGTTTTGAAACATTTTATTTTAGATTTATGGGGGAGCAGGTCAGCTTACCCCACTGTAAAATTGACCCCATCAAAAATGATCCCACTTGAACCAAAATTGCCCCCTCCTCTGCAAGTCATCTCATTATAAAAACAGTTGTAGGAATGAATATGCCATCATACTTTATTCATTTTTTTGTGCTGTGCCAATTTTTTTACAATCTCTCAGCAGATATCAACCTAAATACCCTTGAATTATGTCATTTCTGTTAGGGGGAAAATGACTGAATGGGCAGAACACTTTGGATTCTTCTGTACATATTTATCAACATTATAGTGATGAATACAAAGTTTAGTTCCTGCATTGGGGCATTATACCCATGAAAGAGATGCTATTTGACTAATAGCCTTTAATTTTTTTTCAGGATACATAACACTTAAACAGACAAAAGTAAGTATTAATATATATCATATCTCAACATTTTAATATCTTTTCATGCATTCACAAACCAAATATATCTATGTCATTTTTATTTTTTAATGGTTTTAGAAAAAGTGGTTGTTCTAAAATATTTTATTTTTAATATTAGTGCATTATTAATTTGTCCAACAGATTTCTCAAACTGACCCTCAAAATGCTTTGAACTTGCAGAGTCATATTCTAGATAATTTAAAACAGCCAACCTAGCCATTGTTACAAATTTCAAAACAATACTTGTACTTAAGTGTTCTGAGGAACTGCTGATCCAAACTTTGCTACTTCTTGTACAGACCAATCAACACACAGAGAGCCTTCCATCAGTCTTGTACAGACCAACCTTAAAACACAGAGGCCTTTCCATCTGTGTTGTACGGACCATCCACACACAGAAGCCTTCCATCAGTCTTGTACAGGCCAACCTCCAAACACAGAACCCTTTCATCAGTCTTGTACAGACCAACCTCAAAACACAGAGGCCTTCCATCAGTCTTGTACAGACCAACCTCCACACACAGAAGCCTTCCATCAGTCTTGTACAGACCAACCTCAAAACACAGAGGCCTTTCCATCAGTGTTGTACAGACCAACCTCCACACACAGAAGCCTTCCATCAGTCTTGTACAGGCCAACTTCCAAACACAGAGGCCTTCCATCAGTCTTGTACAGACCAACTTCCAAACACAGAGGCTCTCCATCAGTCTTGTATGGACCAAGATCC